>OU342741.1:411121868-411721868 GCA_910589775.1 Avena eriantha
GTGGGAGTTCATTACTAATTTGGATTAGTTGAACTCAATCTATCATAAACTTAGTCTAAATAAACTTTACAAATTCTGTTGTAGATGGCACCACCTGCTTTTAATTTCAATGTGTTCATGGAGAAAGAGAAACTTGCTGCGAATGGTAGCTACTTCACCAACTTGGCTATGAATTTGAGGATTCTCCTCACTGCTGCACAAAAGCAATATGTGCTAGATGCGCCGCTAGGCCCCCCACCAGCTCCTGATGCCCCTGACGAGGAAAAGAATGTCTATGTGACTCGTCAGGAGGACCACAACTTAGTTCATTGCGGCATATTGTATGGGCTAGAGCCAGAACTTCGAAAGCGTTTCGAAAATGGCAATGCCTTGATACCATGGGAGAATTGAAAATGATTTCGATACCCATGCTGCCGTAGAGAGTTATAATGCTACAGAAAAGTTCTTTAGCTGCATGATGGAGGAAAACAGCTCCGTTAGTGAGCACGTACTCAAAATGTCTAGTACGCCGATAAGCTTGTATCCTTGGGAATAACGATTCCATTGACTTAGGCATACATCGTGTTCTCCAATCTCTGCCACCTAGCTACAAGAGCTTCGTGATGAACTATAATATGCAGGGCATGAAGAAGTCTCTTCCCGAGCTTCTGTCAATGCTTAAGACTGCAGAAGTGGAGATTAGGAAAGAACATCAAGTATTGATGATCAATAGGACCACCGGTTTCAAGAAAGACAAGAAAGGCAAGCACAAGGGAAAGAAGGGTGGCAAGTCTGTTGCCACGCCTGAAAAGAAACCCCGGGCTGGCCCTAAGTCTGACACCGAGTGCTACTATTGTAAGGGGACTGGCCATTGGAAGCGCAACTGCCCCAAGTATTTGGCGGACAAGAAGTCTGGCAAGGCAAACAAAGGTATATGTGATATACATGTTATTGATGTGTACTTGACTAGTACTCGCAGTAGCACCTGGGTATTTGATACTGGATCGGTTGCTAATATATGTAACTCGGTTCAGGGGCTACGGAACAAGCGACAACTAGCAAGGGATGAGGTCAGAATGCGGGTCGGCAATGAGTCAAAGTTGATGCGATCGCCGTCGGGACGCTACCTCTTCATTTGCCATCGGGATTAGTTATAAACCTAAATAATTGTTATTTAGTGCCTGCACTGAGCATGAACATTGTATCTGGATCATGTTTGATGCAAAGTGGTCATTCCTTTTAAATCTAAAAACAATTGGTGTTCGATTTATAAGAATGATATCTTTTATGGTCATGCACCTATGTTGAATGGTTTATTTCTGTTGGATCTCGATAGTAATATTACACACATTCATAATGTTAATGCTAAAAAGATTAAACTTGATGATGATATGTCTACATATATGTGGCACTGCCGTCTAGGTCATATTGGCGTTAAACGCATGAAGAAACTCCATTCTGATGGACTTTTGGAATCACTTGATTTTGAATCATTTGATACATGTGAGCCATGCCTTATGGGCAAGAGACTAGAACGCCGTTTCCGATTCAATGGAACGGGCGACAGATCTATTGGAATCATACATAGTGATGTGTGTGGACCAATGAGTGTGTCGGCGTGAGGTGGATATCGTTATTTGTTACTTTCACGGATGATTTGAGTAGATATGGGTATATCTATTTGATGAAACACAAGTCTGAAACTTTTGAAAGTTCAAGGAATTTCAGAATGAAGTGGAAAATCATCGTAATAGAAAGATCAAATTTCTAGGGTCTGACCGTGGAGGAGAGTATCTAAGTTACGAGTTTAGCACACACATGAAAGAGTGTGGAATAGTTTCACAACTCACGCCTGCCGGAACACCACAACGTAATGGTATGTCGGAACGTCGTAATCGTACCTTATTGGATATGGTTCGATCTATGATGTCTCTGACTGACTTGCCACTGTCATTTTGGGATTATGCACTGGAAACAGCTGCATTCACTTTAAATCGGGCACCATCTAAATCCGTTGAAACGACACCGTATGAATTATGGTTTGGAAACAAACCTAAGATATCATTTCTTAAAGTTTGGGGATGCGATGTTTATGTGAAGAAACTTCAACCGGATAAACTCGAACCCAAAGCGGAAAAATGCATCTTCATAGGATACCCTAAGGAAACAATTGGGTATACCTTCTATCACAGATCTGAGGGCAAGGTTTTTGTTGCCAAGAATGGATCCTTTCTTGAGAAGGAGTTTCTCGCGAAAGGTGTAAGTAGTCGGAAGGTAGAACTCGTAGAGGTTACTGAACCTTCTCTTCATGGAATGGCGAGTGGCGCAGCACCGGAAGTTGTTTCGGAGTTGACTTCACCTGATGAAGAGAGAGCTAATGATAATGATCATGAAACTCCGAAAGAGGACACTACCGAACCTCACAGGTCAAGCAGGACACGTGCATCTCCTGAACTGTACGGCAATCCTGTTGTGAATTTCATGGTTGATGAAATGGATGACCCTGCGACGTATGAATAAGCGATGATGAGCCCGGATTCCAACAAATGGCTAGAAGCCATGAAATCCGAGATGGAATCCATGTACGAGAACCAAGTTTGGAACTTGGTGGACTTACCTCACGATCGAAAGGCCGTTGAGAATAAATGGATTTCAAAAGAAAAACTAATGTTGATGGTAATGTGACCATCTATAAGGCTCGACTTGTCGCAAAGAGGTTTCGACAAATTCAAGGAGTTGACTACGATGAGACATTCTCTCCCGTAGCGATGCTTAAGTCGGTTAGGATTATGTTAGCAATTGCTGCATATTTCGATTATGAAATATGGCAGATGGATGTCAAAACTGCGTTCCTCAATGGTAATATTGAAGAAGAGTTGTATATGATACAACCTAAGGGTTTTGTCTATCCTAAGGATGCTAATAAGGTCTGCAAACTTCAACGATCCATCTATGGACTAAAGCAAGCATCCCGGAGTTGGAATCTCCGCTTTGATGAGGTGATCAAAGAGTTTGGATTTGTCCAAACTTATGGAGAGGCTTGTATTTACAAGAAAGTGAGTGGGAGCAATGTGGCATTTCTGATATTATATGTGGATGACATATTATTGATTGGAAATGATATAGATCTTTGAAACAGTGTTAAAAGTTATCTAAACAGCAAATTTTCGATGAAAGACCTTGGTGAAGCATCATATATATTAGGCATTAAAATCTATAGAGATAGATCAAGGCGCCTAATTGGGCTATCGTAGAGTACATACCTTGATAAGGTATTAAAGAAGTTTAATATGGACGAAAGTAAGAAGGGGTTCTTACCTATGTTGCAAGGCAAGACATTGAGTAAGACTCAGAGTCTGGCTACGGCGGAAGAAAGAGAGATGATGGATAAGATCCCCTATGCCTCGGCCATAGGCTCTATTATGTATGCCATGCTATGTACAAGACCGGATGTGGCACATGCTATTAGTTTGACTAGTAGGTACCAATATGATCCAGGTTCGAAACACTGGATAGCGGTAAAGAACATCCTCAAGTACTTGAGAAGAACTAAGGATATGTTTCTTATATACGGAGGTGAAGAAGAGCTAGTCGCTAAGTGTTACGTCGATGCTAGCTTTGACACTGATCCAGATGACTCTAAGTCTCAATCCGGATACGTATTTCTCTTGAACGGAGCAGCAGTTAGTTGGAGGAGTTCCAAACAACCTGTGGTGGCTGGATCAACGATGGAGGCGGAATATGTTGCTGCTTCAGAAGCGGCGCAGGAGGCGGTTTGGATGAAAGAGTTCATTACGGAACTAGGTGTGGTTCCCAGTGCGTTGGACCCAATGGTGATCTATTGTGACAATAATGGAGCCATAGCCAACGCAAAGCAACCGAGGTCTCACAAGAATTCCAAGCATATTAAGCGCCGGTTTCACTCCATCCGCGAGCATGTCAAGGATGGAGATATAAAGATTTGTAAAGTACATACGGACCTAAATGTAGCAGATCCGTTGACTAAAGTTCTCCCTAGGGCAAAACATGATCAACACCAAAACTCCATGGATGTTAGATTTATCACTATGTGAACTAGATTATTATCTCTAGTGCAATTGGGAGACTGAAGGAAATATGCCCTGAGAGGCAATAATAATGTTGTTATTATATATTCCTTATATATGATAGATGTTTATTTTACATGCTAGAATTGTATTGATCGGAAACATCAATACATGTGTGTTTAATAAACAAAAAGGGTTCCTAGTTATGCCTCTCTTATAGACTAGCTTGTTGATTAACAAGATGATCAAGGTTTCCTGATCATGGACATTGGATGTTGTTAATAACAAGGTCACACCATTGGTGGAATGATGTGATGAACATTCATCCGAAGTATAGAATTACGATCAAGTCATTATGTTTATATTGCTATAACATCATACGAAGTAATCTTTATCCTTAGACCATGAGATCATGTTAATTGCTAACACCAGAAGAGTATCTTGATAACATCAAATGTCACACCGTAACATGGTGACTATAAACATGGGTTCAGTACTACGAAGGTGTTATGTTGAGGCTCATGGATCAAGAGTGGAATTTGTCAATCCAGATGACGGATAGATATACTCTGGGCCCTCTCGGTGATATCACATTAAGATAGCTTGCAAGCAAGTGATGCGATCACTAGAATGTTATATCACGGGAACGAGAAAAGAGTGCATGTCGGTAACGAGATCAAACTAGGTATGGAGATACCGATGATCGAATCTCGGACATGTAATATATCGAGAGACAAAGGGATTTAGTTACAAGCGTTAAAGGTTCTCACGATCACAGAAGTCATCGTTGAATGTGTAGGAGTCAGTACGGATCTCCAGGTCCCACTACTGATTATTGATCGGAGAAGGGTCTCGATCATGTCTACATTATTCGCGAACCGTAGGGTGGCACACTTAAGAGTTCCCGGACACCATTTTGGAGCACATATGTTTCAGACGAAAGAATTGCAAAGTGCAGAAATTGTTTCAATAGAAACCGGAAATTGTTTCGGGTGAAATTGCAGAAAGTGGTTCTGCATGTGATATTGAAATGTTGCAAGGGGCTATATGTGAATGTTTGTTAATTAAAGTAATTAACAAAATTCTGAATAAATTTAATAAAAAGAGTTTTATTAAATGAGAGAGCATTAAATTTGGAGAAATTTAATGCATTTAAAGTGGAGACTTTAAAAGGGAATGTGAAGAGGCATTTTAATGTGGAGGGGTTACCACCACATGAATGGGGGAGGTGAGGGGTCACCCCCCCATGCGCCGGCCATGGAGAGAGGGGGCACCCCCCTCCTCCTATAAAAGGCCACCCATTCCCTCCTTCATCCTCACACCTCCTTGTGAAGGATCTCTCTCCCCCTCTAGAATTATTCCCCCATGGTCTCGGATTAGCGAGATACATGTTCCCGGTGGCATTTCGTCTGGAAGGAGTTGCTGCTTCTGCTGGATCGCTGGAGCGTGGAGGTGGAGGTTGTCCGGTGGCTTGAACGTGTGTGCGAGTGCGGATGCGCTGCTGAGTTGCGGCGTTCGGACTTCCTCACGATCTTGAGATCGACAAGTGTACGACTACATCAACCACGAGTTCCTACTCGTTAACAAAACTCGTTGTCTTTGAGGGTAAGTTCTCGTTGGATGTATGTCCACCCGTTGCTTTGTACCTAGTAGATAGATCTTTGCGTGTGGTTCACATCGTAGGAAAAATTTTGTTCTCTATGCTGCGGACCCAACAGATAACTCCTCCCTTCTCCACTTATTTTATGCATTGTCAATCTGTGCCACCTATCTATCCGTGCCACCGATACTAAACCCCCATAAACAAGTGAAAATCCATATTTCGATCATATTTCGAAGAAGCCATCGTATTCGTCTTCTGGTTTGTTCTTGTCTTCGTCAACGCCATGGTCCCCGCCATCGCCGCCGTCGGTGCCCTCCTCTGACGACTCGACAACGCCCCCTTTCTCGAATAAGCGCACTATCTCCTCGTCGGGGTCCTCCTCCTCCTGCTCCTCCTCCTCTTCGTAGTCCCACGGGTCCACGTCACTCTCCTCCGCTTCTGCCTCCAACTAATCGATGAACGCCTCCTCGTTGGCCGAGTCGGACTCGTCCAAATAGCTATCTCCTCACTTCTTCCTGGTCGTCTTCTCGTTCCTCTTCTTGTCCGTACTCACCGGTGCAACACGCGCCCCCGTCCTGGCTGCTACTTTGCGCTCGTCCGACACTGCAGGTACCCCATGCTCCTCCTGCACGGCCGGTATGAGCTTCGACGTCGCGGTGTCCTCGATTGCCGATGTCGATGGATACTGGCGCGGTCGGACACGACGTGCTGCCTCAGCAGGCGACTTGCGAGCGCGGACGATGCAGCGAAGAGCCGGGGACGCATGACGGTCAGTGAACGGCTTGGACCTGCCATTGCCACGGCGAGAGGGCATCGTGCTCGAGGTAGTTGCTCTGAATGGTCGATGGTGGGTACACAGAGTGGGGTGCCGATCTGATCAAGGACGAGCAGCGGTTTCGTGCGTCGTGTCCACGCGTGCATTTGTCGATTATCAAAAAAAAAGAAGTAATATCTCGCGTACTGAACATAATTTGATCACAACTAAAGTGGCACAGCGTATTCTAGACTCGTAAATATCCCGTGCGTGCCTGTCACGTGGAGTTCGACGGAGTTGGACGTGCCGGCGTGATCGTGCAGCAGTTGCACGCGTCATTGCCCCATCAACACGTGACACACGCACGCGGGATGTGCGCGCCGATTTCCGTGAAGAGCACCCGGCTCGCACTCCCCTTATTATATACTAGATTTTGGGCGGCGCCGAAGACCATTGAAGTGTCCATCGCAATAAAGACAAGTCCCATCGATTCCCTACCCCTGCCTCCCTGGCTTATTTGAGAAGGTAGACCGTACACGGTGGTATTGTATATTAGTACTAGTACTACTGGACCACGGCATGTACTCTTTACTCTTCTCCCACACTAATAATCACTATCTCCTTCCTCCTGCCTCTGCCACACTCACCCTACAAGCCAGGCTCCACTGAGGAGGGGGAGAGGCCGGTCGACGATCCTCGTGGAGAAAAGGGAGCAAAATCGCCGCGAGGCACTTCTTGCTCTACCAGCCGCTCAAGCCCACCCTCTCATCGAGGCCCAATCTCCCCCGACAATGGCGCCGAATGTTCTAGCAGGCGAGGGCTCCTCCCGGTACGGTCTCCTTATTCTACTTCTTCTCCATCTCCCTCTCCATCATGATCTTAATCAGCTTCTTCTTGTTTTTCTTCTTCTGGCTCTTCCTCTTCTACGTATTATAGGTCGGCCGTGGAGCCCGAATCCACCACGACGGAGGCGTTGCAGGACCCGTTCGGCCCTGTTCCATGTCTCAGCGAGGTAGCAAATCTCCACGTTGTTATTTCTCCGAGTTATGATGTGGATTTCTTAGATGCTGTCCGCCCCGCATTGGTTTTTCTTCTTCTTTTGCGAGTTGTATTTGTTTTCATGAATATGACTGGATCTCTTGGTCTTTCCTTAATACCGCTATTCATAGATTCACTATGGATTTTTTGTGATTAGGATTAGTTTATCATGGTCATGAATAGATCTCCAGGTCCATGTTTTAACACTACGGCCAATAGATTCAACGGGGATTTTTTTGATCTGTATTAGTATTCACCTGGGACCTGGAGTGTAATTGTAGAATTCCTATTTCAATTAACATGAACGATCCAGCGATCGAAGGTCGAGTACCGTGAGAAGATGGCCATAATCAGTTCCAAGATTGCCAACAAACATGAGCTTGCACGCTCCCTCACCCAAGGTAATGAGAGCCTACGCAAGCAACTATCTGTGTAGAAGGAGATCTCGCTAGATTTTGCACGTGACGTTGTTAGGCTGTAGAAAGTGCTCGACCATAACTTGATCAGGCAAGAACAGGCCATCAAGATAATCAACGAGGTCACAGAGGAGAAGAAGAATCTCGTGGAAAGGTGCATTCTCCTGCAGGACAAAGTCAGTGAGGCACTCAGAGGACGCGTCGAGGAAATCAAGGCTACCATCCGAGCCTACCATGATAGGAACCGTTGCCTGGATGCAGTCAAGGAGATGAAGGCGGACATGAGCAGAGGGATCACCGTACTCGAGGGTGTTCGGAAAGAGAACGAGGAGCTAAGGGCATGTCTGGAGGCGTACCGGAGCAATGCCCAAGTCTGATTCCCGTTAGCAGGGACACGAATACCAGTTCGTCCTCCTCTCCTTTTGTAATGTTTAGGGTTCAGGGAGCAATGCCCATGTTTGCTTCCCATTATAGGGTGCAATAAGAATACTAGGGCAACTCCTTATCTATCTGGACATGTGTTGGTGTTCATGTTCATGAATGGACACCATGTTCTCTTTCCATATGTATCTGGACATGGGTTTCTGCATTATGAGTTTGCCACTCTCCCACTACTATTTGGTGATATTGGGAAAAACCCACAGCACACTAAACTGCTGATAAATTTTATTTGTCTTCGAAATTGAAATTATGATAGTGCCACTAGTCGATTCATAAAATGTTGATTATTCCTAGATTGCTTCTTCCTTGAAATTATGACAGTGCCACTAGTCGATTCAGTTAATTATGGAAACTAACCAGCTTGTCCTGGTGAACTGAACAAACCATACCATGTATTTTTATTGCAGGGAAAGAGGCGAAAGATCGACCAGGACCTAGCGACTTGGCTAAATGACAAGATAGCAATCTAAAGGGAGAAGCAGAATTCCCAGAAACTGGCCTTTGACCAACTACGCGCTGAATTCGCGGTCCTTTCTGGCAAGTGCTAGAAACTGAAGGAGTTAAACGCCGACTGGGCGAAGCTACACAGTGAAGGTCGCGCCTCGACTAGGAAGCAGACGGAGATCATGAAAGGGATCTTGAAGGAAAATCGTATGGCTACGGACAAAATTCTCCAATCCGTGATGGAGCGCTGGAACCTATAGTTGAAGCACGACATAGTACTGAAGGAGCTGGCCAATCTTAGGGAGAAAAACAGGCAACTCCGGGCTAGGCTCGCTTGAACACAACATATGTCTATTTAGTACTGAACTACCTGGTTTATCCTCTGCAGTGGTGATTTTGTAAGCGTGAACTTAACTCTATGCACAATACGTGTGTTCGTCTGAAATTAGTTTGCTCGAGGATTGAGTTTGGCTTAGTTCAGAAAGCGCAACTGCAAGTCTTACAATTAACTAGTTTCAGGCATTGGTACAACATAAATTATTCATCTCGAATTTCCTTTATCCTCTATAGTCTGTCCTTGTTCACCCTGGCGCGCCTTCTTTAGTTCCTTCAACAGCTCCGCAATGCAGCACTCTAGCTTCTTCTTGTCTTCCCTGAGCTGATCCCTCTCCTTTTCTGCATTATGAATCAGCAACTTGTGACTATCCTGAAGCTTCTTTGCAGTTCCAACAACCAAGCTCCCATCGATTCCGTTAGTTAGCTTTGACTGCAAATTCTCGATTTCTTGTTCCAGCTCCTTATTTCGTACCGACAGCTTATAATTTTTTTCAGCTGCATCACTTACATCAGTAAATCTCCCCGACCTTTCCAACTCATACATCTCCCATAACTGTGCCAAACATTTCTTAAGTGCATCTAGCCACTCAAGATCCACCCACTCTACTACTTTACACATCGGGCCAACCTAAAAACACACACACTATAGTGTTATGAACATGCACGATACATTTTACTTCATGTCACAGTTGCACATAATGTAAACAAACCTGATTTGTACAGCCCAACAACCTTCTCCTAGTGTTACTGCCTTCGAATGCAACATATCTCCTCCGTTTTAGCCCATGGTCACATGGCACTTCTCCATCGAGATCTAGGCCCTCCCATTCGGAATCGTAGATCGTCCTTGGTACTTATAGGTAAACGCAAAGCTGAAATTGAACACGATTGCATGCACATCTGGTCGGGCTCAGATCGAGTGATTTACCATTGCCTAACCCTAGCCCAAGAAAACAGAGGAACTCACATCGTGGAAGGAATACTTGATGTCGGAGAGAAGGCTGTCGCTGCTCGACTGGTCGTCCTCGCCGTTCAAGGACAACATGGCAAATGCGACGACGACGGCGTCGGAGAGAGAGAGAGGTCAGCCCTTCTACCACTGCAATGATGACTAAATTGGCATGTTACAATAGTTTAATGGATACCATGCCCTTTCCTTGGATTACTGTCTCCTGCCTGATATGAATTCTCTTTACACATTCTCATTTCAAATATTAAACCTGCACTCCCTCCATCCCAATTTCATTGCCTAATGAAAACATACCAGTATATTACATCATCCAAAGAAACAAAATCATATCAACTACAAGGTACTTATGCATCACTTCTCAGTCATGGTTTCACAAAAAATTATATTATAATCTCCCAACAAACATAACCACAACATGGTTTCACAAAACATCACATTACAATCTCTCAACAAACATAATCACAGAAACAAGTATATTACATCAACTCAAGAAACAAAATCATGTCGACTACAAGGTACTTACACATCACTTGTCCTATCATGGTTTCACAAAACATTACATTACAGTCTCTCAACAAATAAAATATCAGAAACAAGTACAGTACATCATCTCAAGAAACATAATCATGTCAACTACAATGTATTTATGCATCACTAGTCCAGTCATGGTTTCACAAAACATTACATTACAATGTCCGAACAAACATAATAACTGAAACAAGTACGGTACGTCATCTTAAGAAACATAATCATGTCAACTACAATGTACTTATGTCTTATTACAACAACGATGGTTTCAGTGAGTAACATGTCCGAAAATCTCAACAGCTCGCACAACATTATATCACAGTCTCTCAACAAACATAATCACAGAAGCACGCTCTAAATGCAACAACAGTCAATATTACAAATACAGGCAGGGGAACCCCGCGGTCCATATGACAAGCCCAGGGTAGCAGCTCTCATCAGATCTCATCAACGTCGACCACCTCATTCTGTTCAGCCACTACAGGGGCATCCACATCCACTATAACCAGTTCAACAACATCAAAAATGGTACCAAGGAAGAACACCTTCCTGGTTCGCTTCTTTCGCTGCATAATCTGCATAAGATCTTCAGTATCCAAAACATCTATGAATTGCTGCTTCTTATAATGCCACCACCGGATTTTTGCCATCTGCTTAGGGCCAATACTAATTTCCTTACCGATCATCTCTCTCATTTCATCAAGAGTTATGTTTTTGGAATTGACAGTGATCTCCACAGTACATGACGAAATTGTCTTATTAACTCCCTCATCAAGTTTTGCCATGTATGAATCCACCTCTATGCGTATACTGAACTTATCTAGATCAGCATCTATTGGTCCGTATTCTCTAGGAGCAGAAGCTCTAGCAGCAAGATCTCCAGCATCTGCATACATATCATCAATCATCGCTTCAACTTTCACCTTAACATTAGCTGCACAACACTCCCAAACCATCTAAAGCTCATGGGGGTGCTCAATTTGCTGATAGGTATCATTCATGTTGCGCCACACCAATTTTGTCCTCTTGATGGCTCAATGCACGGCGCCCAGAAAAATGCTTGATGGCGGTGTTGATCTAGAGCTCGTTGGGAACCCCAATAGGAAGGTATGATGAGCACAGTAGCAAGTTTCCCTCAGTTATGAAACCAAGGTTTAATCGAACCAGTAGGAGCAAGGAAACACCTCAAAGGTGTTACTAGCTGAGCATTGGCAGGGCGCACTATCGGTGCTAGTAGCAACATGGAGACCTGCACAACACAACCACAGAACTTTGTCCCCAACTTGCGATCAGGTTGTCAATCTCACCGTGTTTTGCAGAAAACAAAGGATTAAATGTATCGAATGGAAAGAAGTAAAAGTTTGCAGAAAGAAAACACAAAGCAGAAACAGTTTATAGATTGTATGTAAAGTAAAGGACCGGGATCCATAGTTCACTAGAGGTGGCTCTCCTTAAGATAGATAACATGTTGGGTGAACAAATTACAGCGGGGCAATTGACAAACACCAAGAAAGCAATACATGCATATACTAATCATCTTGACTCCTTTGAGACTTGATTGGGCATTACAACATAATACATAGACCACCATCCAACTACATCTATGACTAATAATCCACCTTCAGGTTATCATCCAAACCCCCTCCAGTATTAAGTTGCAAGCAACAGATTATTGCTTTACAAACTGCGTGTAAAGTAAACAATACAATTGTTCTATGAACAAAAGATCGTTGTTTTCTCCCTAGTAGCAACAGCACATCTAGTTCCTTAGAGATTTCTATCACTTCCCCAGATTACCAGAGGCATGAACCCACTATCGGGCATAAATACTAACTCTTGGAGTTGCTAGCATCTACTTGGCCAAGATAGCTACTAACAACGGAAAGCATGCAAGATCTCAAATAACAAAGACATGATAGAATCAATAATCAATCTGAAATAGCATCTCAATATCCATCGGATCCCCGCAAACACAACATGTATGAATTACAAATAGATGATCTTGATCACGAACGGAGCTCACAAGGTCTAAACATGAAATCACAAAGGAGGAGAAACCATCCATCTAGCTACTACATGGATCCATAGTCCAAGGATGAACTACTCACGCATCACACCGAAGGCTTGCATGGTGATGAAGAAGGCCTCTAGGGTGAATTCCCCTCTCCGGCAGGGTGCCGGGAAGAGCTTCAGATCCCCCCCGATCTAGGGATAGAGATGACGGCGGCTACAGGCTCTTTCGTGGATTTTTGATCGGGTACCTAGGGTTTTTGTCCCGAGGGCAACTTATAGGCGGAAGGAGAGGCCGAGGGGGTGCTGGGGGCGGCCAGACCACCCCCTGGCACGGGCCAGGCCTGGCCGTGTGGCCAGGTGGTGTGTCCGGCCCCCAGCCCTTCTCCGTCTCGTATTCTGGCACTTGATCCCTTCCGGAAAAATTGGCACTTTGGCTCTTGTCCCGTCCAATTCCGAGAATATTCATTTTCTGACTTTTCTGGAACCAAAAACAACAGAAAACATGCAGCTGGCACTGTGGCTCTTGTTAATAGGTTAGTCCAAGAAATCATAATAAAAGTACTCCAAAGTTGGAACAAAACACAAGAAAGTGGATAAAACCAAGCATGGAACATCAAAAATTATAGATACATTTGCAACGTATCAACATCCCCAAGCTTAACTCCTACTCGTCCTCGAGTAGGTAAGTGATAAAAAGAAATAATTTTCGAGGTGACATGCACCATCAAAACTTGATCAAAGTATTTGCAAAACTCAAAGCTGGGATCATAGTACTTCAATCATAACATGAAAGACAAAGTTCTAGCAATAAGCAAAGAAACTATGATACAACATGAAAAGGCACAAACAAAAGATTCATGAATAACATGCTTTGCAAGACGTTTGTTTGTTTCACATAAAGAAAACATAGCATAGAAGTATTCAGCTTGTCCCTCAATAGAGTAGCAAATATAAATGCATAGGACACCTTCAAAGTTCATAAGAGTGACTAGATACAATAGTTTCAAACAAGCAATAACAAGTTATGCATCAATCAACTAGTCTTGGGACAATGCACATAGAACTAAGAATGGCCACTATGCTCTCAAAGTAGTCCATAAAGATAGAAGGTGGAGACTCAATATAATGGTGGAAGAAAAGCCTTTGTAAAAGGAAGTAGGGATTCAAGTCGCATAAAGAGCTTCCAAAAATTATGGTACTTATAGCTTTCAGCTTTCATTGCCCCTATCATAAGCATCTTGAAGGTGATTAAGGTTAAAGTGACACAACTAAGAGGATATGCTTGACAAGTTATAAACCGAAATCTCACGCCCCTTACTTACGAAGACCGATCCTCATGCTACTCAACTTCAGTCATGAGTAAGCTCTTGTCATTGTAAGTATATGTGTATCATTAAGAACCGCCAACGGGGTACCCCTTGCACATGATACGGGAGCTTTCCCATAATCAAAATGACAAGGCAAGTAGACAATGAGCATCTCAGCGATCTTTTTATTTGCTATTTGCATAGGTATTTATTGAGGATGCTTCATAGAGTGATCACTATGGTGATGCCGCAAGTTTCCACCATGATTAGGCATGGCTTAGGCTAGCGGCCCAAGCGTTTCTCTAACACACATACAAACTCCATGATCTTACAAGTTCCACTTTTATTTCACACCGCCGGGATCCGTAAGCAAAAGAACATAATATCAACGGGGTACAAAGTACAAGTGCAATGTTGAAAGCGTTCCCCATGAAACATGGTTCTGCTAATTTCAACTTATAAAGCGCAAGCATATACGCAACAAAGAAGGACCCAATGGTTCAAGTTTATTAGAGGAAATAAAGTAAAGTGTGCCATCAAGTTCATGAGAGCTTTAATCACTAGTTTTCTCATAACAAGTGAAAGGCAAACAAAAGCATGAATATACTTGGAATAACATAAGCTAGTAGGTAGGTATGGTGGACTCTTTGGAAAAACATGGTTTAGGGAGTTGGATGCATGAGTGGAACTCATACTTTGTTGTGGAGGCTAGCAAAAGACTGGGAGCGACAAACTAAGAGAGCAATAATGGCCATAATCATGCAGAGCGATAAAACATCATTGATCAAAGCATAAAGTGATACTACAAGTTGAAAACTAAAGGATCATAAAGGCTATGGAGACTTGAGATAGTCATAACATGGTGTGAGCATGCGCCAAGTCAACCCAAATAAAGCATCAAAGGAGAATACCACTATACTATGCTTTAATATGCTAAAACAATACATGATTCCTCCAAGGCACATTAAGCAATCTCAATTGTTTATAACAAGTCATGCTACAGAAAAGAATACTAAGCATAAAGCCAAAACGATATCAAGCATGGCATGACAAAGGATAGGCCACAGTCAAAAACGAGCTTTTTTTACCACATAAGCATAAACTTTCCTACTCTTTTCCAAACCAAACCAAACTATTTGTAAACCAAAGTGTGAAAGAGGGGGTCCAACCAACTTATTCAGAAAACTAAGCAAACCAAGCAAACTAAAAAACGAAAACGAAAAAGAAGACGCTCCAAGAGAAACACAACTGTGCACGAAACAATAAAAATGAAGCGTTTGGAAGAAACCTGGAATTTTTATTGATGAAGAAGGGGATGCCTTGGGCATCCCCAAGCTTTGACGTTTATACTTCTTGGATATTTCTTGGGGTGACACGCGTGGCATCCCCAAGCTTGAGCTTTAGTCCATCCTTCATCTCATTACTCATTCCTTCCATACACCTGAAATTTTTCCTTCATACAAAACTTCACACAATCTCATTAGCAACATTAGTGCGCTTTAGATAAACAAGTCTCAAGGTTCAGTTCTAACACAAAATAAATTTCCATTATAACACTAGCTACTGTAGCACTTCCCTCAAAAATCTCAATTCTCCAAAGGAACTCAAGAAGGAACTAACAAGAAGCAAATGCAGAAAATGGCAGAAATCTGTCAAAACAGATCAGCAGGTAAAGACGAATTTTTTTGAAGATCTTCTGTTGCTCAAATAAAAAAGTGTTGAACTAACGAAAGTTAGATAACAACCTGGGGAAGAAGCAAAAAAAATTACAGCTCAATAAGACGTACAGAGCTCTCTCAGGAATTTGTACGGTGAAGCACAAAAATCTGTTTTGGGACAACAACTTTCCCAATCATTACTTCTCTCTCATTAGAGGTTACTCTTGGCACAAAAAGCAAATAAAAAGGATAAGAAGAGGTTATTACAGAGGTAATAAATTCCAAGACTCATCTAAAACTTTTGGGTTATCTCCCAATAAGTACTTTTCTTTAACGCCTTTAAGTTAGGCATGATAGTTTGAGAAAATGCTCACATAAGAAATATGAATTGAAGTAAAAGAGAGCATCAAGGAGCAAATTCAAAACACATTTAAGTCTAACCCACTTCCTATGCATAGGGATCTTGTATACAAATAAATTCACAAAGAACAAAGTGACAGGCATAGGAAGATAAAACAAGAGTAACTTTAAAACTTTCAACACATAGAGAGGTGTTTTAGTACCATGAAAACTTCTACAACCATATTTTCCTCTCTCATAATAATTTTCAGTAGCCTCATGAATAAATTCAACAATATAACTATCACATAAGGCATGCTTTTCATGATCTACAAGCACTAGAGCTTTATTATAAATATTTTCAAAAGAATCCTCGGGAACATAACATTCACCCTCCTTTGATAAGCATGGGGGACAATCAAATATTGTAAGGGATAAAGAGTTACTATCATTAGAAGGTAGGCATGGGTAGATCCATTCTTCCTCCTTTTGTCCATCACTCTCCTCCTCTTTTTCATCTAATGAACTTTCAGGTTCAGAAATTTCTTCTTCCATGGAGGTTCTAGCAGGCGGTGGTTCATCTATTACCTTAGCAGTCATAAAACTGTTCCCAAATAGGAAAGTGAGTGAGCTATCCATAATGAAATAGTGATTGGAGCAGAGCTAGTCATAAAGGCAACTTAAGATAGGAACTAATTTTTTGTGTTTTTCAAATAAGAAAGCAAACTTGCAAAAACTAATTTTTTTGTGTTTTTGATAAAGAAACAAGCAAACAAAGCAAAAATAAAACTAAGCAAAACAAAAACAACAAAGTAAAGAGATTGGTTGTGAGGGACTCCCCTTGTGAAGATGTCCTTGACTCCCCGGCAACGGCGCTAGAAAAATGCTTGATGGCTCAATGCACGGCGCCCAGAAAAATGCTTGATGGCGGTGTTGATGTAGAGCTCGTTGGGAACCCCAAGAGGAAGGTATGATGAGCACATCAGCAAGTTTCCCTCAGTTATGAAACCAAGGTTTAATCGAACCAGTAGGAGCAACGAAACACCTCAAAGGTGTTACTAGCTGAGCTTTGGCAGGGCGCACTACCGGTGCTAGTAGCAACATGGAGATCTACACAACACAACCACAGAACTTTGTCCCCAACTTGCGATGAGGTTGTCAATCTCACCGTGTTTTGCGGAAAACAAAGGATTAAACGTATCGAATGGAAAGAAGTAAAAGTTTGCAGAAAGAAAACACAAAGCAGAAACAGTTTATAGATTGTATGTAAAGTAAAGGACCGGGATCCATAGTTCACTAGAGGTGGCTCTCTTAAGATAGATAACATGCTGGGTGAACAAATTACCGCGGGGCAATTGACAAACACCAAGAAAGCAATACGTGCATATACTAATCATCTTGACTCCTTTGAGACTTGATTGGGCATTACAACATAATACATAGACCGCCATCCAACTACATCTATGACTAATAATCTACCTTCAGGTTATCATCCGAACCCCCTCCAGTATTAAGTTGCAAGCAACAGATTATTGCTTTATGAACTGCATGTAAAGTAAACAATACAATTGTTCTATGAACAAAAAGATCATTGTTTTATCCCTAGTAGCAACAGCACATCTAGTACCTGAGAGATTTCTCTCACTTCCCCAGATTACCAGAGGCATGAACCCACTATCGAGCATAAATACTAACTCTTGGAGTTGCTAGCATCTACTTGGCCAAGATAGCTACTAACAACGGAAAGCACGCAAGATCTCAAATAACAAAGACATGATAGAATCAATAATCAATCTGAAATAGCATCTCAATATCCATCGGATCCCCGCAAACACAACATGTATGAATTACAAATAGATGATCTTGATCATGAACGGAGCTCACAAGATCTAAACATGAAAGCACAAAGGAGGAGAAACCAGCCATCTAGCTACTACATGGATCCGTAGTCCAAGGATGAACTACTCACGCATCACAACCGGAGGCTTGCATGGTGATGAAGAAGGCCTCCAGGGTGAATTCCCCTCTCCGGCAGGGTGTTGGGAAGAGCTTCAGATCCCCCCCCCCCCCCGATCTAGGGACAAAGATGACAGCGGCTACAGACTCTTTCGTGGATTTTTGATCGGGTACCTAGGGTTTTTGTCCCGAGGGCAACTTATAGGCGGAAGGAAAGGCCAAGGGGGTGCTGGGGGCGGCTAGACCACCCCCTGGCGCGGGCCAGGCTTGGCCGCGCGGCCATGTGGTGTGGACGGCCCCCAGCCCTTCTCCGTCTCGTATTCTGGCACTTGATCCCTTCCGGAAAAATAGGCACTTTGGCTTTTGTCCCGTCCAATTCCGAGAATATTCATTTTCTGACTTTTCTGGAACCAAAAACAACAGAAGACAGGCAGCTGGCGTTGTGGCTCTTGTTAATAGGTTAGTCCAAGAAATCATAATAAAAGTACTCCAAAGTTGGAACAAAACACAAGAAAGTGGATAAACCAAGCATGGAACATCAAAAATTATAGATACATTTGCAATGTATCACCTCTGTCTAGAACCCCAGGGAATTCTAGCGGCAAGCATATCTACCAGCTGTGAAACAGACACAACCTCTTTGCAATTCACAAGCAGATGCACATCTTGCCCGAACACAACCCTCTCGCAACCAAAATCAAGCTTTGCAGTGTACTGCCGAACATGAACTGTGAACTCATATAGGTCACTTGTATCAAAACTATGCCTAATTTGATTAAAAAGGGGAACATTTCAGTTCATTCGATTCTATTATGCCATAACTAATCTACTTGCAAGATAAGGCACAGATAAGAAAAATTCACCTCTCGCTCTTCTCCCGGGTTTTTTTCTTCGAGATCTGAGTGCTGCATCCACCCACCGGAGCCGAAAAATCCACCGCCGGCCTTGCTTTTCTCTTCAACCCGCTGCTCGTAGGTACCTTGGGAGCAGAATCCTTGCTGGCCTCCTCGCTAACCGGGGCTGAAGAACTCGCCGCTGCTACGTGTTGAGCCCCAGACTTGGGCCCGGACGGACCCTTTTCAGTCGGCGATGTAGCTACAACCTTCGCCTTGCAAGACATGCTAGGCCACCGCCGTCGGATTCAGTGTCGGGGGAGGGAGAAAAAAGGTCCTCCACCGCTGGAAGATTTAGGGTCAGGGAAGGGAAGAAAAGGGGTCGCCGCCGCCGTCACAGCAAGATTCAGTGTCGAGAGTTAGTAAAGTAGAGTAATAGATTTGCCCCTACGACACTTGCAGGGTGGCTAAGAAGAGTGACCGGCGAAGGAGGGGCACAGCAGGAACTAGTGTAACGGAATATCTTGACTTAACGGGCGCGATTTGAAAATATTGGGTTTGGCCATCATTGACTTGAAAGACCCCTCTCAGCAATTGGCGCTCCAACTTTTTGAATCGCGGTGATAAAAATCAACTTGGGTGCCACGTTGCCTGGCTACACCAACTTTCGGGCCGCAAAATGATATTCTCCCGGGGTCGGTACTAGCGTCTATAAACGAATACGAGGTACACAATCACCAAAAAATACTTAACTACTTCTATTTAGCACACTAAGGTTCACACTAGATGATCTAGCATCATCACAATCATCACATGAAATAAAGACCTAGTCTTAATTATCTTATTTTAGAAAATTAATTTCTATCATTGAAAATACTTAAGATTTATTATTCTCTAATTTAAATATGGGATCATGTTGACACATTTCATCACCACATACTCTAATAATTGGGAATGTGATTTAAATGGGTGGTCACATTTTATAAAGTTTAATATTACTATTTAATAAAATTAAAGTGACTAGAAATGCCTATATAGCATTCTTTTGGTACTAGTCTAAGATCACTACATGTAAACCTACATATTTTTACATATTCAGATAGATCTTGTCAAATGTGATTTTTGAGAGTTGGAAACAACTCAAAAGCATTTATGGTTGATTTTTGAAAAATGTTTGAAGTTGGAAAAGTCTCTGCCTTGTTATTTTTACTATAGGTGGTCTATAATTTCAAATGGTTTAAATCCAACGGGCTTGGATAGATATTTTAAATACCTTTGTCAAAAATGGAATCATGCAATTTGGTTTAGTGAATATATTTGAATTGATTTTTGAATCTACTGACAAAATCTAGTTTTAACTTAAAATGGGAAAAAGCTATTTTAATCGACGGGCTCTGCACGGGAAACTAATTGGGCCGGCCCAATCTGCACAGTGTGGCGTAGTGGGCTGCTGACAGGCGGGTCCTACTGGTCAGTGACTAATCTAAACCGAAACGGTATCTTTTAATCTGGGTCGTGTGATTAGAGCGCGATCGACGGCTGAGCATTGTCGTCTCCGTCGCACAGCTCCGGCAAGACTGAACCCTAACGTGACGGTGGGGGTACGTGGGGGCTCACCTGGGCTCCAGCTAAGGTCGGCGATGGGGGCAAACGATGTTGTAGACGATGGCGGTTCAAATGGTGGTCTCGGCGGCTCCTGGGGCGACTCCTAGCTTCGGTTCCTCTCCTCCTCTACAGCGGCGCGCTCCGGTGAAATTTCGGCGATGTGGTGCTCGCCTTGCTCCGGGGAGAGGTGTGAGAGGTGTCTAAGAGAGAGGGGAGTGAGATGGTGTGGAAAATTGGAGCTGGGGTGGCCTCTATTTATACACGGGCGAGAGGGACAGAGCGGCATGGCTCAGGCTCGTCGGCGACGTCGTTGTAGTGAGCAAGAGGCATGGCTAAGTGTAGGGGTCGACGCGGTGCTTCAGGGCGATCGTCACGCAAGTGATGGCGCGACAAGGGGCGGTCGAGAACGGTTGGGAGCGGTCAGTGCTCTAGGCAGAAATGGCAGCGTTCGAGACGGCACACAGTGGCTACGGTCCATGCTGCGGCGAACGGGCATGTCTGGGGGTCGCTAGGCTCGCGGCGAGTGCGGGCACGTGTGGAGAGGGCAAGGCGTGGCGTGTGTGCGCATGTCGGCTGTGGCTCTCTGGCACGCTCTCGGCATGGTAGGCAGAGAAATGGGCGCGACGATTTCAAGTGGTCCACGGCGTGTCTTCGATCGAGGGGTGGACAGAGGGTGGCGGTGGACGTTTGTTTGTGAAGTGCGCTTGGGTTCACTTTTACTTGGTCTAGCAAGGGGTGAAAAGAATTAGGAAAGTTTCTCTTAGAAATCTTCTACTAGGAACACTCAAAGTGGTCTAGTGGATAATTTTGGTCAAAATGACCATTTCCTTATATGATTCATTTTTGCTTTTCTTTTCTTTTGATTTTATTTGTAAATGGCCTAGATGATGTAGTATTCATCTTTAAACCATTCCTTATCATTTGTAGCAATCAAACATGACAATTGCACTCATTCATACACTAATGCAATTCACACATATACTCATATTAAATTTAATAATAAAAGATTTTGTTAACCTTAAACTTCGGTGATTTGAACTTGCTAATCTTGATTAATATTTTTGGAGTGTTACAAACCTTCCCTACTTAAACAAAATCTCGTCTCGAGATTTAAGAAAAAATAGGAACTAAAGAGATTTGGAAACTCAGTCCTAATGTAATCTTCTCTCTCCCACGTAGCTTCTTCTTCAGTATGGTTGCTCCACTGGATCTTGAGAAACTTGATACTCCGGGTCCTGGTGGTTCTGAAATCTTCTTCCAAAATACGAATGGGTACTTCATGGTAGGTTAGATCCTTGTTGATATCTATGGCTTGGTGATCAATGTTCTTGAACACTTAGGTCTTCTCCGGGACTTGTAAGCATTTGCGAAGTAACGAGATATGGAACACATTATGTATGGATGACATCTCCTCCGGCAGTTCTAGTTGATATGATACTTCTCCTCGGTGATTCAAAATCTTGAAGGGTCCAATATATCTTGGGGCTAACTTCCCTTTAAGTTGAAAACGGTGCATTCCTTTCAAGGGTAATACTTTGAGATATACAAAACCTCTAATATTGAAGGTCAGGTCTCGACGTCTCTTGTCAGCATAACTCTTCTGTCTGGATTGGGCGGTCTTGAGGTGTTCATGGAATTTGTGAAACTTCTCTTCGGCTTCTCGTAGGATGTCGGGTCTGAAAATCTGACTCTCTCCTACTTGCGACCAATTCAAGGGGGTATGACACTTCCTTCCATACAAAAATTCAAAGGGTGCCATTTGCAAACTGGCTTGATAACTATTGTTGTATGAGAATTCTGCGAAAGGTAGACAATCTTCCCATTTTGTTCCATATTCTCGCACACAAGCTCTCAACATATCTTCTAAGATATGGTTGACTCTTTCAATTTGTCCATCGGTTTGCGGGTGATAGGCTATGCTGAAGTTCAGCTTGGTTCCTAATCCTTCTTGGACTTTCTGCCAAAATCTTGAGGTAAACTGGGTTCCTCGATCCGACACTATGGTCTTAGGGGTTCCATGCAAATTGACGATTCTAGCAATGTACAACTCTGCTAGCTTCGAACTCTGGTAGGTGGTCTTGATAGGTATAAAATGGGCTACCTTGGACAGTCTATCTACTATGACCCAAATAGAATCATTTCCCCTACTAGATGTAGGCAACCCACTGATGAAATCCATTTCGATAGAATCCCATTTCCATTTCAGAATCTGCAATGGTTGCAAAAGTCCTGTGTGTCGCTGATGTTCTGCTTTCACTCTGAAAAATATCACACTTGCCTATGTAGCTTCCGATTTCTCTCTTCATCTTGTGCCACCAAAATTGCTCCTTCAAATCCTAATAAATCTTTGTTCCTCCGGGATGAATAGAATAAAGAGTATCATGAGCTTCCTGCATGATGACTTGTTTCAACTCCGAATCTGCTGGCACACAGATACGTCCTTTGTACCACAAAACTCCTTCTTCATCTTCAGTGAATCCGGGTACCCTGTATGTACCGATACAACGCTTGATTCCGTTGATACTTGCATTTCCTTTCTGGGCTTCCTTGATGTGACTGATCAAAGTGGGTTGAAGTTCAATGCTAGCTAAAAATCCTTCGCTAACTAGCTCCGTTCTAAACTGCTCCAACTCTTCATGCAAACTTGGTTGGGCTTCCTTTATCATGGTGTTTAATCTACACGGCAATCTGCTAAGAGCATCCGCTACCACATTGGCTTTGTCGGGGTGACAGTGAATGTCAAGGTCATAATCCTTGATTAACTCTACTCCTTTGCATCATATTCAGCTCCTTCTAGGTGAAAATATACTTCAGACTCTTGTGATCCGAATAAATCCCGCATCGGTTACCCATAAGGTAATGATGCCAGGTCTACAAAGCTAACACTACGGCTGCTAGTTCTAAGTCATGGGTAGGGTAGTTTTGCTCATGTTGCTTAAGTTGTCTAGACAAATATGATACGACCCAGGTATTTGAACTATCATAACATGCTTCAATTTTGTTGGTTGAATCTTACTAGTGCATGCAAATTCTTCTGTAACAAACAAGTGCGATGCTCCAGAATAAAACAACACTCTTGCAATTACTGAGTTGACAAAAAAACATACCCAGCACGACATTTGGCGCTTCCTGAGCTTCTTCAGCATTCATGTGGAACATACAGCCATTGCGGTTGAGCGAGTTCCCTGGGGCAAATCTCCTTCCAGGCTAAACACGGCGTTGCTGCTGAGCGGGTCCATTCACATTGGTGGTTGCTGCAAGCTTCTTGGGGAACTCGTTGGAGTAGTGACCCTTGACTCCGCATTCAAAGCAAGTAATTTGGGACTTGTCTTTTCCTGCAATAGGAACAACATTGCTTCCAGTCCTTGGGGCAGTATTGTTGTTGTTGTTTTTGTTAAACTTGGGCGGTGCACGGTTGAAGTTATTGGAATTGCCGAGGTTATTGTTGTGGTTTCCTCCAGACCTTGGGTTTCCTCCTCCACGGTTGGGATAGCTTTGACGGGTCATAGGGGGTCTGTTGTTTCTTGGGGCATATCCTGTAGACAGGTTGGGGCGATACTTCTGGGTATAGTGGGATCCAGGCTGGGGCATCATGCGACGCTTGTGGTTGTCATTGGCTTGGTTGATCTTCCCTTCCATCTGAATGGTGGAATCCACCAAAGCTTCAATATCATCAAAGGGAATGTTGACTAGCACGGTTTGCATATGATCATGCAGTCCGTTCAGGAATCTCTCTTTTTTCTTTGCTTCTGTGTCAATTCCATCAAGGGATATCTAGCTAAAGATAAGAATTAGTCATGGTATTCCACTACAGTCATCCTTCCTTGCTTCAATTCTCTGAACTCATCCCTCATCCCCTTAATCAGACCTGGGGGCACATGAGTCCGGTTGAACTTGATTTTGTACTCATCCTAAGTCATCATCTAACCTCCGTTCATGGTACGGGTGCTATTTCACTAGGCTCTTGCATCACCTGCCAGTTAATGGGTGGCAAACAATACTTTTTCATTGGCCTCAACTCCTACAACCTCTAAGTTGTTCTCCATGGTTTGCAGCCAGCCATCAGGATGTAAGGGCTCTTCAGACTTATTAAATATAGGGGGATTGGTATTCTGAAAGTTCTTGAGCTTGGATCCATGGTTATCCTGGTTTCCGTGACCTTGATTATTATGGGCCATCTGAGCTATCTGTTGAAGAGTGGCTAAGTTGGCTTGATGTTCAGCTCTACCAGCTTCATGATCAGAAACTTGCATTTGCAGAATCTGCAACATTGGGTCCTGAGCTAAGCTGCTTCCATCAGGATTTCCACGAGTCATCTAAAGATTGAGATAGATAATGAGATTAGAGGGAAATCTCTAATGTTCATGGGTTTGTTTCAAAAGCTTTAAACTTCGTGTTTGACTCAGGTTCTGAAAACTAACAACTTCCTCTCATTCATTCATTCATTCATAGCAAGCACACAATACAAACACACACAACAACACAAATAGAAAACAGATGGTTTTAAGAACCATTCTGTGAAGGTACGATACAGAGGGACCGGATACGACCCATTCCTACAGTAGTGCTCAAGTGCATCTAATCATCATCAATGAAGGCGGAATCATCATCATCAGTGTGGAAATCCATGGCCTCGTCCTCTAGGTAGTCGTCATCATCACTGAGGGAAGAGTAGAGATCTACACGGATATCTTCACCTTTCTCCTCCTTCGCTTGAAGCTGGATCTCCTGTTCACGGATGATCTTCTAGAGAGTAACCACCTTCTTGCGAAGATAATCAATGATGCGATCCTTCTTGTCACGCTGACGACAAAGTGATTGGTGCTCCTTGGCGAGGATGGCGAGGGTTCCTTCCTGACTGCAATGGCCTTGTTATGGTTGGCGTAGGCACAGGTGTTGTCCAACTCCATCTGTCTATCATACAACATGAAGTCGAGATTATCCACTTGGTGCTTCAGCTCCGGGTGTCCTGGCATCTCCAAGGGCATTCCCATAGAATCATGCCTTGCATAGTGAGCAAAGCGAGTTCAACTAATATGGTTGATGTTTTGCCCACACAGATGGGCAAGAGCTTCCTGCATAGCCCTAGCTAATCCGTCTACCCAGTTGTTCTCCCTCAAGCTGAATTGAATCTTCTCCGAGGTGGGTGCTTCCATATTGCCTCTGAGATCTGTAACTATCAGCCACTGTAGATCTCCTCCTACGTGATTGTTGAGTTGTGCCCCGAAGAACTCCGGGTGCAGGCGGTCAAGATACTCTTCAAGTGCATCTAGATCGCTATGAAATATCAGGTGGCCTTGCTGACTCGTGTATTAACGAGCTCGTTGGGGAACCCCAAGAGGAAGGTATGATGAGCACAACAGTAAGTTTTCCCTGAGCTATGAAACCAAGGTTTATCGAACCAGTAGGAGCAAGGAAACCCCTCCAAGGTGTTGCTAGCTGGACTTTGGCAGGGCGCACTACCAGCGCAAGCAGCAACGTGGAAACCTGCATAACACAACCACATAACTTTGCCCCCAACTTAGAGTGAGGTTGTCAATCTCACCGGTTTTGCTGAAAACAAAGGATTAAACGTATTGTGTGGAAGAAGGTAATAGTTTGCAGAAAGTAAACAGAAAACAGGAAACAATTGTAGATTGATGGTAAAAGAAAGGACCGGGGTCCATAGTTCACTAGTGGTGGCTCTCCTTAAGATAGATGACATGTTGGGTGAACAAATTACAGCAGGGCAATTAACAAATATCGAGAAATCAATACATGCATATACTAATCATCTTGACTCCTTTGAGATTCGATTGGGCAATACAACATTATACATAGACCGTAATCCAACTGCATCTATGACTAATAATCCACCTTCAGGTTATCATCCGAACTCCCTCTAGTATTAAGTTGCAAGCAACAGATAATTGCATTACGCATTGCGTGTAAAGTAAACAATACAATTGTTCTATGAACAAAGGATTGATGATTTCTCCCTAGTAGCAACAACACATCTAGTACCTTAGAGATTTCTGTCACTTCCCCATATTACTAGAGGCATGAACCCACTATCGAGCATAAATACTAACTCTTGGAGTTGCTAGCATCTACTTGGCCAAGATAGCTACTAACAACAGAAAGCATGCAAGATCACAAATAACAAAGACATGATAGAATCAAAAATCAATCTGAAATAGCATCTCAATAACCATCGGATCCCCGCAAACACAACATATAGGATTACAAATAGATGATCTTGATCATGAATGGAGCTCACAAGATCTAAACATGATAACACAAAGGAGAAGAACCAGCCATCTAGCTACTACATGGACCCGTAGTCCAAAGATGAACTACTCATGCATCACACCGGAGGCTTGCATGATGATGAAGAAGGCCTCTAGGGTGAATTCTCCCCTCCGGCAGGGTGTCGGGAAGAGCTTCAGATCCCTCCCGATCTAGGGATGGAGATGACGGCGGCTATAAACTCTTTCATGGAATTTTTATCGGGTACTTAGGTTTTCTATATCAGAGGCATCTTATAGGTGAAAGGGGAGGCCGAGGGGGTGCCCGAGGCAGCTAGACCACCCCCTAGCGCGGGCCAGGCTTGGCCGCGTGGCCAGGTGGTGTGGCGGCCCCCTGGCCCCTCTCCGTCTCGTATTCTGGCTCCGTGTCCCCCTCGGTGAAAAACTGACTTTGACTTTTGTCCCGTCCAATTCCGAGAATATTCATTTTCTGACTTTCCTGGAACCAAAAACAGCAGAAACCAGGCAGTTGGCACTGTGGCACTTGTTAATAGGTTAGTCCAAGAAAGTATATAGAAAGTACTCCGAAGTGTGGACAAAACATAAGAAAGTAGATAAAAACCAAGCATGGAACATCAAAAATTATGGATACATTTGCAACGTATCAACATCCCCAAGCTTAACTCCTGCTCGTCCTCGAGTAGGTAAGTGATAAAAAGAAAGAATAATTTTTGAGGTGACATGCACCATCATAAACTTGATCAAAGTATTTGTACAACATTTATAGCTGGGATCATAGTACTTTAACATAGCATGAAAGACAAAGTTCTAATAATAAGACATAGCAACTATGTTGCAACATGAAAAGGCACAAACAAAATATTCATGAATAACAATGCTTTGCAAGACGTTTGTTTGTTTCACATAAAGAAAACATAGCATAGTGGCATTTAGCTTGTCCCTCATAGAGTAGCAAACATAAATGCATAGGACACCTTCAAAGTTCATAAGGGTGACTAGATACAAATAGTTTAAGAACAAGCAATATCAAAATTATGCATCAATCAACAAGTCTTGGGACAATGCACATAGAACTAAGAATGGTTGTTATGCTCTCAAAGTAGGTGCATAAGGATAGAAGGTGGAGACTCATCATAAAAGTAAAAGAAATGCCTTCATAGAAGGAAGTAGAGATTCAAGTTTCATAAAGAGCTTCCAAAAATTATGGTACTTATTAGCTTCCAGCTCTCATTGCCCCTATCATAAGCATCTTGAAGTGATTAAGGTTAAAGTGAACGAACTATGGAGTATATGCTTGACAAAGTATAAGTTGGAAATCTCATGTCCCTTGAATACGAGGGCCACTCCTCATGCTACTCAAGTTTAGTCACCGGTAAGTTCGTGTCATAGTATGTACATGTGTATCATAGAGAACCACCAACGTGGTACCCCTTGCCTGATGATATGGAAGAATCCCCATATCAAAATGACAAGGCAAGTAGACAACGAGCATCTCATCAATCTTCTTATTTACCATGGGAAAATGGTGCTTTTTTCTCTCTTTCTCTCTTTCCTCTTTTCTCATATCTTTTTTTCTTTTTCTCTTTTTCTCAATATCTGACTCTTTTTTTATAAGAATGCTTCCTAGACAGCTCATTATGGTTATGTTGCAGGTTTCCACCATGATGGCATGGATTATACCAGTGGCCCAGGCGTTTCTCTAACACACATACATAACTCCATGGACTTAAAAGATCCCCTTTAATTTCACATCGACGACATCCATAGACAAAAGAGCATGATATCAACTAGGTACAAAGTACAAGTGCAATGTTGAAAGCGTTCCCCATGACAACATGGTTCTGCTAATCCCCAACATATAAGTGCAAGCATATACAACATAGAAGACACAATGGTTCAAGTTTATTAAGGGCAAGAAAAGTAAAGTGTGCCATCAAGTTCGTGAGAGCTTTAATCACTAGTTTTCTCATAACAAGTTGAATTCGGAAGGTAGATAAAAACATGAACATACTTAGAATAGAAAATGCTAATAGGTAGGTATGGTGGACTCTTTGGAATAACTTGGTTTTAGGAGTTAGATGCATGAGTGGAACTCATAGTTGGTTATGGAGGCTAGCAAAAGACTGGGAGCGACCAACTAAGAGAGCAATAATGGCCATAATCATGCAGAGCGACAAAACATCATTAATCAAAGCATAAAGTGATATTAAAAATCAAAAACTAAAGGATAATAAAGGCTATGGTGACTTATGATATTCATAACATGGTGGGAGCATGCGCCAAGTCAACCCAAATAAGCATCAATGGAGAATACCACAATAATATGCTTTAATATGCTAAAACAACACATGATTCTTCAAAGGCACATTAAGCAATCTCAATTGTTTATAACATGTCATGCTACAGAAAAGATCACTAAGCATAAAGCCAAAAAAATATCAAGCATGGCATGACAAAGAATAGGCCACAGTTAAAAACAAGCTCCTTTTACCACTTAAGCATGAACTTTTCCTACTCTTTTTCCAATCCAAACCAAACTATTTGAAAACCAATGCATGAAAGAGGGGGTCCAACCAATTTATTCAAGCAAACTAAGAAAACCAAGCAAAAAAAACCAAAACGAAAATGAAAAAGAAGACGCTCCAAGAACAACACAACTATGCATGAAACAATAAAAATGAAGTGTTTGGAAGAAACCTGGGATTTTTATTGATGAAGAAAGGGATATCTTGGGCATCCCCAAGCTTTAATGATTTTACCTCTTGAATATTTCATGGGGTGGCACGGGGTGGCATCCCCAATCTTGAGCTTTAGTCCATTCTTCATCTCATTACATCATTCTCTCCATACACCTGAAATTTTTCCTTCATACAAAACTTCCCACAATCTTTATTACCAACATTAGAGCACTCAAGATAATAAGTCTTTAGGTTCAGTTTCAACACAAGCTACTGTAGAACTTCCCTCAAAAAGCTCAATTCTCCAAAAGAACTCAAAAAGGAACCAAGAAGAAGCAAATGCAAATAATGGCAGAAATCTGTCAAAACAGATCAGCAGGTACAAACCTATTTTTTCGAAGACCTTCTGTTGCTCAAATCAAAAAGTGTTGAACTAACGAAAGTTAGATAACAACCTTGGGCAGAGCCACAAAAATTCACGCCTCAAAACGATGTACAGATATTTTACACGAATTTTTACGGTGAAGCACAAAAATCTGTTTCGGGACAGGAACTTTCCCAATCATTACTTCTCTCTCATTAGAGGTTACTCTTGCCACAAAAAGTAAATAAAAAGGATAAGGAGAGATTATTACTGAAGAAATAACTTCCAAAACTCATCTAAAACTTTTGGGTTATCTCCCAATAAGTACTTTTCTTTAACGCCATTAAGTTAGGCATACACAACAAGAAAAAGAATCAAGTGTTCTCAAATGAAGAAGCATTAAGAGCAAATTTTGTTTTCATAGGAGAGGCAAAAGAAATCTTTTCTCTCTTCTTAGGGAAGTGTTCTATACCTTTCTTGAGTGGGAGTTTATATTTATTGGTGCCTTCTTTCATATCAATAATGGCACCAACAGTTCTAAGAAAAGGTCTTCCCAAAGTAATAGGACAAGAAGCATTGCATTCAACATCCAAAACATAGAAATCAACGGGGACATAGGCATTGTTAACCATAATAAGAACATCATTAATACTCCCCATGAGTTTATTTTTAGCATTATCATCAAGTGGTACATTCAAATAACAATCTTCCAATGGTGGCAAATCAAGCATATCATAAATCCTTTCTAGGCATAATAGAAACACTATTATCAAGATCACATAAAGCTTTGAAATCAAAATCATTCACTTTCATATTAATGATGGGTTCCCAACCATCTTCTTGTTTCATAGGAATAGAAGCTTTATGTTTCATTTTTTCTTCTTTAATTTTTATGAGAGCATGAGTAATGTGTTTTGTAAAGGCCATATTCATAGCACCAGCATTAGGACTTTTAGCAAGATTTTGTAGGAACTTAATAACTTCAGAGATATTGCAACCATCAAGATCAAAATAATAATTATGATCTAAAGTAGTAGAGCTATTACTAGCCTCAACACTAGTGGTAGTGATAGTAGAAATACTAATGTTTCTAGCAATTTCATCTTCTCTTTCCCACTTAGCATGCAATTCAGCTAATAGTCTAACATTTTCATCAATTCTAACTTGTATGGCATTAGTAGAAGCAAAGGGATTCTCATTAATTTTAGGTTTAGCAGCCATTTTATTCAAAGAAGATTGACCTTCAGCCAAAGATGCTATATGTCTTTCAGCATTAGAGAGTTTCTCCTCAATAGTTTTATTGAAAGCAGTTTGTTTACTAATAAAGTCTTTAAGCATAACTTAAAGTTCGGATGGAGCACTCCTATTATTGTTGTAGGAATTTCCATAAGCATTACCATTGTTGGGAGGATATGTCCTATAATTGTTGTTGCCAAAATTATTCATGTAGGCATTATTACTAAAATTGTTATTTCTTATAAAGTTCGCATCAACTTGCTCTTCTTGAGAAACCAAAGAGGCTAAGGGAACATGATTTGGATCAATATGAGCCTTCCCATTAACAAGCATAGACATAATAACATAAATTTTATCATTCAAGGAGGAGGTTTCCTCAATAGAATTTACCTTCTTACCTTGTGGAGCTCTTTCAGTGTGCCATTCAAAGTAGTTAACCATCATATTATCCAGAAGCTTTGTTCCAGCACCCAAAGTAATGGTCATAAAGGTACCTCTAGCTGCAGAATCAAATAGATTTCTTGAAGAATAGTTTAATCCTGCATAAAAGGTTTGGATAATCATCCAAGCAGTCAGTGCATGAGTGGGACAATTCTTTGCCAAAAATTTCATTCTTTCCCAAGCTTGAACAACATGTTCATTATCAGATTGTTTAAACTTCATTATTTCACTTCTCATAGATATAATCTTAGCAGGAGGATAGTATTTTCCAATGAAAGCATCTTTTCATTTAGTCCAGGAATCAATACTATTCCTAGTTAAGGAATTCAACCATTCTTTAGCTTTTCCTCTCAAAGAGAAAGGAAACAATTTAAGCTTAATAATATCCCCATCTATATCCCTATGCTTTTGCATCTCACAAAGTTCAACAAAGTTATTTAGATGAGCAGCAGCATCTTCAATACCAATACCAGAAAATTGTTCTCTCATAACAAGATTTAGTAAAGAAGGTTTTATTTCAAAGAAAGTAGCTTCACGAACAGCTGGTGCAATAGGTGTGCACATGAAATCATTATTGTTGGTGCTAGTGAAGTCACACAACTTAGTGTTTTCAAGAGTAGTCATTTTTTGTGTGTTTTTAATAAAGAAAGCAAACTAGTAAAACTATTTTTTTGTGTTTTTGATGAAGAAACAAGCAAACAAATCAGAAATAAACTAAGCAAAACAAAAACAACAAAGTAAAGAGATTGGTTATGAGGGACTCCCCTTGTGAATATGTCCTTGACTCCCTGGCAAAGCGCCAGAAAATATACTTGCTGACTCGTAACAAGCTCGTTGGGGAACCCCAAGAGGAAGGTATGATGAGTAAAATAGTAAGTTTTCCCTCAGTAATGAAACCAAGGTTTATCGAACCAGTAGGAGCAAGGAAACACCTCCAAGGTGTTACTAGCTGGACTTTGGCAGGGCGCACTACCGGCCCCAACAACAACGTGGAAACCTGCATAACACAACCACAGAACTTTACCCCCAACTTATAGTGAGGTTGTCAATCTCACCGTTTTTGCTGAAAAGAAAGGATTAAACGTATTGTGTGGAAGAAGGTAATAGTTTGCAGAAAGTAAATAGAAAAAAGTAAACAATTGTAGATTGATGGTAAAACAAAGGACCGGGGTCCATAGTTCACTAGTGGTGGCTCTCCTTAAGATAGATGACATGTTGGGTGAACAAATTACAGTGGGGCAATTAACAAACATCGAGAAAGCAATACATGCATATACTAATCATCTTGACTCCTTTGAGATTTGATTGGGAATTACAACATTATACATAGACAGTAATCCAACTGCATCTATGACTAATAATCCACCTTCAGGTTATCATCCGAACCCCCTCCAGGATTAAGTTACAAGCAACAGATAATTGCATTACGCATTGCGTGTAAAGTAAACAATACGATTGTTCTATGAACAAAGGATTGTTGTTTTCTCCCTAGTAGCAACAACACATCTAGTACCTTAGAGATTTCTGTCACTTCCCCAGATTACTAAAGGCATGAACCCACTATCGAGCATAAATACTAACTCTTGGAGGTTCTAGCATCTACTTGGCCAAGATAGCTACTAACAACGGAAAGCATGCAAGATCACAAATAACAAAGACATGATAGAATCAATAATCAATCTGAAATAGCATCTCAATATCCATCGGATCCCCGCAAACACAACATATAGGATTACAAATAGATGATGATCATGAACGGAGCTCACAAGATCTAAACATGATAGCACAAAGGAGAAGAACCAGCCATCTAGATACTACATGGACCCGTAGTCCAAAGATGAACTACTCACGCATCACACCGGAGGCTTGCATGATGATGAAGAAGGCCACCAGGGTGAATTCTCCCCTCCGGAAGGGTGTCGGGAAGAGCTTCAGATTCCTCCCGATCTAGGGATGGAGATGACGGCGGCTATAGACTCTTTCGTGGAATTTTGATCTAGTACTTAGGGTTTCTGTATCGGAGGCATCTTATAGGCGAAAGGGGAGGCCGAGGGGGTGCCCGAGGCGGCCAGACCACCCCCTGGCGCGGGCCAGGCTGGCCGCACGGCCAGGTGGTGTGGCGGCCCCTGGCCCCTCTCCGTCTCGTATTCTGGCTCCGCGTCCCCCTCGGTGAAAAACTGACTTTGGCTTTTGTCCCGTCCAATTCCGAGAATATTCAATTTCTGACTTTCCTGGAACCAAAAACAGCAGAAAACAGGCAACTAGCACTGTCAAATTTTTTAATAGGTTAGTCCAAGAAAGTGTATAGAAAGTACTCCAAAGTGTGGACAAAACATAAGAAAGTAGATAAAAACCAAGCATGGAACATCAAAAATTATGGATACGTTTGCAACGTATCAGGCCTCCGTTGCCCAGCTGGTAGAACTTGCTATACTTTACCTCCATCTATAAGAATTTAGGGTGAGCAAGTTAGTGGGGTGATCAAGTGTGTCAAATTTTATGTAGGATTGCAAGAATTTTTGAGGAACATGATTTTTTTGAAAGAATCTCAAGGATAAGAGTGGGAATAGGTTTTCATAAATACTCACTTCTTCTATTTTGAAACTAAGTTTTTGTTCCGACGTCCATTCTAACTAGGGTATCCTATGGTCAGGATGGCTCTGATACCAACTTGTCAACACCCGGATTTGTAATCCTAGATGCCTGTTATGCCATACATCACAATCCTAGGATTACCATTTTTGCAAGACATAATAGAATTGGTACCACAATACATTGATACGTCGAAAACGTATCTACTTTCACGAACACTTTTGCTATTGTTTCTCCTCTATACTTGTGTGATGTGGATGCAACTAATGCGAACTGACGCTGTTTTCAGCAGAATTGCCTTGGTGTCTACTTTTTGTGCAGAAAATCAACTATCAAGAAAAATCCCGGAAAATATGCCAAAAATCCTATTTCACCCGAAGACTCCAGGAGCCAGAATACGAGACGGAGAGGAGCCAGGGGGTGGCCACACCACCTGGTGGCGCGGGCCAGGCCAGGCCGCGCCAGGGGGTTATGTGGGCCCCACATGCACCCGCTCGGCCTCTCTCTTCACCTATAAGGAGCCTTCTGACCTAAAAACTCCGGGGGGTTCGACGTTTTTCCAGAAGGAGTTCCGTTCCACCGACACCACCAGATTCCACGAAACAGCACCAGAAACTCTGTTCTGGCACCCTGTCGGGATGGGGAATTGGAGGAGATCATCGCCATCATCATCACCATCGCTTCTCCATTGACCATCCATGTTTCCCCCATCTATGAGTGAGTAATCCCCCGCTGTAGGCTATGGGGATGGTAGGGATTGGATGAGATCGTTCATGTAATGGCATCAGATTGTTAGGGCATGGTGCCTAGTATCTTTTATTAGTTCTTTATGACTTTGTTGCGACTTGTTGTGCTTAATGCTTGTCACTAGGGCCCGAGTGCCATGATTTCAGATCTGAACATGTTATTGATTCATTATGATAGTATTGTTTTTGGTCTTATCTGCAAGTTGTATACACACGTTGTTGTCCGAAACCTATGGCCCCGAAGTGACAGAAATTGGGATAACCGGAAGGGAATGGCTTTGATGTGAGGATCACATGTGTTCACGGAGTGTTAATGCTTTGCTCCGGTGCTCTATTAAAAGGAGCACCTTAATTGCCAGTAGTTCCCCAGAGGCCCCGCTGCAAACGGGCTGGCCGGACAAAAGATGGTGTGCAGGTTCTCATTGCGAGCACGTATGACTATATATGGAACACATGCCTAGGATTGTCTAGTACTTGGGTGCTTTATCTTATTTATCTACAATTGCCCTTTGTTCTGATTGCTATGTGAATTGTCTTGTCCATGCAAAGCCCGTCCATCCATCCCTATGCCTACCGCACTCGAATCCCACTGTTTACTGCTTTTGTTACTACTGTCTTTGCTTTACTACTTATGTTACTTTACTATTCCTACTACAAAACTGTTGCTACTGATAAACTGCTGTGAGCAAGATTGTTTCCAGGTGCAGCTGAATTGACAACTCAGTTGTTAAGGCTTATAAATATTCTTTGGCTCCCCTTGTGTCGAATCAATAAATTGGGTTTCACTTCCCTCGAAAATACTGCGATACACCCCCTATACTTGTGGGTCATCAAGACTATTTTCTGGCACCGTTGCCGGGGAGCATAGCTTTATTTATCAAGTTCACTTGGATTCTCTATTGTTCGTTGCTATCCATCCATCATGGGCAAGTCTCGTGATGGCAAGGTTCCTATTTTACCATCCACTACAAGAAGAGGTACGGTTCTGAACACCTCTGCTGCTCTTGATTCACCGTCTGTTTTGATTAAGTTCCTTACACCACCACATACACATGCTATACACACTGCTACTACTGCTGAATCTGAAACTTCTGATGCTTATGATGTTGCTTCTACTGTGCTTGATAAGAGTGGTTCATTAGGTCCTTTCCTAGATGCTACGATTGCTAGAACTATAGCTAGAAATACCGAAACTCCTAATGAAGACACTACAACACATGTTAGCTCACCTGAGTCTAGTGAGAGTTATGATATTGAAGATGGTTATGTTGAGATGACAAATGAGTTTATTAAAGAATGTAAGAACACCCATGATAGGAGCGCTGCTAAGAGTCTCCTTGAGAGGCGTACTATTAGACCCAAATTGTCTCCTGATGCTAAGTTTGCTGCTTCTCCCATAAACATTATAGATGAAGATTATGATTTCTCTCTCGATCTATCTTACATAGCTATTGTCGAGAAAGAACCTTTTTGTGGGACTAAGAATGAAAGTGCGGTAGCACATATGAATGAACTTTCTACCATGAGTGGCTTGTTTTCTGATGATATTAAGATGCGTACTTACTTTGTTGCTAAGATTTTTCCCTTTTCACTGAAAGGAGAAGCTAAAACTTGGTTTAGTAATTTACCTCCTGGATCTATTGATAGCCCTGAGTGCTTGATTAGTACTTTCCTGTAGAAATATTTTCCTCCTAGTGCTAGACATGCTGTTTTGCAGGAACTTTTTGATTTTAAACAGGGAGAAAAGGAGGTATTGCCTGAATCTTGGGCAAGGTTTTGTGCTTTGATTCATGCACAGGCTAGAAGTCCATTACCTAAGAATGAGATTTTTGATATATTTTATAATGGACTAACTGAAGAATCTAGGACATACCTAGATAGTTGTGTTGATTGTGTTTTCAGGAATAGGAATCCAAAGGAAGCTGAGGAATTAATGGCTAAAATAAGCAAGAATTATGAAGATTGGACTCCTCCTAAACAAGCTATACCTGAAGTAATTGTACCTGAACCATCTATTCCCGTGCCTATTCCAACATCAAAGAAGAGGGGAGTTATTGAATTAAATGATGAAGTGATGAAGGAGGCCAAGAAATGTCTTAAGGAGAAGGGAATTAAAGCTGCAGATGTCAAGAATTTACCTTCTATAGAAGAATTATGTAAGCCTATTCCCTACTCACCCACTATTGAGGTACACTCTCTCCAACACTTTGATGAAGGTGATATCCCTTACGCTAAACCTCCTGATCAATGCTTAGAAGAATTTGATATCTTTATTGTTAAGCAAGATAATTTTAATAAAAGGGTGCAAAATCATCTAATGGAAAACACTAGAGCTATTGTTGAGTTGAAAGATACTGTGGAAAGAACCTCTAATGATGTTAAAATGATTGTTAAACACACTCAAATGGTTCAAACTCAAATAGATCAACTCGTTAAAGTGCAAAACGACTTGCTAGTTAATGTTGCTAAGGAAAAACATGCTTATGAAATTAGAACTAGAAGTGGTGCTGCTACCCAGGATCCTCTATATCCTGAGGGGCATCCCAAAAGATTTGAACAGGATTCTCAACAAGCTGAAAATAGTGGTTCTACTCGTAAGAAAAGGAAAAAGAAACATAAAACTGTTGTAGAACCCTCTGAACCTGCTATAGAACCTAATAGTATATCTCTCTCTGATGCTGAAACTGAAAGTGGTAATGAAGAAAATGTTGTTCCTAATGAAGAAAAAGTTGAAGAAGAACCTAAAAACCACACTAAGAATACTAGATACACCAAAGAAGATTTTATTGCTAAGAAACATGGTAGTGAAAGAGAACCTTGGGTCCAAAAACCTATGCCTTTCCATGATAAGAAACACAAGTCAAAGGAAGATGAACACTATAATAAGTTTTGTGAATGGATGAAGCCTTTATTCTTGCAAATTCCTTTGACTGATGCTATTAAATTGCCTCCTTACTCAAAGTATATGAAGGACATTGTCTCGAATAAAAGGAAGATCCCTAATGAAGAAATTTCTACTTTGCTTGCTAATTATTCCTTCAATGGTAAGGTTCTTAAGAAACTTGGAGACCCGGGGATTACAACTATCCCTTGCTCTATTAAGAACAGTTATGTTAGAACTGCTTTGTGTGATTTGGGAGCTGGAGTTAGTGTTATGCCTTTCTCTCTCTATAAGAGGCTTCAACTTGAAAAATTAATACCAACTGATATATCTTTGCAAATGGCTGATAAATCGACCACTATTCCTGTGGGTATATGTGAGGATGTACCTATTCAAGTAGATCACAATTGCTTGATATTAACTGATTTTGTTGTGCTTGAAATGCCTGAAGATGATAATATGTCTATCATTCTTGGGAGACCTTTTCTTAATACTGCAGGAGCTGTTATTAATTGTAATCAAGGAAAGGTGACCTTCAATGTTAATGACAAGGAACATACTGTCTATTTCCCCAAGAAGATTGAAAGGACTTATGGTTTGAATTCAATTGAACATGTTGAAGGCATTCAAGTTGGAGAAATATATTGTCCCATACCAAGAGAAAAATTTGAAACTATTATGATTGGGACCATTGCTATCAAGGTTAAGGTAACATAATCATTAGTGGAGTACAAAGTTTTGTTTCATATGAAATTATTTTGGTAGCAAGACTTGATCAACCTTGCTAACAAAAGGATTCCATTGAACAAAACAATGTTTTCATTATGATTATCTCCGTTTATTTCTATCCTTTGCATCTTAGTTTTTGTTTTCGTTTAGTTTTCTTTGTGTTGTTAGTTGCTTGCATGTTAGAACTTCTGTAGTTCTAGCCTTGTTTTGTCTTTGCATCATGTTTCCAAAATAAAAAAATCTGTCTGACAGAAAAATCATTCTTCTATTTCTGAAAAATGCCCAAAAATAAAGTGTCTCAAAAAATTCTAGAAAATTCATATTAAATTTTTACGTGAAAAAGGGGCAGAGGAGTACCTGGTAGGTACCAGGGGGCCCACCAGGTAGGCACACCACATGGTGGCGCGGCCAGCCTTGGGTGGTGCCATGCCCTAGTGTGGGCCACCCCTGGCCCCCACTACCTCTCTCACCTGCCACTTTCTTCTCTCTCCCGAGTAAGCTCCAGTTCATAGCTCAAAATCGCGTTCTTGATGTGCTTGCTCTAGATTTTTTTCGATCTCCTTGCTCAGCCCATCTTTCTTGCTGAAATTTGGAGCATTTGTTCCCTGGTATGTGACTCCTCCCCTTGTCCAAGTAGATTTGTGTTTAGTGGATTATATGTTGAGTATTTTGCTACTGTAGGTGACTGGTTATGAGAGCTTGTAAGCTTGTTGGATGCTTAGAGATATAGTTTTGATGCATGTTTAGGCCTCTTGCAAGTCCCTATGAGTAGAATCCTTCATTATATATACTTTGCAATCACAAGTTTAATAGGTGTTTAAATTTCAGAATACCAAGCATGAACAACCATACTTTTGGAGAGATATTTGAGAGTGATGCACCTAGGAGGTCGAGGCCCTCAAGAACAGCCTCTCAAGCTAGGCCATCATACAATGAAGACCTCATTGCAACCCATATTGGCAGTGAAAGGGATGATGGGGATGCACACCCATCCTCTTTTCCTTGTTTTACTTTCTTGCAAGCTGCAGGTATTCTTGATGATTTCTTGCTACTGATTGAGAGGGTTGGTTTGACCTCATATATGCAAGATGAGAGTGCACAATATCTTATGCTCACCAAAACTTTTGTTGAGAGCTTCACTTTTACTAACACACCCTATCAGTCTACTGTCTCTTTTAAAATCTATGATATGCCCTTCACCATGCCTTTGGAGAGATTTTGCAGTATTGTAGGTGTGCGTATGATAGGGACCGTGAAGAAAACTCAAGGGCGACCCGCTGATTTGTTGGAGCTTTACCGAGGGGTGACCAATGATGATGACCGCGTGGCGCAGCGTGGAAAGATAAGAAATATCCAACTCCCTGCTCTCAGATACTTTGCATATTATCTTGCTACTAGTGTATTGGGTAGGGAGAACACTAGTAATATCTCCAACTATCTAGCATTCCTTGCTGCTGCGCTTAACAATGATACACAGTACAATCTTGGCTCGCTTATTGCTCGCCGCCTAGCTGCTAGGGGGCCTATCTATGGGGTATCATTGCTTTGCGCATAGTCAATGCATTAGGTCTTTCAGTGGATCCCGATGATGCTATGCTGGCACCACAGAGGCTTGACCTTTTTGCCATGAAAACTTATCACTTTGTCACTTCTACCTCTGATTTGAACAATCTAGTCTATAGGATGCTTTTCACTGATGGGGATGAAAGGGAGATCCTTTTGCCACAGCCTGCTTTGTTTAGTGTTCACAGGAGACCATGGTCACGCTCCAAGGAGGAGGTGGACGAGCAGCTTCGCTTGCTGGGTTTCCACGAGCAGCACCAGGAGGATGTGCCCTCCTATGATTACTCTATGTCTTACGGAGGGACGTACTCGAGTTCGCACCAGGATGAGGGGACCTCTTCGTCGTACCACGGTGATACTTCATCCTGGCCAGCTTGGGATTGATACCCACTTAGGCCAAAAGCCTAAGCTTGGGGGGAGGTACGCTGACACCGCACTCATCTCCATATCATGTTGTGTCGGTACTTTGTATATCCATGTTTTCATTCTCTTCTTAGTTTTCGTTCTTCTTTGCCTTTTCTTTCTAAAAACACAAAAAGACCAAAAAAAATTGTTGTTTCTCTTTGTTTTGCTTCTTCTTTTTGCCTTGGTTTGTTTTTCCCTTTTTGCTTTGTTTGAACTATTCAAAAAACCCAAAAAGATTTTGCTTTGCTTGTTTTTCCCATTTGGTTCTTGTTTAAAAATCGAAAACACCAAAAATATTTGTCGTTCTTCTTTGGTTTTTGCGAGTTTGCTTCAGGGTTCGGCAGTCCTCAGTGGATATTGGTTTCATATTATTATTCAAGCCACATAAGTGAAGAGGAATAATGAGGATTAATGACAACTTGAGGCGTGGTAAGAGGCTGGTAACGAACTCTATTTGTTTTCATTTTTGTACATATACGCATCACTGTGGGCATGCTTAGTCCACTCATGTAGAGTGTATGTTTTGTTTGGATGCTTAGTAGTTCTTGCTTTCTTATGATTAGCTCCAGCTCGCTAATAGTTTGTAGCATGTCTTATGAATGTTTGCTTGCATTGCTCTATTCATAAATTGGTATGACACTGTGGTATCCTCCTCTGAATGTTTCATTTGATTGACTTGGCACATGCTCACGCATGCACATGACTATAATAATCAGTTAAGCCTCGATGAATTATTTTGCCTTGAGGATATTGAATCACTTTCATGCCATGAGTAGTCTTGTTTTGTTGCAAGCATGATAATGACAGCTATTGCTCTCTCGTTTCTCGCTCCCTTACTATTGCTAGCCTTCACTTACACTGAGTATGTTTTACTCGTGTTTCCAACTCCCTAAAACCAAATATTGCCAAAGTGTCCACCATACCTACCTATTAGCATCATTTGCTACTCCCGTGCATATTCAATATGCCTTGTTTTCTTTCGAATAAAATGTTTTCTTGTTATGGGAAAATTAGTTAGTGAAGCTCTCACAAACTTGATGGCACACTTTATTTCCTGCACTTAATAAACCTGAAGCATTGTGAACTCTCCATGAAAGTTATATGCTTACAAATTATAGGCTGGGGATTAGCAGAACCGTGCTGTCACGGGGAACGCTTTCAACACTTGTAAATATATACCCAGTTGATACCTTGCTCTTTTGTTTGCGGATATCGTTGGTGTGAAATAAAAGGGGAGCTTGTAAGTCCATGGAGTTATGTATGTGTATTAGAGAAACGCCTGGGCCGCTGGTCTAATCCATGCTGACATGGTGGAAACCTGCAGCGTAACCACAATGATATCTATGAAGCATTCTTCTTATAAAAAAATACAGAGAGATAGCTATTGAGAAAAAGAGAAAAAAAGAGATTTATGAAAAGAGGAAAGAGAGAAAAATGCACCATTTTCCCATGGTAACTAAGAAGATTGCTGAGATACTCATTGTCTGCTTGCCTTGTCATTTTGATATGGGGATTCTTCCGTATCATCGGGCAAGGCGTACCCTGTTGGCGGTTCTCAATGATACGCACATACTTACGATGACAAGAACTTACCGATAACTAAAGTTGAGTAGCATGAGGAGCGGCCCTCGTACTCAAGGGACTTGGGATTTTCAGTTTATAGTCTGTCAAGCATATAACTCAGATTGGACCTCACTTTCACCTTAACCACATTAAAGATGCTTATGATAGGGGCAATGAGAGCTCAAAGCTAATGAGTACCATACTTTCTGCATTTGGAAGCTTTTCAAAATTACTCAAAACCTTTTTCTTCTACTTGTTGAGTCTCCACATATTCTTTGAGCACCTTCTTGAGAGCATAGTTGTCATTCTTTATGTTTGTTCCATTACTTGATTATTTGTGTTATGACCTGGATGCTTGTATTCTTAATATCTTTACTTCCAGTCATCACTTGAACTTCAGAGGTGCCTTGGCATTCATAATCAAAGGCAAGCGAGATACCACTCTATCATACCTTTTTATGAGCATTGCAATGTTGCTTATGTTTGTGCTTCATGCTACTTATTATTCTTGAGCTGGAATCTCTTCATAAGCTTGCAATGACTATTAAGTAGACTTAGTTGCATACTCTTTATTATGAACTGTCTAAGTAGCTGATCACATTGCTGAGAATATTTACATCATATGAGCAAATGTGTTCGTGAAAGTTCTTTTATGGCACTCAGTTTTCAACTGAATTGCTTGAGGACAAGCAATAAGCTAAGCTTGGGGGGAGTTGATACGTCCAAAACGTATCTACTTTCTTGAACACTTTTTCTATTGTTTCTCCTCTATACTTGTGTGATTTGGATGCAACTAATGCGAACTGACGCTGTTTTCAGCAGAATTGCCTTGGTGTCTACTTTTTGTGCAGAAAATCAACTATCAGGAAAAATCCCGGAAAATATGCCAAAAATCCTATTTCACCCGAAGACTCCAGGAGCCAGAATACGAGACGGAGAGGAGCCAGGGGGTGGCCACACCACTTGGTGGCGCAGGCTAGGCCAGGCCGCGCCAGGGGGTGGTGTGGGCCCCACAGGCACCCCCTCGGCCTCTCTCTTCGCCTATAAGGAGCCTTCTGACCTAAAAAATCCGGGGGGTTCGACGTTTTTCCAGAAAGAGTTCCGCTCCGCCGCCGCCACCAGATTCCACGAAACAACACCAGAAACTCCGTTCTGGCACCCTGCCGGGACGGGGAATTGGAGGAGATCATCGCCATCATCATCACCATCGCTTCTCCATCGACCATCCATGTTTCCCCCATCTATGAGTGAGTAATCCCCTGCTGTAGGCTATGGGGATGGTAGGGATTGGATGAGATCGTTCATGTAATGGCATCAGATTGTTAGGGCCTGGTGCCTAGTATCTTTTAATAGTGCTTTATGACTTTGTTGTGACTTGTTGTGCTTAATGCTTATCACTAGGGCCCGAGTGCCATGATTTCAGATATGAACATGTTATTGATTCATTATGATAGTATTGTTTTTGGTCTAATCTGCAAGTTGTATACACACGTTGTTGTCCGGAACCTATGGCCCCGAAGTGATAGAAATCGGGATAACCGGAAGGGAATGGCTTTGTTGTGAGGATCACATGTGTTCACGGAGTGTTAATGCTTTGCTCCGGTGCTCTATTAAAAGGAGCACCTTAGTTGCCAGTAGCTTCCTAGAGGCCTCGCTGCAAATGGGTTGGCCGGACAAAAGATGTTGTGCAAGTTCTCATTGCGAGCACGTATGACTATATATGGAACACATGCCTAGGATTGTCTAGTACTTGGGTGCTTTATCTTATTTATCTGCAATTGCACTTTGTTCTGATTGCTATGTGAATTTTCTTGTCAATGCAACGCCCGTCCATCCATCCCTATGCCTACCGCACTCGAATCCCACTGTTTACAGCTTTTGTTACTACTGTCTTTGCTTTACTACTACTGTTACTTTACTATTCCTAATACAAAACTGTTGCTACTGATAAACTGCTGTGAGCAAGATTGTTTCTAGGTGCAGCTGAATTGACAACTCAGTTGTTAAGGCTTATAAATATTCTTTGGCTCCCCTTGTGTCGAATCAATAAATTGGGTTTCACTTCCCTCAAAAATATTGCGATACACCCCCAATACTTGTGGGTCATCATACATCATCCATTACAAACCATAATAAAGGTCTTACAAATAAAGGATCTCATGATCCAGTCTTAATACAATCAAAGCAGCAGAAAGTAAACGTAGTAGGGGCTCCATCTTCAGGGTCACAGGCAATGCTGACGATGGGAGATGATCCAAGTTGTCATTGACCTCCTGCTGTCCATCTTCCTGGTAGTCCTCCTCATAGTCTGGCCACGGGAATAGCCAGGGATAGAGCCATGAGTACTCTTTACGTACTCACAAACTATCACTAATAAGTAAAGTAGTTCTAGTAGGAATCTTAAGCTCTAGGTTTATTTGCAAAAATCCAGGTTTATTTCATAATGAGTTCAAAAGTAAAGAACCTAATTTAATCTTCTACGTCACCTAAGTGGGAACCTAGTTTTCATGTCCACAACCTTGTGGTGGTCAAGTCAAGGTCATAGTTCAATTCACAAGTCATTTTGGAAAACATCTGACAACGGAACAGCATGGCCACTCCAACTGTCCATAACCGTGGACGCGGCTATTCGAATAGTTTGACATTCTGTAGAGGTGGTACACTTTCACCACAAAATTCGATACATCTGTCAGGGATAACCCTGAATCATCATACTTAGTATGTGGATAATCAATCATAACCTTTCAAATACACACTCTAGTATAGGCACCTCCCCTATGATCTTGGCCTCCCAGCCATGGCCATCTGCCATCCCGGGCAGTGCATAGGTGGACATTCACATTCACGAGGTAATCTCAGCTCAACCTCTTTCCATGAGGGAACCCATACTAAGTCATATAAACTTCTAGTTAAGCCCTACCCAATTCGGATATTATGGTCGTACGGTAAAATTGGAATGGTATCGCATCCGAACCCAACCATCAGTTTTTGTCAAAACCAAGGCTCATGCCTCAAGAAGTTTCATCATCAAATCATTTTGTGTCATAACACATGTCAAAACATTTCAATAGAATGAATCATCATTCCAAGGTTTTCATAATCATTTTCACCAAGTATTCCCATCTAAAGTGATCAACTTTTACGCTTAGCACTAGCCACTAAAGTTGAGGGTATTCACTAAGGAGGGTGCTAATCAAGTGTAACTATCCCATTCTAGTTTTATGCTTTTCATGGCATCTAAGTATAACTACTTAGGCCTAGTTTTATACTCTTTATGGTATCTATCCTATTTTTCCAATACTTATAAATCAATAAACTAAAGGTAAATAAATTTGGTAAAAGTAAAAGAATAAAGATTGCAAGTAAAACTTGGGATTGGTATAATCAAGGTTGCATAACCAAAGTATGCCTCATGCATCTTGCATAGGTTATCAAGTTTGCAAGTGTTAGCTTCAATAGTTCTAGCTTGCAAGTATTAGCTTGCATAGGTATGAAACTTGCAAGTGTTAGCTTGCCTTGAGTAGTGCAGCGGTTGAAGTTCTCTTCTTCTTCGTAGTACTCCTCCTCCTCGTATCCCGGGTCAGTACTAGCATCTATAAATGAATACGAGGTAAACAATCACCAAACAATACTTAACTACTTCTATTTAGCACACTAAGGTTCACACTAGATGATCTAGCATCGTCACAATCATCACATGAAATAAAGACCTAGTCTTAATTATCTTATTTTAGAAAAGTAATTTCTACTCATTGAAAATACTTAATATTTAATTTTCTCTAATTAAAATATGGGATCATGTTGACACATGTCATCACCACATACTCTAATACTTGGGAATGTGATTTAAAGGGGTGGTCACATTTTATAAAGTTTAATATTACTATTTAATAAAATTAAAGTGACTAGAAATGCCTATATAGCATCCTTTGGTACTAGTCCAAGATCACTACATGTAAACCTACATATTTTTACATATTTAGATAGATCTTGTCAAATGTGATTTTTGAGAGTTGGAAACAACTCAAAAGCGTTTATGGTTGATTTTTGAAAAATCTTTGAAGTTGGAAAAGTCCCTGCCTTGTTATTTTTACTGTAGGTGATCTATAATTTCAAATGGTTTAAATCCAATGGGCTTGGATAGATATTTTAAATACCTTTCTAAAAAATTGGGATCATGCAATTTGGTTTAGTGAATCTCTTTGAATTGATTTTTGAATCTACTGACAGAATCTAGTTTTAACTTAAAATGGGAAAAAGCTATTTGAATCGACGGGCTCTACGCGGGAAACTAATTGGGCCGGCCCAATCTGCATAGCGCGTCGCAGCGGGCTGCTGACATGCGGGTCCTACTGGTCAGTGACTCATCTAAACCGAAATGGTATCTTTCAATCTGGGCTGTGCGATTAGAGGGCGATCGACGGTTGTGCATCGTCGTCTCCGTCGCACAGCTCCGGTGAGACTGAACCCTAACGCGACGGTGGGGGTACGTGGGGGCTCACCTGGGCTCCAGCTAAGGTCGGCGATGGGGGTGAACGACGTTGTAGACGACGGCGGTTCGAATGGTGGTCTCGACGGCTCCTAGGGCGGCTCCTAGCTTCGGTTCCTCTTCTCCTCTGCGGCTGGCTCTAGTGAAATTCCGTCGATGTGGTGCTCGCCTTGCTCCCAGGAGAGGTGTGAGAGGTGTCTGAGAGAGAGGGGAGTGAGATGGTGTGGAGAATTGGAGCTGGGGCAGCCTCTATTTATACATGGGCGAGAGGGACAGCGCGACATGGCTCGGGCTCATCGAAGATGTCGTTGCAGTGAGCTAGAGGCATGGCTGAGGGTAGGGATTGACGCGGTGCTTCAGGGCGATCGTCACGCAAGTGATGGCGCGACAAGGGGCGGTCGAGAATGGTCGGGAGCGGTCCATGCTCTGGGCGGAAATGGCGGTGTTCGAGACGGCGCATAGTGGCTACGATCCACGCGGCGGCGAACAGGCATGTCTGGGGGTAGCTGGGGTCGCGGCGAGTGCGAGTAGGCACAGAGAGGGCAATGCGCAGCGTGAGTGCGTGTGTCGGCTGCAGCACTCTGGCGCGCTCTCGGCATGGCAGGCAGAGAAATGGGCGCGACGATTTCGGGTGGTCCATGGCGTGTCTTCGGTGGGTGGACAGAGGATGGTAGTGGATGGTTGCCTGTCTCCTGGACATCGTGGGAGCGGGCGGTGCTAGCTGTGGCGAGTGGGGCTTGGTCGACCGGCACGACGAGCTCGGGCGGCGCGACACTGGCGCAAACGGCGAAGGGGGAGTGTTTCCACTGTGTTGCTAGGTGCTGGGGGAGACTAGGGAGAGAAATGGGGCACTAGTGGCGATTGATCACTTCTCAGAACAATAGAAGTTAGGCAGGGTTTAATTGTATCTGCCAGGTGCTCGACCAAATGGCCGTATGAATTTAAGTTTTGAATATTTGGATGAATTTTGGTGAGTGTTCTAAGTATTTTCTTGATAAACTATGGTTTCTTGGAAAAGCCAAGGTGAGTTGATTTGAGTGGTTTTTGCAAAATGGTGATCTATGCATATGATCTTGATTCGATTTTGTAATGTCCTTTAAATAGATTTGGAACTTGTTTCTATTTGTTTGTAAAGTGGGATTGGGTTCACTTTTACTTGATCTAGCAAGGGGTGAAAACAATTGGGAAAGTTTCTGTTAGAAATCTTCTACTAGGAACACTCAAAGTGGTCTAGTGGATAATTTTGGTCAAAATGACCATTTGCTTATATGATTCATTTTTGCTTTTCTTTTCTTTTGATTTTATTTGTAAATGTCCTAGATGATGTAGTATTCATATTTAAACCATTCCTTATCATTTGTAGCAATCAAATATGGCAATTGCACTCATTCATACACTAATGCAATTCACACATACACTCATATTAAATTTAATAATAAAAGTTTTTGTTAACCCTAAACTTGGGTGATTTGAACTTGCTAATCTTGATTAATATTTTTGGGGTGTTACAAACCTTCCCTACTTAAACAAAATCTCGTCCCGAGATTTAAGAAAAACTAGGAACTAAAGAGATTTGGAAACTCAGTCCTAATGTAATCTTCTCGCTCCCACGTAGCTTCTTCTTTGGTATGGTTGCTCCACTGGATCTTGAGAAACTTGATACTCTGGGTCCTGGTGGTTCTGAAAGCTTCTTCCAAAATACGAATGGGTACTTCACGGTAGGTTAGATCCTTGTTGATATCTATGGCTCGGTGATCGATGTCCTTGAACACTTCGGTCTTCTCAAGGACTTCTAAGCATTTGCGCAGTAACGAGATATGGAACACATTATGTATGGATGACATCTCCTCCGGCAGTTCCAATTGATATGATACTTGTCCTCAGCGATTCAAAATCTTGAGGGGTCCAATATATCTGGGGGCTAACTTCCCTTTAAGTTGAAAACATTGCATTCCTTTCAAGGGTGATACTTTGAGATATACAAAATCTTCGATATTGAAGGTCAGGTCTCAACGTCTCTTGTCAGCATAACTCTTCTGTCTAGATTGGGCAGTCTTGAGGTGGTCATGGACATTTTGAACCTTCTCTTCGGCTTCTTATAGGATGTCGAGTCCAAAAATCTGACTCTCTCCTACTTGCGACCAATTCAAGGGGGTACAACACTTCCTTCCATACAGAAATTCAAAGGGGGCCATTTGCAAACTGGCTTGATAACTATTGTTGTACGAGAATTCTGCGAAAGGTAGACAATCTTCCCATTTTGATCCATATTCTAGCACACATGCTCTCAACATATCTTCTAAGATTTGGTTGACTCTTTCAGTTTGTCCATCGGTTTGCGGATGATAAGTTGTGCTGAAGTTCATCTTGGTTCCTAATCCTTCTTGGACTTTCTGCCAAAATCTTGAGATAATCTGGGTTCCTTGATCTGACACTATGGTCTTAGGGGTTCCATGCAAACTGACGATTCTAGCAATGTACAACTCTATTAGCTTTGAACTCTGGTAGGTGGTCTTGATAGGTATAAAATGGGCTACCTTGGATAGTCTATCTCCTATGACCCAAATAGAATCATTTCCCCTACTAGATGTAGGCAACCCACTAATGAAATCCATTCCAACAGAATCCCATTTCCATTCCGGAATCTGCAATGGTTGCAAAAGTCCTGCGGGTCGCTCATGTTCCGCTTTGCCTCTCTGACAAATATCACACTTGGCTATGTAGCTTCCGATTTCTCTCTTCATCTTGTGCCACGAAAATTTCTCCTTCAAATCCTGATACATCTTTGTTCCACCCGGATGAATAGAATAAAGAGTATCATGAGCTTCATGCATGATGACTTGTTTCGACTCCGAATCTGTTGGCACATAGATACATCCTTTGTACAAAAAAACTCCTTATTCATCTTTGGTGAATCCCGGTACCTTCCCTATAATGATATGACGCTTGATTTCGTCGATACTTGCATTTCCTTTCTGGGCTTCCTTGATCTGACTGATCAAAGTGGGTTGAAGTTCAATGCTAGCTAAAAATCCTTCGCTAACTAGCTCCGTTCTAAACTGCTCCAACTCTTCATGCAAACTTGGTTGGGCTTCCTTTATCATGGTGTTTTATCTACACGGCAATCTGCTAAGAGCATTCGCTACCACATTGGCTTTGTCGGGGTGATAGTGAATGTCAAGATCATAATCCTTGATTAACTCTATCCATCTCCTTTGTCTCATATTCAACTCCTTCTGGGTGAAAATATACTCTAGACTCTTGTGATCCGAATAAATCTCACAGCGGTTACCCATAAGGTAATGACGCCAGGTCTTCAAAGCTAACACTACGGCTGCTAGTTCTAAGTCATGGGTAGGGTAGTTTTTCTCATGTTGCTTCAGTTCTCTAGACATATATGATACGACTTTGCCTTCTTGCATCAACACACATCCAAGACCAATCTTGGATGCATCATAATACATATCAAAAGGCTTCTTGATATCCAGCATAATCAGAATTGGGGCTGAAATCAATCTCTTCTTGAGCTCTTGAAAACTTGCTTCACATTTGTCTATCCATTCAAACTTCTGATCTTTCTTCAACAACTAGGTCATTGGTCTTGCGATGCTCGAAAATCCTTATACGAACTTGCAGTAATATCCCGCTAATCCGATAAATGCGCGGACTTGGGTTTGAGTGATTGGGGCTTTCCATTCTTCAACATCCTTAATCTTGGTGGGATCGACAGCAATTCCTCCTGCTGACACAATATGTCCTAGGAATCCTACTTCCTTTAACCAAAACTCACATTTGCTAAACTTAGCATACAACTTATGTTCTCTAAGGGTTTCAAGGACGGTTCTCAGGTGTAGCCCATGGTCTTCTTCTGACTTGGAATAGATCAGAATATCATCGATAAAAACAACAACAAACTTATCCAGGAAGTTCATAAAAATCTTATTCATGAGATTCATGAAATAAGCGGGGGCATTGGTTAATCCAAAAGACATGACAGTGCACTCATACAATCCATATCTGGTGGTCAAGGCAGTCTTTGGGATATCCGTCGCACGAATCTTGAGTTGATGATAACCAGTTCTAAGATCAATCTTAGAAAACAATCTGGCACCAGTCAACTGATCAAACAGATCTTCTATCTTCGGCAGTGGGTACTTGTTCTTGATGGTGACATCATTCAGCTTCCGGTAATCCGTACAAAAACGGTTACCTCAATCTTTCTTATCCACAAACAAAACAGGCAATCTCCATGGCGATGCACTTGGTTGAATCAGACCTTTCTCCAGCATAGCATTAAGTTGCTTCTTCAGTTCCACTAATTCATATGGGTTAATACTATAAGGTCTCTGAGCTATGGGTCCAGTTCCAGGAACTAGTTCAATGATGAACTTGATATCCCGATCTGGGGGCATATCAGGCAATTCATCTGGGAATACGTTAGGGTATTCACAGACTACTCTCACTTGATCTAGGGTTGGTTGGGCTAGACTCTTGTTGCATTTGAATTGAAGGGGCAACGTCTCAGATACATGCTCTATTGATACTCCAGTGCTAATGGTCATGGTTATGGCTTTCTTGGCACATTCGATTAATCATTTATGTTTCAACATCCAATCCATTCCTAGTACTACTTCCAAACCTTTGGTTCCAAGTACTATTAGATTAGCAAAAAAAAATATTCCATGGATTATGATAGGTAAAGCCATGCAAATTTTTCTAGCTTTGGTGGTTGACCCAGGTATTTGAACTATCATAACATGCTTCAGTTTTGTTGGTTGAATCTTACTAGTGCATTCAATTTTTTCTGTAACAAACGAGTGCGATGCTCCAGAATCAAAAAACACTCTTGCAAGTACCGAGTTAACAGAAAACATACCCATCACGACATCTGGCGCTTCCTGAGCTTCTTCAGCATTCATGTGGAACAACGGCCGTTGCGGTTGAGCGAGTTCCCTTGGGCAAATCTCCTTCCAAGATGAACACAGCGTTGTTGCTGAGCAGGTGCATTCACATTGGTGGTTGATGTAAGCTTCTTGGGGCACTCATTGGAGTAGTGACCCTTGACTCCGCATTCAAAGCAAGTAATCTGGGACTTGTCTTTTCTTGCAATAGGAACAACATTGCTTCCAGTCCTTGGGCAGTATTGTTGTTGTTGTTGTTGGACTTGGGCGGTGCACGGTTGAAGTTATTGGAATTGCCAGGGTTATTGTTGTGGTTTCCTCCAGACCTTGGGTTTCCTCCTCCACGGTTGGGATAGCTTTGACGGGTCATAGGGGGTCTGTTGTATCTTGGGGCATATCCTGTAGATGGTTTGGGGCGATACTTCTGGGTATGGTGGGATCCAGGTTGGTGCATCATGCGACACTTGCGGTTGTCATTGGCTTGGTTGATCTTCCCTTCCATCTGAATGGTGGAATCCACCAAAGCTTCAATATCATCAAAGGGAATGTTGACTAGCACGGTTTGCATATGATCATGCAGTCCGTTCAGGAATCTCTCTTTTTTCTTTGCTTCTGTGTCAATTCCATCAAGGGATATCTAGCTAAAGATAAGAATTAGTCATGGTATTCCACTACAGTCATCCTTCCTTGCTTCAATTCTCTGAACTCATCCCTCATCCCCTTAATCAGACCTGGGGGCACATGAGTCCGGTTGAACTTGATTTTGTACTCATCCTAAGTCATCATCTAACCTCCGTTCATGGTACGGGTGCTATTTCACTAGGCTCTTGCATCACCTGCCAGTTAATGGGTGGCAAACAATACTTTTTCATTGGCCTCAACTCCTGCGACCTCTAAGTTGTTCTCCATGGTTTGCAGCCAGTCATCAGCATCTAAGCGCTCTTCAGACTTATTAAATATAAGGGGATTGGTATTCTGAAAGTTCTTGAGCTTGGATCCATGGTTATCTTGGCTTCCGTGACCTTGATTATTGTGGGCCATCTGAGCTATCTATTGAAGAGTGGCTAAGTTGGCTTGACGTTCAGCTCTACCAGCTTCACGATCAGAAACTAGCATTTGCAGAATCTGCAACATTGGGTCCTGAGATGAGCTGCTTCCATCAGGATTTCCACGAGTCATCTAAAGATTGAGATAGATAATGAGATTAGAGGGAAATCTCTAATGTTCATGGGTTTGTTTCAAAAGCTTTAAACTTGGAGTTTGACTCAGGTTCTGAAAACTAACAACTTCCTCTCATTCATTCATTCATTCATAGCAAGCACACAATACAAAAACACACCACAACACAAATAGAAAACAAATGGTTTTAAGAACCATTCTATGAAACTACGATACAGAGGGACCGTATACAACTCATTCCTACGATAGTGCTCAAGTGCATCTAATCATCATCAATGAAGGCAGAATCATGATCATCAGTGTGGAAATCCATGGCCTCATCATCCAGGTAGTCGTCATCATCACTGAGGTAAGAGTAGAGATCTCCACGGATATCTTCACCTTCCTCCTCCTTCGCTTCAAGCTAGATTTCCTGTTCATGGATGGTCTTCTCGAGAGTACCACCTTCTTGAGAAGATGATTGATGATGTGATCCTTCTTGTCACGCTGACGATGAAGTGATTGGCGCTCCTTGGCGAGGATGGCGAGGGTCTGGTCCTTCCTGACTGCAATGGCCTTGTTATGGTTGGTGTAGGCACGGGCGTTGTCCAACTCCATCTGTCTATCATACAGCATGAAGTCAAGATTATCCATTTGGTGCTTTAGCTCCAGGTGTCCTGGCATATCCAAGGGCATTCCCACAGAATCACGCCTTGCATAGTGAGAAAAGCGAGTTCCACTGATCTGGTTCATGTTTTGCCCACGCAGACGGGCAAGAGCTTCCTGTATAGCCCTGGCTAATCCGTCTAGCCAGTTGTTCTCCCTCAAGTTGAATTAGATCTTCTCCGAGGTGGGTGCTTCCATCTTGCCTTCGAGATCTGCAACTATCAGCCACTATAGATCTCCTCCTACGTGATCGTTGAGTTGTGCCCCGAAGAACTCCGGGTGCAGGCGCTCAAGATACTCTACAAGTGCATCTAGATCCCTCTCAAAGATCAGGTGGCCTCCGTTGCCTAGTTGGTATAACTTGCTATACTTTACCTCCATCTATAAGAATATAGGGCAAGCAAATTAGTGGGGTGATCAAGTGTGTCAAATTTTATGTAGGATTGCAAGAATTTTTGAGGAACATGAATTTTTTTGAAAGAATCTCAAGGATAAGAGTGGGAATAGGTTTTCATAAATACTCACTTCTTCTGTTTTGAAACTAAGTTTTTGTTCCGACGTCCATTCTAACTAGGGTCTCCTATGGTCAGGATGGCTCTGATACCAACTTGTCAACACCCGAATTTTTAATCCTAGATGCTTGTTATGCCATACATCACAATCTCAGGAGTACCATTTTTGCGAGACATAACAGAATCGACCATAATACATCATCCATTACAAACCATAATAAAGGTCTTACAAATAAAGGATCTCATGATCCAGTCTTAATACAATCAAAGCAGCGGAAAGTAAACGTAGTAGGGGCTCCATCTTCAGGGTCACAGCCAATGCTGATGATGGGAGATGATCCTAGTTGTCATAGACCTCCTGTTGTCCATCTTCCTGGTAGTCCTCCTCATAGTCTGGCCACGGGAATATCCAGGGACAAAGCCATGAGTACTCTTTAAGTACTCGCAAACTATCAATAACAAGTAAAGTAGTTCTAGTAGGAATCTTAAGCTCAGGGTTTATTTGCAAAAGGCCACGTTTATTTCATAAGGAGTTCAAAAGTAAAGAACCTAATTTAATCTTATACATCACCTAAGTGGGAACCTAGTTTTCATGTCCACAACCTTGTGGTGGTCAAGTCAAGGTCATAGTTCAATTCACAAGTCATTTTGGAAAACATCTGACAACAGAACAGTCTGGCCACTCCAACTGTCCATAACCATGGACGCGGCTATTCGAATAGTTTTACACTCTGCAGAGGTGGTACACTTTCACCACAAAATTCGATACATCTGTCAGGGATAACCCTGAATCATCATACTTAGTATGTGGATAATCAATCATAACCTTTCAAATACACACTCTAGTATAGGCACATCCCCTATGAGCTTGGCCTCCCAGCCATGGCCATCTGCCATCCTGGGCACTGCATAGGTGGACATTCACATTCACGAGGGAGCCTCAGCTCAACCTCTTTCCGTGAGGGAACCCATACTAAGGCATATAAACTTCCAGATAAGCCCTGCCCAATTCGGGTATTGTGGTTGTACGGTAAAATTGGAATGGTATCGCATATGAACCCAACCATCAGTTTTTTTTCAAAACCAAGGCTAATGCCTCAAGAAGTTTCATCATCAAATCATTTTGTGTTCATAACACATGTCAAAACATTTCAATAGAATGAATCATTATTCCAAGGTTTTCATAATCATTTTCACCAAGTATTCCCATCTAAAGTGATCAAATTTTATGCTTAGCACTAGCCACTAAAGTTGAGGGTATTCACTAAGGAGGGTGCTAATCAAGTGTAACTATCCCATTCTAGTTTTATGCTTTTGATGGCATCTAAGTATAACTACTTAGGCCTAGTTTTATACTCTTTATGGTATCTATCCTATTTTTCCAATACTCCCAAATCACTAACTAAAGTTAAAGAACTTTGGTAAAAGCAAAAGAATAAAGCTTGCAAGTAAAACTTGGGATTGGTATAATCAAGGTTGCATAACCAAAGTATGCCTCATGCATCTTGCATAGGTTATCAAGTTTGCAATTGTTAGCTTGCATAGTTCTAGCTTGCAAGTATTAGCTTGCATAGGTATGAAACTTGCAAGTGTTAGCTTGCCTTGAGTAGTGCAGTGGTTGAAGTTCTCTTCTTCTTCTTCGTAGTACTCCTCCTCCTCATATCCTAGGTCGGTACTAGCGTCTATAAATGAATACGAGGTACACAATCACCAAAAAATACTTCCCTGCTTCTATTTAGCACACTGAGGTTCACACTAGATGATCTAGCATCATCACATGAAATAAAGACCTAGTCCTAATTATCTTATTTTAGAAAAGTAATTTCTGCTCATTGAAAATACTTAAGATTTAATATTCTCTAATTAAAATATGGGACCATGTTGACACATGTCATCACCACATACTCTAATACTTGGGAATGTGATTTAAAGGGATGGTCACATTTTATAAAGTTTAATATTTCTATTTAATAAAATTAAAGTGACTAGAATGCCTATATAGCATTCTTTTGGAACTAGTCCAATATCACTGCATGTAAACCTACATATTTTTACATATTCAGATAGATCTTATCAAATGTGATTTTTGAGAGTTAGAAACAACTCAAAATCATTTATGGTTCATTTTTGAAAAAAAATTCAAGTTGGAAAAGTCTCTGCCTTGTTATTTTTACTATAGGTGATCTATAATTTCAAATGGTTTGAATCCAACGGGCTTGGATATATATTTTAAATACCTTTCTAACAAAATTGGAATCATGCAATTTGGTTCAGTGAATCTCTTTGAATTGATTTTTGAATCTACTGATAGAATCTAGTTTTAACTTAAAATGGGAAAAAGCTATTTGAATCGACGGGCTCTGCACGGGAAACTAATAGGGCCGACCCAATCTGCACAGCGTGGCGCAGCGAGCTGCTGACAGGTGGATCCTACTGGTCAGTGACTCATCTAAACCAAAACAGTATCTTTCAATCTAGGCCGTGCGATTAGAGCGTGATCGACGACTGAGCATCGTTGTCTCCGTCGCACAGCTCCGGTGAGATTGAACCCTAACACGACGATAGGGGTACGTGGGGACTCACCTGGGCTCCAACTAAGGGTTGGCGATGGGGGCGAACGATGTTGTAGACGACGACAGTTCGAATGGTGGTCTCAGCGGCTCCTGGGGTGGCTCCTAGCTTCAGTTCCTCTTCTCCTCTACAGCGGCGAGCTCCAGTGAAATTCCGGTGATGTGGTGCTCACCTTGCTCCGGGGGAAGGTGTGAGAGGTGTCTGAGAGAGAGGGGAGTGAGATGGTGTGGAGAATTGGAGTTGGGGTGGTCTCTATTTATACATGGGCGAGAGGGACAGAGCAGCATGGCTTGGGCTCGTCGGCGACATCGTTGTAGTGAGCTAGAGGCATGGCTGAGGGTAGGGGTCGACGCGGTGCTTCAGGGCGATCATCACGCAAGTGATGGCGCGGCAAGGGGCGGTCGAGAATGGTCAGGAGTGGTCTGTGCTCTAGGCGGAAACAGCGGCGTTCGAGATAGCACACAGTGGCTACGGTCCATGTGGCGGTGAACGAGCATGTCTAGGGGGTAGTTGGGGTCACGGCGAGTGCGGGCACGCGTGGAGAGGGCAAGGCACGGCATGAGTGCACGTGTCGGCTGCGGCACTCTGGCGTGCTCTCGACATGGCAGGCAGAGAAATGGGCGCGACGATTTTGGGTGGTCCACGACATGTATTCGGTCGAGGGGTGGACAGAGGGTGGCGATGGACGGTTGCTTGTCTCTTGGACATTGTGGGAGCATGTGGTGCTGGCTATGGCGAGTGGGGCTTGGTCGACCGGCACGGCGAGCTCGGGCGGCGTGGTACTGGCGCAAATGGCAAAGGGGAGTGTGTCTACTGCATTTCTAGGTGCTGGGGGAGACCAGGGGAGAGAAATGGGGCACTAGTGGCGATTCATCACTTCTCAGAACAGTAGAAGTTAGGCAAGGTTTAATTGTGTCTGCCAGGTGCTCGACCAAATGGCCGCATGAATTTAAGTTTTGATTTTTTGGATGAATTTTGGTGAGTGTTCTGAGTATTTGCTTGATAAACTATGGTTGCTTGGAAAAGCCACCATAGTTGATTTGAGTGGTTTTTGCAAAATGTTGATCTATGCATATGATCTTGATTCAATTTTGTAATGTCCTTTAAATAGATTTGGAATTTGTTTCTGTTTGTTTGTAAAGTGGGCTTGGGTTCACTTTTACTTGGTCTAGCAAGGGGTTAAAAGAATTGGGAAAGTTTCTGTTAGAAATCTTCTACTAGGAACACTCAAAGTGGTCTAGTGGATAATTTTGGTCAAAATAACCATTTGCTTATATGATTCATTTTTTGCTTTCTTTTCTTTTGATTTTATTTGTAAATGGCCTAGATGATGTAGTATTCATATTTAAACCATTCCTTATCATTTGTAGCAATCAAACATGGCAATTTCACTCATTCATACACTAATGCAATTCACACATACACTCATATTAAATTTAGTAATAAAAGTTTTTGTTAACCCTAAACTTGGGTGATTTGAACTTGCTAATCTTGATTAATATTTTTGGGGTGTTACAGAAGCTTTAGCTGATTCAAAAGTGCGAGCACTCTCCTGTGTCCCATGGGTGCTTGGAGGAGTCACTCCAACGTCTGCCAACATTGAAGGGTCTTGGCTTGGAATGACATATGTCTCCATGTCAGAGACCTCAGGAGCAGCAGTGGTGGTGGAGGATCCTCCTGGGACAACAAGCACATTGAACATAGGAGTAGATGGAATGGTGGCTTGAGATGGCTTTGGGATATAATCTTGGATGTCCCTGGAACTGTGTTTTAATGAGAGGATGTTCCTCTTCCTGAAACATGCAAGTTTAAAAGTATAAGTACAGGAATGAGTTAGAACAATAATAAAGTCAGAGTTAAGAAGTACTTACACAACAGCTGGCACCTTCGGCAAAGGAATGTCGGCGCTCTTTCTTCTTTTCTCTGCCTCTAGAGAGGCGGTAGATTTCTTGCAGGTTCCTCCCTTCGACTTATTTTCTTATTTCCCTCGGCAACAGCTTCAGGGACAGAGCCCTTCCGCTTCCTTTTTGTCAGAGAAGATGGATCCTTGGAGGCCTCATCATCCGATACGACCATCACATCCTTGGTCATCGGATCATAGACTTGAGGAGCCATATCTAACTCGTCGAGACCCATGAGCTAACGGAAGAGTTCTTGTTAGAAGTGTGGTTGATGGAACCAAATCGGAGAAACTATGGAGAATAGATGGTATATAAAGAACATTACCTTTGGAGATTTTCCATTCTCGAACATGTCGTAGGTGATGGTGAAGCCATGCTTCCTATCCTTCACCTTGACCATTTCCTTCATCCAGATCTTGATGGAGTCACTAGAGAAGTTGTCATGAGAGATGCGAAGTGGATCCTTCATGTCTCGAGTGTACTTATGCATCAAGTTGAAGTGGTGTCGAATGAAAGTATGTCCCGGATGGTGCTTTCTTGGAGCACTTCAAAGTTCCCTCTATCATAGGAGTTTATGAGGAGTACCCAACCAAATCCGACTCACCACTCATAGCAGTTCTGACTGTTATTCCTAGCTGGACAAAACCCTACCTTGATTTCTTGGTAGATGGAAAATTACCCGAAGACGAGGTTCTGAGTCGGCATCTAGTCCAATGAGCGAAATCATATACGGTAATCAGTGGTGAGCTCTACAAGTGGAGTGTATCTGGGGATTTTCAGCACTGTATTTGTCCAGAAGAAGGAGTGGAAATCCTAAGGGAAATCCATGAAGGAAAATGTGGACATCACGTCGCAACAGAAACTTTAGTGGTAAAAGCTTTTCGACATGGATTTTCTGGCTTACAGCTAAGTCAAATGCCGAGAAACTAGTCAAGATGTGCAAAGGCTGCCAAAAATACGCCAAACAAGCTCATGTTCTGGATGATCTGTGATGGCCTGCAAGTGCATAGGTTCATCAGAGAATGTTTTTGTGGAAGTATTAATTCCAGTTTTTATATCGATCCTAATAAGGAGCTTAGGTAAGTGTTTTTATGCGGTGTTTCTATCGCACTCAAGGTGTCACCGGTCTTGAGTGAATTGACTGCAATTGCTGACGGTGGAAAGTGGTGAGTAAAAGATAGAGGAATATTGTGTAAGGAAAAATTATAACTAAATTGCATGAAAGTAAAGACGAGATAGGTGTTTGGAGTTCCTGCAGATGAGAAGTTAGGCGCGGAGAGAAACAGTTCATGGAGATAGTGAATGTGCCAAATGAATAAAACGAGATAAGTAATTGTGATATTCCTTATTTGTAAGTGAGTAGGCAAGCAACCCATATACCGGTTCGATGTCCTCATGGCCAATTCCTCCCTGCCCTAGTGATCCATTTGCCTCTTACCATGGTCATGGTCAGCACATTAATTAAGGTCTTCCGACCGGATCAAGGCTTTAATCTTGATGGCTCCTTGTTGTCCTCGAGTAGTGCTAGCTCCTCATTGATATCGATTGTGTCACTCTGGGGTCACCGATTTGCTAGCATACAACCTCATACATATGAGATCTTTAGATCATGTTACCTGGGCCCTTTAATTAGATAACAAGCATTAGGAGAACTAATGACCCACAAGTATAGGGGTGTACCGCAGTATTTTCGATAAGTAAGAGTGTCGAACCCAACGAGGAGCAGAAGGTGTTGACGAGTGGCTTGGATCAGGAATTCTCTGTAAATACTTAGCAAATGGATTTTTAGGGTTTTTTGATAATGCAGATAAATAAAGTGTGAGTAAATAAAAGACAATAATAATAATTGCAGCAAGTGGCCCAATTCTTTATTTAGCAAAGGACAAGCCGGTTGTATTACTTAAGATGACCAAACGTTCTCGAGGACACATGGGAATACTGTCAAGTGCTTTCGCTTCATATAGTTGATTAATCTTCTCTGGCTGGATAACTGTTGTGTGGGTGAACCTATGCTAATGTACCGACCTTCCTAGGACTAATACATACTTGTGATTATACCCCTTGCAAGCATCCGCAACTACAAGAAAGTAATTAAGATAAAAACCTAACCACAGCCTTAAACTCTGAGATCCTACACTCCCTTGTGCAAAGGTTTCCTAACGGGGGTTTAGGTTTCTGTCACTCCGGCAACCCCTATGATTAGTAGCCAAATACACAATGCATTCCCCTAGGCCCATAAAGTTGAAGTGTCATGTAGTCGACATTCACATGACACCACTAGAAGAATAACACCACAACTTAATTATCAAACCATTGAATCTTTCTCAACACAATTCCACTACTAAAAACATGACTTATCCCATGTCCTCAAGAACTAAATGAACTACTCACGAGACATCATATGGATCAAGATCAGAGATGAAATAATGATAAGTAACAATCTGAACATAAGAATAATTCAGTGGTTCCACTAAATAGCATCAACTACAACAAGTAATCAACACCGGGAAAGTTTCCCCTAAGAACTATGCAAGATTCAACCCAATTGTTACAGCGGTATGGAGTGGTGATGATGATGCTGGTGGAGATGATGGTGAAGATGTTGATGATGATGATCCCGATGAAGTCCAGCTTGATGATGGTGTTGATGGCGACGATATCCCTTCTCCAGGAAGGAATTTCCCTAGCAGATTTCTACCTGCTGGAGAGCTCTTTCTCTCTCTGTAGTTCTCCGCCCCGTAGAGGCGGCAGAATCTTTCTGTGGTCGCTCCCCGAGTCTTAGAGTTTCGAGGGGATTATATACGCTAAAGGGAGATGCTGGGAGTAGGCCAGGGTGGCCACACCACCTGGTGGCGCGGCCAAGGGGGACCCGCGCCACCAGGGGTGTCGGCCCCCTGTGGCCCATCTCCGCTCCTCCTTCTGGCTTCCTTCGTCTTCTGGAAAAAGAGGATTTTCCATATATTTTCCGAGATTTTCTGATCTTCGCGAATTTTGCATCAAAATGGTGCTTTCTCCATCAGAATCTTGACTCCGGTGGTTCATCCTCCAAAAATCATCAATCATGCAAAAATAGATGAAATAACATAAGTACCATCTCTTAATATGAATTATATCAATGAATAATAGTGAATTATGATATAGAATAGTGATGCAAAATGGACGTATCAACTCCCCCCAAGCTTAGACTGCGCTTGTACCCAAGCGAAAACTGAGCTCAATAAACATGTCCACAGGTTTATGGAGTGAAGTGTCGATAAAGAGAATACGGACAAGAAGCATCACATTCATCAATACACAAATCATAATAGAAAACAACTCACTATTATATAACTTATCTTGCAATGAGTAAGGGAAACACAATACAGATGCATAAAGTAAATCATAATTGGTAATGTCAAACTTTGTTCTTGGTAATAGAACGGTTAACAAATTGTAGGAGTCAAACATAATAGGTTTTCAATGATAGCTTTCAAATTAATATTCACTTAGATAAGATAAGTGTACAAAACAAGGAACATAAGAAACATGATTGAATATATCATCATATGGGTGATTGAATCACAACAATTCAAATGCTTTCTTAAGATAGAAAGGAATAGTGTTACTGACTCAACTAAAAAGTAAAAGAAAGGCCCTTCGCAGAGGGAAGCAGCGATTTTCAAGTTTCATAAAGAGCCTCCAAAAATTATGGTACTTACTAGCTTTCAGCTCTCATTGCCCCTATCATAAGAATCTTGAGGTGATTAAGGTTAATGTGAGGAAAATATGAGTTATAAGCTTGACAAATTATAAGTTAGAAGCCTCATGCCCCTTGAGTACGAGTACCAGACCTCATGCTACTCAACTTTGGTTTCCGGTAAGTTCTTGTCATTGTAAGTGTATGTGTATCATAGAGAACCGCCAACGGGGTACCCCTTGCCCCATGACACAGGAGCTATCCCATATCAAAATGACAAGGCAACAGACAGTGAGCATCTCAGCAAAAAAAAATTTGGTATTTGCCTAGGTTTTTATTGAAGATGCTTCATAGAATGCTACTATGGTTATGCTGCAAGTTTCCATCATGATTAGGCATGGCTTAGGCTAGCCGCTCAGGCATTTCTCTAACACATATACAAACTCCATGAGCTTACAAGCTCCCATTTTATTTCACACCGCCGACATCCATAAACAAAAGAACATGATATCAACTAAATAATAAGTGCAAGGTCGAAAGCGGACCCCATGACAGCATGGTTTTGCTAACTCCCAACTTATAAAATGCAAGCATACAAGCTTCATAAGATAGTCACAATGGTTCAAGTTTATTAAGTGCAAGAAAAATAAAATGTGCCATCAAGTTTGTGAGAGCTTTAATCACTAGTTTTCACATAACAAGTTTAATCTGGAAGATAGATAAAACTCGAGAATTTACTTGAAGTAGCAATAATGCTAATAGGCAAATATGGTGGACACAAATGGCATAGGTTTTGGTTCAAGGATTGGATGCACGAGAAGCATTCCCTTCAGTACAGGTTTTTGGCTAGCAAGGCTAGGTAGAAAGCAATGAGAGTTGAAGGAAACAAACAAACATACAAGAGATAGAAACAATCATGCAATCTTCCTTGGGAGCACAAAATATCTTAACTAGAGAAGACTAAGCTTATGAGCCAAACAAGAAAGAAAGATGGTGAAATTATATTAAAAGTACTTTTCTCTTTTTCATTCAATCCTTAAATAATGTTGCTACTGACCAGAGCTAAATTTTCCAAAACCAATTAAATTTACTTAATGATCCCAAAGTGATACCAATACTAACAATAAGATCAATCATATAACAGAAATTGCAAACTAAAATAAGATGTGTAAAAAGTAAATGATAGAGCTTCTCATTAATATTCCATAACAGCAACTCACACCAAGGGATACATAGATATCTAACTAGAGGGGAGATACTTCCATAGTGCAAACCATCCTATATGATAACTTCTCTATTCATGATATGACTCTATTAAAAAGGTAAAAAGATAAAAGATAATGATATGATACCACGGCACTCCCCCAAGCTTGGAACAAACCAAGGGGATGCCAAAACTTGATGACGAATTACTCCTTCGATGGTGGTGGTGTCCTCTTGATAAGCTTTTTGATCAATTCCTTCAAATCCTCAATCTCGAAGGTGAGAGTATGAATCAACTCCGAATTGTGCTCAGTGCGGTTCATGATCATGTCGGGCTATGAATCCCAGCCCTTGTGATTCTTTCACCCCTCTTCCTCCTTAAAGTATTCTTTTCCTGTATGGTTAGAACGAGGCAGATCCCAATTGGAGGGTAATTTTTCCTTGGGCATATTTTGGAATTGTTGCTCATGTATAAGGGTATGGAAGGGATTCTTGGTGCGTGGAGGAGGTGAATGTGAAGCCAAACAATGGCGCGGAACCTTCCCTCTAGTGGACATCCGTGTTGTCCTTCTGAACTTGGCAAGATTTGTGACCACTCTAATGCTTGCAATGGTGATGCTTGTCTTCCTTTGCTTCCTCTTCAACTTCACTCTCAATCTCCTCCTCCTGCTCAGGGTCTTGGAGATCATCTTCCGCAGGCTCCTTGCCCTTATCATTGGTGGAGACCATCGAGCTTCTAAACTTGAGAATAGTTCCTGACAGAAACAGATCAAAACGAAAACACCATGAGAACACGATATACGAACCTCGGGGGATCCGGGGGATTATATATTACAAATTTTAACAACAAGAGGAAGGTACTGGGAGAAAACGGGTCGGAGAAGGGCTCCGGGGTGGCCACATCCCCTAGTGACGCGGCTAGGTGGGCCCACGCCTCGGGGTGGTGTGAGCCTCCCGGGCTCCGTTTCTGTCCCTTTTTCGACTCATTAATTTCCATGTTAGATAAAAACTACAAAAATATGAATTGAAAAGCTTTTCGCGGACCTTTCCTTACTATAACTGTCACCTATTCAAAAATGGACTCTGCAGGTTTCTGAATTTGGTCTTTAATAAATTCTTCCGGAGTCACCACTTGAATAATATCAATATCTTCATTGTAAGAATCTTCAAAAGTATATTTCTTGAGTCTTTTGACCATTCTTCATCTCATTACATCATTTTCTCCAACCACTTGAAAATTTCTTTCATACAAAACTTCACACAATTTTCATTAGCAACGTTAGTGTATGCAAGATAATAAACATTTAGGTTTAATTTGAACTGAAATCCATCAAAACATAATCTACTAAAAAACTCCTTTCGAAAAACCAAAAAAAGAATTCAAAAAGGAAATCAATTTAAGAGGCAAATGCAAAAATGGCAGAAATCTGTCAAAACAGACCAGCAGGTAAAGATCAATATTTTCAAAAATCTTCTGTTGCTCAAATCAAAAAGTGAAAAACTAACAAAAGTTAAATAATATCCTAGGGCATGCACACACAAAATTATAGATCAGTACGACGTTCTGGGATTTTTCACAATTTTTTACGGTGTAGCAATAAAATCTGTTTCGGGACAACAACTTCCCCAAATCTTACTTCTCTCTCATTAGAGGTTGATCTTGACACAAAAACCAAACAAAAAGTATAAGGATAGGTTATTATCGAAGCAATAACTTCCAGGACTCAAATAGACAAAAATAGACTGAAAGCAAAAATATATTGGGTTGTCTCCCAAAAGGCTCTTTCTTTATAGCCATTAAGATGGGCATGATAAATTTCAATGATGCTCACATAAGAGTATGAATTGAAGTAAAAGAGAGCATCAAGAAGAAAATATACACATATTTAATTCTAACCCACTTCCTATGCAAGGGAATTTTGTAAGGAAATAAATTGTTGAAACCAGAGGCTACTAGCATAGGAAGGCAAAACAAGTGCAACATGAAGACTTTCAGCATAAAATGAGGAAACATAATATTATTGAGATGTGTAGAAACACTTTTCCCTCTCTCATAATAACTTTCAGTATCATGCATAAATTTAACGATATAACTATCACATGAACCATTGTAACATTGATCACTTATTCTGACAGAAAACACAGGGACACTAGCTTTCCTGGTTCTACTAAGATGTGAAACAATATTAGAAGTATCCTTACAAAGGATAATGTGCCCATCTTCTACATTTTTAGCGACAAAGTCTTTCATATTTGCTACTGCAGGTGCAACATCTATTTATTCATTAGGTTCTACAGCTTTCTTTGTACTTTCGTTAACCATACTAGTTGTCATAGAATGTTCCTTTACCTTAACCGAGAAAGGTGTTTTCTCGATGTAAGGTTCAGGTAAAATATGATCGATAGTATAAAATTCAGTATTTCTAGCAGGAACACAATTAACAATATCTTTATATGGTGCATGATACTTGTTCCATTTATTTTTACGAATTTCAATATAAGAGGCAAAGGCCTTAAAATAATTTGCAATACTTTGAGAATCAAGACCGTAAGCATTACTAATATTCTGAAACTCATCAGTCCCCATAAAAGATTTAATGCATTCATAATCATAATTTATACCTGACTTTCTTCCTTTGTCATTCTCCCATGCTTCAGCATTGTCTTGAATACAGTCTACAAGATCCCATTTAGCTTCTTCTTCCATACGAGTAAATGATCCAGAGCAAGAAGCATCCAATAGATCCTTATCATGAAGAGAAAGCCTTGCATAAAAGTTATCGATAGTAATATTATTAGGGAGCTCATGAGTAAGACATTTGAGCATTAGTGACTTCAATCTCCCCCAAGCTTGAGTCGTACTCTCTCCGTCATGAGGTCAAAGGTTGTATATTTGATTCCGATCTTTATGAATCTCACTAGGAGGATAAAATTTGGAACAAAAGAGAGGTACAATTTCCTCCCATTCAAGAGATTGGCCATTCCTTAGCAGCTTATACCATTCTTCAGCTCTTCCTTTTAGTGATACAGAGAATAACTTTTTATTTACTTGATCTGTTGTAATGCCTCTACACTTGAACAACCCGCATAATTCGTGTATAAAAAGCAAATGATCACCGGGATGGACAGTTCCATCTCCAAAATAGTAGTTATCCATAACACGATCAACATTTTTTTAGGTATTTTAAAAGGATCAATTTTAGTAGGTGCTGGTTCATCAACTACCTTAGCAGTGGTAGTAGCATTCTAAAATAAGAAACTAAGTGAATTATCCATACTGAGAATAAAGTAACAAACATAAATAAACAATACTCACAGTAGAAGTTTCCTTTACCAGTTCCACTCTTCAATAGCACTTCACTCCCTAGCAACGGCGCTAGAAAATAGTCCTAATGACCCACAAGTATAGGGGGTGTATCACGGTATTTTCGATAAGTAAGAGTGTCGAACCCTACGAGGAGCAGAAGATGTTGATGAGTGGCTTGGATCAGGTATTCTCTGTAAATACTTAGCAAATGGATTTTTAGGGGTTTTTGATAATGCAGATAAATAAAGTGTGAGTAAATAAAATACAATAATAATAATTGTAGCAAGTGGCCCAATCCTTTCTTTAGCAAAGGACAAGCCAGTTGTATTACTTAAGATGACCAAACGTTCTCGAGGACACATGGGAATACTGTCAAGTGCTTTCGCTTCATATAGTTGATTAATCTTCTCTGGTTGGATAAGTGTTGTGTGGGTGAAACTGTGCTAATGTACTGACATTCCTAGGACTAATACATACTTGTGATTATACCCCTTGCAAGCATAAAAACCTAACCATAGCCTTAAACTATGAGATCCTACACTCCCTTGTGCAAAGGTTTCCTAACAGGGGTTTAGGTTTCTGTCACTCTGGCAACCCCTACGATTAGTAGCCAATTACAAAATGCATTCCCCTAGGACCATAAAGGTGAAGTGTCATGTAGTCGACATTCACATGACACCACTAGAAGAATAACACCACAACTTAATTATCAAACCATTGAATCTTTCTCAACACCATTCCACTACTAACAACATGACTTCTCCCATGTCCACAAGAACTAAACGAACTACTCACGAGACATCATATGGATCAGGATCAGAGATGAAATAATGATAAGTAACAATCTGAACATAAGAATAATTCACTAGTTCCACTCAATAGCATCAACTACAACAAGTAATCAACACCGGGAAAGTTTCCCCTAAGAACTATGCAAGATTCAACCCAATTATTACAGCGGTATGGAATGGTGATGATGGTGCTGGTGGAGATGATGGTGAAGATGTTGATGGTGATGATCTCAATGAAGTCCAGCTTGATGATGGTGTTGATGGCGACGATATCCCTTCTCCGGGAAGGAATTTCCCTAGCAGATTTCTACCTGCCGAAGAGCTCTTTCTCTCTCTGTAGTTTTCCGCCCCGTAGAGGCGGCAAAATCTTTATGTGGTCGCTCTCCGAGTCTTAGGGTTTCGAGGGGATTATATACGCCAAAGGGTGATGCTGGGAGTAGGCCAGGGTGGCCACACCACCTGGTGGCGCGGCCAAGGGGGACCCACGCCACCAGGGGGTGTGGCCCCCTTGTGGCCCATCTCTGCTCCTCCTTCTAGCTTCCTTTGTCTTCTGGAAAAATAGGATTTTCCATATATTTTACAGGATTTTCTGATCTTCGCGAATTTTGCATCAAAACGGTGCTTTTTCCATCAGAATCCTGACTCTGGTGGTTCATCCTCCAAAAATCATCAATCATGCAAAAATAGATGAAATAACATAAGTACCATCTCTTAATATGAAATATATCAATAAATAATAGTGAATTATGATATAGAATAGTGATGCAAAATGGACGTATCAAGAACATAGATAACCATTCTCACAATTCAATAATCACTACAATAATCACAAGATGTAATCTTGGAAGGCACATCTCATCTCACCAATCCCCTACATCTCCCACACCTATGGGGATTTACTAAGACATGAAAGGAAGATAAATCAAATGCATAATTGTATTGCAAATGGGGATCATCTTAGAGTTATTGTAGCAAGCCACAATACCAGTTTAAGATCGAATCAAATACAAATCGAAGGTAGACCAAAGTATCAAACCCTAATCTTACAAGTGGCAATCTCTCTCTCTCTAAGTAACAATGGACATGATGGTGGAGTGGATGGTTTAAAGGCTAGGGATCGTTGAAGAATGAGACACGGTTCTTCTCCTTCTTCAAATTTGATCGTTTCCTCTCTAGATGAGTTTGCTGTGGCTGTGTTCTCCTTTTCATCATCTCTCCTTGATGAAAGTTGCTTGTATTGATATAATGGAGCTAGCGGCGGGTAGTACGGGCAGAAGATATGGGCGCATCCCGACCGTACCGATGGTCATTACGTACTTAGTCACCTCCAATGTGTGGGGCCCCCGGATTTAATCCTCCGAGAATCCCTGTTATGCATACACCACGATCCCATGATCAGTTAGTTGTGGCACATAACCGACAAGTATCAAAGTAAACATCCATTACTTATATGCAAACACTTCATACCTTATTTTCCATTATGGCTACATCGTTCATCATCATCAGAGCATTCTATGAAGCATCCTCAATAAAAACCTATGCAAATAGCAAATAAAAAGATCGCTAAGATGCTCACTGTCTGCTTGCCTTGTCATTTTGATTATGGGATAGCTCCTGTGTCATGTGCAAGGGGTACCCCGTTGGCGGTTCTCAATGATACACGTGTATTTACAATGACAAGAACTTGCTCGTGACTGAAGTTGAGTAGCGTGAGGATCGGTACTCATAAGTAAGGGGCTTGAGATTTCAACTTATAACTTGTCAAGCATATCCTCTTAGTTGTGTCACTTTAACCTTAACCACCAAAAGATGCCTATGGTAGGGGCAATGAGAGCTGAAAGCTAGTAAGTATCATAATTTTTGGGAGCTCTTTATGAGACTTGCAATCCCTGCTTCCCTCTGCGAAGGGCCTTTCTTTTACTTTGTAGTTGAGTCAGTCAACCTATTCCCTTCTATCTCAGCAAGTATTTTGAGCTGATGTGTTTCATTCATTCATATGATGATTTATGCAATCGTGTCTTTTATTCCTTGTTTTGCACATTGCTCTTATCTTGATGTTTACTACTTTTAAAGCTATTATCAAAAACAGCTATTTGTGAACTCTAGCAAATTATCAACTAATCTTCGACCAAGAGCTAAGTTTGCCATTACCAGCTATGATTTACTCTATGTATCTTTATTGTGTTTCCTTTACTCATTGCAAGTTGAGTTATATAATAGTGAGTTGTCTTCTATTATGATCTATGTATTTGATGAATGTGATGCTTCTTGTCCGTATTCTTTTATCGACTCTTCACTCCACAAACCTGAGGCCATGTTTATTGAGCTCAGTTTCGCTTGGGGACAAGCGAAGTCTAAGCTTGGGGCGAGTTGATACGTCCGTTTTGCATCACTATTCTATGTCTTAATTCACTATTATTCATTGATATATTTCGTATTGAGAGGTGATACTTATGTTATTGCATCTATTTTTGCATGGTTGATGACTTTTGGAGCATGGACCGCTGCAGTCATGATTCTGATGGAAAATGTGTTGTTTGGAGGCAAAATTCGCGAAGATCAGAAAATCCGGGAAAATATACGGAAAATCCTATTTTTCCAGAAGACTAAGGATGCCAGAAGATGGAGTGGAGGTGGGCCACAGGGGGCCCACAGAACCCCATGGCGCGGGCAGGCCTAGGCCGCGCCTAGAGGTGGTGTGGCCACCCTGGCCCACCCTAGCCTCTCTCCTCTGGCGTATATCATCCCCATGAAACCCTAAGACTCGGGGAGCGACCACAGAAAGATTCCGCCGCCTCTGCAGGGTGGAAAACACCGAGAGAGAAAGATCTCTCCGGCAGACAGATTTATGTCGGGGGAATTGCTTCCCGGAGAGGGGAGATCGTCGCCATCAACACCACCATCAAGCTGGACTTCATCGGGATCATCATCATCATCATCACCATCATCATCACCATCAACACCCTCATCACCATCTCCATATTGCTGTAACAATTGGTTGAATCTTGCTATAGTTCATAGGGGAAACTTTCCCGGTGTTGATTACTCTTTGTAGTTGATGCTATTGAGTGAACCATTGAATTATTGTTTATGTTCAGATTGTTATACATCATTATTCCATCTCTGATCATGATCCATATGATGTCTTGTGAGTAGTTAGTTTTGTTCTTGAGGACATGGGAGAAGTCTTGTTGTTAGTAGTGGAGTTGCGTTGAGAAAGATTCACTAGATTGTTATTTAAGTTGTGGTGTACTTCTTCTAGTGGTGTCATGTGAACGTCGACTACATGACACTTCACCTATATGGGCCTAGGGGAATGCATTGTGTATTTGCCTATGCCGGAGTGACAGAAACCTGAACCCCCATTAGGAAACCATTGCACAAGGGACGTAAGGGTCTTAGAGTTTAAAGTTGTGGTTAGGTTTCTACCTTAATTACTTTCTTATACTTACGGATGTTTGCAAGGGGTTTAATCACAAGTATGTATTAGTCTTGGATGGGGCGGTACATTAGCATAGTTCACCCACACAACACTTAGCAAGCTAGAGAAGATTAATCGACTATATGAAGCGAAAGCACTTGACAGTCTTCCCATGTGTCCTCGAGAAAGTTTGGTCATCTATAGAAATACAACCGGCTTGTCTTTTGCTGCATAAAGGATTGGGCCATGTGCTGCATTTATTCCTAATGTATTTGATTTACTCATACTTTGTTTACTTGCTTTATCGAAAACCCCTAAAAATCCGTTTGTTAAGTATTTGCAGGGAATTCCTGATCCATACCACTAGCCAGCACCTTCTGCTCCTCGTTGGGTTCGACACTCTTACTTATCGAAAATACTGCGATACACCCCCTATACTTGTGGGTCATCAAGCATCTTTTGTGAAACAAAAACCTTTTTATTTCTCAAACGTCTCTTGGTAGGTCAAAACTCACCAAGGTTTCATCATAATATATTTTGTAAACTTTTTCGGGGTCTTCCCATCCTATAGCTTTACTTTGGCCAAATCAAGGTCTCCAAAAGGGGTATGGTGTATTACACCATCTACCATAGTAGGGACAAGTAGGTGTCGTTAAGGGGGTTGTACTTAGTAGTACCAAAGTGTAATAGTTCGGAAGAGCCAAACAACTACCATATATACATCAACATATAGTAAACAATGCAGTTTTAATAAACAGTAGATAAAACATGCATAAGTAAAACAGTAGGACAAGGCTTATGAGCAAGAAGGTCGCTTGCCTCTGGATCAGCTATATGGCATATATGTCCCTCGACTTCTTCTTTAGATAACCAAGAATATCAATACCAATAATAATAAGATCTCTTCTTCTCGGCGTCAATACAAGCGCAACTATCGTCGTCATCGAGTCTACATGCAAACAAGCAAGGCCAAAATCAAAACAAGGCATACAAGTGGACATACATACAACAAGAAAGGGGACACTACAAGTTTACGATTCAGTAGGTTTTGAGAAGAGTGGATTGAGAAGATTGAAATTGTCTTTGAAGCATTTGAAGGAAATGCTATAGGATTTATAGTCTGGAAAATTATTTAGAAGAGGGAATTTAGACCAAGGCCATATTCTGGATGATACCACTGTATAAAGACATTACCAATAGATAGGGGTTGATCAGATGAAACCAACAAAAGTGGTTTCACTATTTTATCAAAATCCATTGATTTACTATCCATTTCCTAGTGAATAAAACTCTAGTTCTAGAAAATCATCAGAAAAGTTCTGTGAGTCCAAAAATTATTTCCTTGGATGGTTAAGTACGGTTTGATGGATTGGTTTAGCGAGAGTTGAAATCACTTAGAAATATTTACCAGAATGCCCTCAGGAAATTTCCTAAGTCAATTCTATAGTTATATTGTCTTTTTCACTAGAATAAGTCTACATAAGCTATTGATGTGATTCCAAGGGCACAGGGTAGGTGCTTTGAAAAGCTTTCTATAGAAATTGGAATCACCCATTTTGGAGTTGTGAAACTCCTGTAGTGATTTGATTGGTGAATCAACCATGCACATAAATGTTTATTTCACCAAAATTCCACCAAGGACCATAAAAGTATGGGATCCTAGGGTTGGGGGGATATTAGTATTTATGTTCTCTGGGAGTTGGAATTAGCTCAGTACCTATCGTAGTTTGGCCTAGAGAAAATCCTAAAGGCAACTTTGGCCTACTTTTGTTATTTTTGTTATAGGTAATCGAAGAAGCAAATTAGTATGAGGCCAAGGTCATGATATAGGTACATGCAATACCTACCAGGGGCACTTCGGTTTACCCCATTCGGGTTTACCAAACTCCCATAAAGAAATAAGTAGTGAAAAAGACATGTTATGGTATTATTTTTATTAAAAAAACTATAGATTATTTGGGTGCGGCCATTGTTCTTAATGGTCAAGAAAACATTAGGGAACATGTAGAAATTTAGATCTAGGCATTGGTGTTGTTTTACATTTTTGAAACGATTTAAACCAAATAGGTATAATTGCAGATCTGGGTTTTCAAATTTAAAGGAAAAAGGGAGAAGGGCAGTTCTAGGCAGGATCTGAGCGACCATGGGCCGCACAGCACCGGATCTGGCCCACCAGGGCGAGGCGCGCACGGGAGCCAGCCATTTCGAATGGCTTGGCGGGGCCCGGCGGTCAACGGCCCACCCTGCCGAAGGGGTATCGAGCACTGTCAGCCATCCGATCTAAAGAAGATCGACAACGACACGCTGTCTCCTACCTCACGACAGGGCCGGCGGGGCGGAAACCCTAGCTGAGGGAAAAGGGGCGGCGAGAAAGCTCACCAGGATGAGGGACACGACGCCGAGGATGCAGGGAGATGCGGTGACTCACGACGAGCCCGTAGAGGGGCGGCAGCGAGGGGTTTTCTCCGGGAATGAGCCTTGCGCGACGGCGGCCATGGAGGGCGCTCGGGAGCTTGCCAGAGCACCGCCCAGGGTTGTTGCATGTCAAAAAGGAGGTCTTGATTAGATGCATAAGAGCAAGGGGAGTTCGTGAGAGTGGCATGCAGAGCATGGGGAGCATAGGAGAAGGATCTACGCTCAAATCTTGGCCATGGCCGAGAGCTCTTGTTCTTCTTCACTCGGGCTAGGTAGAGCTGGGGAGAGGGAGTGGGCTTCGGGGGAGGTGAGTGGGGAGCAGAGGGAGTAAATGAGGGGCAGAGGGAGGCGTGGGGTGGCCTCTGGCCTATTTAACTCGGGGTGGCTCGGTTCATGATGGACAAGGTCCAAGAGGGGGCATGGAGGGGTGGTCCTCGAGGATAGGGCGAGGAGGGCCGTGGAGAGGTCGTGATGGGGTCCTAGGCACGACTAGAGAGAGAGGGGAGTGGTTACTGCCTAGATTTTGATATAAAGAGGGACACACCAATAAATGACATATCTTTTCCTCCTTCCAAGGGGTAAAGGACAAGGGAGAGGGTGATGCTACAGTTATTTCTACCAAAGGGTGATGGTGGTTGCTGTGGAGAAGTATGGGAGAGGTTTGAGGGACGTTTGACTTGGTTTTGATCATAGCTTAGATTAATTTGAAATATTGGCCAAACTAGTAGTTATGATGGAGTTTCTCCAACATGATCTTGGCAAGATGGGATAAAGGTGGTGGTATATAGGTATAGTCAGGGTGTACCTCCATGAATTTTGTGGCATTTATTGGGTCATTTTAGATCATGTTTATCTCATTTATTCAAATAGTGCAGAAATGGTTTCTAGAAGCTCATTTGATATTTTCACATTGGGCAAGGTTGGTTTTTTATGTGAGATGGTCGTAAATACCATATCACATATTGGGGATTTTTCTCAAGATTTATTGGGGCATAAAAGTATTTAAAACATTTATTTTATTGTTTCTTCCATTTAGGAAAAAGGGCAAAACGAATTATTAAAGCTCTGCAAAAATATTTATTTTTGAAGTGGGAGGATGGAGTGTGATATATAGGACTCAAAAGTGCTTAAAGTTGGGGAATTTTTTTGTCAGAAACCAAACCTTCCTTTGTAGATGGAGTTTTTGAGATTTTGCCCATTAAATAAATTAAATAGTTTTTGAGCCATAGTAATTATGGATAATATTATATAAATCTTTATGATCAAGGTATATGATGTACACAAGGTGTGTATAGCATTTTCAACCTTTGGTTTTGAGGATTTACTTGATTTGGAAGGAAAACAAGGGATAAAGGATCTTGGGCACTATTACTTTTATACCATCAAAACATGGTTGGATCTTGGAGCTCAGAGCTCACCTTGGGGCATGGGATAGATGGATGGATATACCAAGTGGTGTATATCACCATGGTACATAAGTTTGAGGTTGATAAGGATTGAGCCTTCCTATGATTGATTCCAAACTTTGAATAAAATAAGCCTGCCAAGGCAGATTGTTAAGTAGCCTTCAAAACCTTGTGGATGTTTGAAGCACAAAGATCCATTTGTAACAAGTGAAGTATGTATTTCTAGACCTTTATGATTAGAACACAATCATGAAAATACTTGGTCCAAAGAAGGTAGGACGAAGGTGTGGGCTTCTGACCAAGTAGGCTAGCTGATAAGATTTGCAGAAAATGTTATTTTCTTGCTTGCAAAACCATCAAGAACAAGTGGGTTAAAAGGTGATATAGCCAAGGTCAAGCATGGGCCTCGGTGGTACTTATGATGGTATACAATATTGTTCAAGTGCATTTCCAAAAATGCACAAGGGTTGAGAAAGGGAGACATTCAAAGAAGTGATGTTGAAACAGTTTCTAGACTTGGTCAAATTTGGCAGTTTTGCGGATTTTGACTAGAGTATGAGAGGGGATGTTTTTGATGGGTTGCAAGGTACCAAAGCATCATTAAGTGGATGATGTTGAAGAGTAGAATGAGTATGAAATATCCATGCTTGATATTGGTCTTCATTGACTTGGAAGCTTCTAGATTAGATCACTTCAGAATTGATCTGGTTAAGGGTTTTTTATGATCACCTAGTGGCTAGAGATCAGATCCATCTTGTATTCTTGCTTAGGGTTTGGATTTTAAGGTTTCTTGATCCTAGAGGATGAGCTACTAGAGTAGTTCATACTACTTCTAAGCAATCAAGTCAAGCAGCATATCTAGGCAACTCATCTTACACACAAATCAACTACTACTAGGGTTACCATCAAGCCTAGCTTGAGGTAAGGATGGGAAATTTTGAAAGGTTGGAGTTTGAATAAGGTAAGAATCCTTGGTATCCCTACCAAGAGTAGAATTCAAAAGTTTTATACAAGGTTTTGGAAATCCTAGAGGTAAGAGTAGCTAAAGGTTCTGTCTCGAAAACATAAGGAGATTATAGTTCTCCATAGTTTGGTCAATAGAATCTACTAAAATAGTTTTGGTTATAGAAGCATCTTGGCTCATGTTTTAAATGCCAGAACATTTGAGAAGATGTAAATTGAGCCAGGACAGATTTGTTAAATAGCTTTTGTCAACTGATGTTGAGGTAAGGAGTATATCATAAGCTATACAATCAGAAGCATGAGCACAGACAACAACAAGCAAGCACTGCACAATTAAATAAGAAAAAGTTTTTGTTCCCCCTGATTTTTGCATTCTGGACAATTAATCAGGGTTGCTTAAATTGGGATGTTATAGACCTTTCCCCCTTAAAATAATCTCGCCCCGAGATTCAGGAGAGTAAGGGTAGGGGATTTGTGTTGGAGTTAGTGTCATGTGTTTCTCGCGTAATTACTTGTTGGCTTTGTCTTTGAAGAGGGTCACTATGATGGTGAAGTTGATCTTCAATCATCTTGGAAGCACGAGTGTTGAGCGGGTGATGACCCACAAGTATAGTTGGTGTATCGCAGTATTTTCGATAAGTAAGAGTGTCGAACCCAACGAGGAGCAGAAGGTGCTGGCTAGTGGTATGGATCAGGAATTCTCTACAAATACTTAGCAAATGGATTTTTAGGGTTTTTCGATAAAGCAAGTAAACAAAGTACGAGTAAATAAAAGACAGTAGAAATAAATGCAGCAAGTGGCCCAATCCTTTATGCAGCAAAGGACAAGCCGGTTGTATTACTTAAGATGACCAAACGTTCTCGAGGACACATGGGAAGACTGTCAAGTGCTTTCGCTTCATATAGTCGATTAATCTTCTTTAGCTTGCTAAGTGTTATGTGGGTGAACCTGTGCTAATGTACCGCCCCATCCAAGGCTAAATACATACTTGTGATTAAACCCCTTGCAAACATCCGTAAGTACAAGAAAGTAATTAAGGTAGAAACCTAACCACAGCATTAAATTCTAAGACCCTTACGTCCCTTGTGCAATGGTTTCCTAACGGGGGTTCAGGTTTCTGTCACTCCGGCAACCCCTACGATTAGTAGCCAAATACACAATGCATTCCCCTAGGCCCTTATAGGTGAAGTGTCATGTAGTCGATGTTCACATGACACCACTAGAAGAAGTACACCACAACTTAAATAACAATCTATTGAATCTTTCTCAACGCAGCTCCACTACTAACAACAAGACTTCTCCCATGTCCTCAAGAACAAAATGAACTACTCACAAGACATCATATGGATCATGATCAGAGATGGAATAATGATGTATAACAATCTGAACATAAACAATAATTCAATGGTTCACTCAATAGCATCAACTACAAAGAGTAATCAACACCGGGAAAGTTTCCCCTATGAACTATAGCAAGATCCAACCAATTGTTACAGCAATATGGAGATGGTGATGAGGGTGCTGATGGTGATGATGATGGTGATGATGATGATGATCCCGATGAAGCCCAGCTTGATGGTGGTGTTGATGGCGACGATCTTCCCTCTCCGGGAAGGAATTCCCCCGGCAGAAATCTGTCTGCCGGAGAGATCTTTCTCTCTCGGTGTTTTCCGCCCCGCAGAGGCGGCGAAATCTTTCTGTGGTCGCTCTCCGAGTCTTAGGGTTTCGTGGGGATGATATACGCCAGAGGAGAGAGGCTAGAGTGGGCCAGGGCGGCCACACCACTCCCAGCCGCGGCCTAGGCCTTCCCGCGCCATGGGGTGGTGTGGGCCCCCTATGGCCCACCTCCACTCCATCTTCTGGCATCCTGAGTCTTATGGAAAAATAGAATTTTCCGTATATTTTCCCGGATTTTCTGATCTTCGCGAATTTTGCCTCCAAACAGCACCTTTTCCATCAGAATCCTGACTGCAGCGGTCCATGCTCCAAAAGTCATCAACCATGCTAAAACAGATGAAATAACATAAGTATCACCTCTCAATACGAAATATATCAATGAATAATAGTGAATTAAGACATAGAATAGTGAAGCAAAATGGACGTATTAGCGGGCTTCAATCGGGATTGTGAGGAGTGATCCTCCTTCTATAAGGATTCATGGCATCTCTCTTAAGGGATTATCGTATCCTAGTTTACGTCTTTGGGTCTATCTGCTGGATTGCTTCTGGCAGAGGGTTATTCTATTTTCTGGGAAAGACGCAGTCTTTCCCCCTTAGGGTTAAACTAGGGTGGCTCGGAGTTAATGCAGTCCTTCCTTCTTGGAGTCGTCAAATGATGTTGGGTGGATATCGCAATCTTCTGCCCGGAGTTGAAACCTTCCAATGACGTCCGCAAACTAGGTGTTATGAGTATTATATACTACTTTTATTCGTACTTAGCTGATCAGAGTAGTTGAATTAGCGGATCGTCCAAACTGTTTAGAACTAACGAGGTTAGCGAATCTACGGTCCCTTAGGGTGGTCTTTAGCTGAAGTAGCCGAGGGCTTTGTAGAATCTTTAGTTAGTTTCTCCTCTGATGACTCGCGAGTTGCTATTTGACGAAAAGGCATCGGATATGGAGATCTTTTCTGGTAGACAATCTTCAGGATTTGAGTAGGAGAGACGCAGTCTTTTCCACCTTAGAGCTTCACTAAGGTTCTTTGAGAAGGGTGTAGATCTTCTATCTTGAGGTGCCAACGTGATGCTAAAGAAGGTTGTATCTCCTTGGGTCTTGAGTTGAGGTCCTCTAGTGACGTTCTATTGCATAACCTTGTCGGGGTGGGTTCCTAATGAAGCCTTAAGGAGTTAGCTTATGACAAGTTAGCAGTTACGGCTCTTCCAGTTACTCTTTAGTCAGGTTAGAGACATCTATCTTCAGATAAATTGTCTTCACTACAAATTTTGATGTTTCTTCTGCATGATGGCGGAGTAGACTCGTTGTCTTCAGGCAGTCCGGTCTTCGGGATTTTGTAGTATTCTGGCCTTCTGGTGAGGAACTTCTCGTCATTTGGGAAGGGTCAACTAGAATATTTAGTCTCTTAAGGGGGTCGGAAGCTCTAATATACCGAAGGTTGGTGGAGTTAGCTCTTTACTTCTTGTCTTAGTTAGTAGGTCTTGTGGTTTCTTGTGGGTCGTGAGGTTCCTCTAGTGGTAGACTTCTGGCTTCAACAGGATTCTTGTTGTAGTTGCCCGATGAATAATGGAGTTCTATGCCATCTACGAGTCTCGAGAGGTGAGTTGGACGAGGTATGCCATCCTGCTGGGGAGAAGTCTTCAACTTGTCCTAACATGACTATGTTGAACTCTTAGTGCTCGCGATGCTTTCTTCTCATCACTCCCGAGGTTTGCAGGGTTCTTCCTAGCAATCAGTAACAGGGGGGTTCCTGAGTTACTGGATGGTGTATCGATCCTCGAGTCACAATTGACTAATGTCAGAACAAGCCAGAACACACGAACAAGGTGAACAGAGCGAGGGGATCGCAATGTCCTTGGCAAACATCACACATCAAGCAACACATGATGCACTTAGGCAAGCAAACACGGCCAACTAGGGGGACCAGAGAGTTAACTACTCGTGATATAGGGGAATCCTATCTTAGGACCATTTATCCTAGACGTCATTGTTCTTAACGCCTTAGTAACTATCTTGTGTGTGAAGCCTTCTCCAAGTCATTGGACGCTTCTCTATAGTATAGTACTTGATTTCTTCTGATTAGGAGGATTCCGCAGGTAGGGCGATCTTGTAGTCTCCTTGTGTTTGCTGGTAGTTGCTTCTCTTCATCTCCTCATCAACATCTTCACCAGGTTCTAGGTCCTAGTTATTTGAAATCCGTAGGTTTGAAATTTAGATGAGGGATAGAGGAAACCAGGTTTCGAAATCCTTTAAATTAGGAGAGGACAAGAATTAGCACTTTTCAAAAAAAATGAGAATGCAGTTTTCGAAATTCGATGTTTCCAAAAATAGTTTTCCTATCTAACGACCATGCTAACTAAGGTTCTCCTATAGTCAGGATGGCTCTGATAGCAAGTCTATGGGGGCCCCGGATTTAATCCTCGGAGAATCCCTGTTATGCATACACCACGATACCATGATTAGTTAGTCGTGGCACATAACCGACAAGTATCAAAGTAAACATCCATTACTTAAGTGTAAACACTTCATACCTTATTTGCCATTATGGCTACATCAATCATCATCAGCGGAACTTCATCAAGCGTAGAGCCCGATCCATGCCTAACCTACAGGCAACTGACTGGGAGAACATCCAAGCTCGCCTAGCCGTCAACTTCATCCTCTTCTTGAGGTACTTCTCGAATCTAACCAAGTTAATAGCCAGGGACAATGTCAATGAGTACTTTGAATGTACTCGCAAACCACCTTAAGATGAAAGTAATAACAACAACAGGATATCCATTATGGTTGTGGTAGTAGGAGGGCTCCAAGAGAGGTTCTTTTCTCAGCTAGTTTCTCTTGTAGATATAGCATCTACATATCTTTGTTGAAAACTTTTGTAAAACATTTTGGAAACCTTTTTGCAAAGTTTTAGGGAAACTCAAGGATTGGGTTACCCATTTGTTTTGTCCTTCCGGTCATCCCATGGCCAAACTCCTTTCCTTCCTTTCCGACCATCCCATGGTCAAAACATGTATCCTTTTTGACCATCCCATGGTCAAAACATTTCCAAAGCCATTGCTTTTCCGAAATCCTTTTTGAAATCAAAACCACCACCGCTCTACAGTAGTTTGTCCAACCCGTCCATAACCGCGGACATAGCTATTCAAATAGATTTACACTCTGCAGAGGTTGTACACCTTACCCACACCATCCGGGTAACCTACCCTGATCTACACCGATCGTGGGTCGAGTAACCGATCAAGACTCTCTGGATGCCCACTCCAATATAAGTGCCTACCCTATAAGTGTTGTTCCCCTTAACACTGGGACACCATATATAGTTCCCAAGCCAAACGGATCTCTTTTTCCACTTCCCAAGTGTGTGCTTTCAATGAGGGGCTCATAGTAACGCGTGGAGGCCCGGTCGATGTTTTACATGGACCCTGCTGATGGCTCGGTGTTGATGTAGAGCTCGTTGGGAACTCCAAGAGGAAGGTATGATGAGCACAGCAGCAAGTTTCCCTCAGTTATGAAACCAAGGTTTAATCGAACCAATAGGAGCAAGGAAACACCCCAAAGGTGTTGCTAGCTGAGCCTTGGCAGGGAGCACTACCGGTGCTAGTAGCAAAGTGGAGACCTGCACAACACAACCACAGAACTCTGTCCCCAACTTGCGATGAGGTTGTCAATCTCACCGTGTTTTGATGAAAACAAAGGATTAAACGTATCGAATGGAAGGAAGTAATAGTTTGCAGAAAGTAAACACAAAGCAGTAAACAGATTATAGATTGTATGTAAAGAAGAAGGACCGTGAGTTCACTAGAGGTGGCTCTCCTTAAGATAGATAACATGCTGGGTGAACAAATTACAGCGGGGCAATTGACAAACATCAAGAAAGCAATACATGCATATACTAATCATCTTGACTCCTTTGGAACTTGATTGGGCATTACAACATTATACATAGACCGCCATCCAACTTCATCTATGACTAATAATCCACCTTCAGGTTACCATCCGAACCCCCTCCAGTATTAAGTTACAAGCAACATATTATTGCTTTACGAATTGCATGTAATGTAAACAATACAATTGTTCTATGAACAAAGGATTGTTGTTTTCTCTCTAGTAGCAACAACACATCTAGTACCTTAGATATTTCTGTCACTTCCCCAGATTACCAGAGGCATGAACCCACTATCGAGCATAAACACTAACTCTTGGAGTTGCTAGCATCTACTTGGCCAAGATAGCTACTAACAACGGAAAGCATGCAAGATCACAAATAACAAAGACATGATAGAATCAATAATCAATCTAAAATAGCATCTCAACATCCATCGGATCCTCACAAACACAACATGCAGAATTACAAATAGATGATCTTGATCATGAATGGAGCTCACAAGATCTAGACATGAAAGCACAAAGGAGGAGAACTAGCCATCTAGCTACTACATGGATCCGTAGTCCAAGGATGAACTACTCACGCATCACACCGGAGGCTTGCATGGTGACGTAGAAGGCCTCTAGGATGAATTCCCCTCTCCGGCAGGGTGCCGGGAACAGCTTCAGATCCCTCCCAATCTAGGGATGGAGATGACGGCGACTACAGACTCTTTCGTGGATTTTTGATCGGGTACTTAGGGTTTTCGTCCCGAGGGCATCTTATAGGCGGAAGGAGAGGCCGAGGGGGTGCTGGGGCCGACCAGACCACCCCCTGGCGCCGGCCAAGCCTGGCCGCGTGGCCAGGTGGTGTGGCCAGTCCCCATCCCTTCTCCGTCTCGTATTCTGGCATCTGATGACTTCCGAAAAAATAGGCACTTTGGCTTTTGTCCCGTCCAATTCCAAGAATATTCATTTTCTGATTTTCCCGGAACCAAAAACAGTAGAAAACAGGCAGCTGGCACTATGGCTCTTGTTAATAGGTTAGTCCAAGAAATCATATGAAAAGTACTCCAAAGTGTGGACAAAACACAAGAAAGTAGATAAAACCAAGCATGGAACATAAAAAATTATAGATACATTTGAAATGTATCAACATCCCCAAGCTTAACTCCTACTCATCCTCGAGTAGGTAAGTGATAAAAAGAAAGAATAATTTTTGAGGTGACATGCACCATCAAAGACTTGATCAAAGTATTTGTAAAACATTCAAAGCTGGGATCATAGTACTTAAATCATAACATGAAAGACAAGGTTCTAGCAATAAGACAAAGAAACTATGATGCAACATGAAGAGGCATAAACAAAATATTCATGAATAACAATGCTTTGCAAGACATTTGTTTGTTTCACTTAAAGAAAACATAGCATAATAGTATTCAGCTTGTCCCTCATAGAGTAGCAAATATAAATGCATAGGACACCTTCAAAGTTCATAAGAGTGACTAGATACAAATAGTTTAAAATAAGCAATATCAAGTTATGCATCAATCAACTAGTCTTGGGACAATGCACATAGAACTAAGAATGGCCACTATGCTCTAAAAGTAGGTGCATAAAGGTAGAAGGTGGAGACTCAATATAATGGTGGAAGAAAGGCCTTCATAAAAGGAAGCAGAGATTCAAGTCTCATAAAGAGCTTCCAAAAATTATGGTACTTATAGTTTTCAGCTCTCATTGCCCCTACCATAAGCATCTTGAAGTGATTAAGGTTAAAGTGAACAAACTATGGTGTACATGCTTGACGAAGTATAAGTTAGAAATCCCATGTCCCTTGTATACGAGGGCCGCTCCTCATGCTACTCAAGTTTAGTCACTGGTAAGTTCTTGTCATCGTAAGTATATGTGTATCATAGAGAACCGCCAACGGGGTACCCCTTGCCCGATGATACGGAAGAATCCCCATATCAAAATGACAAGGCAAGTAGACAACGAGCATCTCAGCAATCTTCTTATTTACCATGGGAATATGGTGCTTTTTTTTCCCTTTCCTCTTTTCATAATCTCTTTTTTTCTTTTTTTTCAATATAGGACTCTTTTTTTATAAGAAGAATGCTTCATAGACAGCTCATTATGGTTACGTTGCAGGTTTCCACCATGTCAGCATGGATTAGACCAGCGGCCCAGGCATTTCTCTAACACATATACATAACTCCATGGACTTACAAGCTCCCCTTTCATTTCACACCGAGGACATCCATATACAAAAGAGCATGATATCAATTAGGTACAAGTACCAATTGCAACATTGAAAGCGTTCCCCATGACAGCATGGTTCTGCTAATTCCCAACAAATAAGTGCAAGCATATCCAACATAGTGTTGGAGATATGCCCAAGAGGCAATAATAAAGTGGTTATTATTATATCTTTATGTTTATGTTAAATGTTTACATCCCATGCTATAATTGTATTATTAGGAAACACTAATACATGTGTGTTTTGTAAACATAAGAGAGTCCCTAGTAAGCCTCTTGTTGAACTAGCTTGTTGATTAATTGATGATCATGGTTTCCTGATAATGGACATTAGGATGTGATTAATAACAAGGTTATATCATTAGGAGAATGGTGTGATGGACACACACCCATAGTAAGCGTAGCATAAGATCAAGTCATTAAGTTCGTATTGCTATAAGCTTTTAAATGCATAGTAACCTAATCCTTTGACCATGAGGTTGTGTTAATCACCATCACCGGATGGGTACTTTGATGACATCAAACACCGCTTCGTAACTAGGTGGTCATAAAGGTGTCATTGGGTATTCTGAAAGTATGTGTTGAAGCGCATGGACCAAGATTGGGATTTGTCCATCCATATGACGGATAGATATGCTCTGGGCCCTCTCGGTGGAATGTCATCTAGTTATCTTGCAAGCATGTGACTGGGTCACAAGGGATGACATATCACGGAACGAGTAAAGAGTACTTATCAGTAACGAGGTAGAACTAGGTATGGAAATACCAACGATCAAACCTCGGATAAGTATAGTATCGCGTCACAAAGGGAATTGGTTTCGTATGTAAATGGTTCAATCGATCACGAAGTCATCGTTGAGTATGTGGGAGCCATTATGGATCTCCAGGTCCCGCTGATGGTTATTGATAGGAGATGTGTCTCTGTCATGTCTACATATTCACGAACCGTAGGGTGACACACTTAAGGTTCGAAGTTGTTTTAAGTAGATATGGAATGTGCGTTGGAGACCGAATGTTGTTCGGAGTCTCGGAATGGATCCGGGACATCACGAGGAGATCCGGAATGGTCCGGAGAATAAGATTCATATATTGGGGATCATTTTCTAAGTTAGGAAATGTTCCGGAGTGTTTGTATGGAGATTCTAGAAGGTTTCGGAATGTTCTGGAAGGTTCTAGAGGATTTCTTAGAGTTTGCTTGAAAACCAAGAAAGGGTCAAAGGAAACCTAGTAGGGCAAGACACGGATTCGTGGGGGAGGAGGACTCCTCCCCCCTTCCCACCGCCGGCCATAGGAGGGGAGTCCTACTAGGACTCCCCCTCCCCAGGCGCGCCTCCCCCCTTAAATAGAAGGGCAGGGGCGCCCCCTCTTGGCCCTCTCCCATAACACCCAATCTCTGCCGCCTCTCTCCTCCACCTTTCTTCTGCACAGGCATAGGCGAAGCCCTGCAGAATTCTCTACTCCACCACCACCACCACGCCGTCGTGCTGCTGGGATTCCGTGGAGAAGATCTACTACCTCCGCTGCTCGCTGGAACGGGGAGAGGAAGGTCTGCTTCGACTCCACACGTGTGACCGACTGCGGAAGCGCTGCCGAAACACAGCGCCAGAAGGATCGTCCACTTGACCGACTGCGAAAGCACTGCCGGAACGCGACGCCGGAAGGATCGTCCACACGATCTTGAGATCGGCAAGTGATCGACTACATCAACCACGAGATCTAATCTCGTTAACGCTTTCGGATCTACGAGGGTTAGTTCCTATCTATCTCGTTGCTCATGTCTAATAGATTAAATCTTGGCTTTTATCTAGATTAGATCTGGGTTTTGTTCGTTCTTGCGGTAGAATTTTTTTGTTTTCCATGCTACGAACCCATCAGTGGTATCAGAGCCGTATCTATGCGTAGATCTATTGCACGAGTAGAACACAATGTTTTTGTGGGCGTTGATGCTTTTGTTGTCGGTGTCTTAGCATGTACTTTGCATCTTGCGGTATGGTGGGATGAAGCGGCTCGGGCTAACATTACATGTCATCGCACATGAGACTTGCTCCACGCTTGACGTGCAACTTGCTTTGCACAAGTGGCTTTGCGGGTGTCTGTCTCTCCCACCATAGTTAAGATTCAATTTACAATGAGCATCTGACAACACTTGTATCAACGTTGTGGTTCATGTTCGTAGGTAAGATCCGTTCTTATTCGAAAGCCCCAACCCACGTAAAATATGCAAAAAAAATTAGAGGCGTCTAACTCGTTTTTGCAGGGGTTTTGTGATGTGATATGGCCATTATGTGATTGTGATTATATTTGATGTATGCAATGATCCTTATTGTGATATGGCAACCGGCAAGAGCCTAATGGTTGTCTTTAAATTTTGTTTAAGACCTGCGTGTCTATTCATCATGTAATAGCTTTATTCCAAGTAGTTGTAATAGTTGTTGGTGGTGATGGACAACCATGAAGCGGTGCCACGGACCTTGACGCCACGCTGGTGATGATGGAGATCTTGTCCATGCTTTGGAGATGGAGATCAAAGGCACAAGAAGAAAGGCCATATCATATCACATGTTATGAATTGCCTGTGATGTTAATCCTTTATGCATCTTGTATTGCTTAGATCGCGAGCATTATAAGATGATCCCTCTCACTAAATATCAAGTAATAAAGTGTTCGTCCTTAGTTGGCACCGTTGCTAAGACTCGTCGTTTCGAAGCATCTCGTGATGATCGGGTGTGATAGACTCTACGTGTGCATACAACGGGTGCAAGCCAGATTTGCACATGTGGAAACTAAGGTTAATCTTGACGAGCCTAGCATGTACAGACATGGTCTCGGAACACGGAATACCGAAAGGTAAAGCATGAGTCATATGGATGATATGATGAACATGTTGATTGTTCGCCTTTAAAGCTACATCATCTCACGTGATGATCGGACTTGGTGTAGTGGATTTGGTTCATGTAATCACTAAAACAACTCGAGGGATGTTGTTTTGAGTGGGAGTTCATTTGTAATTTGGATTAGTCGAACTCAATTTATCATAAACACAATCAAAGTGAATTTGCATAGTTTGTTGTAGTCATTGGCATCCGTTCACCACCTTACGCTTAGTTATAGTTGAGATAGTGGAACTATAGAAATTCTGGATATTTACTTTACGAACTGGTATCGTATTGTTTTGAATGTCAATTTAAAGTTTATAAGTCCTATTGCAAACTTTCAGCAAACTCTATTTGCTCCATGAAGTTTAATAAGTAGTATTAAATCAAGAGTAACAATTCCAGTGTTAGTATCTAATGTATCATGTTTGCCTCCATGATTCTTGATATTCAAAAGATTGTTTTTAATATCAAGTTTATCTAAGAGTTGAAAGCAATGTTTCAGAAACCATCATATGTGAAAGGTATTGCGATATCTAAAACAATGTGTTGGTTACAACATGATAGAGTATACATCCTCATATTTGATGAGAATTTGTGAAGGTTGGAGACGCTAGTCGTCCTAATCCTCCAAAGGTTTTGAAAAAGAAACATTATACTCGCAATTCACCTTTATAAGCTATAGCAGCTTGATCATGAAAGTTGTCATGATAAGGATGAATAGAAGATGTAAGTAAAATGTTTACTACACTAAAAGATTACTAAAGAATGGATTTTTGAAAGAACACCAAACATTTGATGATGGTGATCCACCTCAAAGTGCAAGTCCAAAGGTATTAGTGGTTGACTATATACGCTTTGTACCATGTGTCATGTTGATGACACCACTATTGATGTTGATAGATTCTTTTAAAAGAAAAGGAATTGCTGAAAGAGAATCTATAAAATATTTGGCAGAAAATAAAAGGTTGGAGATGTCCAACTTAGGCATATAGAAGATATACATGTTATGGTTGTATTCCTTGCTTGTTAAACAATGTGGTTCTCCGGTATTGGATACCGAATTGGTTGGTATGAAGTGTCATACAGGACAACACAATTCATGAACTGCAATGGCCTAAGTAACTAGCAAGAGAATATGTGATGATGTTCATCGAAAACAAACAAAGGGTTGTTGTGTTGCTCGTTAACATCAAAGCTTGCCTTCAAGATTTGTTTCAATAATTGTTATTTTGATCAGGTATTATGACGACAAAAGGTTGTTCAAATAATTACTGTATTCCATAATAGATGGATAATATACAAGTCTGGTAGGAGAAATTACGACCATAAAACTAATGCTAAAATGTCACAAGACAAATGATTGAAAGATCACTTGCGAAGTGACATCGCCGTTTAAATTATATTGAAAGGATATATGAAGAAACTCCATGTTGATGGATTTTTGGAGTCTTTGATTTGGATCAAATGACGCTTGTGATACTTTCCTGGAGATAATTCAAACTCCGTTCGTAGGACAAAAGAGGAACGGACGACCAACTGATTGAAATTTGTACATATTGATGTATATAGTCCATTATGTGTAGTCGTGGGCGATGGATTTCAACTTCATATGCTTTCTCCGAAGATTTGAGTGAGTATATGTATGTACTTACTCAATAAGGAAGAATTATGAAACATTTGAAAAATGTTCAAAGACTTTCAAGATGAAGTGGAAAATCATTGTAACAAGAAAATAAAAGAGTTTATGATTGGATCATTAAGAAAGATGTTTGAGTTACAAGTTTAGCAAAACACCTAAGATTTGAGGAATCGTTCCATGGATTTGCATTTCCCAAAACACCATAGGAGTATGGAGTGTTCAAGATATGTAATGAAACCTTGTTTGACATGGTAAGATCAAGGGTGTCATTTATAAAACTGCCATTATGTTTTAAAGATTGAAGCTTTAGAGACTACCGCTTTTACACTGAAAAGAGCACCATCATGATCCGTTGAAATGACACCATATGAGTTATGGTTTGGGATAAAACCCGAATTGTCTTTTCTTAAATTTTGGTATGCTATGCATAAGTAAAATGTTTACATCCAAAGTCGGATAAGCACGTCTTTGTAGGTTATCCCAAAGAATTTATTGGTAATTTCTCCATAACACTGAGGACAAAAGAGTTTGTTACTTGGAACGTCAAGTTTCTTGAGAAGGAATTTTTCGTGAAAAGTTAAGTGGGAGGACAATAGAACTTTGATAAGGTTGTTGAACCTTAGCTATATGTGCTAAGTAGGGCAGCACCGGAAAGTGTCCCGGTGGCGGCCACAATGCTCATGGCTCTCGTGATAACAAAAGGTGTGATCTTGAAGATTAGAGTTCCTATAGAACCATGTGAGTCGGTAAGAATCAAATAGTAAGATTTGATAAGTAAGTCATTATTGTTTTGACAATGATGAACCGACTACATGCAAAGAAGCGATGATGGGCCCTGACTCCATAAAATGACTAGAAGTCAAGGAATCTATGATAGTATCCATACACGAGAAATCAAGTTTCTGAACTTAGAAGACCCTCTAGAAAGGTGCAAGACCTTACAGTCGTATATGGATCTATAAATAGACGTGGATGTTTCACATCTATGAAATAGTCGACATGTCGGAAAGAGTTTATGACAATGTTCAAGGAATTGACTATGATAAGATTTGATCTTTCATAGCGATATTTAGTCTAGACGAATTAATGTAGCAACCACTACATATATTTTGATATATGGTAGTTGAACAAACAAAACAAGTTCTTCTAATAGAATGGTTACCTAGGACATGTACATGACACGATCCAAAGGGTTTTGTTAATTCAAGGGATGCTAAAAGAGTATGCAAAACTTCAATGGTTGAAGTAAGCATAGCGGAGTTGGAATCTTCACCATGATGAAACTGTTAAAAGAGTTTAAATTCATCGGAGATGATGAAGATGCTTGCATTTGCAAGAAATTAAGTGGGAGCGCTGGGACATATTTCTAATACATTATGTAGAGGACATATTGTTGATTGGAAATGATGTATCTTGTATTGACACAGGTTAAGAATTTCATTTCGATGAAAGACTTAGGCATAACCCAAGAATTAGGCATCAATGTCTATATGAATAGATTGAGGCGCTAATAAGGTTTTGCCAAATGTACATAGATAAGATGTTGAATGAGTTCAATATGGAAACAACAAGAAAGGTTCTTGACGCACGGAAAGGACTGAATCAAGATTCAAGTGTGTTGACACGAGATTCAAGTGTTTTGACACTTGGTGAAATCTCAAGAATATTTTGATCAATCATTCTTTAAGATGTACACATCCAGATATGTCCTATGCTCTAAATGTTATGAGCATATACCAGAATGATTCATAAGATGATCATTGGACAATAGTAAAGATATTCTTATGAGCTTTGGAAGAACTAAGAATATACCATGTATAAGTGATAAATAGTTAAAGGTAGTTCATTGTAAAGTGTTACATTGATACTAGTTTTGTCACAAGATACAAATTAAGTTTATCTCAATTTAAACTATGGGTGGCACAATGTAATGGAAAGGATGTTCCATGATGGATTTGGATAAGTTCCAAAGTTGAGACATTGTGACGGATACTACAACAAAAGGCTAAGCATATAACTGCTATAGTAGCAGCAAAGGAGGGCATTTGTGTTAAGTAGTTTGTTATCAAACTAGGTGTGGTTCAAAGTGGGCTAATACTATAAAGATACATTGTATGACAATTGTATCAACATGATTTAATCCCAAGGAACTAAAGGTCTCACCAAAGGACCAAATTTATACAATGCCATCTCATTGGAGAATGAGTAATGCGTAGAGACGCAAGGATATGCAAATACACACGGACCTGGAAGTGTCAGATCCGAAGATTATGTTTACCACTAGCAATAGTGTCTATACAACACCAGAAAGCCATAGGTGTTGAATGCACAAGTTTTTAACTAGATTACTGACTGTGCAAGTGGGAGACTGTTGGAGATATGCCCAAGAGGCAATAATAAAGTGGTTATTATTATATTTTATGTTTATGATAAATGTTTACATCCCATGCTATAATTGTATTATTAGGAAACACTAATACATGTGTGTTTTGTAAACATAAGAGAGTCCCTAGTAAGCCTCTTGTTGAACTAGCTTGTTGATTAATTGATGATCATGGTTTCCTGATCATGGACATTAGGATGTGATTAATAACAAAGTTATATCATTAGGAGAATGATGTGATGGACACACACCCATAGTAAGCGTAGCATAAGATCAAGTCATTAAGTTCGTATTGCTATAAGCTTTTAAATTCATAGTAACCTAATCCTTGACCGACTGCGCCAGAAGGATCGTCCACTTGACCGACTGCGAAAGCGCTGCCGGAACGCGACGCCGGAAGGATCGTCCACACGATCTTGAGATCGGCAAGTGATCGACTACATTAACCACGAGATCTAATCTCGTTAACGCTTTTGGATCTACGAGGTTTAGTTCCTATCTATCTCGTTGCTCATGTCTAATAGATTAGATCTTGGCTTTTATCTAGATTAGATCTGGGTTTTGTTCGTTCTTGCGGTAGAAATTTTTTGTTTTCCATGCTACGAACCCATCACATAGACGACACAATGGTTCAAGTTTATTAAGGGCAAGAAAAAGTAAAGTGTGCCATCAAGTTCGTGAGAGCTTTAATCACTAGTTTTCTCATAACAAGTTTAATTTGGAAGGTAAACAAAAACATGAATATACTTGTAATAGCATAAGCTAGTAGGTAGGTATGGTGGACTCTTTGGAATAACTTGGTTTAAGGAGTTGGATGCATGAGTGGAACTCATACTTGGATGTGGAGGCTAGCAAAAGACTAGGAGCGACAAACTAAGAGAGCAATAATGGCCATAATCATGCAGAGCAACAAAACATCATTGATCAAAGCATAAAGTGATACTACAAGTTGAAAACTAAAGGATCATAAAGGCTTAGGTGACTTGAGATAGTCATAACATGGTGTGAGCATGTGCCAAGTCAACCCAAATAAAGCATCAAAGGAGAATACCACTATACTATGCTTTAATATGCTAAAACAACGCATGATTCATCCAATGCACATTAAGCAACCTCAATTTTTTATAACATGTCATGCTACAGCAAAGAATACTAAGCATAAAGCCAAAACAATATCAAGCATGGCATGACAAAGCATAGGCCACAGTCAAAAACAAGCTCTTTTTACCACATAAGTATGAACTTTCCTACTCTTTTCCAAACCAAACCAAACTATTTGCAAACCAATGTATGAAATAGGGGGTCCAACCAATTTATTCAGAAAACTAAGCAAACCAAGCAAACGAAAAACCAAAACGAAAAACGAAAAAGAAGACGCTCCAAGAACAACACAACTATGCATGAAACAATAAAAATGAAGCGTTTGAAAGAAACCTAGGATTTTTATTGATGAAGAAGGGGATGCCCACTTCTTGGATATTTCTTGGGGTGATGCGCGTGGCATCCCCAAGCTTGAGCTTTAGTCCATCCTTCATCTCATTACTCATTCCTTCCATACACCTGAAAATTTTCCTTCATACAAAACTTCACACAATCTTATTAGCAACATTAGTGCACTTAAGATAAATAAGTCTCAAGGTTCAGTTCTAACACCAAATAAGCTTCCATTAGAACACTATCTACTGTATCACTTCCCTCAAAAAGCTCAATTCCCCAAAAGAACTCAAGAAGGAACTAACAAGAAGCAAATGCAGAAAATGGCAGAAATCTGTCAAAATAGACCAGCAGGTAAATACGAATTTTTTAGAAGACCTTATGTTGCTCAAATCAAAAGGTGTTGAACTAACGAAAGTTAGATAACAACCTGGGGCAGAAGCACAAACAATTACATCTCAATCCGACATACAGAGCTCTCTCACGAATTTTTACGGTGAAACACAGAAATCTGTTTCGGGACAACAACTTTTCCAATCATTACTTCTCTCTCATTAGAGGTTACTCTTGGCACAAAAAGCAAATAAAAAGGATAAGGAGAGGTTATTACAGAGGTAATAACTTCCAAGACTCATCTAAAACTCTTGGGTTATCTCCCAACAAGTACTTTTCTTTAACGCCTTTAAGTTAGGCATAACAAGCAAGAAAAAGAATCAAGTGTTCTCAAATGAAGAAGCATTTAGACCAAATTTTGTTTTCATAGGAGAAGCAAAAGAAATCTTCTCTCTCTTCTTAGGGAAGTGTTCTATACCTTTCTTGAGTGGGAGTTGATATTTAATGGTGCCTTCTTTCATATCAATGATGGCACCAACAGTTCTAAGAAAAGGTCTTCCCAAAGTAATGGGACAAGAAGCATTGCATGCAACATCCAAAACATAGAAATCAACGGGGACATAGGAATCGTTAACCATAATAAGAACATCATTAAGACTTCCCATGAGTTTCTTTTTAGCATTAGCATCAAGTGGGACATTCAAATAACAATCTTCAAGTGGAGGCAAATCAAGCATATCATAAATCCTTCTAGGCATAATAGAAACACTACTATCAAGATCACACAAAGCTTTGAAATCAAAGCCATTCACTTTCATATTAATGATGGGTTCCCAACCATCTTCTTGTTTTATAGGAATAGAAGCTTTATGTTTCATCTTTTCTTCTTTAATCTTTATGAGAGCATCAGTAATGTGTTTTGTAAAAGCCATGTTCATAACACTAGCATTGGACTTTTAGCAAGCCTTTATAGGAACTTAATAACTTCAGAGATATTGCAACCATCAAGATCAAAATCAACTTTATCATCTAAAGTAGTAGAACTATTACTAGCCTCAACACTAGTGGTGGTGATAGTAGAAACACTAATGTTTCTAGCAATTTCATCTTCTCTTTCCCACTTAGCATGTAATTCAGCTAATAGTCTAACATTTTCATCAATTCTTACTTGTATGGCATTAGTAGCTGCAAAGGGATTCTCATTAGTTTCAGGTTTAGCAGCCATTTTATTAATCAATGAAGATTGAGCTTCAGACAAAGATGATATATTTCTTTCAGCATTAGAGAGTTTCAATTGTAAACTAGGAATTTCCCTATTTAGACTCTCAAGTTGATGGCTAATGTTTTTCAAAATGATAGACTGTTCCTCCATAGTTTTAGTAATAGTTTATTTTGCTCATATTGCATTTGCATGAAGTTTTTAGTGGCTCTTTCAACTTCTAAAATTCTTCCTTCACTAGGTAATTCAGGTTTACCATTATAGCCATAAGTATTGCTAGGAGGGTAGGGCCTATAACTGTTGTTACCAAAATTGGTCCTATAAGCATTATTACCATAAGCATTGTTGCCAAAGTTGTTATTTCTTATGAAGTTCACATCAACTTGCTCTTCTTGAGCAACCAAAGAGGCTAAAGGAACATTATTTGGATCAATATGGGCTTTCCCATTAACAAGCATAGACATAATAATATCAATTTTATCACTCAAGGAGGAGGTTTCCTCAATAGAATTTACCTTCTTACCTTGTGGAGCTCTCTCAATATGCCATTCAGAATAATTAACCATCATATTGTCCAAAAGTTTTGTTGCAGCACCCAAAGTGATGGTCATAAAGGTACCTCCAGCAGCTGAATCCAATAGGTTCCTTGAAGAATAGTTCAATCCTGCATAAAAAGTTTGGATGATCATCCAAGTAGTCAGTCCATGAGTGGGACAATTCTTTACCAAAGATTTCATTCTTTCCCAAGCTTGAGAAACATGCTCATTATCAAGTTGTTTAAACTTCATTATTTCACTTCTCATGGATATAATCTTAGCATGAGGATAGTATTTTCCAATAAAAGCATCTTTGCACTTAGTCCAAGAATCAATACTATTCCTAGTTAAGGAATTCAACCATTCTTTAGCTTTTCCTCTCAAAGAGAAAGGAAACAATTTCATCTTAATAATATCACCATCAATATCCCTATGCTTTTGCATCTCACAAAGTTCAACAAAGTTATTTAGATGGGAAGCAACATCTTCATTACCAATACCAGAAAATTGCTCTCTCATAACAAGATTGAGTAAAGCAGGTTTTATCTCAAAGAAAGTATTTTCAGCCACAGGTGGAGCAATAGGTGTGCTCATAAAATCATTGTTGTTGGTGCTAGTGAAGTCACACAACTTAGTGTTTTCAAGAGTAGTCATTTTTTTGGGGTTTCTAAGAATGCAAACAAGTAAAACTAATTTTTTTGTGTTTTTGAAGAACCAAACAAGCAAACAAAGCAAAAAAGAAAACTAAGCAAAACAAAAAAATAAAGTAAAGAGATTGGTTATGAGGGACTCCCCTTGTGAAGATGTCCTTGACTCCCCGGCAACAACGCCAGAAAAGATCTTGGTGCGCTCGAATTTCGACGTAGAGCTTGTTGGGAACCCTAAGAGGAAGGTATGATGAGCACAGCAATAAGTTTTCCCTCAGTTATGAAACCAAGGTTTAATCGAACCAGTAGGAGCAAGGAAACACCCCAAAGGTGTTACTAGCTGAGCTTTGGCAGGGCGCACTACCGGTGCTAGTAGCAACGTGGAGACCTGCACAACACAACCACAGAACTTTGTCCCCAACTTGCGATGAGGTTGTCAATCTCACTGTGTTTTGCGGAAAACAAAGGATTGTTGCTTTACGAACTGCGTGTAAAGTAAACAATACGATTGTTCTATGAACAAAGGATTGTTGTGTTCTCCCTAGTAGCAACAACACATCTAGTACCTTAGAGATTTCTATCACTTCCCCAGATTACCAGAGGCATGAACCCACTATCGAGCATAAATACTAACTCTTGGAGTTGCTAGCATCTACTTGGCCAAGATAGCTACTAACAACGAAAAGCATGCAAGATCTCAAATAACAAAGACATGATAGAATCAATAATCAATCTAAAATAGCATCTCAATATCCATCGGATCCCCGCAAACACAACATGTATGAATTACAAATAGATGATCTTGATCATGAACGGAGCTCACAAGATCTAAACATGAAAGCACAAAGGAGGAGAAACCAGCCATCTAGCTACTACATGGATCCGTAGTCCAAGGATGAACTACTCACGCATCACACCGGAGGCTTGCATGGTGATGAAGAAGGCCTCCATGGTGAATTCCCCTCTCTGGTAGGGTGCCGGGAAGAGCTTTAGATCCCTCCCGATCTAGGGATGGAGATGACGGTGGCTACAGACTCTTTCGTGGATTTTTGATCGGGCCCTTAGGGTTTTCGTCTCGAGGGCATCTTATAGTCGGAAGGGGAGGCCGAGGGGGTGCCGGGAGCGGCCACACCACCCCCTGGCATGGGCCAGGCCTGGCCGCGCGACCAGGTGGTGTGGTGGCTCCCTGACCCTTCTCCGTCTCGTATTTTGACACTTGATCACTTCCAGAAAAATAGGCACTTTGGCTTTTGTCCCGTCCAATTCTGAGAATATTCATTTTCTGACTTTCCTGGAACCAAAAACAGCAGAAAACAGGTAGCTGGCACTATGGCTCTTGTTAATAGGTTAGTCCAAGAAATCATATGAAAAGTACTCCAAAGTTGGAACAAAACACAAGAAAGTGGATAAAACCAAGCATGGAACATCAAAAATTATAGATACATTTGCAATGTATCACGGAGCACCACCCAGGGTTGCAAAAAGGAGGTTCTGATTAGATGCATAAGAGCAAGGGGAGTTCGTGAGAGTGGCATGCAGAGCATGGGGAGCATAGGAGAAGGATCTACGCTCAAATCTTGGCCATGGCCGAGAGCTCTTGTTCTTCTTCACTCGGGCTAGGTAGAGCTGGGGAGAGGGAGTGGGCTTCGGGGGAGGTGAGTGGGGAGCAGAGGGAGTAAATGAGGGGCAGAGGGAGGCGTGGGGTGGCCTCTGGCCTATTTAACTCGGGGTGGCTCGGTTCATGATGGACAAGGTCCAAGAGGGGGCATGGAGGGGTGGTCCTCGAGGATAGGGCGAGGAGGGCAGTGGAGAGGTCGTGATGGGGTCCTAGGCACGACTAGAGAGAGAGGGGAGTGGTTACTGCCTAGATTTTGATATAAAGAGGGACACACCAATAAATGACATATCTTTTCCTCCTTCCAAGGGGTAAAGGACAAGGGAGAGGGTGATGCTACAGTTATTTCTACCAAAGGGTGATGGTGGTTGCTGTGGAGAAGTATGGGAGAGGTTTGAGGGACGTTTGACTTGGTTTTGATCATAGCTTAGATTAATTTGAAATATTGGCCAAACTAGTAGTTATGATGGAGTTTCTCCAACATGATCTTGGCAAGATGGGATAAAGGTGGTGGTATATAGGTATAGTCAGGGTGTACCTCCATGAATTTTGTGGCATTTATTGGGTCATTTTAGATCATGTTTATCTCATTTATTCAAATAGTGCAGAAATGGTTTCTAGAAGCTCATTTGATATTTTCACATTGGGAAAGGTTGGTTTTTTATGTGAGATGGTCGTAAATACCATATCACATATTGGGGATTTTTCTCAAGATTTATTGGGGCATAAAAGTATTTAAAACATTTATTTTATTGTTTCTTCCATTTAGGAAAAAGGGCAAAACGAATTATTAAAGCTCTGCAAAAATATTTATTTTTGAAGTGGGAGGATGGAGTGTGATATATAGGACTCAAAAGTGCTTAAAGTTGGGGAATTTTTTTGTCAGAAACCAAACCTTCCTTTGTAGATGGAGTTTTTGAGATTTTGCCCATTAAATAAATTAAATAGTTTTTGAGCCATAGTAATTATGGATAATATTATATAAATTTTTATAATCAAGTTATATGATGTACACAAGGTTTATATGGCATTTTCAACCTTTTGTTTTGAGGATTTTCTTGATTTGGAAGAAAAACGAGGGATAAAGGATCTTGGGCACTATTACTTTTATACCATCAAAACATGGTTGGATCTTGGAGCTCAGAGCTCACCTTGGGTCACGGGATAGATGGATCGATATACCAAGTGGTGTATATCACCATGGTACAGAAGTTTGAGGCTGATAAGGATTGAGCCTTCCTAGGATTGATTCCAAACTTTGAATAAAATAAGCCTGCCAAGGCAGATTGTCAAGTAGCCTTCAAAACCTTGTGGGTTTTTGAAGCACAAGGATCCATTTGGAACAAGTGAAGTATGTATTGCTAGACCTTTATGAGTAGAACACAATCATGCAAATAGTTGGTCCAAATAAGGTAGGATGAAGGTGTGAGCTTCTGACCAAGTAGGCTAGTTGATAAGATTTGCAGAAAATGTTATTTTCTTACCTGCAAAACCATCAAGAACAAGTGGGTTAAAAGGTGATATAGCCAAGGGAAAGCGTGGGCCTGGGTAATCTTTATGATGTTATACAATATTGTTCAAGTGCATTTCAAAAAATGCACAAGGGTTGAGAAAGGGAGACATTCAAAGAAGTGATGTTAAAATAGTTTCCAGACTTAGTCAAATTTGGCAATTTTGAGGATTTTGACTAGAGTATGAGAGGGGATGTTTTTGATGGGTTGCAAGGTACCAAAGCATCATCAAGTGGATGATGTTGAAGAGTACAATGAGTATGAAAGATCCATGCTTGATATTGGTCTTCATTGACTTGGAAGCTTCTAGATTAGATCACTTCAGAATTGATCTGGTTAAGGGTTTTAGGTGATTGATCTGGTTAAGGGTTTTTGATGATCACCTAGTGGCTAGAGATCAGATCCATCTTGTATTCTTGCTTAGGGTTTGGATTTTAAGGTTTCTTGATCCTAGAGGATGAGCTCCTAGAGTAGCTCATACTACTTCTAAGCAATCACTATAAGAAATGTGTTGACTAGTGACCTTTTCTTAATGACCACGATTTTTTTGGTCATAGAACTATGATCATTTCGAATCAAATGGTCATATGCCATTTGAGAGGGTACAAACATTGAAAAACTACAACCTTTTTTGTTAGGATGGTCATAACTTTCTTACACCAGTTGGTCATAATATAGACAACGTTGGTCTATGACCTTAATTTTGGGAGACTAGGACCAATTTAAATGGTCATGACTGCTAATATGTGTTGTGTTGAAATGCTCGAGCTGCCACATCATCAGTTTTGCCTACGTGTCATGTCCATGTGTCAAATTTTGCTTATATGTCTAGATAACACTTGTTTTCAATCTACCACCGACAGATATGACCTATATAGTTTACATGTTGAGTAGAAACTCAGTATACAACCTATCTTATGACATGTGGGGCCGCTAATAGACATGCGGACCTACCATTAACCATGGATGACCCACATAACAACGAAATGACTTCCAAATTTTGGCACTCCAAAAATATAAAACTACTTTTTGTGCAACGAAAATAAAGCTTTCTTCTGCAACACTGTTTTCCATTACAAGATGCACATGTGTGCATAATATGCATATTATCTTGCGATTTTCTGTGCTGATTTTTGCAAAGATGTACACATGTGCACAAATGGTTGAACTACTGAAAATATTATGTATACTTTCCTCACAAACTATTCCTATTTTGTTATTAAAAGATAGATACACTACTAGTTTCCATAAGTTTGTATATTGCAATTAAACTACTAAAGGTGGGTCTTGATTTTTTCAAATCAAATATTTAAGCAAACAACGACGGTCATTGAAACAAGTTCATTAGATAATAAACCACCCACTTGCCTATCCTAAAGGCATGTATAATAGTTTATACGGTGTCTGTCTGTAGTATCCCTCCACGTCACCTAGAGACGATGTTACACACATCTTCTACAACTGGTTGTATTTTTGGTTATCTGTAACTACACACGAACTTCTAGATCCTGTAACTACCGCAAGCCTTATCTGTCCAGATTATTATTTCTGTTCGAAGAATATACATCGTAGAGGACCTAGGAGCTGCAGAGAAGAATGCGAGATCCTACCGGCCAAGCCCCACGATATGTGACGCATTGCGTAGAACGGGAAAAAGGCCGTTGTTAGGCAACGATTTCTACGGGAATAGATTGTCGGTATTTCTACAGACGGTCTCGACGGTTTTACTATTCTTTTTTCTCCACGTCGTCTAAGTTTCAACATGGCATTTGTTACAGACGGCTGACTGTGTATCATTGTACACGCCCTAAGCGACCGGGTCAGGAAGAAATTGGCCCTACCTGCAGCCACTCAGTGGGAGGTGCAGATGTAGCTAAGCAAATAAGGGCGCAGAGGCAAAATTTTGGAAACTACCGCGCGGCCTCAAATTCCAAATTGGCCCATATAAATCCTCGTCACGGTCCTTCAGAGGGCTAACCCTAACTTCCTTCCCCTTTTCTTCATGCGCCGCCGGCACTGCCGCCATCGATTCCTCCCCACCTCTCCCTTCCTAATTCTATCCCATCACCGCCACCCAAATCCTCACTTCAGCCGCCCCCGTCGTCCCTGCCATAGGATGCGGCCTTCCCGGCCTCCCTGCCGCCGTATCCATCCGCACCCGACGTCCCTGCCGCTGGTTCCGTCCGCACCCGACCTTGCTTGCTCTCCCAAGGATTCTGGAGCGGGAGTTGAAGGTTCAACGCCACCAGCTACCACAGGAGGTGTGGGTTGACCATGGAGTATCTGTCGCTGCTGGTGGAGATGAAGATGCACCGGTGGGGTAGGTTGATGTGGTGGGCACGTTGTCGGCGGGAGAGGTGGTGAGGTCCGCCTCTGGGTGAGGTTGGCTCTGCAAGTGATCGTACAACCCTCCGATTGCGGAGGACGCGGTCAACACCAAGCGCCGATGCGACAGGTGCCTCGCCGCCGCGTTCCGGCGATGGACCACATCTGCATCGACCTCTTCCACCTCTTCGTTGGAAAGTTCGGCGATTGACACATCTACTTGGTCAATAGTAAAGGTCTGTTCCTTGTTTATCCACTATCTGGATGTAGAGTCATCATACATGTCTAGTTTTTGCAAGCATTTGCACGAGCTGTATCTGATACATGTCCAGGGATGATTACTAGCTAACTTAGCCTAGGGATGCAAGTTCTTCTACATTTTTATCTAGCTAGCTAAGGTTCTTGGACATCTGAATGAGTAATACCTTGCTCGGCTTAAGTTGTAGCTCCAATGGCTGATAATTAAAGACATGTATGGTTGTTTTGATACATCACTGCCACCTTATTAATATTGGAACTATTGGGATTCATATCTTAGTATAAATTATTAGTGAGATGTGAACATATGGTCAGTTTAATTTGTAGGTCTAATGGCTGATAATTGACGAAATGTGTGTGTTTTTTAATATATCAGCGCCACATGTTAGTGTTCTTGCAAACTGGAAGCATAGTTCTTGTCTACTCCTTTTCATAGGATTTGCAGTTATATTTCATGACTACCATACTTATTCTATCCTCTTTGCTGCTGTGGTTTGATAAATCCATGTGGCAGACACATCGCTGCTCCTCTCTCGGTCCAGCCGCTAGCCATGCTCGATAGGCACCCGGCTGGTAAGGACCCTTGACGACGATGCTGATGTACTCCGACTGGGATTTTGTGAGCTTGGTCAGCTTGGTGCCGAGCTTGCCCAGGTGGAGCGCCGCCACCTTTTCGTCATCCATCCATTATGGCTCTGGTTTAGAAACATGAAGTTCTTCCTTTGTTATGATTTACTTTATTTCATCCCAGGTGCACTCTTATGATTGCCATCTTATGTAGATGCATTTTCCATGAATGCACACTAGCACATGATATGCCTGTGTGCAGCATTGCATCCATCTGTTTTATATGATCTGGTTTAGCTCTAATTGTAATAGCACCTAACTGATCTAAGCAGAGCGGCAGCTCGCACTTGACTTGGTGCTATTTTTTATACTAATAACATGTCCTGAATTTGTCTGGTCCTGCCAATCAAACATACTAGCTAAATGTGGATCTTGAATTAATACAGGTCAGACTTGTGAATTTTAATGGTTCATTGCCTCCCTTGCTGACTGGCTACGCACCACGGGTTGCCTCCGGTTGATTCGGCTTCGATATCACTGCCCCACCGGCTTAGACTACCTCCTCAGCTCTCGCTGCCGTCACTACCGTGCGATGGTGGCGAGTTCACTGCGCCGCAAACATGGTGGCAGTGATGTCTCGTCCCTCGCTACAGTTCCTCTGGTGAGCTCTGCTTTGTCCCCTTGTTTGATCTGACAATCGAGTGGTGGTTGATACACATATAATTGATGTATTGATCTTATTGCTATGTAGCATATGCATATGATTACTGTGTATTTGTTCTGGCTCCATAGTAGTCTCTGAAATCTGATTATGGGACTTGATCATGTCGGTAGGCTTAATTGCTGATGTTTAGCGACATATTCTTATAGATGGATAGGAACAATCTCTCTTGCGGGTGGGTAAGTTAAGAGACAAAATACTGCCTGCGATACATTGGTTTTGTCACTAGCGAGACGTGGGAATAGAATGCAGGAGAATCTATGGTACTATGTTCTATAGTAATAAGCACATATAATGTCTTGACCAGTGCGTCTAAGCTTATGTCAGAAGATTCTGATCATGGTGCTAATTATGAATCGTAGGTCGCGTGTTGCAGTTGGTTACTTCAGGCTCGAGAAATTTCAGGATGACTCTGTGGTGCATACTGCGTGATTTCAGGGAGAGCTTTGGGAACATGTCGAGGCGGAATCTCGAGGTGAAGATTCTCGCATGTTCATTTTGAGACTTATTGTTGTATACATCAGTGCATTGATATTGGGTGGGTTTCTAGCTTCATGTCTAGTTTTTAATGACTGCCCCTAGTTCAGTCACAACCATTATTTGGTGGGAATTGCAAAATACAATTGGTTGATGGGAAGTGCTATTGCAAAGTATCACCAGGCTTACAGTACACTTTCTAGTTACTAACTTATCATTGTGCTGGTTCTTGACTGTCATTTGCACGGATTTTTTTCTCCATTCAGTGCAGCAAAACTGTATTTCTTGATAGTAGTTATGTTGCATCCTTTTATCTGTGGTTGCTTGTGATACTTCCAGCGCAAAACCCACATTTTGTTTGCTAGTTGTAGTAAACTACAGAGTAGTTATTAGTATCGCTACTAATATTTTATGCTCCATTTAGATTTCTTAATATGCACGACTGTACTCAAATGTTTTGGTGAAAATTCATCTTGTATGTTTCAGATTCAGATATCTAGTTGTCCACTTGCATAGATAACTTAGAAAGTATTCTATACTTTCTTACGAGTACTGATTGTTTTGAAGCACGGCCTTTTTGGCTGCATCCTTTTAAAGCATAATAATGTTCCATTTGTGATGCATTTCTCTTTTACAGGCTTGACCAAAAAAAACGATGACATGTACAGGACAATTGAGCATTTTGCTCTTGGAAAGAGGCGTCTTGAATTCTTTGGCGAGGACCATAATAACTGGCCTGGTTGGCTTACCTTTTCTCTTACTCCAATTTCAACAAATAGGTAGAGAGCTAGACGTTCTACATTTTTAACAATGCATACAACCACACAAGCAAGCATGCATTCCCATGAGCACAGATTTTCTTACATTCCTAGTTTAGTCTTGGACAGCAAAACACAAATTGGCAATGGCAGGCAGCGCATTTTCTTATATTCCTAGGAGTACGTACAATGGAGTTTTAATTTAAACAGGCTTTTATTAGTCGATGAGAATAAATTGCCATTGCAAATGGTAACAACAGGAGGCATTATTCATCCGGTTTTCTCAAGTGATCGTGTTCTTAGTAGAACTATTGTTCTTAGTATATTCTCCTTACAGTCTTCTCAGTCATTTCCTGTCAGACAGTGTGTATAACTGCACTTCTAATTGATATAGTTCAGGATTTCTGGCCAATGATTTTTTCTAATTTTCACTGGAGTATATTTTGTGGCACCCCATGTTCTGGAATTCATCTTCCTATTTAGTTTTGTTATTTAATTATGCACCGGTTTTGACATGCTATACTCCCTAAATGCATATGGTGTGACACCACATGACATGCATGATGTGACAATCTGTTAGTTTCAGACACACAAGATACACATGTTAAGTTCAGACACACATTCATGCCTTTTATTAGTGTCATCTTAATACTACAAGAACTGGAGCTGTATCATTTTAAGTTTGTAAACAAGAAGAGAATTATCGATGGATCGAGCTAGCTACTGATGGAGGCGAGGCGACGGACGGTGTGATTTCAAAAGCTCCATGCTAAAGTACGAAGAAGCGTGTAGCAGCAGACAGCGTCCTAGAGGTGGACCAGACCGGAGGCTGGCGACGTGTGGCCGAGCAGTGCTATGTTGCTATGTGTGATACTTGTTTTAGAATGTGCTACTATGAGTGCAAGCTTGCTGGAGCTTGCGCTTCATCATAGTAACTTTGCTAGACTTTAGCTTTTGTTGCCTTACTATGTTGTTAACCTAGATGTGCTGAAATTTTGTAATGATAATAGTTTCTTCTTCTAATTGTGATGAGTGTCATTATGTTGTGAGTACTATTGGAAAAATCTGGCATGTGTTTATTAATTTCTTTCTTAAATATTCATTTAATTACTCATAGAATGTGGAAATTGAAACTGACAGGTCGGACCAAATAATATTAGCAGAATCATTTTACAAAATCATAACAAATATGCTGTGAATTGACTGTATAAAGCCAATGGCCCAACAAAAATGAACAATAAAAGGCCAAGGCCCAAATATAAATGGACTCAAATAGCAAAGCATGCCATCTAATTTTTTTGGGCTTGGCCCATGTAAAGCATTGAGCTGGATTGGGCTGAAGATTTGTCACGTAGAATCAGCCACCTAGAATCTTACGTGGACAAGGAAGATAGCAAATGACCAATTTTTTTGGTCATAGGTTCCATGACCATCTATTTTGGTCATAGTTGTTCATGACCAATTCAAAAAAAGGTCGTGAGTTGTCTATAGTGACGCTTGGTATGTGACCTACTACTATTGGTCATAGAAAGGTCATTGATGGGTTACTATGACCTTTCTATGACCAATATTTGGGGTCATTAGTTAGCACATTTCTTGTAGTGAATCAAGTCAAGCAGTAGACCAAGGCAACTCATCTTACACACAAATCAACTACTACTAGGGTTACCATCAAGCCTAGCTTGAGGTAAGGATGGGCAATTTTGAAAGGTTGGAGTTTGAATAAGGTAAGAATCCTTGGTATCCCTACCAAGAGTATAATTCAAAAGTTTTATACAAGGTTTTGGAAATCCTAGAGGTAAGAGTAGCTGAAGGTTCTGTCTTGAAAACATAAGGAGATTATAGTTCTCCATAATTTGGTCAATAGAATCTTCTAAAATAGTTTTGGTTACAGAAGCATCTTGGCTCATGTTTGAAATGCCAGAACATTTGAGAAGATGTAAACTGAGCCAGGACAGATTTGTTAAATAGCTTTTGTCAACTAATGTTGAGGTAAAGAGTATATCATAAGCTATACAATCAGAAGCATGAGCACAGACAACAACAAGAAAGCACTGCACAATTAAATAAGAAAAAGTTTTTGTTCCCCCTGATTTTTGCATTCTGGACAATTAATCAGGGTTGCTGAAATTGGGATGTTACACAATGAAAGGGGCTCCAATTGGGGATTTTCTTCTTTTTATGTAATTATCCCATATATGTTATTATATCTTCCATAAATGTTCATTTCCTAAAAACCATCACAAGAAACCAAGGATTCGCTAATTGCGATGTTAATGTTAGTAGAAAGGATAATCTTCAGTGAAATCCGGCAATAATCAAGAGGAAAACCAATGATAAAAAGTTATGAAATTTGGAGCTATCAACTTCCCCAAGATTAGCTATTACTCGCCCACGAGTGACAAAGCTATAATGAGTAATAGCGATGAATTGAATCAAGATGAGAGACTTACAAGTTCGAGGTTGTATCATATTCCATTGTTTCAAATCCTGCAACCTTGAACATATATCTGAACAATTACACTTAAGCTCAATTCCTAACGCAAGTAACTTGCTAGCTAATATCTCTTACAACTCAAATGAGATTGTCAAAAATTTGGCTAGGCTTCAAATTAATTCTTTCAGCGCCTCTCTTTTTATGATAGTGAAAATATTTTCAAGCAAGGATACTTAAGTCAAAATTAAGGGTGCACAAGTAGATGTCAAAAGAAGAATAAACTTAGAGCTTCTCATTAACACCCACTTCGATAATCACGGCTATCGAACACATCTTCTTTTCCTTGTCTTTGAAGAACTCTAGTTTATTCATTTTAGGTGGTGAGGTGATGCCAAAGTTCTCAAAGGTATTGAATATTTTTAGCTCATATCTTGACGATAGTTTTTCTTTTCTTCCTCTTTCTAGGATAATTGAATGTTTCTTTTGTAAATGCTTACACAAACTTTGAGAGTACCAATAATTTTGCCCAAATAGCAACATGTATGCCACTCATGCCATCAACTCATAGCCAAAGTTTGGGGTTATACCATAGATAGTTCAAAAGCTAGCGGAGTTGTTGGCATCCCAAAGGTGTGTATGAGAAACATAGAACTATTTCTTTCTCTCTGTCCCTTTTTTATAGCTGGTCAAAACAGGTTTTGGCATCTCCCTCTCCCACCATAAAAAGTTCGTTCTATCAAACAATTCTTTTTCAAAAGATAACATCAAGTCAACGATCAGTATGTGGAGTTAAGTACTACTAAGAGTAATCCCTTAAGACAAAAACATGGCACCAAAGTTGTTGATAAACACTTTCTCTTATTCTTAAATTTTTGGATTTAAATCGAAGGAGTTGTTTTTTAAACTGATATTAATTGTCATAAGTCGACAAAAACCTTTGATCTCAAGTCCTAAAAGATAACGAGTTAAGCATGGAGTCAAACTCAAGTGCAACCGAACGGACATAAATTGTTCATGAATAAGCTTACAGGAAGAATGAAAATAAGAATGTGGTACCTCCTCTTGCTTGCTCGTTAATACGTTGCTAACGTATCCATAATTTTTGATGTTCCATGCTTGGTTTTATCTACTTTCTTGGGTTTTGTTCCAACTTTGGAGTACTTTCTATACACTTTCCTGGACTAACCTATTAACAAGAGCCACAATGCCAGTTGCCCGTTTTCTGCTATTTTTGGTTCCAGAAAGTCAGAAAATGAATATTCTTGGAATTGGACCGGACAAAAGCCAAAGTCGTTATTTTCCCGGAAGATTCACGGAGCCAGAAGGAGAGACAAAGGGGGGCCACAAGGTGGCCAAACCACCCCTAGGCGCGGGTCCCCCTAGGCCATGCTAGTGCATGGTGTGGGCCCCTGGCTGGCCACCGACCTCGCCCCTTCGCCTATATATTCCTCCCGATACAGAAACCCTAGATCATCAATCAGAAATCCACGAAAAGTTCCGCAGTGCCGCCGCCACCGAAGGGGAGATTCAAGGGACAGAAAGTCTCTTTTCTGGCACCCTGCCGGGACGGGGAAGTGCCCCCGGAGCCATCTCCATCGATCTCCACCACCATCTCCATCGCCATTGCTGATTCCCATGATGATGAGGGAGTAGTTCTCTCTCGAGGCTAAGGGTTCTACCGGTAGCTATGTGTTCATCTCTCTCTCTCTCTCTATGCATGATTATATTGTGATCATGAGATTTGTAATCAAGTAGATCTACCTTGCTACTCAAGTGCTTTAATAGATCTCTGCTCTCCCCATGTGTGTGAAAGTGACAGCGTGCACACCATGGCGGCACTTAGGCTACAGATTTCAAATACTTGTTATGAGTTATATTTGGAGTTGGATGTCTTTATGAAATTGTGGTGTTTGTTTGAACCATCTAGTACTCAAGGTGATAGTGTGGGGTTATCTAGATGGGAAAGGCTTACTTTGAGGTGTGATGTTATAGCCCTACCATGGATTAGAGTGTCCAACCGGAGAGTAGTTCAGTGTAGTATCATAAAGGAGAATATATTTATATGAGAGTGTTCACTAGTGAAAGTATGATCCCTAGGCCTTGTTTCTAAGCATTGATACACTATTTGCAACTAGATATGTTACATGTTTGCTTGCTTCCATCTTTATTTCAATTTGCCTTTAGTGTTTTCCATGCCATCAAGCTATCTTCTATCACCATTACCACTTAGAATTATCTATACCACTTGTATTTCACTATCTCTTCGCCGAACTAGTGCACCTATACACCTGACAAGTGTATTGGGTGTGTTGGGGACACAAGAGACTTATTGTATATTGATTGTAGGGTTGCTTGAGAGGGGATACCTTTGACCACTTCCTCTCTGAGTTCGATAAACCTTGGGTGATCCACTTAAGGGAAAACTTGCTGCTGTTCTACAAACCTCTGCACTTGGAGGCCCAACAACTATCTACAAGAATAGAAGTGCGTAGACATCAAGCTATTTTCTGACGCCGTTGCCGGGGAGGTAAGGTAAAAGGTACTCACATCCTCCGGTGTGAGTGCTCGAAGTTATTTACTTTAGATTCGGAAATTTTGTCTTTTTGTTTCTTGTTTTTACTAGTTAGGCTTAATGGAAAAGAACAACAAAATTAGATAGCTTTATAGTATTTATCTTGAGTTAGGACATGATGTGTTTGAAGAGAAAACTAAAAAAACCTATGGAACTTTATTTGCATGCTAATAGCAATGTTGTTAGTGTGAATTCTTTGGACACCATTATTTCTAATGCTATGGAAAAGTCTAAGCTTGGGGAAGCTAGTTTTTATGAAAATGATCTTTTTAGTCCCCCAAGCACGGAGGAGAAAATTTACTTTGATGATACCATGCCTCCAATATATGATGATTACAATGATAAATATGATATTTTGAGTCCACCTACTATTGAGGAGAAAATTAATTATCATTACAATATGCCTCCTATATTTGATGATTATGGTGATGAGAATAATAATGATAGCTATTTTGTTGAATTTGCTCCCACTACAATTAATAAGAATGACTATATTTATGTGGAGAGTATTAATTCTTTTATGCATGTGGCTCATGATAAGAATTTTTTATGTGATAGTAATATTGTTAATTTTATTTATGATGCTACTGAAAGTTATTATGAGAGAGGGAAACATGGTTTTATGTGTCTCAACAATATTAAGTTTCCCCTCTTTATGTTGAAAGTCTTGAAATTGCACTTGTTTTGCTTTTCTATGCTTGTTGCTTTGTTCTTTCATGACTTGTTTATTTACAAGATTCTTATACATAGGAAGTGGGTTAGACTTAAATGTGCTTTGAATTTGCTTATTGATGCTCTCTTTTACTTCAATTCATATTTCTTATGTGAGCATCTTTTCAAACTATCATGCCTAACTTAAAGGCGTTAAAGAAAAGTACTTATTGGGAGATAACCTAAAAGTTTTAGATGAGTCTTGGAAGTTCTTACCTCTGTAATTACCTCTCCTTATCCTTTTTATTTGCTTTTTGTGCCAAGAGTAACCTCTATTGAGAGAGAAGTAATGATTGGGAAAGTTGTTGTCCCGAAACAGATTTATGTGCTTCACAGTAAAAATTCGTGTAAAATCTCTGTACGTCCTTTTGAGGCATGAATTTTTGTGCTTCTGTCCCAGGTTGTTATCTAACTTTTGTTAGTTCAACACTTTTCTATTTGAGCAACATAAGGTCTTCTAAAAAATTCGTCTTTACCTGCTGGTCTGTTTTGACAGATTTCTGCCATCTTCTGCATTTGCTTCTTGTTGGTTCCTTTTTGAGTTCTTTTGGGGAATTGAGCTTTTTGAGGGAAGTGCTTCAGTATCTAGTGTTCTAATGGAAGTTTATTTGGTGTTGGAACTGAACCTAAAGACTTATTATCTTGAGTGCACTAATGTTGCTAATAAAGATTATGTGAAGTTTTGTATGAAGAAAAAATTTAGGTGTATGGAAGGAATGAGTAATGAGATGAAGGATGGACTAAAGCTCAAGCTTGGGGATGCCACGCGTGTCACCCCAAGAAATATCTTACAAGCGTCAAAGCTTGGGGATGCCCAAGGCATTCCCTTTCTTCATCAATAAAAATCTCAGGTTTCTTCCAAACACTTTATTTTTATTGTTTCATGCACAGTTGTGTTGTTCTTGGAGCGTCTTCTTTTTCATTTTTGTTTTGGTTTTTCGTTTTCTTGGTTTGCTTAGGTTGCTGAATAAATTGTTTGGACCCCCTCTTTCATACATTGGTTTTCAAATAGTTTGGTTTGGTTTGGAAAAGAGTAGGAAAGTTCATGCTTAAGTGGTAAAGAGAGCTTGTTTTTAACTGTGGCCTATGCTTTGTCATGCCATGCTTGATATTGTTTTGGCTTTATGCTTATTTTTCTTTGTTGTAGCATGACTTGTTATAAACAATTGAGATTGCTTAATGTGCCTTGAATGAATCATGCGTTGTTTTAGCATATTAAAGCATAGTATTGTGGTATTCTCCTTTGATGTTTTATTTGGGTTGACTTGGCGCATGCTCACACGATGTTATGACTATCACAAGTCACCATAGCCTTTATGATCCTTTAGTTTTCAACTTGTAATATCACTTTATGCTTTAATTAATTATTTTTGTCACTTTGCATGATTATGGCCATTGTTGCTCTCTTAGTTGGTCGCTCCCAGTCTTTTGCTAGCCTCCGTAACCAAGTATGAGTTCCACTCATGCATCCAACTCCTAAAACCAAGTTATTCCAAAGAGTCCACCACACCTACCTATTAGCATTTGCTACTCCAAGTATATTCATGCTTTTCTTTACCTTCCGAATTAAACTTGTTATGAGAAAACTAGTGATTAAAGCTCTCACGAACTTGATGGCACACTTTACTTTTCTTGCCCCTAATAAACTTGAACCATTTTGCCGTCTATGTTGTATATGCTTGCACTTATTTGTTGGGGATTAGCAGAACCATGCTGTCATGGGGAACGCTTTCAACATTGGTACTTTGTACCTAGTTGATATCATGCTCTTTTGTCTATGGATGTCGTCGGTGTGAAATGAAAGGGGAGCTTGTAAGTCCATGGAGTTATGTATATGAGTTAGAGAAATGCCTAGGCCGTTGGTCTAATCCATGCTGACATGGTGGAAACCTGCAGTGTAACCATAATGAGCTATCTATGAAGCATTCTTCTTATAAAAAAAGAGTCAGATATTGAGAAAAAAGAAAAAGAAAAAAAAGTGATTATGAAAAGAGGAAAGAGAAAAAACACCATATTCCCATGGTAAATAAGAAGATTGCTGAGATGCTCGTTGTCTGCTTGCCTTGTCATTTTGATATGGGGATTCTTCCGTATCATCGGGCAAGGGGTACCCCGTTGGCGGTTCTCTGTGATAGAGATGTACTTACGATGACAAGAACTTACCGGTGACTAAACTTGAGTAGCATGAGGAGCGGCCCTCGTATTCAAGGGACATGAGATTTCTAACTTATACTTCGTCAAGCATATACACCATAGTTTGTTCACTTTAACCTTAATCACTTCAAGATGCTTATGATAGGGGCAATGAGAGCTGAAAGCTAATAATTACCATAATTTTTGGATGCTCTTTATGAGACTTGAATCCCTACTTCCTTCTATGAAGGCCTTTCTTCCACTTATATATTGAGTCTCCAACTTATATCTTTATGCACCTACTTTGAGAGCATAGTGGCCATTCTTAGTTCTATGTGCATTATCCCAAGACTTGTTGATTGATGCATATCTTGATATTGCTTGTTTTAAACTATTTGTATCTAGTCACTCTTATGAACTTTGAAGGTGTCCTATGCATTTAAGTTTGCTACTCTATGAGGGACAAGCTGAATGCTACTATGCTATGTTTTCTTTATGTGAAACAAACAAACGTCTTGCAAAGCATTGTTATTCATGAATCTTTTGTTTGTGCCTTTTCATGTTGCATCATAGTTTCTTTGTCTTATTGTTAGAACTTTATCTTTCATGCTATGTTGAAGTACTATGATCCCAACTATCAATGTTGTACAAATACTTTGATCAAGTTTATGATGGTGCATGTCACCTCAAAAATTATTCTTTCTTTTTATCACTTACCTACTCGAGGACGAGCAGGAGTTAAGCTTGGGGATGTTGATACGTTGCTAACGTATCCATAATTTTTGATGTTCCATGCTTGGTTTTATCTACTTTCTTGTGTTTTGTTCCAACTTTGGAGTACTTTCTATACACTTTATTAGACTAACCTATTAACAAGAGCCACAGTGCCAGTTGCCTGTTTTCTGCTGTTTTTGGTTCCAGAAAGTCAGAAAATGAATATTCTTGGAATTGGACCGGACAAAAGCCAAAGTCGTTATTTTTCCGGAAGATTCACGGAGCCAGAAGGAGAGATGAAGGGGGGCCACAGGGTGGCCAAACGAACCTAGGCGTGGGTCCCGCCAGGCCGTGCCAGGGAATGGTGTGACCGCCTTGGCTGGCCACCGACCTCGCCCCTTCGCCTATATATTCCTCCTGATACAGAAACCCTAGATCATCAATCAGAAATCCACGAAAAGTTCCGCAGCACCGCCGCCACCGAAGGGGAGATTCGAGGGATAGAAAGTCTCTGTTCCGGCACCCTGTCGGGACGGGGAAGTGCCCCCGGAGCCATCTCCATCGATCTCCACCACCATCTCCATCGCCATTACTGATTCCCATGATGATGAGGGAGTAGTTCTCTCTCGAGGATAAGGGTTCTACCGGTAGCTATGTGTTCATCTCTCTCTGTGCATGATCATATTGTAATCATGAGCTTTGTAATCAAGTAGATCTACCTTGCTACTCAAGTGCTTTAATAGATCTCTGCTCTCCCCATGTGTGTGAAAGTGACAGCGTGCACACCATGGTGGCACTTAGGCTAGAGATTTCAAATACTTGTTATGAGTTATATTTGGAGTTGGATGTCTTTATGAAATTGTGGTGTTTGTTTGAACCATCTAGTACTCAAGGTGACAGTGTGGGGTTATCTAGATGGGAAAGTCTTACTTTGAGGTGTGTTGTTATAGCCCTACCATGGATTAGAGTGTCCAACCGGAGAGTAGTTCAGTGTAGTATCATAAAGAAGAATATATTTATATGAGAGTGTTCACTAGTGAAAGTATGATCCCTAGGCCTTGTTTCTAAGCATTGATACACCATTTGCAACTAGATCTGTTACATGTTTGCTTGCTTCCATCTTTATTTCAGTTTGCCTTTAGTCTTTTCCACTCCATCAAGCTATCTTCTATCACCGTTACCACTTATAATTATCTATACCACTTGTATTTCACTATCTCTTCACCGAACTAGTGCACCTATACACCTGAGAAGTGTATTGGGTGTGTTGGGGACACAAGAGACTTCTTGTATCTTGATTGCAGGGTTGCTTGAGAGGGGATACCATTAACCACTTCCTCCCTGAATTCGATAAACCTTGGGTGATCCACTTAAGGGAAAACTTGCTGCTGTTCTACAAACCTCTACACTTGGAGGCCCAACAACTGTCTACAAGAATAGAAGTGCGTAGACATCACTCGTCTCCTACTTGAGCCAACTCGTTGCGTTCATCTCCATAGCTAAGCCACTATAAGTGAGTAACCTGCAGAAGAATCAACGAGAACCTAGAGAAATTTGCACAAATCAAGATAAAAGCTAGTCTAATATTTTTGGGTTTTATTTTTATCAATGCAGAACTAAAAGTAAACATGCACGGGAATGAAAACAAAATAAATCAAAAGAATAAAAACAAAAAATATGGATGCAAAAGGTGGGAGGAGTTTAACCTCCCCAAGATTAGGCTCTTAGCCTAACTAAAATCAAAAGTTGCCACATGCATCAGGCGGCGGCTACTAGTATGGAAAGTTTGGGTAGCGGTTTGGAAAATCGTTCATGAAAGATGTGAAGTCTTGGGTGAGGTTGACTATGTTGGCGACGCATCATGCAACGTGTTTTCTATGTTATCGATGCGATGTACCACCTGGTTAAACTCACCTCACGGGACATAGTTGAATCCCGGCTTTGGTGGAGGCATACCTTGCTGCTGGTGCCGAGGGAAAGGTTGTTGGTGATGGTGTTGCTGACGGTAGTCATCCCAAGCTGTTGTATTCCAGTCCTCTCCACCTTGCCCGTGCTGTTGTTGGCCAGCTGTTGCGTCCTCCCAGTTGGGGTGCCCTTCCAGCTGTGCAATCCCCCCTTAGAGGATCAATGCTTGCAGTAACTCCTCCTTAGTAAGGACCCAACTCTGTTTAGCTGGCAAACCAAAAGCTTGGACAAAAGGAAGCAAAACTTGGTGGATGTCACCATTAGGTTCAAAATAAAACTGACAAGCACGAAGGGAGCATTGGGGTCTATACATACCCATGAATTTGGTGCTAGCCATGTGGATATCATCCAGGATCTTACTGCCAGTCACAACTCTTTCCTGAGGCAGGACAAACTCGCTTACGTAGGCGATCTGTGTGATCAAGCCACCACCATGAATGTCCCCAGCAGAAGATGACCTTTGGCGGCAAAAGTGTTGTATGAGAAAAGCACCTAAGTTTACCTTATGCTCCATCTCCGGGTGCAGATCCATGTGAATTACGCTCATCTGGGGGCCTTCCATTATCCCGACATCCCCTTTCCCAAAATTAGAATTCACTAAGAAAGTGTGGAAGTAACGGATAGTTGGATTCTGGATAGTAGCTCTCTTGCGCAAATAATCAGTGTTCCTATGGGAATAAATCTGCTCCCAAGAATGCATTGCCTCTATGTGGATATTTTCATTAATATCGAGTTCCCCCTCATGGGAGAATCTGAAACAATCACAAAATTCATAAAAGGACAGGCTACAGGGTTGCCCATTGAGCACAAAACTTACAGTGCAATTACGCTCCTGAACCTCAAGATCATCGTGGAACGATGACAGGAACTTGTATGTGGTGGGCTCGTAGGTGTCGACAGAGAGGTAGGAGAAAGCGACCATTCCATCTTGCACAGTCATCTGCTCGAAGTCCTCCAAAAGACCCTGGCAGGAGAGAAACGCACGGTCTACCCACTTAGTGGGTAAAACCTTGTGTTAGCTCACCCTCTCATAGTCTTTGCTCATGGTGTCTCTCAAGCTATTCGCCTCCGAACGTCTCTTCTTTGAACTCGATGGCCTTGTGGAACCTGAGGCCCCGGCCCTTCCCGATCCCTTGCCCGAGCGAAAAATCCTTCCAATGTTATGCATTGTGCTGCAAGTTTTTTAAGAAAACTATAGGCATCAAGTTTCTTTCGCACAAACAAATGATTAAAGGCAGAAATCACAAATCCTAACATGGGGAATCAAAAATAATCTCAAATTATGATGAACTCATCTACATAGCCAATGTGAGGAATTCAACCATGGATTTCAGAAAAGAGAGCATGGATTGGATGAGAAACTTACCGATGTGAAGATTCACCCACTCAAAAACACAAAATCAATGAAGAATCAAAGGTTCTAGGAGATTAGAGTTTGAGGTGGAGAGAGAAAGAGAAAGAAAGAAAGAATAAGGAAGAAAAAGAAAGGAGGTGGCTATGAGCCAGCCATCGTCGGCCTTTACCTGGCGATGTAGTCAGTACGAGCGGGTGGTACGGGCGCATCCCGCCTGTACTGGTGGTCCTCACCATTGGATCAAGGTTAGGGTTCGAGATCAAACTTGGATGGTCTGGTACGGGCGGACGGTACGGGCGCGTCCTGGCCATACCAGTGCCCGTTATCTATTTTGTGAACTATGGGTGAATTCGTCGAAGTTCAATACGGGTGGGCAGTATGGGCGCGTCCCAGTTGTACTAGTGCTCGTTATCTATTCTGTGAACTCTGGGTGAATTCGTCGAAGTTCAATACGGGCGGGTGGTACGGGTGTGTCCCGATCGTACTGGTGCTTGTTACGCAGTTTGTCCCATGTTTACTTCTTCCCTTCACTTTCCCTTTGCTTCTTAAAACTTCACTAGGGTAAATCCTAGGCAAATCTCAAAACTCAAACAGCTTTATTAGTACTTACACAGAGGGAAATAAATAATAGAAAAATAAATCACATTTAAGCTTAACTTATTGGGAATGGGTTGACTCCCATTAAGCATTTTATTCTAGAGTTTAGCTTATCATCCAATCTCCATATCACTAGAGCTTACCTCAAGCTGCTCTTCATCTATGGTTTTTACTGCTTGGATATGCTTAGGTGGTGGAACATATTTTCCATTGTGTTCCTGTTTCTTTGGAAAATAACGAACAATCTGATCATCGTATATATTGAAGACAATCTTATCACCAGAACAATCTACGTTAGCTCTGGCTGTGCTAAGAAAAGGTCTTCCGAGGATAATAGAAAGTGTGTCATCTTCAGGAACATCAAGTATAATAAAATCAGTAGGTATAACATGTTGGTCTATTCTGAGTAGAACATCTTCGATTATACAGACAAGTTGTTTAGTTGCCTTATCAACCATTTGCAGAGTGATTGAAGTGGGAGAATACTCTCCAAGGTTCTATTTTTTAAACAAGGAATAAGGCATGACACTAACACCTACTCCTAAATCACAAAGAGCGTTAACTATAGTTGTTTTTCCAATTACACAAGAGATAGTTGGTATACCTGGGTTCCCAAGCTTAGCAGGTAGCTTATCACCAAAGCTTGTCATTACTGCTACAGTCTTAGTTACCTTCTTTTTTCTATTGAGAATGTCTCGCATAAACATTTTATAAGTAGGGACTTGAATAGCATCAGTTAAAGGAAGTTCTAAATGAAGGCTTCCCAGTGCCTCGGCAAAAGAATCATAAATGCCTTTATCCGGTTCATATTGAACTCGATTAGGATAAGGAATTTTCTTCTTGGTGGATATTATCTTCCCTTTTACCTTTGCACTGGTTTAGCATCTCTTTTATTTTTCTTTGTTGTTGGTTTTTTCTTATCGGCACGTTCTTCACGTGGAGCGATAACTTTATTCTCTTGATCCTTCCTCAAATTGGCTTCTTCCCTTGAGTCGATCGTCTCAACATCTGAGTCATATAGTTTATGTTTATCTCCTGCTTCTTCTTCTTCTTCTCTAATTTTGGAAGTCTCATTTTATCTTTTCTGAGCTTCATAATCAATGTCATCTTGAGGATAAACTAGGTCCTCTTCTTCTTGACTCATCACTTGAATCTCTTTTGCCTTGCGCGCTTGTTCTTCTTGATACCAAGGTGGCCCTTGTGGTTCATGTGTTTCTGTACCACGTCTAGTGACAATGTTAGTAGAAATAGTATTGAAATTTCCTTGGTTCAAAATCAAAGTTTGGGTTTCAATTATTTGATCACATTGTGTTTTAACCATGCTTAAATATCTATCCAGATGCTTTGTAGCATGCCCCAAGTCATCAAAACTTGGTTAGCTCATTTATATTTATTTCTTGAGTCATAAGACGTTTGTAATTTTTCTCACGAAGCTATTTTTGTTCATATCTAAACTTATGCATGGCAAGATTTACATCATTTTCCATAACATAGGTTTGAAGAATGTCAACTTTATTTTCTTTAATAAGTTCCGATGTTATTCCTTTTTCTTCCATGGACTTCTTAACTTCAGGTATAAGATCCGGGGGTATGCGAATCATACCTTTTCGTGGTTCAACATCCTCAACTAGATTGTATTGTTCATCATTGAAGGATCTTACCTCGAAAAGCTTTATGCATTCTAGCAATGTTAAGTTGCAAATAGCTCCCCTGCAAATAGATCAATCATTTCTTTTGTTTCATCATTAAGTCCATTGTAAAAATATTGATAATTAAGTGCTCATGGAAACCATGATTTGGGACTTTCATAATCATAGCATAAAATCTATTCCATGCTTGATAAAAGTTTTCTCCAGTTGTTTGAAGAAAGTTTGTTATGCTATGTTTAATCTGCATGATTTTAGTGAACGAATAATATTTATGCGTAAAGTCTCGGATGCAATCTTCCCAGCTTTTTATAGTGTCATTAGGTGATAGCTCCAAATTTCATCACTTTTCACTATTGATTTTCCTCTTGTTTATTGCCGGATTTCACTAAAGATTACCCCTTTCTACTAATATTAATATTGCAATTAGCGGATCCTTGGTTTCTTGCGATGGTTTCCAAGTAATGAACATTTATTGGAGATCTAATAGCATTTATGGGCTAATTGCATCCAAAGAAGTAAATCCCCAATTGGACCCCCTTTCATTAGAGGCGTTTAGCACGCTTAACAACCATCAGTATGGTCATGACGCGCCTGTACTGCCCGCCCATACTACATGCTCATGGCTCCCTTATATCAATACAAGCAACTTTCGTGAAGGAGGGGAGACAAGAAGAACAACAGAACAGAAAATACAGCCACCACAAGCCATCTAGAGGGGGCTAGATCAGATCTGGAAGAGGAGAAGAACTTCACCTCATTCCTCGATGATCTCCAACCTCCAAACCACCACACACTCCACCATCATTCCCATCATTACTTAGAGAGAGAGAGAGAGATTGGCACTTGTAAGATTAGGGTTTGATACTTTGATCTACCTTTGGCTCATATTTGATTTGATCTTTGATCGCTATTGTGGTTTGCTACAATAACTTTGAGATGAGTTTCACTTGTAATAAAATTATGCCTTTGATTTGTATTCCTCTCATGACTGAGTAAATCCCCATAGGCATGGGAGATGTAGGGGATTGGTGAGATGTGTTGTGCCTCCTTTAAATCCATCCATTTGTGATTGTTGTAGTGTTTATTTAATAGTGAGAATGATTATCTATGTTTGCCTAATGATTGTTATCTAATTTAAGGGCCTAGGTAACATGATCCAAAGATCTCATAGGTATGAGCTTGTATGCTAGTAATTTGGCGAGCCCCGAGTGACACGGAAAAGAGCTAGTATTACTCGAGGACAACAAGGAACCATGAAGATTAAAGCCTTGATATGGTCGTAAGACCTTAATTAATGTGCTGACCATGGCCGTGGTTATAGGTAGATGGATCATTGGGACTAGGGAGAATTATCCGTGAGGACTCCTAGTTGGTATATGAGTTGCTTGTCTACTCACTTATAAATAAGAAATATCACTATCACTTATTCCACTTCATCCATTTGGCACCTTCACTATCATCATGAACTATTTCTCTCCGCGCCTAACTTCTCATCTACATGACCTTTACACACGTTTTGCATTTTTACTTTTACGCAATTTATTTATTTCCTAAGCAAGTTTCCTCTATCTTTTACTCACCACTTCCACCGTTAGCTTTTGCAGTCAATTCACTCAAGACCTGTGACACCTTGAGTGCGACAGAAACACCACATAAAAACACTTACCTAGGCTCCTTATTGGGATTGATATAAAAAACTGGAATTAATATTTCTGCGAAAGCATTCCCTGGTGAACCTATGCACTTGCAGACCATCAAGATATTTTCTAGCGTCGTTGTTGGGGAGCTAAGCGCTAAGTGTTGTTTCTTGACAACATCAATTTTTGACACCATTCATGATCTCCGTTGAAGACAGAGGTACCACTCGATTAGGAAAAATTTATTTACCTCCGTATATTGATCGTGTTCCGATCGAGAGTCGCCTAGAATTTATTGAAAGATTTACTAATTCACGTATTATAGACATGAACAACTTGATTCTACTGATGGCAGATTTGACCATCACTCGAGGGGCCGAATATGGGAAACCATCTAGGCACTTAACGAAAATGCCTATTCTTTGTCCTAAACTTGAAGGCCAGGAATTCGAAATATATTCTGAGCTAATTTATATGATGAAAGAAATTGCTTTCGCAGGAAAAGAAGAGGAAGATCCTAGTGACCACTTAACAAGGGTGTATGACCTTTGCGCTACTCGTAAACCAACAAGCTTAGCAATAGAGTTTGTACTCCTTAAACTCTTTCGCTGGTCTCTGAAATATAATGCTCTTGCTTGGTTACAATCATTACCTAATCATACTATAAAAAGCTGGGAAGATTGCATCTGAGAATTTATGCATAAATATTGTTCATTCACTAAAATCATGCAAATCAAACATAGTATAACAAACTTTCTTCAAACAGTTGGAGAAAACTTTTATCAAGCATGGAATAGATTTTATGCAATGATTATGAAAGTCCCAAATCGCGGTTTTCACGAGAACTTAGTTATTCAATATTTTACAATGGGCTTAATGACGAGACAAAAGAAATGATTGATCTATCCACAGGAGGATCTATATGCAACTTAACACTGCCGAAATGTGTAAAGCTTTTCGAGGTAAGATCCTTTAATGACGAACAATACAATCCAGTTGTGGATGTTGAACCATGAAAAGGTATGATTCACATACCACCAGATCTTATACCCGAGGTCAAAAAGTCCATGGAATAAAAAGGTATAGCCTAAACTTGTGAAAGAAAATAAAGTCGACATTCTTCAAACTTATGTAATATAAGATGATATAATTCTTGTAATGCAAAAGTTTAGATATCAACAGAATCAATTCCGTGAGAAAACTATAAACGTCCCATGGCACAAGAAAAGAATATAAGAGACCTAATAGAAGTCTTTGATGAGTTGGGTCAAGCTACAAAACATTTGGATAGATATCTAAGTATGGTTAAAACTCAGTGTGAGCAAATAATTGAAACCCAAACATTCATTTTGAACCAAGGAAATTTAAATATTGTTTCTACTAACATTGTTACTAGATGTGGTACAGAAACTCAGGAATTGCAAGGACCACCTTGGTATCAGGAAGAACAAGCTCGAAAAGCAAGGGATACTCAGGAGATGAGTCAAGAATAAGAGGATTTAGTTGATCCCCAAGACGACATTGATTATGAGACCCATAAAAGGGAGAATGAAACTTCCAAAACTAGAGAAGAAGGGGAAGCATGGTACAAGCATAGACCATATGATACAGACTCTGAGACAATCGATTCAAAAAGGAACAAGAAGAGCAAGTTATCATCCCGCGTGAAGAACACGCCGATAAGCAAAAATCGGCCGTACGGAAAACCAAAAAGAATGTTGAACCAATAGCAAAGGTAAAGGAGAAGGTAATACCTACTAAAAATAAAATTACGTATCCTAACCGAGTTCAATATGAACCGGATAAAGCTATTTATGACTCTTTTGCTGAGACACTAGGAAGCTTACGTTTAGAACTTACTTAACTGATGGTATTCAAGTTCCTACTTATAAAAAGTTTATGCAAGATATCCTTAATAGAAATAAGAAGGTAACTAAGATTGTAGCAGCAATGACAAGCTTTGGTGATAAGCTTCCTGCTAAGCTTGGGGACCCAGGTTTACCAACCATCTCCTGCGCAATTGGGGAAACTAATATATCCAACACTCTTTGTGATTTAGGAGCAGGTGTTAGTGTTATGCCTTATTCCCTATTTAAAAAATTCAATCTTGGAGAATACTCTCCTACTTCAATCACCTTACAAATGGCGGATAAATCAACTAAACAAACTGTCGGTATGATCGAAGATGTTCTACTTAGAATAGATCAACATGTTATACCCACTGATTTTATTATTCTTGAGGTTCCTGAGGATGACAAACTTTCTATTATCCTTGGAAGACCTTTTCTTAGCACAGCTGGAGCTAACGTAGATTAGTAAGATTTTCTTCAATATATATGATGATCAGTTTGTTCGATACTTTCCAAAGAAATAGGAATATAATGGAAAATATGTATCACCGCCTAAGCGTGTTCAAGCAGTAAGAACCAGAGATAAAGAGCAGCTCGAGGTAAACGCTAATGTTATGGAGTTTGGTTGGTCAAAACTCTAGAATAGAAGACTTAATGGGAGTTAACCCATTCTCAATAAAAGATTTTTTATTATTATTTGTATGTTCTAATAAATTTATTCAAGTTTTGAGTTGTTCAGAGAATTTACCTTAGAGAAGTTAAGACGCAAGGGAAAACAAAGAGAAGAAAAAGGTTTAGATCGCATAACGAGCAATGGTATGGCCAATGTATGCCCGTACCGTGCGCCCATACTAAATTGCGGCGACTTCTGCCAGAGGCACAGGGATGATAACAAACAGTGGTACGGCCGGTGTACGGTCGTACCACGCGCCCGTACCGAACCTCGACGAAGTTGACCAAAATTCTCAGTACCGATAACGAGCAACGATACATATCCTATGTGCCCATACCGTGCGCCCGTACTAGGTCGACCAGGTTTGATCTCGAACCCTAACTTTGATATAACGGTAACGACCACCGGTACGGGCGGGTTGTGCCCGTACCGACAGCGTCGCTAGGTAAAGGCCAACAACGGCTGGCTCCCAGCCAACCTCCTTCTTCTTCTTCCTCTTTCTTCCTTGTTCTTTCTCTCTCCACCTCAAACCCTAGCCTCCTAAAACCTTTGATTCTTCATTGATTTCGGGTTTTTGAGTTGGGGAATATTCACATCGGTAAGTTTCTCATCTGATCCATGCTCTATTTTGTAAAATCAATGGTTGAATTCATCACATTGGCTATTTAGATGAGTTCATCATATTTTGAGATTATTGTTGATTTCTCATGTTAGGATTTGTAACTTCTACCTGTAATCATTTGTTCATGTGATAGAAACTTGATGCCTATATTTTTCTTTAAAAATTTCGCACCACAATGCATAACATTGGAAGGATTTTCCGCTCGGGCAAGGGCTCAACTACAGTGGGAGCCTCGAGCTCCGCCAAGCCGCCGGGTTCGAATAAGAGGCGCTCGGAGGTGGACAACTTGAGGGCCGCCATGAGCCGAGACTATGAGAGGGTGAGCAATTGCAAGGTTTTTCCCACCAAGCGGGTAAACCGTGAGTTCCTCTCCCGCCAAGGTCTCTTGGAGGACTTCGAGCGGATGACTATGCATGTTGGCATGGTCAACTCCTCCTACCTCTTCGTCCACACCTACAAGCTCGCCACATACGAGTTTATGTCATCATTCCATGATGATATCGAGTCCCAAGAGCATAATTGCACTGTAAGTTTTGTACTCAATGGGCAGCTCCACAACCTTTCCTTCTATGAATTTTGTGATAGTTTCGGATTCTTCCATGAGGGGAAGCTCGATATTGATGACAATGTGCACATGGAGGCAATGCATTCTTGGGAGCAAATTTTTGTCCACTGGAACACTGACTATTTACGCAAAAAGAAGGCCACCATCCAGAATCCTACTATCCGTTATTTTCATACCTTCCTAGTGAATTCTATTTTTGGGAAAGGTGATGTCAGGGCAATGGCAGGCCCCAAAATAAGTGTAATTCATATGGCCTTGCATCCAGAGATGGATCACAAGGTAAACTTAGGTGCTTTGGTCATCCAGCACTTTCGTCGCCAAAGGTTGGCTTCCGGGGGACATTCGTTGTGGTGGGCTGATCACACAGATCGCCTACACAAACGAATTTCTCCTACCACAGGAAAGAGTTTTGGCTGGCAGTAAGACCCTGGATGACATTCATATGGCTAGCACCAAGTTCATGGGGGGTCTATAGACTCGAACGCTCCCTTCATGCTTACCAGCTTTATTTTGAGCCTAACGGTGATCTCCACCAAGTTTTGCTTCCTTTTGTCCAAGATTTTGGTTTGCCAGGTAAACATAGTTGGGTCCTCACTGAGGAGGAGTTCAAACAAGCACCGATCCTCCCAGGAAGGACTATGCCGCAAGGAGGCCACCCCAACTGGGAAAACGCAGCAGCTGGCCAAGAGCGGCAAGATCAGCATGGTGCGGGATGGGATGACTACGGTCCACAACACCATCACCAACAACCTTTCCCTCAGCACCAACAACAAGGTATGCCTCAACCATAGTCGGGATTCAACTATGTCCCTAGGGATGAATTTGGCCAGGTGGTGCATCGCATTGACAACATAGAAAACACGTTGTATGATGCGAACGCTAACATATTCAACATCACCCAAGACTTCACATCTTTCATGACCGACTTTCCAAACCGCTACCCGAACTTCCCATACTAGTAGCCGCCTCCTGATAGTGGCGACGTTTGATTCCAGTTAGGCAAAAAGCCTAAGCTTGGGGAGGTTAAACTCCTCCCACCTTTTTGCATTCATATTTTTCTTTCTTTATTTTATTTGGTTTGTTCCAATGCATGTTCAATTTCAGTTTTGCATTTGATAAAAAGAAAACCCCAAAATATTAGACTATCTTTGAATTTTATTTGTGCAAATTTCTCTCGACTCTTATTGATTTTTCTATAGGATACTCACTTCTAGTGATTGAGCTATGGAGACGAACGCAAAGAGTTGGCTCAAATAGGAGATGAGCAAGCAAGAGGAGGTACCACATCCTATTTTCCTTCTTCCTATGAGCTTATTCATGAACATTTTATGTCCATTCAATTGCACTTGAGTTCGACGCCACGCTTAATTCGTTATCTTTTAGGACTTGAGCTCAAAGGTTTTTGTCACCACTTTGGTTAAGACTTTCGACAATTAATATCAGTTTGAAAAACTACCCCTTGTATTAAAATTCCAAGCTTTTAAGAATAAGAGAAAGTGTCTATCGACAACTTTGGTGCCATGTTTTTGTCTTAAAGGCTTAATCTTAAGTACTCAACCCCACATACTGATCGTTGACTTGATGATACCTTCTAAAAAAGAATTGTTTGATAGAACGAACTTTTTATGGTGGGAGAGGGAGAATGCCAAAACCTGTGTTGACCTGCTATAAAAAATAGAGAGAGAAGAAAGAAATAAAGTTCTATGTTTCAAATATACACCTTTGGGATGCCAACAACTCCGCTAGCCTCTGAACAATCTATGGTATAACCCCGGATTTCGGCTATGAGTTGATGGCATGAGTGACATACGTGTCAATATATGGGCAAAATTATTGGTATTCTCATATGATTGTGTAAGCATTTACAAAAGAAATATTTGTTGATCCTTGAGAAAGGAAGAATAATTTATCGTCAAGATATGAGCTGAAAATATTCGATACTTTTGATCGTTGGCATCACCTCACCACCTAAATTGAACAATTAGAGTTCTTGAAAGATAAGGAAAAGAAGAGGTATTTGATAGCCACGATTACCGAAGTGGGTGTTAATGAAAAAGATCTAAGTTTATCCTTCTTCTTGCCATCTACATGTGCACCCTTAATTTTGACTCAAGCGACCTCGCTCAAAACATTTTCACTCTCATAATAAGAGAGGCGCTGAAAGAAATTGATTTGCAATCCTAGCCAAAATTTTAACAATATCATTTGAGTTATAAGAACTATTAGCTAGCGAGTTACTTGCATTTAGGAATTGAACTTAAGTGCAATTGTTCAGGTATATTATGCTCATGTTCAAGGTTGCAGGATTTGAGATGATGGAATATGATACAACCTCGAACTTGTAAGTTTTTATCTTAATTCATTCTTTGCTATTACTCATTATAGATTTGTCACTCGAGGGCGAGTAATCGCTAAGCTTGGGGATGTTGATAGCTCCAAATTTCATCACTTTTCACTATTGATTTTCCTCTTGTTTATTGCTGGATTTCATAGAAGATTACCCCTTTCTACTGATGTTAATATCACAATTAGTTAATCCTTGGTTTCTTGTGATGGTTTTTAGGTAATGAACATTTATTGGAGATCTAATAGCATTTCTGGGCTAATTGCATTTAAAGAAGTAAATCCCCCATTGGAGCCCCTTTCATTGGAGGCGTTCAACACGCTTAATGACCATCGGTACGGTTGGGACGCACCTGTACCTCCCACCCGTACTACACGCCGATGGCTCCCTTATATCAATACAAGCAACTTTCGTGAAGGGGGGAGACGAGATGAACAACAAAACAGAAAATACAGCCGCCACAAGCCATCTAGAGGGGGTTAGATCAGATCTAGAAGAGGCGAAGAACTTCAACTCATTCCTCGATGATCTCCAACCTCCAAACCACACACTCCACAATCATTCCCATCATTACTTAGAGAAAGAGATTGGCACTTGTAAGATTATGGTTTGATACTTCGATCTACCTTCGTCTTGTATTTGATTTGATCTTCGATCGCTATTGTGGTTTGCTACAATAACTTTGAGATGATTATTACTTGCAATACAATTATGCCTTTGATTTGTCTTCCTCTCATGTCTGAGTAAATCCCCATAGGTGTGGGAGATGTAGGGGATTGGTGAGATGTGTTGTGCCTCCTTTAAATCCATCCATTTGTGATCATTGTAGTGTTTATTTAATAGTGAGAATGATTATCTATGTTTGCCTAATGCTTGTTATATAATTTAAGGGCCCATGTAACATGATCCAAAGATCTCATAGGTATGAGCTTGTATGCTAGTAATTCGGTGACCCCGGGTGACATGGCCAATATCAATGAAGAGCTAGTATTACTCGAGGACAATAAGGAACCATCAAGATTGAAGACTTGATCCGGTCGCAAGACCTTAATTAATGTGCTGACCATGGCCACGGTAATAGGTAGATGGATCATTGGGACTAGGGAGAATTGGCCATGAGGACTCCTAGTCGATATATGAGTTGCTTTCCTACTCACTTATAAATAAGAAATATCACTATAACTTATTCCACTTTATCCACTTGGCACCTTCACTTTCATCATGAACTGTTTTTCTCCATGCCTAACTTCTCATCTGCATGACCTTTACACACTTTTCCCATCTTTACTTTTACGTAATTTATTTATTTCCTAAGCAAGCTTCCTCTATATTTTAATCACCACTTCCACCATCAGCTTTTGCAGTCAGTTCACTCAAGACCTATGACACCTTGAGTGTGACAGAAACAGCACATAAAAACACTTACCTAGGCTCCTTATTGGGATCGATATAAAAAATTGGAATTAATACTTCCACGAAAACATTCTCTAACGAACCTGTCCACTTGCAGGACATCATAAGGTAATGATTGTAACCAAGTAAAAGCATTATCTTTCAGATACCAGCAAAAAAGTTGAAGGAGTACAAACTCTATTGGTAGACTTGCTGGTTTAAGAGTAGCGCAGAGGTCATGGGCCCTTGTCAAGTGATCATTAGGATCTTCCTCTTCTTTTCATGCGAAAGCAATTTCTTTCATCATATAGATTAGCTCAGGATCTATTTCAAACTCCTGGCCTTCAAGTTCAGGATAAAAAATAGGCATTTTTCTCAAGTGCCTAGATGGATTCCCATATTCTCCCTGCGGTGACCCAGCATACCACTTCATGTTGTAGTATACTATAGTCGTTGACATAACACTCATGGAACACCATTCCGCAAATATTACATCCCTTAGAGTGGTACAACAAAAACATTGTGGGTCCAAATTACAAACTTACACATATTATTACAATACCAAAATATCGAGATCTTTGAAAGAGTTAAACTTACAAACCATATAACTTATTTAATAAGTTCAGTGGAAGAACGAAAGACATAACAATGAGAAAGACGTGAGATCCACAGCTTATTCTATAGGGTTCGTGTTGCTTGTCTCAACCTAGATAACTAAGTTCCGGCCTGACAACTACTCTGATTTGTTGTCTTTAGCTCCATAGTGTATCCCGTAGTCCACCCCTTTGACTCCACCGGACAGGTCTGGCTCTTTGTAGTAGACGTTGTTCTGGACTTATGTAGCATACACCTAGTTATCCTTCTAGTCCTCAATGTCTAGCAAGGGGTTCAAAGGAAAGGGTGAGTAACAACGTTACCTAGCAAGTTCATTATATTCACAGTGGGAAGTTTGATGCTCTAACTACCACCTCAGACTATAAGTCCTTGGTACTATGCAGTTTTTGTAAAGATTTCTTCAACGATTGATTTTATTATCAAAAACTATGCCCATCAGCCTTCACAGATTGACTAGAACTTCATGGAGTTCCTTTCCTGACGCGTTCATAGCTCCTTCCCGAAATAGGGAGTAACATGCCACAATTCTTACACTCTATAGAGGTGCGTCGCTTTACAATAAGAGACCAAATCCTTGTTACACAACCGAGCGTACTTTCCCGTCCACAGTTCCTTAATGTGGGGCCCAAAAGTTGATCCAAGCCAATCACTGCCCTTCTCTATGACCCCACATGAAGACACGATCCCCCAAGAAGGTTTACCACGAGTACAGTCTGGGTAGCCTCTCGAAGACTCTGTAAGCAGATCTACCTGGCAGCCACCATCAGCTATGGTGAACCTCTACCAAGACAGCTATGCATAGATAACCTAGACACCAATATCGTGGGGGCACTGAGGGGTCCCACCCATGTGCTGGTTTCTCCACAAGAAATCTGCAACTTCACAATAAGGTTGTCCGTCCATGCGAAAGGAAGAAGATCCAGCTAACTTCTCTGTCCCATTCAAAATCTTATGGTTAACGCGTAATATACGGCACTAGAATCACTGATGTCACAGGTTATTAAGTCCTACCTATTCTGCAATTGGAATCTTAGATTTCACTACAATTCTTAATATTTATCATCACTTAGGATGATAATAGCATTTCATTTGTTTGGGAAAATACTTATTTTCAGTCTCTTTTATAGCGTAGGTGATAACACACAATTTTGAAATGCTTTCATAAAGACTCTTAAAAGGACATGAGCAAATGATGAACTTGCCTTGTGACTGCAAGGTAGTGAAATCGGATACTTCCACCTCACCTTGAGCTCTGGTTTCTACAGACGACCATTATTGCCCGGTAAGGACAATATTTAAAGAAGCAATATGCAATGCATAGTAATGTCATGCAATGATTTATTATCTTTCTTCTTTGTGTATTTTACCCACATTATCAAGGTTTTATATTTATTTTCTTAATAAAAGGAATGCATTACTCAAAGACTATTAAATTCACATAATTCTTATATCTAGTATTATTATGATAACTATTATTATTCTAAGAGTTAAAAAATACAACTTAGTATTTTAAATATTTGTATAAAATTTCAAACGAAATAAATACAATAATTATAATAGACTTAGATTTAACTACTTAAATTACTATCTATTATTTTTAGTGAGTAGAGGATATTTTTGTGAGATCATATATATATTCTTTATATTTTTAGGATTTTTATTAATTTTTCTAGAGCTGATTTTGTTTTAGGGGCATATTTGTAAATATTTATTTTTAAACAAGCCCTTGTGTCAAATCCCGGGCCTAGACTACTGGACTAGCCCGTTCCTATCTGACCTGGCCCACCAGGGCTGGTTAACTGCACCTGGGCAGTACTGGGCTGCCCACCGGCCTAGTACCCCCACGTATTTACTCTCTCCCTCAACTCTCTCTCACGATTCCCCTTGCTCCCAGGCACTCGATGCCACCACTGCTATTGTGGATGATTCCAACCAAGCCCGGCCACCGTGGCTGCCACCGATGTGCAGGACGACGTGGTCGACGCTGCTGCACACCACTGTCTAGGCTGATTCGACGCTGGTGCCCTCTCCTAGCCGTGCTGACCCCTGCCCGAGGCTAGGGTTAGGGTTGGTCGCCCTGGTGCTTCGACGATGGTGCACTGGGTTACTCTCGGTGCGCTCCCCTTCTTCTCTGGTTGGTTCTAACGGGTTGCATGCACGGGTTGTAGCGCCCCTTCGGGGTGCTCCTCGTGCCGCCGCTCCTCTCTACCACCGGCCTCCTCTCTTCTTCCTCTTCAATAACCTTGCGAGGACCCTCGAGTAAGTCTTCCCCTTCACCATGCTTTGCACTCTCTCTGTTTGCTCTCATAGTGCTCTCTCTTTGTGTGCCCTTGCAGTGTGTTCTCTTTGTGTGCTTGCAGAGAAGAACTAGGGTTCTTCCCTAGTACTAGGGTTGAATCCCCGATGACGTGTGTAGTTGTAGCTAATGAACTACTGCATGCTCACCCACTGTGATTAGCTTTGTGGACTGATGGTTTATACTATTGTGTAATTGTTGGAAGTGATTGCTGTCATTGTTAGCCTGATGCCTGAACCTTTCTTACTGTCAGTGTTAGTCTGATGCCATTCTGGCAATGTTGTGATTACAAACATAGCCTTTGGCTATGGTGGATGTGTTTCAGGGCTAAGGTTCAGAGTTGGTCCCTTGTTTAAATATCTCTGATGAACCTTGATGAACTTTTGTGAGGATATATAGATATGTGTACATGATTCCTAAACTGTGATGTTAGGAAGATGATTAAACACTTCTGTTTTGTAAGATGGATTGACTGTGAAACTTCATGTTTGGGTTGCCTGGTTAGACTAGGTCTTGTGACACCCTCTCTGAGTGGCACACAAGATCTGCCCTTGTTCTAGTTATTCCTAAACTATGCTCTGTATTGGGCTTATATTATAAGCATTGAAGAACTTCTATCCACTATAGTGTTTTACTTGTTTAATATATTGGCCTATGGTACTGGTTTGAGGCACCTCTAGGTAAAAATAGATGATTTTTACATGTTGCCTCTCCTCCCATATGTTCCATGTGTTAGTTAAATAAATGATTCCTAAATCCTTTTAGGAAGATGATTTGTGGTTTTTAAGAAATTGGACTTGAGCTTGTACTCAAGCCACACTGGATCTACTAGGTACAGAGGTGCTACCCTCTAGGGATGTGCCCTATACCAGTAGTGTGATGTGTATTGACCTAGTTAAAACTAGATCCACTAGTTTGTGATGCTGGTCTGAGACCATCTCAAGTAGAAACCACTAGTTTTCTACCTCATGCCTCATTGCCTTTGTACTTATCATGTACTTGCATTCATGACTATGCCAAGGATAAGTATTTGATTCAAACAGGGTTGATTTTACCCTTGTAGCCTGGTGCTGGTTGATGTTGCCTTCTCCTTGGCTTGATCTTGCTCCACCTGGTGCTTAAGCTCCTTTGCAACATTGCTATCCACCTCAATCCACCCTCTCCTTAGGTCATCATCTTGGTTGGTGCCCTCCTGGAGTTTGCTATACTGAAAGGTGACTGTTCTTGTGATGGTTTTTGCAAGAACCTGTGTGTTCTTGTGTAAGCTGTGGCAATCTGTGTTTGGTTCCCTGCTGTTGACACTTCAATGTATGCATTTAGGTATGTGAGCAGCTTCATTGTTGCTGCCTCTGGATGAGCTCAAGTGAATTTTTACTTTAAACTCCCCATCGTTCTACTAATTCCATCCCTGGTGAAACTTGTCCCTTTTCTGCCTATGAAGTTGTACCGAGGCTTATTTGTGAAACGAACAGATTATACACTTGATGGTTTTGTCCCTTCTTTAAAAAGAATAGACTTTGTGATGTTAAGAAACAATGCACTTCACTGTTAATGACTAAGAGCAATTAGCACTAACCCCTCACTTTGCTTTATTCTATTTCTGTCTTATTTGCGTGTACAAGTTCAGTGAAGATGAAGAAGATTTAGACTTGGTTTAGTTAGGACTAGTCCATTAGTTTTCCTTTGTAATCTTTTTCTTTTCCTCTTTTGTAAGAACAATGTAATGTGTGACTATTATTAATAAAGCTTTCATTTCCTTCAATATGGTCTCTTGTAAAGTACTTTCTTTATATCCCTTTGTGTTTATTTGGTATATGAGGAATAAAGGAAAGAATAAAAAAATACCAATTTGAGTTATACATTTGTATTATTCTCAGTTTCATTTATTGTTTTATAATTGGTTAATACTCAAACTAAATCTTTTTTGGAAATCAAATAAACACTATTACTTCTAATTCACTAACCTTTTTTAAATTATTCAAATTTCAAATATGAGTTCAAATTATTAAAAGTTCAAATTTGAATTCAAATGATTCACCCAACTTCCTAATATCTCCTATGGATCATGTCAGAATTCACAGTAAACACTTCTAAGAGATAAAACCTAACTCAAAGCAGTGAAAGAAACTTTGATCCCCTAGGGTTTTGTTTGGCAAAAAAAATTCCCCAAATTTTACAAATGAATGCATGCATATGCACAAATTTCTATTTCTACCCTTTGTTGGTTCCTAAACGCTGGGATGTTATAGTCTTCCGCTCTTAAATTAAATTCCGTCCCGAAGTTTTACTGTTGTGTACCTGAATAGTTCTGGATAGGCTTCTCGTAGGTCATCCTCTTTCTCCCAGGTTGCTTCCCACTCAGGATGATGTGTCCACTGCACCTTGTAGTACTTAATAGCTCTATTCCTTAACCTTTTCCAATTCTCTTCCAAAATCTTGCACGGTCTCTCAACATAAGTCAAATCTGCTTGCAATTCAATCTCTTGGTGTGTGATTGCATCATCACGAACTTTAAGACACTTCCAGAGTTGTGATACATGAAAAACATTATGAACTTGAACTATCCTTGTTGGTAACTCTAAAGCATATGCAGTATTTCTGTTCTGGCTCAGTATCTTGAATGGTTTGATATACCTTGGACTTTTCCCTTTTACTCTGAATCTCTTAACTCCTTTCATTAGACTAACCTTGATATATACAATATCTCCCACTTCTGGATGCCATGCTCTTCGACTTTGATCTACATAACTCTTTTGACAGCTCTGAGATATCTTAAATCGATCCCTGATGGTATCAATAATGTCTTGCTTTTCCTTGATATAATTCGGTGCAAACTCCTTGCTACTACCTGGTTCATACTAACATATTGGTGATCTACATTTTCAACCATAAAGTACTTCATATGGTGTTGCCTTCAGACTACTTTGATAGCTATTGTTGTAAGAAAATTCTGCCAAAGGTAGATGATCTTCCCACGATGCTCCAAAATCTAAGGCACATGCTCTCAGCATATCTTCTAAGATTTAGTTAGTTCTTTTTGTCTGACCTCCGGTTTCTGGATGATAAGATGTGCTGAAATCCAGGTTTGACCCGAGTGCTTCATGTAGCTGTTTTCAAAATTCTGAAGTAAACACATACCCCCTATCCGATACAATTCTTTTGGGTACTCCATGCTTACTTACAATCTCCTTGACATATACCTCTACCAGCTTCTCAGCATTATCCTTTTGGTTCACTTGAATGAAATGTGCACTGTTTGGTAAGTCTATCACCTATCACCCATATCATATCCTTTCTATTCGGAGTCATCGGTAATCCTGTAATGAAATCCATACCGATTTCCTCCCATTTCCACTCTGGATTTTCTAGTGGTTGTAGTGGTCCTGCTGGACTCTGATGTTCTTCCTTCACTCTCTGGCAGGTATGGCATTCATACACATACTTTGCAATGTCTCCTTTCATATTGTTCCACCAAAATAGCTCCTTAATATCCATGTACATCTTTGTACTTCCTGGATGAATTGAATATAGTGTCTCATGTGCTTCTCAAAGTATTATCTCCCTAATCTTTGGCACATCTGGTACACAAAAACGATTCTGAAACCACAAAGATCCATAATCTCCAAGGTGAAAAGCTAATTTCTAACCTTTGGAAATTCTTTTGATTTCTTCAGCAATAAATGGATCATCAAGTTGTTGTCGATAGATCTCATGACAAATATCACTACTTCGCTCTTCCATAACCCTCATCATTAGAAATTGTATTTCTAACCTTTCCAAATCCATTTTGCAATTCCTTTGGTAGCACTCGATTTGTCGGTTGAACATATGCGCTCTTCCGGCTTAAAGCATATGCTACAACATTGCCCTTTCCTAGAGTATAGTTAATTGTAAGGTCATAATCCTTAATCAACTCCAACCATCTTTTCTGCCTCATATTCAGTTCCTTCTGAGTGAAGAAATATTTGAGACTTTTATGATTAGTGTATAGTTCACACCTTGTTCCATAAAGAAAATGCCTCCAACTCTTTAGAGCAAAAACTGCTACCACTAATTACAAATCATGTGTTGGGTAGTTGACTTCATGAGGTCTGAGTTGTCTAGACCCATAAGCAATTACCTTGCGGTCTTGCATTAGAACACAACCTAAGCCTTCCTTAGATGCATCACAATACACCATGTAATCCTTTCCAGTTTTTGGTACTGCTAAGACTGGTGTTGTAGGCAACTTAATCTTCAATTCTTGAAAACTGGCTTCACACTTTTTATCCCACACAAAAGGAGTATTTTTCCTTAGTAGTTTGGTCATTGGTCCTGCTATCTTAGAGAAACCTTCAATGAATCTCTAATAGTAACCTGCCATCACTAGAAAACCTATGATTTGTTTAACATTCGTCGGTGCATTCCAATCCAACACTAATTGAACCTTGGATGGATTGACCATAATTCCATCCCTACTAATGACATGACCAAGGAATTCAACCTTGTCCAACCAAAATTCATACTTACTAAACTTAGCAAACAACTTGTGTTCTCTTAATATTTGTAACACTGTCCTCAAGTGTTCAGCATGCTCCTCCTTGTCCTTGGAGTATATCAAAATATCATCAATAAACACTATGACGAACTTGTCTAGATATGGCTTGAAAACCTTGTTCATCAAATTCATGAAAACTGTTGGTGGTCAACCCAAAAGGTACGACCAGATACTCATGATGTCCATATCTTGACACAAATGCTGTTTTTGGAACATCCTCGAGCTTAATCTTGATTTGATGATAGCCTGATCTCAGATCAATCTTGGAAAACACTCTGGCTCCCTTGACTTGATCAAATAAATCCTGAATTCTTGGCAAAGGATACTTGTTCTTGATGGTGACGTTGTTCAGATTTCTATAATCTCCACACATCTATCGTCCTCCATCTCTTTTATCAACAAAAACCACTGGAGTTCCCCATGGGGACACACTTTCCTGAATGAATCCTTTCATGGCTAACTCATCAATTTGTTCTTTAAGCTCCTTGATCTCTTTAGGACCCATCTTGTATGGTGCTTGAGCAACAGGTGATGTACCAAGTATTAGGTCAATAGTGAACTCTATCTCCCTATCAGGTGGCATTCCTGGTAATTCTGCTGGAAATACATCTTGAAATTCATTTACTACAGGAATATCCTCCAACTTTACCTCACTCATAGAGTTTAGTTGTAGATCTACCTCTATATGTGAGTGCTTATCATCTTGGTAAACCAATCTTCCTCCACCTGGAGTCCTTATTGAGATAGTCTTGTCTTCACAATTGATCTAGGCTCCATGCTCAGTCATCCAATCCATTCCCAAAACTGTTGCTATTCCCCTTAATGGGATCACACAAAGATCCGCATAATAGGTTTGACCATAGATTGAGATAACTTGGTTTAATTTAATATTTCTCACTACTACAATCCCTACAGCGGTAACTACGGTCATAGGTTTTTCTAATGGTGTCCTTCTAATCCTAAACTTATCACAAAACTGTTCAGATATAAATGAGGTAGTTGCACTAGTATCAAATAGAACTTTTCCAGGGATGGTGAGAATATTGAGCGTACCTATCACCGCTTGATCCGAGTTATCCACCTCCTCCAATGTTGCGCAATTCAGCTTTCAAGTAGGTTTACCTCTCTTGCCATTGTCATTCTTGACATAATTTCCACCCCCGTTAGGTTATCTGCCTCTGCCTCTTGCTTGACCATCGCCTGTTGTAGGCCAACCACCTGGTGGTTTCTTGGGACAATCGGGCTTCATGTGCCCCTTCTGACCACAACTATAGCATATGATTACTGGCTTCCAACATTCAATTTGAATATGCCCTGGTAACCCGCAATTGTGGCAGATAACGTTCCTCCGAGATGATGATGCCCCACGATTGGGATTATTGGAGGTTCTAACCCAGGGTGTAAATTCCAAGTTTGATTTAGGCTTACTGGCTTGAACTCTTTTAGTTTCTTGCTTCGCCCTCTTCCTTCCATCCTCCTGAACATTCTTGTAATCATCCTCAAAAGTCATGGCTGCATCAAGCAACTATTGGAAAGTCTTCTTGTTGGCGAGCCTCAACTGCATCTTCGCAAATGGATTCAGTCCACGCATGAAGTGCTTCTTCCTCTTCTCCTTGGTGCTTACCTCATCATCAGCATAACGAGATAAATCACTAAACTCTCGAATGTACCTCATGACACTAGAGTAACCGTGCTGCAGTTCTTCAGACTCCCTGTGCTTTAGTTCAATAACACTTTTCGGAACATGATATTCATGGAATCTCTGTTTGAATTCCACCCAGGTATACTCCCTACCTGGAGGTTGCATTGCCAACTGATTCTCCCACCAAGATGTTGCATGTCCGGTTAAAAGATATGTTGCATACCTTAACTTATACTCATCGTTACACCCTATAGTCTTGAGCTTTCTCTCTGTATCTGCCAACCAACCCTCTGCATCCATTGGTTCTGGAGCTGATGCAAAAGGTAATGGCCTGGCATTCAGGAAATCCGAAAGACTTACACCACAACCTTTAGGTTCCCTTTGGTGTCCAACTCGATCCATCAACCATTCCATAAACTTGTTCTGGGATTCTTGCATCATCTGTATGTATTGCATGAAATTCTGCTCCATCAATGGTCGCATTTGAGGTGGTGGTGGTAGATCTGCCTGCATTCTGGTGTCTTCATCTGCCTTTCCCTTAGCTTCGCGCTCCATGCGTTGCTGTTCAGTTTCGTCCTCTACACCCATTTCCATAACCCCCTAGTCCTGTAACATCAAGCGAAACTCATAATTACATCATTCCATTCTTTTTGAGCTCAACTTCATGCCTAGAACTGGTCACTCAATGGAAATCAAGATCCAAATAAGAACCAAATATGCAACACACATAATATACATTACATTCACATAGGTGGTACAGTACATTACATCCCATATTATACAAGTGCCACTTCTCCATGTGAGCGCTACCTCACTTATTTAATTACATCAATCTCTCAAACTCTACAATACGCATTACCCAACATATAATACTTCACCTCAAGTGGTCACGCTCCCCAGAAGTTGCGACGTTCGTCGTACATGCCCGGAGTCCAACCGTGCGGACGTGAAGTACGACGCGCAGTCTGTGGGACAACTTGCCTCCTAGATGGACGATACTCAGTATTAGAAGTATTTGGACTCGAAAAATCATCCATCTGAAGTGCGTCCATACCTTCCAACTCATCCAAGGTGTCTTTAGAAACATCCTCCTCACTATCCTCTCCAAGTTTCTCCTACATCCTCGCCCTAGCGTAATCATCAGAATATTCCCATTCTGGTGCTCGCCAAGTACTCTGCTGGGTACGATAGTCCTCAGCAATAACTAGATAGTGCATGTTATCTAGGGTAGGATAATGTTCTAGTGACTCAAACACCCTTTCTTCAGCATCTTCCTCATCATCCTCTCCATCTACATACACTGCATCTTTGTCATTTGCAATATTGTCTCTCTCACCCATCCAACTGGATTGTCTCACATCCCTATCAGGACCATCCTCTATCATCCGAGTCCAACTGGATCCCATTCTCCATCCTTCAGAATTTCTAATAGAAAGTTCCAAATTTTAGGTTCCCCGAGAATTTTGTGGTTTTGGATAACTAGTACCCTCATCCGGATATCTGGTGGGTTATGGTATAAGTGTATAGGATACTGGATCTATAGGTATATCCTTGGATAGTCTAGTAATTTTACCACCTGCCTCCTGATGTCTACGCACTTCTATTCTTGTAGATAGTTGTTGGGCCTCCAAGTGCAGAGGTTTGTAGAACAGCAGCAAGTTTCCCTTAAGTGGATTACCCAAGGTTTATCGAACTCATGGAGGAAGTAGTCAAAGGTATCCCCTCTCAAGTAACACTGCAATCAAGATACAAGAAGTATCTTGTGTCCCCAACACACTCAATGCACTTTTCAGGTGTATAGGTGCACTAGTTCGGCGAAGAGATAGTAAAATACAAGTGGTATGGATAATTATAAGTGGTAACGGTGCCAGAAAGTATCTTGATGGCGTGGAAGAGACTAAAGGCAAACTGAAATAAAGATGGTAGCAAGCAAACATGTAACAGATCTAGTTGCAAACGGTGTTTCAATGCTTAGAAACAAGGCATAGGGATCATACTTTCACTAGTGAACACTCTCATATAAATATCTTCTCTTTATGATACTTGATGGCTCAGTGTTGGCGCCAGGAAAATGCTGGTGCGATCTTGATGTAGAGCTTGTTGGGTACCCCAAGAGGAAGGTATGATGAGCACAGCAACAAGTTTCCCTCAGTTATGAAACCAAGGTTTAATCGAACTAGTAGGAGCAAGGAAACACCCCAAAGGTGTTGCTAGCTGAGCCTTGGCAGGGTGCACTACCGATGCTAGTAGCAACGTGGAGACCTACACAACACAACCACGGAACTTTGTCCCCAACTTGCGATGAGGTTGTCAATCTCACCGTGTTTTGTTGAAAACAAAGGATTAAACGTATCGAATGGAAAGAAGTAATAGTTTGCAGAAAGTAAACACAAAGCAGTAAACAGTTTATAGATTGTATGTAAAATAAAAAGGACTGGGATCCATAGTTCAGTAGAGGTGGCTCTCCTTAAGATAGATAACATGCTGGGTGAACAAATTACAGCGGGGCAATTAACAAACATCGAGAAAGCAATACATGCATATACTAATCATCTTGAATCCTTTGAGATTTGATTGGGCATTACAACATTATACATAGGCCGCCATCCAACTGCATCTATGACTAATAATCCACCTTCAGGTTATCATCCGAACCCCCTCCAGTATTAAGTTGCAAGCAACAGATTATTGCTTTATGAAGTGCGTGTAAAGTAAACAATACGATTGTTCTATGGACAAAGGATTGTTGTTTTCTCCCTAGTAGCAACAGCACATCTAGTACCTTAGAGATTTCTGTCACTTCCCCAAATTACCAGAGGCATGAACCCACTATCGATCATAAATACTAACTCTTGGAGTTGCTAGCATCTACTTGGCCAAGATAGCTACTAACAACGGAAAGCATGCAAGATCACAAATAACAAAGAGATGATAGAATCAATAATCAATCTAAAATAGCATCTCAATATCCATCGGATCCCCGCAAACACAACATGCAGAATTACAAATAGATGATGTTGATCATGAACGGAGCTCACAAGATCTAAACATGAAAGCACAAAGGAGGAGAACCAGCCATCTAGCTACTACATGGATCCGTAGTTCAAGGATGAACTACTCACGCATCACACCGGAGGCTTGGATGGTGATGAAGAAGGCCTCCAGGGTGAATTCCCCTCTCTTGCAGGGTGCCGAGAAGAGCTTCAGATCCCTCCATATCTAGGGATGGAGATGACGGCGGCTACAGACTCTTTCGTGGATTTTTGATCGGGCCCGTAGGGTTTTCGTCCCGAGGGAAATATATAGGCAGAAGGAGAGACCGAGGGGGTGCTGGGGTCGGCCAGACCACCCCCTGGCGTGGGTCAGGCCTGGCTGTGCGGCCAGGTGGTGTGGCCGGCCCCCAGCCCTTCTCTGTCTCATATTCTGGCATCTGATGACTTCCAAAAAAATAGGCACTTTGGCTTTTGTCCCGTCCAATTCCGAGAATATTCATTTTCTGACTTTCCTGGAACCAAAAACAGCAGAAAAAAGGCAGCTGGCACTGTGGCTTTTGTTAATAGGTTAGTCCAAGAAATCATATGAAAAGTACTCCAAAGTTGGAACAAAACACAAGAAAGTGGATAAAACTAAGCATGGAACATCAAAAATTATAGATACATTTGCAATGTATCAACATCCCCAAGCTTAACTCCTGCTCGTCCTCGAGTAGGTAAGTGATAAAAAGAAAGAATAATTTTTGAGGTGACATGCACCATCAAAGACTTGATCAAAGTATTTGCAAAACATTCAAAGGTGGGATCATAGTACTTCAATCATAACATGAAAGACAAAGTTCTAGCAATAAGCAAAGAAACTATGACGCAACATGAAAAGGCACAAACAAAATATTCATGAATAACAATGCTTTGCAAGACGTTTGTTTGTTTGCATAAAGAAAACATAGCATAATAGTATTCAGCTTGTCCCTCAATAGAGTAGAAAATATAAATGCATAGGACACCTTCAAAGTTCATAAGAGTGACTAGATACAATAGTTTAAAACAAGTAATAACAAGTTATGCATCAATCAACTAGTCTTGGGACAATGCACATAGAACTAAGAATGGCCACTATGCTCTCAAAGTAAGTGCATAAAGATAGAAGGTGGAGACTCAATATTATGGTGGAATAAAGGCCTTTTGTAAAAGGAAGTAGGGATTCAAGTCTCATAAAGAGCTTCCAAAAATTATGGTTCTTGTAGTTTTCAGCTCTCATTGCCCCTATCATAAGCATCTTGAAGGTGATTAAGGTTAAAGTGACACAACTAAGAGGATATGCTTGACAAGTTATAAACCAAAATCTCATGCCCCTTACTTACGAAGACCGATCCTCATGCTACTCAACTTTAGTCACGAGTAAGCTCTTGTCATTGTAAGTATATGTGTATCATTAAGAACCGCCAACGGGGTACCCCTTGCACATGATATAGCAGCTTTCCCATAATCAAAATGACAAGGCAAGTAGACAATGAGCATCTCAACGATCTTTCTATTTGCTATTTGCATAGGTTTTTATTGAGGATGCTTCATAGAGTGCTCATTATGGTGATGCTGCAAGTTTCCACCATGATTAGGCATGGCTTAGGATAGCGGCCCAGGCGTTTCTCTAACACACATACAAACTCCATGATCTTACAAGTTCCACTTTTATTTCACACCGCCGGGATCCGCAAGCAAAAGAACATGATATCAACGGGGTACAAAGTACAAGTGCAATGTTGAAAGCGTTCCCCATGAAACATGGTTCTGCTAATTTCAACTTATAAAGTGCAAGCATATACGCAACAAAGAAGTACCCAATGGTTCAAGTTTATTAGATGCAAAAAAGTAAAGTGTGCCATCAAGTTTGTGAGAGCTTTAATCACTAGTTTTCTCATAACAAGTTTAATTTGGAAGGTAAATAAAAGCATGAATATACTTGGAATAGCATAAGATAGTAGGTAGGTATGGTGGACTCTTTGGAATAACTTGGTTTAGGGAGTTGGATGCATGAGTGGAACTCATACTTTGTTGTGGAGGCTAGCAAAAGACTGGGAGCGACAAACTAAGAGAGCAATAATGGCCATAATTATGCAGAGCGACAAAACATCATTGATCAAAGCATAAAGTGATACTACAAGTTGAAAACTAAAGGATCATAAAGGCTATGGTGACTTGAGATAGTCATAACATGGTATGAGCATGCGCCAAGTCAACCCAAATAAAGCATCAAAGGAGAATACCACTATACTATGCTTTAATATGCTAAAACAACGCATGATTCATCCAAGGCACATTAAGCTATCTCAATTGTTTCTAACAAGTCATCCTATCTTTATGTTTATGATAAATGTTTACATCCGATGCTATAATTGTATTATTAGGAAACACTAATACATGTGTGTTTTGTAAACATAAGAGAGTCCCTAGTAAGCCTCTTGTTGAACTAGCTTGTTGATTAATTGATGATCATGGTTTCCTGATCATGGACATTAGGATGTGATTAATAACAAGGTTATATCATTAGGAGAATGATGTGATGGACACACACCCATAGTAAGCGTAGCATAAGATCAAGTCATTAAGTTCGTATTGCTATAAGCTTTTAAATGCATAGTAACCTAATCCTTCGACCATGAGGTTGTGTTAATCACCATCACCGGATGGGTACTTTGATGACATCAAACACCGCTTCGTAACTGGGTGGTCATAAAGGTGTCATTGGGTATTCTGAAAGTATGTGTTGAAGCGCATGGACCAAGATTGGGATTTGTCCATCCATATGACGGATAGATATGCTCTGGGCCCTCTCGGTGGAATGTCATCTAGTTAGCTTGCAAGCATGTGACTGCGTCACAAGGGATGACATATCACGGAACGAGTAAAGAGTACTTATCAGTAACGAGGTAGAACTAGGTATGGAAATACCAACGATCAAACCTCGGATAAGTATAGTATCGCGTCACAAAGGGAATTGGTTTCGTATGTAAATGGTTCAATCGATCACGAAGTCATCGTTGAGTATGTGGGAGCCATTATGGATCTCCAGGTCCCGCTGATGGTTATTGATAGGAGATGTGTCTCTGTCATGTCTACATATTCACGAACCGTAGGGTGACACACTTAAGGTTCGAAGTTGTTTTAAGTAGATATGGAATGTGCGTTGGAGACCGAATGTTGTTCGGAGTCTCGGAATGGATCCGGGACATCACGAGGAGATCCGGAATGGTCCGGAGAATAAGATTCATATATTGGGGATCATTTTCTAAGTTAGGAAATGTTCCGGAGTGTTTGTATGGAGATTCTAGAAGGTTTCGGAATGTTCTGGAAGGTTCTAGAGGATTTCTTGGAGTTTGCTTGAAAACCAAGAAAGGGTCAAAGGAAACCTAGTAGGGCAAGACACGGATTCATGGGGGAGGAGGACTCCTCCCCCCTTCCCACCGCCGGCCATAGGAGGGGAGTCCTACTAGGACTCCCCCTCCCCAGGCGCGCCTCCCCCCTTAAATAGAAGGGCAGGGGCGCCCCCTCTTGGCCCTCTCCCATAACACCCAATCTCTGCCGCCTCTCTCCTCCACCTTTCTTCTGCACAGGCATAGGCGAAGCCCTGTAGAATTCTCTACTCCACCACCACCACCACCATGCCGTCGTGCTGCTGGGATTCCGTGGAGAAGATCTACTACCTCCGCTGCTCGCTGGAATGGGGAGAGGAAGGTCCGCTTCGACTCCGCACGTGTGACCGACTGCGGAAGCGCTGCCGAAACGCAGCGCCGAAAGGATCATCCACTTGACCGACTGCGAAAGCGCTGCCGGAACGCGACGCCGGAAGGATCGTCCACACGATCTTGAGATCGGCAAGTGATCGACTACATCAACCACGAGATCTAATCTCGTTAACGCTTTCGGGTCTACGAGGGTTAGTTCCTATCTATCTCGTTGCTCATGTCTAATAGATTAGATCTTGGCTTTTATCTAGATTAGATCTGGGTTTTGTTCGTTCTTGCGGTAGAAATTTTTTGTTTTCCATGCTACGAACCCATCACATAGACGACACAATGGTTCAAGTTTATTAAGGGCAAGAAAAAGTAAAGTGTGCCATCAAGTTCGTGAGAGCTTTAATCACTAGTTTTCTCATAACAAGTTTAATTTGGAAGGTAAACAAAAACATGAATATACTTGGAATAGCATAAGCTAGTAGGTAGGTATGGTGGACTCTTTGGAATAACTTGGTTTAAGGAGTTGGATGCATGAGTGGAACTCATACTTGGATGTGGAGGCTAGCAAAAGACTGGGAGCGACAAACTAAGAGAGCAATAATGGCCATAATCATGCAGAGCAACAAAACATCATTGATCAAAGCATAAAGTGATACTACAAGTTGAAAACTAAAGGATCATAAAGGCTTAGGTGACTTGAGATAGTCATAACATGGTGTGAGCATGTGCCAAGTAAACCCAAATAAAGCATCAAAGGAGAATACCACTATACTATGCTTTAATATGCTAAAACAACGCATGATTCATCCAATGCACATTAAGCAATCTCAATTGTTTATAACAAGTCATGCTACATCAAAGAATAATAAGCATAAAGCCAAAACAATATCAAGCATGGCGTGATAGAGCATATGCCACAGTCAAAAACGAGCTCTTTTTACCACATAAGCATGAACTTTCCTACTCTTTTTCAAACCAAACCAAACTATTTGCAAACCAATGTATGAAAGAGGGGGTACAACCAATTTATTCAGAAAACTAAGAAAACCAAGCAAACGAAAAACCAAAATGAAAACGAAAGAATACGCTCCAAGAACAACACAATTGTACATGAAACAATAAAAATGAAGCGTTTGGAAGAAACCTGGGATTTTTATTGATGAAGAAGGGGATGCCTTGGGCATCCCCAAGCTTTGATGCTTGTAATTCTTGGATATTTCTTGGGGTGACACGCGTGGCACCCCAAGCTTGAGCTTTAGTCCATCCTTCATCTCATTACTCATTCCTTCCATACACCTGAAATTTTTTCCTTCATACAAAACTTCACACAATCTTTATTAGCAACATTAGTGCACTCAAGATAAAAGGTCTTAAGGTTCAGTTCTAACACCAAATAAACTTTCATTAAAACACTAGCTACTGTATCACTTCTCTTAAAAAGCTCAATTCCCCAAAAGAACTCAAAAAGGAACCAACAAGAAGCAAATGCAGAAAATGGCAAAAATCTGTCAAAACGGACCAGCAGGTAAAGACAAATTTTTTCGAAGACCTTCTGTCGCTCAAATCAAAAAGTGTGGAACTAACGAAAGTTATATAACAACCTAGGGCAGAAGCAAAAAAATTCATGCCTCTCAAATACGTTCATACATTTTACATGAATTTTTACGGTGAAGCACAGAAATCTGTTTCGGGACAGCAACTTTCCCAATCATTACGTCTCTCTCATTAGAGGTTACTCTTGGCACAAAAAGCAAATAAAAAGGATAAGGAGAGGTTATTACTTAAGTAATAACTTCCAAGACTCATCTAAAACTTTTGGGTTATCTCCCAATAAGTACTTTTCTTTAACGCCTTTAAGTTAGGCATAACAAGCAAGAAAAAGAATCAAGTGTTCTCAAATGAAGAAGCATTTAGACCAAATTTTGTTTTCATAGGAGAAGCAAAAGAAATCTTCTCTCTCTTCTTAGGGAAGTGTTCTATACCTTTCTTGAGTGGGAGTTGATATTTAATGGTGCCTTCTTTCATATCAATGATGGCACCAACAGTTCTAAGAAAAGGTCTTCCCAAAGTAATAGGACAAGAAGCATTGCATGCAACATCCAAAACATAGAAATCAACGGGGACATAGACATTGTTAACCATAATAAGAACATCATTAAGACTCCCCACGAGTTTCTTTTTAGCATTATCATCAAGTGGGACATTCAAATGACAATCTTCAAGAGGAGGCAAATCAAGCATATCATAAATCCTTCTAGGCATAATAGAAACACTACTATCAAGATCACATAAAGCTTTGAAATCAAAGTCATTCAGTTTCATATTAATGATGGCTTCCCAACCATCTTCTTGTTTTATAGGAATAGAAGCTTTATGTTTCATCTTTTCTTCTTTAATCTTTATGAGAGCATCAGTAATGTGTTTTGTAAAGGTCATGTTCACATCACTAGCATTAGGACTTTTAGCAAGCTTTTCTAGGAACTTAATAACTTCAGAGATATTGCAACCATCAAGATCAAAATCAAATTTATCATCTAAAGTAGTAGAACTATTACTAGCCTCAACACTAGTGGTGGTAATAGTAGAAACACTAATGTTTCTAAAAATTTCATCTTCTCTTTCCCACTTAGCCTGTAATTCAGCTAATAGTCTAACATTTTCATCAATTCTTACTTGTATGGCATTAGTAGCTGCAAAAGGTTATCATTTGTTTCAGGTTTAGCAGCCATTTTATTCAAAGAAGATTGAGCTTCAGCCAAAGATGCTATATTTCTTTCAGCATTAGAGAGTTTTTCCTCAATAGTTTTATTGAAAGCAGTTTTTTACTAATAAACTCTTTAAGCATAACTTCAAGTTCAGAGGGAGCACTCCTATTATTGTTGTAGGAACTTCCATAAGCATTACCATTGTTGGGAGGATATGGCTTATAATTGTTGTTACCAAAATTACTCCTATAAGCATTATTGCCAAAATTATTATTTCTTATGAAGTTCACATCAACTTGCTCTTCCTGAGCAACCAAAGAGGCTAAAGGAATATTATTTGGATCAATATGGGCTTTCCCATTAACAAGCATAGACATAATAATATCAATTTTATCACTCAAGGAGGAGGTTTCCTCAACAGAATTTACCTTCCTACCTTGTGGAGCTCTCTCAGTATGCCATTCAGAATAATTAACCATCATATTGTCTAGAAGTTTTGTTGCAGCACCCAAAGTGATGGTCATAAAGGTACCTCCAGTAGCAGAATCCAATAAGTTCCTTGAAGAATAGTTCAATCATGCATAAAAAGTTTGGATGATCATCCAAGCAGTCAGTCCATGAGTGGGACAATTCTTTACCAAAGATTTCATTCTTTCCCAAGCTTGAGCAACATGTTCATTATCAAGTTGTTTAAACTTCATTATTTCACTTCTCATAGATATAATCTTAGCAGGGGGTAGTATTTTCCAATGAAAGAATCTTTGCATTTAGTCCAAGAATCAATACTATTCCTAGTTAAGGAATTCAACCATTCTTTAGCTTTTCCTCTCAAAGAGAAAGGAAACAATTTCAGCTTAATAATATCACCATCTACATCCCTATGCTTTTGCATCTCACAAAGTTCAACAAAGTTATTTAGATGGGAAGCAACATCTTCATTACCAATACTAGAAAATTGTTCTCTCATAACAAGATTGAGTAAAGCCGGTTTTATCTCAAAGAAAGTATCTTCAGGCACAGGTGGAGCAATAGGTGTGCTCATAAAATCATTGTTGTTGGTGCTAGTGAAGTCACACGTCTTAGTGTTTTCTAGAGTAGTCATTTTTTGGGGTTTCAAATAAGAAAGCAAACGAGTAAAATTATTATTTTTTGTTTTTGATAAAGAAACAACCAAACAAAACAAAAATAAAACTAAGCAAAACAAAAATAACAAAGTAAAGAGATTGGTTATGAGGGACTCCCCTTGTGAAGATGTCCTTGACTCCCCGGCAATGGCGCCAGAAAAATGCTTGATGGCTCAGTGTCGGCGCCAGGAAAATGTTGGTACGATGTTTATGTAGAGATCGTTGGGAACCCCAAGAGGAAGGTATGATGAGCACAGCAGCAAGTTTCCCTTAGTTATGAAACCAAGGTTTAATCGAACCAGTAGGAGCAAGGAAACACCCCAAAGGTGTTGCTAGCTGAGCCTTGGCAGGGCGCACTACCGGTGCTAGTATCAACGTGGAGACCTCCACAACACAAACACAGAACTTTGTCCCCAACTTGCGATGAGGTTGTCAATCTCACCGTGTTTTGCTGAAAACAAAGGATTAAACGTATCGAATGGAAAGAAGTAATAGTTTGCAGAATGTAAACACAAAGCAGTAAACAGTTTATAGATTGTATGTAAAAGAAAAACGACCGGGATCCGTAGTTCACTAGAGGTGGCTCTCCTTAAGATAGATAACATGCTGGGTGAACAAATTACAGTGGGGCAATTGACAAACATCGAGAAAGCAATACATGCATATACTAATCATCTTGACTCCTTTGAGATTCGATTGGGCATTACAACATTATACATAGACCGCCATCCAACTGCATCTATAACTAATAATCCACCTTCAGGTTATCATCCGAACCCCCTGCAGTATTAAGTTGCAAGCAACAGTTTATTGCTTTACGAACTGTGTGTAAAGTAAACAATATGATTGTTCTATGAACAAAGGATTGTTGTTTTCTCCCTAGTAGCAACAACACATCTAGTACCTTAGAGATTTCTGTCACTTCCCCAGATTACCAGAGGCATGAACCCACTATCGAGCATAAATACTAACTCTTGGAGTTGCTAGCATCTACTTGGCCAAGATAACTACTAACAACGGAAAGCATGTAAGATCACAAATAACAAAGACATGATAGAATCAATAATCAATCTGAAATATCATCTCAATATCCATCGGATCCCCGCAAACACAACATGCAGAATTACAAATAGATGATCTTGATCATGAACGGAGCTCACAAGATCTAAACATGAAAGCACAAAGGAGGAGAACCAGCCATCTAGCTACTACATGGATCCGTAGTCCAAGGATGAACTACTCATGCATCACACCGGAGGCTTGCATGGTGATGAAGAAGGCCTCCAGGGTGAATTCCCCTCTCCGGCAGGGTGCCGGGAAGAGCTTCAGATCCCTCCCGATCTAGGGATGGAGATGACGGCGGCTACAGACACTTTCGTGGATTTTTGATCTTGCCCTTAGGGTTTTCGTCCCGAGGGCAATATAGAGGCGGAAGGAGAGGCCGAGGGGGTGCTGGGGTCGGCCAGACCGCCCCATTGCGCGCGTCAGGCCTGGCCGCGTGGTCAGGTGGTATGGCCGGCCCCCAGCCCTTCTCCTTCTCGTATTCTGGCATTTGATTACTTCCGGAAAAATAGGCACTTTGACTTTTGTCCCGTCCAATTCTGAGAATATTCATTCTCTGACTTTCCTGGAACCAAAAACAGCAGAAAACAGGTAGCTGGCACTGTGGCTCTTGTTAATAGGTTAGTCCAATAAATCATATGAAAAGTACTCCAAAGTTGGAACAAAACACAAGAAACTGGATAAAACTAAGCATGGAACATCAAAAATTATAGATACATTTTCAATGTATCAATACTACTCTTAACTACTCTCCGGTTGGACACTCTAATCCATGGTAGGGCTATAACAACACACCTCAAAGTTCACTTTCCCCATCTAGATAACCCTACAATGTCACCTTGAGCTCTAGATGGTTCCAACGAACACCACAATTTCATAGAAACAACCAACTCCAAATATAACTCATAACAAGTAATTGTAATTTCTAGCCTAAGTGCCGCCATGGCATGCTGTCACTTTCAGACACATGGGGAGAGCAGAGATCTATTAAAGCACTTGAGTAGCAAGGTAGATCTACTTGATTACAAAGCTCATGATCACAATATGATCATGCATAGAGAGAGAGATGAACACATAGCTACCGGTAGAACCCTTAGCCTCGAGAGAGAACTACTCCCTCATCATCATGGGAATCAGCAATGGCGATGGAGATGGTGGTGGAGATCATCCCGGCAGGGTGCTGATTCCCATCTCTATCGATCTCCACCCCCGGAACCATCTCCATCGATCTCCACCACCATCTCCATCACCGTTGCTGATTCCCATGATGTGGAGGGAGTAGTTCTCTCTCGAGGCTAAGGGTTCTACCGGTTGCTATGTGTTCATCTCTCTCTATGCATGATCATATTGTGATCATGAGCTTTGTAATCTAGTAGATCTACTTTGCTAATCAAGTGCTTTAATAGATCTCTGCTCTCCCCATGTGTGTGAAAGTGACAGCGTGCATACCATGGTGGCACTTAGGCTAGAGATTACAAATACTTGTTATGAGTTATATTGGAGTTGGATGTTTCTATGAAATTGTGATGTTTGTTGGAACCATCTAGTGCTCAAGGTGACAGTGTGGGGTTATCTAGATGTGGAAAGTGAACTTTGAGGAGTGTTGTTATAGCCCTACCATGGATTAGAGTGTCCAGCCGGAGAGTAGTTCAGAGTAGTATCATAAAGAGATGATATTTATATGAGAGTGTTCACTAGTGAAAGTATGATCTCTAGGCCTTGTTTCTAAGCATTGAAACACCGTTTGCAACTAGATCTGTTACATGTTTGCTTGTTTCCATCTTTATTTCAGTTTGCCTTTAGTCTCGTCCATGCCATCAAGCTATTTTCTGGCACCATTACCACTTATAATTATCTATACCACTTGTATTTTACTATCTCTTCGCCGAACTAGTGCACCTATGCACCTGACAAGTGTATTGGGTGTGTTGGGGACACAAGAGACTTCTTGTATCTTGATTGCAGGGTTGCTTGAGAGGGGATACCTTTGACCACTTCCTCCCTGAGTTCGATAAACCTTGGGTAATCCACTTAAGGGAAAACTTGCTGATGTTCTACAAACCTCTGCACTTGGAGGCCCAACAACTGTCTACAAGAATAGAAGTGCGTAGACATCAGCCATCGCCGCTATTGTGCATGATTCCGACCAAGCCCGACCGTCATGGTTATCGGTGTTGTGCATGACGATGTGGTCGACGCCGCTGCATACCGTTGTCTAGGCTAATTCGATGCGGGTGCCCTCTCCTGGCTGCGCTGACCCCTGCCCGAGGCTAGGGTTAGGTTTGGTTGCCCTGGTGCTTCGATGATTGTGTGCTGGGTTACTCTCGGTGCGCTCCCCTTCTTCTCCGACTAGTTCTGACGCGCTGCAGGCGGGGGTTGCAGCGCCCCTCCTCTCTACCACCGGCCTCCTCTCTGCTTCCTATTCGATAACCTTGTGAGGACCCTCGAGTAAGTCTTCCTCTTCACCACACTCTGCACTCTCTGTGCATGCTCTCATAGTGCTCTCTCTTTGTGTGCCCTCGTAGTGTGTTCTCTCTATGTGCTTGCAGAAAAGAACTAGGGTTCTTCCCTAGTACTAGGGTTCAATCCCTGATGTTGTGTGTAGGTGTAGCTAATGAACTACTGCATGCTCACCCACTTGGATTAGCTTTATGGACTGATGGTTTATACTATTGTGGAATTGTTGGCAGTGATTGTTGTCACTATTAGCCTAATGCCTGAACCTTTCTTACTGTTAGTGTTAGTCTTATGCCATTCTGGTAATGTTGTGATTAGAAACATAGCCTTTGGCTATGGTGGATGTGTTTCAGGGCTAAGGTTCAGAGTTGGTCCCTTGTTTAAATATCTCTGATGAACCTTGATGAACTTTTGTGAGGATATATAGATATGTGTACATGATTCCTAAACTGTGATGTTAGAAGATGATTAAACACTTCTATTTTCTAAGATGGTTTGACTGTGAAACTTCATGTTTGGGTTGCCTGGTTAGACTAGGTCTTGTGACCACCTCTCTGAGTGCCACACAACATCTGGCCTTGTTCCAGGTTCTTCCTAAATTGTGCTCTATACTGGGCTTATATTATAAGCATTGAAGAAATTTTGTGTTTTACTTGTTTAATATATTGGCCTTTGATACTGGTTTGAGGCACCTCTAGGTAAAAACAGATGATTTTTACATGTTGCCTCTCTTCCTATATGTTCCATGTGTTAGTTAAATAAATGATTCCTAAATCCTTTTAGGAAGATTATTTATGGTTTTCAAGAAAAAGGACTTGAGCTTGGACTCAAGCCACACTGGATCTACTAGGTATAGAGGTGCTACCCTCTAGTGATGTGCCCTGTACCAGCAGTGTGATGTGTATTGAGCTAGTTAAAACTAGATCCACTGGTTTGTGATGCTGGTCTGAGACCATCTCAAGTAGAAACCACTAGTTTTCTACCTCATGCCTCATTGCCTTTGTACTTATCATGTACTTGCATGATCAGATCCATATGAATGCATTCATGACTATGCCAAGAATAAGTATATGATTCAAAAAGGGTTGGTTTTACCCTTGTAACCTGGTGCTGGTTGCTGCTGCCTTCTCCTTTGCTTGATCTTGCTCCACCTAGTGCTTCAGCTCCTTTGCAACCTTGTTGTCCACCTCAATCCACCCTCTCCTCAGGTCACCATCTTGGCTGGTGCCCTCCTAGGGTTTGCTATAATGAAAGATGACTATTCTTGTGATGGTTTTTGCAAGAACATGTGTGTTCTTGTGTAAGCTATGTCAATCTGTGTTTGGTTCTATGAAATGAGTAGCAAAGCCTTGCTTTGCAATGAGCTGCTGGGTTTTAAACTCCTCTCTGGTTCCCTGTTGTTGACACCTCAATGCATGCATTTAGGAGTGTGAGAAACTTCACTATTGTTGGTTGTGGATGAGCTCAAGTGATTTTTACTTTGAACTCCCCATCTTTCTACTAATTCCATCCCTGGTGAAACTTGTACCGAGGCTTATTTGTGAAAACAACAGATTCTACACTTGATGGTTTTGTCCCTTCTTTAAAAAGAATAGACTCTGTGATGTTAAGAAATAGTGCACTTCATTGGTAATGACTGAGAGCAATTAGCACTAACCCCTCACTTTGCTTTATTCTATTTCTGTCTTATTTGTAAGTAAAAGTTCAGTGAAGATGAAGAAGATTTAGACTAGGTTTAGTTAGGACTAGTCTGTTAGTTTTCCTTTGTAATCTTTTTCTGTTCCTCTTTTGTAAGAACAATGTAATGTGTGTCTATTATTAATAAAGCTTTCATTTCCTTCAATATGGTCTATTGTAAAGTATTTTCTTTATATCCCTTTGTGTTTATTTGGTATATGAGGAATAAAGGAAAGAATAAAGAAATACCAATTTGAGTTATACATTCGTATTATTCTCAATTTCATTTATTGTTTTATAATTGGTTAATACTCAAACTAAATCTTTTTTGGAAATCAAATAAACACTATTACTTCTAATTCACTAACCTTTTTAAAATTATTCAAATTTCAAATACGAGTTCAAATTATTCAAAGTTCAAATTTGAATTCAAATGATTCACCCAACTTCATAATATCTCCTAAGGATCATGTCAGAATTCATAGCAAACACTTCTAAGAGCTAAACCCTAACTCAAAGTAGTGAAAGAAACTCTGATCCCCCTAGGGTTTTGTGTGGCAAAACAATTCCCCAAATTTTACAGATGAATGCATGCGCATGCACAAATTTCTATTTCTACCCTTCGTTGGTTCCTAAACGCTGGGATGTTACACTCCCAACGCTAGCTTAGGTTGTTCAGCCCCCCGAGTGATGGTCAAGTCTGTCATCATAGGAATCAAACTATTCATGTCTATAGTACATGAGTTAGAAAATCTTTCAATAAATTCTACGTGTCTCTCAGTTGGAATACGATCAATGTACGGAGGTAAATAAGTTTTTCCTGATCGAGTGGTACCTCTGTCTTCAACGGAGATCATGGGTGTCAACAATTACTTTTGTCAAGAAACAACACTTAGCGCTTAGCTTCCCCGACAAACGGTGCCAGAAAATATCTGCATGGCCTGCAAGTGCACAGGTTCATCAGAGAATGTTTTCGTGGAAGTATTAATTTTAGTTTTTACATCGAGCCCAATAAGGAGCTTAGGTAAGTGTTTTTATGCGGCATTTCTGTCGCACTCAAGGTGTCACAATCTTGAGTGAATTTACTTCAATTGCTAACGGTGGAAAGTGGTGAGTAAAAGATAGAGGCATATTGCGTAAGGAAAAATAGGAAATAAATTGCATGAAAGTAAAGACAATAAAGGTGTTTGGAGTTCCTGTAGATGAGAAGTTAGACACGGAGAGAAACTGTTCATAGAGATAGTGAATGTGCCAGATGAATAAAACAAGATAACTAATTGTGATATTTCTTATTTGTAAGTGAGTATTCAAGCAACCCGTATACCGGTTGGAAGTTCTCGTGGACAATTCCTCCCATCCCTAGTGATCCATCTACATGTTACCATGGCCGTGGTCAGCACATTAATTAAGGTCTTCCGATCAGATCAAGGCTTTAATCTTGATGGCTCCTTGTTGTCCTCTAGTAGTGCTAGCTCCTCATTGATATCGGTTGTGTCACTCGGGGGTCGCCGATTTGCTAGCATACAAGCTACCTATGAGATCTTTAGATCATGTTACCTGGGCCCTTAAATTATATAACAAGCATTAGGCGAACATATATAATAATTCTCACAATTCAATAATCACTACAATAGTCACAAATAGATGGAGTCTAGGAAGGCACATCACATCTCACCAATCCCCTACATCTCCCATGCCTATGGGGATTTACTCAGACATGAGAGGAAGAAAAATCAAAGGCATAATTGTATTGCAAATGGGAATCATCACAGAGTTATCATAGCAAGCCACAATACCAGTTGAAGATCGAATCAAATACAAACTGAAGGTAGACCAAAGTATCAAACCCTAATTTTACAAGTGCCAATCTCTCTCTCTAAGTAACAATGTAGATGATGGTGGAGTGGATGGTTTACGGGCTACAGATCGTCAAACAATGAGACAGGGTTCTTCTGCTTCTTCAAATCTGATATTTTCCTCTCTGGATGAGTTTGCGGTGGTTGTGTTCTCCTTTTCATCGTCTCTCCTTCATGAAAGTTGCATGTATTGATATGACGGAGCCAGCGGCGGGTAGTACGGGCGAAAGGTATAGGCGCATCCTGACCATACCGATGGTCGTTATGCGCTTAGTACGCCTCCAATGAAAGGGGCTGCAATTGGAGATTTGCTTCTTTTGATGTAATTATCCCATAAATGCTATTAGATCTTCCATAAATGTTCATTGCCTAAAAACCGTCACAAGAAACCAAGGATTCACTAATTGCGATGTTAATGTTAGTAGAAAGGATAATCTTCAGTGAAATCTGACAGTAATCAAGAGGAAAACCAATGATAAAAAGTGATGAAATTTGGAGCTATCAATGAGCTACGAACAATTCCAATTACATGGCCCTTTGCAGTCTAGGGGCTTAACATGGTAGGGCCATTTAAACGGGCACCAAGTGGATTTACCAACCTACTAGTGATGGTGGATAAGTTACAAAACGGATTGAGGCTAAACCGGTAACAAGTTGCAATGGAGTCACAGCTAGAAAGTTCATCGAGGAAATCTTCATCCGATTCGGCTATCCACATAGTACTATTACAGACAATGGGAATAACTTTTCAATGGGAGAAATCGTGGAATTTTGCGAAGAACAAAACATCTGGCTCGACATTGCATTGGTTGCTAATGTCTACGCACTTCTATTCTTGTAGACAGTTGTTGGGCCTCCAAGTGCAGAGGTTTGTAGAACAGTCGCAAGTTTTCCCTTAAGTGGATCACCTAAGGTTTATCGAACTCAGGAAGGAAGTGGTCAAAGGTATCCCCTCTCAAGCAACCCTGCAATCAAGATACAAGAAGTCTCTTGTGTCCCCAACACACCCAATACACTTGTCAGGTGTATAGGTGCACTAGTTCGGCGAAGAGATAGTGAAATACAAGTGGTATGGATAATTATAAGTGGTAACGGTGATAGAAAATAGCTTGATGGCATGGAAAAGACTAAAGTAAAACGGAAATAAAGATGGAAGCAACCAAACATGTAACAGATCTAATAGCAAATGGTGTTTCAGTGCTAAGAAACAAGGCCTAGGGATCATACTTTCACTAGTGAACACTCTCGTATAAATATCTTCTCTTTATGATACTACTCTTAACTACTCTCCGGTTGGACACTCTAATCGTTGGTAGGGCTATAACAGCACACCTCAAAGTTCATCTTTCCCATCTAGAAAACCCCACACTATCACCTTGAGCACTAGATGGTTCCAACAAACACCACAATTTCATAGAGACATCCAACTCCAAATATAACTCATAACAAGTATTTGTAATCTCTAGCCTAAGTGCCACCATGGTGTGCACGCTGTCACTTTCACACACATGGGGAGAGCAGAGATCTATTAAAGCACTTGAGTAGCAAGGTAGATCTATAGATTACAAGGTCATGATCTCAATAAGATCATGCATAGAGAGAGAGATGAACACATCGCTACCGGTAGAACCCTTAGCCTCGAGAGAGAACTACTCCCTCCTCATCATGGGAATCAGCAATGGTGATGGAGATGGTGGTGGAGATCGACCGAGATGGCTCCGGGGGCACTTCCCCATCCCGGCAGGGTGCCGGAACAGAGACTTTCTGTCCCCCGAATCTCCCCTTTGGTGGAGGCGGCGCTGTGGAACTTTTTGTGGATTTCTGATTGACCATCTAGGGTTTTTGCATCGGGAGGTTCTTATAGGCGAGAGGGGAGACCGAGGGGGTGCTGGAGGGGCCCACACCACCCCCTGACGCGGCCTGGCCTAGCCCGCGCCACCAGGTGGTGTGGCCAGCCCCTGGCCCCTCTCCGTCTCATCTTCTGGCTCCATGAGTCTTCCGGTAAAATATCGGCTTTGGCTTTTGTCCGGTCAATTCCGAGAATATTGATTTTCTGACTTCCTGGAACCAAAAACAGCAGAAAACAGGCAACTGGCACTGTGGCATATTGTTAATAGGTTAGTCCAAGAAAGTGTATGAAAAGTACTCCAAAGTTGGAACAAAACATAAGAAAGTAGATAAAAACCAAGCATGGAACATCAAAAATTATAGATACATTTGCAATGTATCAACATCCTCAAGCTTAACTCCTGCTCGTCCTCGAGTAGGTAAGTGATAAAAAGAAAGAATAATTTTTGAGGTGACATGCACCATCATAAACTTGATCAAAGTATATGTAAACATTCAAAGCTGGGATCATATTACTTGAATCATAACATGAAAGACAAAGTTCTAGCAATAAGACGAAGAAACTATGTTGCATAATGAAAAGACACAAACAAAAGATTCATGAATAACAATGCTTTGCAAGAAGTTTGTTTGTTTCACATAAAGAAAACATAGCATAGTAGCATTCAGCTTGTCCCTCATAGAGTAGCAAATATAAATGCATAGGACACCTTCAAAGTTCATAAGAGTGACTAGATACAAATAGTTTAAAACAGACCAGCAGGTAAAGACGAATTTGTTCGAAGACCTTATGTTGCTCAAATGAAAAAAGTGTTGAACTAAAGAAAGTTATATAACAACCTGGGGCAGAAGGACAAAAATTCATGCCTCAAAAGGACGTACAGAGATTTTACACGAATTATTATGGTGAAGCACAGAAATCTGTTTCGGGACAGCAACTTTCCCAATCATTACTTCTCTCTCATTAGAGGTTACTCTTGGCACAAAAAGCAAATAAAAAGGATAAGGAGAGGTTATTACTGAGGTAATAAATTCCAAAACTCATCTAAAACTTTTGGGTTATCTCCCAATAAGTACTTTTCTTTAACGCCTTTAAGTTAGGCATGATAGTTTGAGAAGATGCTCACATAAGAAATATGAATTGAAGTAAAAGAGAGCATCAAGAAGGAAATTCAAAGCACATTTAAGTCTAACCCACATCCTATGCATAGGAATCTTGTAAAGAAGTAAGTCATGAAAGCACAAAGCAACAAGCATAGGAAAGCAAAACAAGTGCAACTTCAAAATTTTGTACATAAAGAGGGGAAACTTAATATTGTTGAGATACATAAAACCATGTTTCCCTCTCTCATAATAACTTTCAATAGCTATCATTATTATTCTCATCACCATATCATCAAATATAGGAGGCATATTGTAATCATAATTAATTTTCTCCTCAATAGTAGGTGGACTAAAAATATCATACTCATCATTGTAATCATCATATATTGGAGGTTTTGTATCATCATAAGCAATAAAATAGCTATCTTCTAAAGCTGGGGAACTAAAAAGATCATTTTTATAAAAACTAGCTTCCCCAAGCTTAGACTTTTCCATAGCATTCGCCATAATGGTGTCCAAAGAATTCATACTAACAACATTGCTATTAGCATGAAAATAAAGTTCCATAGGTTTTTTAATTTTCTCTTCAAACACCTCATGTCCTAACTCAAGATAAATACTATAAAGCTCTCTAATTTTGTTGTTGTTTTCCATTAAGCCTAACTAGTGAAAACAAGAAACAAACTGACAAAATTGCAGAATCTAAAGGAAATAACTTCGAGCACTCACACCGGAGGATGTGAGTACCTTTTACCTTACCTCCCCGGCAACGGCGCCAGAAAATAGGCGTTTGTCGTGGGAGGTTCTTCTTCTTTAATCCTCCGGTGTGAATACCTTTTACCTTACCTCCCCGGCAACGGCGCCAGAAAATAGCTTGATGTCTACGCACTTTTATTCTTATAGACAGTTGTTGGGCCTCCAAGTGCAGAGGTTTGTAGAACAGCAGCAAGTTTTCCCTTAAGTGGATCACCCAAGGTTTATCGAACTCAGGGAGGAAGTGGTCAAAGGTATTCCCTCTCAAGCAACCCTGCAATCAAGATACAAGAAGTCTCTTGTGTCCCCAACACAACCAATACACTTCTCAGGTGTATAGGTGCACTAGTTCGGCGAAGAGATAGTGAAATACAAGTGGGATGGATAAGCATAAGTGGTAACGATGATAGAAAATAGCTTGATGGCATGGAAGAGACTAAAGTCAAACTGAAATAAAGATAGAAGCAAGCAAACATGTAACAGATCTAATTGCAAACGGTGTTTCAATGCTTAGAAACAAGGCCTAGGGATCATACTTTCACTAGTGAACACCCTCATATAAATATCTTCTCTTTATGATACTACTCTTAACTACTCTCCGGTTGGTCACTCTAATCGTTGGTAGGGCATAACAGCACACCTCAAAGTTCATCTTTCCCATCTAGAAAACCCCACACTGTCACCTTGAGTACTACATGAGTCCAAGAAACACCACAATTTCATAAAGACATCCAACTCCAAATATAACTCATAACAAGTATTTGTAATCTCTAGCCTAAGTGCCACCATGGTGTGCACGCTGTCACTTTCACACACATGGGGAGAGCAGAGATCTATTAAAGCACTTGAGTAGCAAGGTAGATCTATAGATTACAAGGTCATGATCTCAATAAGATCATGCATAGAGAGAGAGATGAACACATCGCTACCGGTAGAACCCTTAGCCTCGAGAGAGAACTACTCCCTCCTCATCATGGGAATCAGCAATGGTGATGGAGATGGTGGTGGAGATCGACCGAGATGGCTCCGGGGGCACTTCCCCATCCCGGCAGGGTGCCGGAACAGAGACTTTCTGTCCCCCGAATCTCCCCTTTGGTGGAGGCGGCGCTGTGGAACTTTTTGTGGATTTCTGATTGACCATCTAGGGTTTTTGCATCGGGAGGTTCTTATAGGCGAAGGAGGCAAGGTCGGTGGCCAGCCAGGGGGCCCAACCGTGCCCTGGCGCGGCCTAGGTGGACCCGCGCCTAGGGGTGGTGTGGCCACCCTATGGCCCCTCTCCGACTCTATTTCTGGCTCCGTGAGTCTTCTGGGAAAATAGTAACTTTGGCTTTTGTCCCGTCCAATTCCGAGAATATTCATTTTCTGACTTCCTGGAACCAAAAACAGCAGAAAACAGGCAACTGGCACTATGGCATCTTGTTAATAGGTTAGTCCAAGAATTCATATGAAAAGTACTCCAAAGTTGGAACAAAACACAAGAAAATAGATAAAACCAAGCATGGAACATCAAAAATTATAGATACACTTGCAACGTATCAAGCATGCGCCAAATCAACCCAAATAAAGCATCAAAGGAGAATACCACTATGCTATGCTTTAATATGCTAAAACAACGCATGATTCATCCAAGACACATTAAGCAATCTCAATTGTTTATAACAAGTCATGCTACAGCAAAGAATACTAAGCATAAAGCCAAAACAATGGCATGACAAAGCATAGGCCACAGTCAAAAACAAGCTCTTTTTACCACTTAAGCATGAGCTTTCCTACTCTTTTCCAATCCAAACCAAACTATTTGAAAACCAATGTATGAAAGAGGGGGTCCAACCAATTTATTGAGCAAACTAAGAAAACCAAGCAAACGAAAAACCAAAACGAAAACAAAAAAGAAGATGCTCCAAGAACAACACAACTGTGCATGAAACAATAAAAATGAAGCGTTTGGAAGAAACCTGGGATTTTTATTGATGAAGAAGGGGATGCCTTGGGAATCCCCAAGCTTTGACACTTGTACTTCTTGGATATTTCTGGGGGTGACACGTGTGGCATCCCCAAGCTTGAGCTTTAGTCCATCCTTCATCTCATTACTCGTTCCTTCCATACACCTGAAAATTTTCCTTCATACAAAACTTCACACAATCTTTATTAGCAACATTAGTGCACTCAAGATAATAGGTCTTTAGGTTCAGTTCCAACACCAATAAAACTTCCATTAAAACACAAGCTACTGTAGCACTTCCCTCAAAAAGCTCAATTCCCCAAAAGAACTCAAAAAGGAACCAACAAGAAGCAAATGCAAATAATGGCAGAAATCTGTCAAAACAGACCAGCAGGTAAGACGAATTTTTTCGAAGCCCTTATGTTGCTCAAATCGAAAAGTGTTGAACCAAAGAAAGTTAGATAACAACCTGGGGCAGAAGGACAAAAATTCATGCCTCAAAAGGACGTACAGAAATTTTACACAAATTTTTATGGGGAAGCACAGAAATCTGTTTCGAGACAACAACTTTCTCAATCATTACTTCTCTCTCATTAGAGGTTACTCTTGGCACAAAAAAGCAAATAAAAAGGATAAGGAGCGGTTATTACTGAAGTAATAACTTCCAAGACTCATCTAAAACTTTTGGGTTATCTCCCAATAAGTACTTTTCTTTAACGCCTTTAAGTTAGGCATGCTAATTTGAGAAGATGCTCACATAAGAAATATGAATTGAAGTAAAAGGAAGCATCAAGAAGCAAATTCAAAGCACATTTAAGTCTAACCCACTTCCTATGCATAGGAATATCGTAAAGTAACAAGTCATGAAAGCACAAAGCAACAAGCATAGGAAAGCAAAACAAGTGCAACTTCAAATTTTTCAACATAAAGAGGGGAAACTTAATATTGTTGAGACACATAAAACCATGTTTCCCTCTCTCATAATAACTTTCAGTAGCATCATGAATAAAAGTAACAATATAACTATCACAATAAACATTCTTATCATGAGCCATATGCATAAAAGAATTAATACTCCCCACATAAACATGGTCATTCTTATTAATTGTAGTGGGAGCAAATTCAACAAAATAACTATCATTATTATTCTCATCACCATAATCATCAAATATAGGAGGCATATTGTAATCATAATTAATTTTCTCCTCAATAGTAGGTGGACTAAAAATATCATACTCATCATTGTAATCATCATATATTGGAGGTTTTGTATCATCATAAGCAATAGAATAGCTATCTTCCAAAGCTGGGGAACTAAAAAGATCATTTTCATAAAAACTAGCTTCCCCAAGCTTAGACTTTTCCATAGCATTCGCCATAATGGTGTCCAAAGAATTCATACTAACAACATTGCTATTAGCATGCAAATAAAGTTCCATAGGTTTTTTAATTTTCTCTTCAAACACTTCATGTCCTAACTCAAGATAAATACTATAAATCTCTCTAATTTTGTTGTTGTTTTCCATTAAGCCTAACTAGTGAAAACAAGAAACAAAAGGAAAAAATTACAGAATCTAAAGGAAATAACTTCGAGCACTCACACCGGAGGATGTGAGTACCTTTTACCTTACCTCCCCGGCAACAGTGCCAGAAAATAGGCGTTTGCCGTGGGAGGTTCTTCTTCTTTAATCCTACGGTGTGAATACCTTTTACCTTACCTCCCCGGCAACGGCGCCAGAAAATAGCTTGATGTCTACGCACTTCTATTCTTGTAGACAGTTGTTGGGCCTCCAAGTGCAGAGGTTTGTAGAATAGCAGCAAGTTTTCCCTTAAGTGTATCACCCAAGGTTTATCGAACTCAGGGAGGAAGTGGTCAAAGGTATCCCCTCTCAAGCAACCCTGCAATCAAGGTACAAGAAGTCACTTGTGTCCCCAACACACCCAATACACTTGTCAGGTGTATAAGTGCACTAGTTCGGCGAAGAGATAGTGAAATAAAAGTGGTATGGATAATTATAAGTGGTAACGGTGATAGAAAATAGCTTGATGGCGTGGAAAAGACTAAAGTAAAACTGAAATAAATATGGAAGCAAGCAAACATGTAACAGATCTAATAGCAAACGGTGTTTCAGTGCTAAGAAACAAGGCCTAGGGATCATACTTTCACTAGTGAACACTCTCATATAAATATCTTCTCTTCATGATACTACTCTTAACTACTCTCCGATTGGACGCTCTAATCGTTGGTAGGGCTATAACAGGACACCTCAAAGTAAGCCTTTCCCATCTAGAAAACCCCACACTATCACCTTGAGCACTAGATGGTTCCAACAAACACCACAATTTCATAGAGACATCCAACTCCAAATATAACTCATAACAAGTATTTGTAATCTCTAGCCTAAGTGCCACCATGGTGTGCACGCTGTCACTTTCACACACATGCGGAGAGCAGAGATCTATTAAAGCACTTGAGTAGCAAGGTAGATCTATAGATTACAAGCTCATGATCTCAATAAGATCATGCATAGAGAGAGATGAACACATAGCTACTGGTAGAACCCTTAGCCTCGAGAGAGAACTACTCCCTCCTCATCTTGGGAATCAGCAATGGTGATGGAGATGGTGGTGGAGATCGATGGAGATGGCTCCGGGGGCACTTCCCCGTCTCGGCAGGCTGCCGGAACAGAGACTTTCTGTCCCCCGAATCTCCCCTTCGGTGGCGGTGGCGCTGTGTAACTTTTCGTGGATTTTTGATTGACCATCTAGGGTTTTTGCATCGGGAGGCTCTTATAGGCTAGAGGGGAGACCGAGGGGGTGCCGAAGGGGCCCACACCACCCCCTGGCACGGCCTGGCCTGGCCCGCGCCACCAGGTGGTGTGGCCAGCCCCTGGACCCTCTCCGTCTCGTCTTCTGGCTTCGTGAGTCTTCCAGTAAAATATCGACTTTGGCTTTTGTCCTGTCCAATTCCGAGAATATTGATTTTCTGACTTTCCTGGAACCAAAAACAGCAGAAAACAGGCAACTGGCACTGTGGCATATTGTTAATAGGTTAGTCCAAGAAAGTGTATGAAAAGTACTCCAAAGTTGGAACAAAACATAATAAAGTAGATAAAAACCAAGCATGGAACATAAAAAATTATAGATACATTTGCAATGTATCAGTTGCGCATCCACAAACCAATGGACAAGTTGAAAGGGCAAATGGTTTAATATTAAAAGGCATGTGACCTCATCTCGAAGCACCTCTTCATCGTGTTGTGGGGGCTTGGGCAGATGAATTGCCGTCTGTCATATGGAGCTTACAAACCACTTCAAACAGGTCAACCGGATATCCATATTTCTCCCTGAGTCGCTATATATGTCGAAGAATATGCCAAGACATCCTGATGGAATGACCTCCATGTACTCGAGGAAGTTCGCATTGTTGTTGAACAGAGATCTACAATATATTAGCAGAAGTTACGCAAGTATCATAGTCAGAGAGTCAAAAATCATTCCTTTAGAAAGAGAGACCTAGTTCTCTGACTAGTACAACAAAACAAAGCACAAACTTTCCCCAATTTGGGAAGGGCCCTTTATGATTAGCAGAATACTACAAAACGGGTTATATTGTTAACTCACATGAGACTACACAAAGAAAGAGCTGCAACCAGGAAAAGAAAAGGAATTGGAGGCAGTACATATTCGAATGAGTTAGACCATCCATGTAATATTGCTCAGCTACGTCCCTTTTATTCTTAAATTTTATTTCTTTGTATATACATGTTCAAAGTGAAATAAAGTATTAGTTCCCTCAATATTTTTCTAAGAAGTCTTAGTACCATCTTATTTCCAAATGATCATGTCAAAGTCAAAAATCCCAGAATACTTGAAAGTATTTTATGCTCATGTTTGTTCTGGTAAGATTTCTAATTCTAAAAAATGCTACCTTCGGGTGTAAGTCTCATTTTCTATTATACTTTGGTTTTTATATGATTTCTTAGACGCATGTATTTTCCTAGTAGTGAATTGTTGGTATTGGAAGCCGGCTCTGTTTCTGATTTTTGACTAGTTTAGCAATTGAGCTCCGTTGCTCGGTAGTGTTTTCATGCTAAAGGTTGGTAGGCTCACGAAAGGGACGAGGAAAAAAGCCAGATAAATGGTAAGTATGAACAAGAGGTACTTAAGTAATTTTCAAGCACATCAAAAATAACCAAGTGCTAGAGTAAAAGCATAAGTCCATAAAAAATAGCACAGATAGATGATGACCCACAAGTATAGGGGGTGTATCGCAGTATTTTCGAGGGAAGTGAAACCCAATTTATTGATTCGACACAAGGGGAGCCAAAGAATATTTATAAGCCTTAACAACTGAGTTGTCAATTCATCTGCACCTAGAAACAACCTTGCTCACAACAGTTTATCAGTAGCAACAGTTTTGTAATAGCAATAGCAAAGTAATAGCAGTAGTAAAAGTAAAGACAGTGGTAACAAAGTAAACAGTAGGATTAAAGCGCGGTAGGCATAGGGATGGATGGACGGGTGTTGCATGGACAAGAAAATTCATATGGCAATCAAAACATAGGGCATTTGTAGATAAATAAGATAAAGCATCCAAGTGCTAAATAATCATAGGCATGTGTTCCATATATAGTCATACATGCTCGCAATGAGAACTTGCACAACATCTTTTGTCCTGCCAGCCCATTTGCAGCGGGGCCTCAAGGGAACTACTGGCAATTAAGGTGCTCCTTTTAATAGAGCACCGGAGCAAAGCATTAACACTCTGTGAACACATGTGATCCTCACATCAAAGCCATTCCCTCCGGTTATCCCGATTGCTATCACTTCGGGGCCTTTGGTTCCGGACAACAATATGTGTATATAACTTGCAGGTAAGACCATAAACAATACTATCATAATGAATCAATAACATGTTCAGATCTAAAATCATGGCACTCGGGCCCTAGTGACAAGCATTAAGCATAACAAGTTGCAACAAAGTCAAAAAGCACTAATAATAGATACTAGGCACCATGCCCTAACAATCTGATGCCATTACATGAACGATCTCATCCAATCCCTACCATCCCCATAGCCTACAGCGGGGGATTACTCACTCATGGATGGGGGAAACATGGATGGTTGATGGAGAAGCGATGGTGATGATGATGGTGATGATCTCCTCCTATTCCCTGTCCCGGCAGGGTGCCAGAACGGAGTTTCTGGGTTCGAATCGCAGAATCTGGTGGTGGCGGCGCAGCGGAACTCTTTATGGAAAAACGTCGAACCCCTCTTGGTATTTAGGTCAAGAGGAAACTTATAGGCGAAGAGGGAGGCCGAGGGGGTGACTGAGGCAGCCACACCACCCCCAGGCGCGGCCTGGCCTGGCCCGTTTGGCCAGGTGGTGTGGGCCCCTCGCGGACCTCCTCCGTCTCGTCTTCTGGCTCCATGAGTCTTCTGATGAAATAGGATTTTTGGCATATTTTCCAGGATTTTTCCTGATAGTTGATTTTCTGCACAAAAACTAGACACCAACGTAATTCTGCTGAAAACAGCGCCAGTCCGTGTTAGTTGTATCCAAATCACACAAGTTTAGAGGAGAAACAATAGCAAAATTGTTCGAGAAAGTAGATACGTTTTAGACGTATCAATAGATAAATAGTTTATACTACACCACTTGTTCTAAAATAATGCATAGTTTTTTCAACTCTATGCTGAAGGTGGAGGAGATAGTGGATTTGTCGGCTCGTTGGTGCCAGCGTCCAGGTCACCATGATCCTTGTCCGAGACGAGGATGCCAGACTTGGTCTTCTCGTCATCATGGGAGGTTTTAGTTTCTTCAACTTGTGGGTTTGGTGGCATCGACGGATTGGAAGAACATTTTTTCGTAGCTGGTCATCTCGGCTGCACGACAAGAGTATCCAGCACAAGACTCCCAGATGGCTCTAATATCTTGATTGTTGCTATCTTCATCGACAGTTGAAATACCCTTTGTGACCTACCAGAATTCCATGCTACCATGGTGACTCATCACCATGGTAAGGGCATTCTGGGCAGTTGTCCGAGCATAGGACATCTTCCAGTCTCCCACTAGCTTCAAAAATTCCTTCACTTTATCCCGCATTTCAAAGGCGGACAACTTGTGTAGGACGGAGAGTTCAACGGCTTCGCCAACCTCTTCAAGAGTTTGGCGGAAGTCATGGATTAAATTTCCGACTACGACAAGTCAGACGTTGTGGCACTCAGACGAAGATGAATCTAGAATATTGAGGGGTACTGTGAAAGGACAAGGTTAGTAAATCTGACAAAAAACAAGTATGAAAACATTGAAGCAGGAAAGTATACCGCATTGGCAGCAAACATACTAAATATGTCTTCATCTACTTTGGTTTTCTCTTCCCTTAGACTCCGGAGTTTTTCCCGAAGTGCCTATGTAGTATTAGCTTGCCTATCCATTTCCGCATTTAAATCTTTGATATCTTTGTCTTGGAGGGCAATGGTTCGGCTACGCTCTTCAGTGGCCATGTTGCTGGATTCAAGAATATTAGTGACACTACGTTCGTGGTCATCCTTAAGCTTTGTGAGTACAACTCGCAATTTGGCATTCTTCGCCTCTAAGACCTTGAAATTTTCTGCCTCTTCCACAAGTTTGCTAGATTGATTCAGCAAGCCTGGAATGGAAAATGAAAAGTTAAAGTTGAATCAAAATTCGACACACTATTCAAACATTAAACCCGAGAGGCAGAAATGTTTACCTTCTGCCTCGTCCTTCTCAACCTTCAGCTGCGTGTTTTCAAGATGGAGAGATTTGCTCTCTTTCCGCTTGTTGCATACATTCTTCAACAATTCCTAGTTGTAACAAGTAACTTTCTGTAAGTCAAAATAGTAACCAGAGTTAGAAGTCTACTAAGACTCAGGCTGTTATTTTAACTAAGTTAAATTTCTAGCACGAGCCTTGGGGGCTACACTACTTTGTTCTTTGGCATCCTTAAAGCATAAACTCGAAATTGTGTACCTCAAAATTCCTATCCGACTTCATTATTGGGGGATAGAGGATAGGATATGAAGATAGTAAAAGAGTCGGAAACGACTTACAATGTGCTCACGATGTAGCTTGTTGAGGCTGGTGTTGATCTTAGCAGAAACCTTCTCGGCTAAGGTTAAGGGTTGTACTTGTGGAGGCGGAACTCCACAAGCCCTAATATTTCGTCTCGAAGATGAATTTGACCCAACAAATATTCAAGTTTGATATCTTCGGCTTCTTGAGCCTCTTCTTAAGTAGAACTGTTCCTAGTTTCCAAGCAAGCAAATACAAGTTTCCGAATTTCTTCTGCCCTTTTCTTTGTAAGGCCAAGGTTGGCAGCACCAGGGATCTTTAAAGATTTTCAACGAAGGTGTCATTTGAGGGATCATTACCCTTAGAGGGTTCACCCTTATCTATTCCCGAGTCACCAATGGTGATGTCAGTTTGTGAACTAGTGTTCACAGGCTCTTCAATTCTAGTCTCGACATCTCTAGCGCGGGAATCGAGGGAGCAGTGGCAGGAGAAGTCAAGTTCAACTTCTGTTGGTGCAGCGTCTTCACGAGTTTCCCCTTCCCCTTTCATCAATGGTTTGGCTTTGAATCATACGATGAATACCATTATGATTCGGAAATACAAAGCAAAATACAAGTAATGATAAGAGGAACTTACTTTTTGTCGACTGACAGCGTTTGAGAGCCATCAGAAAAACTAGAGTCTTACGCTTCCGAGTAAGTGTGTCCGTCAATTCTTCCAGTTCCTTCTCCTCATAAAGAGGAATCAAATCTTCAGGTGGATAACCCTTGAGGGGAGCAAGCTCCGACTCGGGGAGGTCAGCAAGCTGAAAGCTGGAAATATCTCAACATTGCGATATGATAAAATATAAAGAGTAACAAGACATAGCAGGTAAAAACCGAATAATTTACTGGGATCAGAGGATTCTCCGTTCTATACATTGGCATGGAGACCTCTAGAACTTTCCGGTTAACCCATTCCTTGATCAACCACTAAATCCGAGTCTTATAGTCCTTGTAGGGGATCAGGTTAGGGCTAACCTTCAAGTTGTCTTTCTTATCGAGGGTGACTGGATGCATCAGCCGGTCCCTGTGTAACTGTAGAGGTTGAATCCGACGTATCAGCTAGTAATGGGATAAGTCGGATCCTTCAGGCCCTTGTTCTTCATCAAGAACTCAATCTGCCTCTTGGCGCGGATCAAGTCTTTAGTCAGAGCCAATGCTTATACATCCCAAGATTCTTGGTAGGTTCTAGCATCGTTGATGAAAGCCGCCAAGCCTTCCAGCTTGCCAGGAGCTAGCATATCCCTATGACAAAAGAAGGTGGCTGGCCACTTCTTCACCGAATCGCTAGCTATGACCTTAGGGTCTTGATCTCTCCTAAGGACTAATCTAAGAGTTCCGGTATAGTAGGGAACACCAGTAGTGATAGAGTTTTTCAGAGTACTAAAGTAATATCGGAAAAGAGAAGACTCGGGTTGATTTCGAGAAATCCCTCGCAAAGGGAGACATGGGCACTAAGCTCTAATATAAAATTGGGGGGGGGAGATTGTGAAGCTGGACGCCATAGTAGTTAGTTACCCCGGAAAAGAATTCCGACGGTGGAAGGCTGAGGCCACGATCCAGATGGGTTGTGAAGTGAACTTGTTCTCCATCGCGCGGTGCAAGAAGAGCCTCGTTGAAGCCACTCCGCCATGCGCTGGCGCAGAGTAGACCTTCCCACCGTGATTTTGAGATTCTCGTCATTGATGCCGCTCGAGATCCAAATCCCGTGGTACTTATTGTATTCGACCGTCGACGATGCCACGCCCGTAGAACTAGAAGCATCGTCCATCTCATCAGAGGTTGGCCAAGAATGGGACGCGCTGGATGATTTGGTGGAGGAGCGAGAAGAGTATGAGGAGCGCATGGTTTCTCGAGGAGGAGGAAGAACTGGAGCGATGGTGGAGAAGAAAAATGAGGTTTTCTCCCTCTTATAGTCCATATACACCAAGATCAGCGCTTAATGCGCCGGATTACCGCCACGTGTCGTAGAACGGGAGGGGCAGCTTCCTCGCGAAGCCTCCGCCACCTCGATCTCTACGTTTGCATTAAAATGACATCTCGGTTTCGCGCGATACTGGATCCACCAACGGTCACGCTGATAAAATATTTGTTAGTGACGTGACAAGATCTGAAAAGTTGTCAGGTTACATCATAGACTAAATTCCGGCTCAGTTTGAAATCGAGTGTGAAAACAATGATGAGTATCAACAAGTCTGACTCGAAAGTACTAGCATACAGTTATGCAGATCCAAACTACAAGTATATGCTGACCCAAACTACACAAAAGTACAATTATGCTCAGATACAAAGTACACCACAAGTAGAACTATACTCAAAGTCGAAATATAGGAAAGTACAACTCTACTTAGAGCCTAAGTACACAAAAATATAAATATACTAAAAGTCAAAGTACGCGGAACAAAAACTATACTAAGAGGCAAAGTTGAAGTAAGTATATGCAGATTCAAACTACACGTAAATACAATTATTCTCATAGGCAAAGTACAACTGTACTCAAAGTCGAAATACACGAAAGTACAACTCTACTTAGCCTGAAGTATGCGAAAGTACAAATGTAGTAAGAGTCGAAAACGCGGAATAACAACTGTACTAAGAGCCAAAGCACAAATAAGTACAAGTGTACTCACAACCGAAGTACACAAAAGTACAATTGTACTCAGAGCGAAGTACATGAAAGTACTACTATATTAAGACCCAAACTACGGAAAAGTACAAGTATACTCACTTTCAAAGTATGCAAAAGTATAAATAGTGTAGTAACCCAAATACAAAGTACACTAAGAACCCGAAGTAAAAAAATATAGAATGAAGTAATCTAAAGTAAGAATACACCGGTTTTGAAAATACAAAAAAGTTATTCAAAATATATCAACATGTGATATAGTTTTAAACCTCTCGGCACGAGGAGCTCAAAATTGAAAACGTTTCAGAATTTGAACAACTGGTTCTCAAAATATTTCGTTTTGAATCATCGGATTTAAAAAATAAAAGGAAAATTTGTACTCTCGCCCTTTCATGTCTCTCTCTCATCATAATATCATTTTACTTCTCGTTGCGACACTTGTCAAGCATGCAGCCTAACTATGAGTCTCACGCGAAGGAAGACGTCACTTGACACGTTGACGATGTGCGGGACGGATCTTTGCGAAGGTCGGTCTTATTTTAGATTTTTCGATCTGAGATAAGGCGGTACTAGACATTTCAGTGCGGTGACTTCTGAGATTCAAAGTTTAGGTTTTTATATAGCTAAACCCTACAAGTTCAAGGCTTGAAATAGACACAAACAAGTAAAAAAGAACACAAGACAAAAGAAAAAAAAAGGAAAAAAACAGAAGAAATGAGCAAATCTGGACCAGGCCCGTACCCACGAGGAGTGCGCGGCGCAAGCGAAAGATGCCGCAGTTAGCGGCATTAGGATTTGCGGGCCAGGCCCGTGCGGCCGAAGAAGTTCAGCGCCCATGCGCGCTTCAGCCCTCGCGCTTCAGCGAGTCGCTCCCATCGATCTGCCCGCCCAGCGGCTCTCTCCGCCCGGCGGCGGCTCTCCGCATCCGGCGAGGGCGCGAGGCTTCCGGTGACCCGGCCCCCCTGTCCCGCTTGCCTCCTGTATCTCTACTGCCGCTCACACACCACCACACCTCCCTGGCTCCCTGGCCCCATCCATGTGCTCGCCTCTCTGCCCAGGTGCTCTCCCAGGCCAGCGGTGGCGCGTCCGGCGAGGCTGCCGCCCCCCTATCCCGCTCATCCTCCCGCCTCTACACCGACTCCCCTCACCGCCCTGCCGCCCTTAACGCGCCCGCTCTCTGCCGCCCAGGTGCTCTCTCCGGCTCGATGGCGGCGCTACGCGTCCGGCGAGGCTGCCGGCCCCGTCCCGCTCGAGCTCCCGCCTCTCCACCGCCGTCCCAACGTGCTCGCTCTCTGCCGCCTAGGTGCTCTCTTCGGTCGCCCCCACACTGTTCTGCGTTTACCATCTGTTTTTTATTCAGAATTTTACAGCCGGTGTTCTTCTTCAGGAGATCAGGCAATCCACTTGACGTTCTTCTTGCTGCAACCACTCCGGTGAGCTCTTGGTTGTAGGAAAAATATAATTAGTTTACATTTAAAGGATGGACTGCTATTGCCATGCTCTCAGCACATTATTATCTGATGTTTCGTAACTTCTATAAGGTTATTTTGTCTCTTTTGACACAAGTACTTACTTTTTGCTGTATGAGTTAAATTCTCTCCATGTAAATATTTATGGGTACCAACCTAGTTAAGATGAAACGTTAGAAATTAGTGAATTGTCAATAATATCGATCCTTGCACACAAGAGGTTCATCAGCTGGTACGTTACATGTTTAGCTAGCAAGCAGATGCAGTTCTCACATTCTCTACCCTTTTGAACTCCAATTATGTTACTTTATGTTATTCAAATATGTTTTGGACAAAAAGACCCTATGTTTGTAAATGATAAATCTCATAAACAATTGCGTTCATATTATAAGTCCTAGCTACATATGATAGCCAATCATAATCTAGCCATATAACTTGGACTTGAATCCATTCTCATAAATGTGATGATTTCTTGATACTCTCTAAAATTCAGCTATAACTAAGGCCATGTGGTATTGGACTAACACGTTCAAGAGTTTGTTTTATGTTCCTTTCTTTCTGTTACTCCATATGATGCAAATGTCAAGTACAATTAATAATAAGCTTCCTGACCGATTCTCACAGAGAGCACACTTAGTTCTTGTATGTTCTCAAATATTTCTTTAGGGTGTATGCTGCCCTTGAATGCAGTTTGCATTTTCAGAAATTTTAACAATATACTTCACATATATGTTCTTAAGCTAAGAGCTCCCAGTAATTCAGTCTCTTCTTTGCAGCTGCCATTTCAGTTAAAGATTTCTGTACTAAAAGAATAATGTGGATAGAAGTTGCCTGTTGGGTGAGATAACTAGGTATACTATTTTTTTGATTGGTTTTCAGTACCACTTTATTTCATGATTCGGTTAGTTGAAAGATAATACAGTGAGCAATCTTCTACCAGGTGATTGTTCTGTTTAAGGTCAATCGGGTGACACTGCCAAAACAATAATGAGATAGTTTTTATCAGGTGTTTTGAGCTTAATCTAGGTTCTATTTCCTTTCAGGCCTTGGCTGGGTAGAAAGAATTACACCGGGGGTTCTTTAGCTAGGTATAGTTGGTCATTCCTCAAATAATTGATGGATTTAGCGATATAGGTATCTGAGCTAGAATTGCTTATGAATCTTTTAACATACTTCACATATATGTTCTGAAGCTAAGAGCTCCTAATAATTAGTTTTCTTCTTTGCATCTGCTATTTCAGTAAAAAAAATCTGTGCTAAAAGAGTAGCGTCGAGGAAACTCGTCTGTTGGGTGAAAAGATTAGGTTAGATATTTTTTGTTTGGTTTTTCAATGCCATTTTATTTTAGGCTTTGGTTTGGTGAAAGATGAGATGATGAGCAATCTTCTGCCATCAGGTGACATTGCTAAAACAATAATAAGAAGATGAGTCTTTTATAGGTGATTTGAGCTTATCTAGGTTCTATTTTCTTTTAGCCCTTGGATGGGCAGAAAGAGATACACTCAGGACCCTTTAGGATTTGAGATTTTTTACATTAAAACCACAACCTTTTTGTTTTGCTGCCTTTTGTGGGACTGAAGCCTTTCACCCTTTATGGAATTTTGAAAGCGATTTGGCACATATTCCATAGCTATCAGATATCTAACCATAGCCCATAAGAAAAAAGATATCTAACTATAGATGATCTTATAAGTTGGGATGATGATATTTTGGGTTGTCAATTCTGTGTAAAAAAATCTCACGTTGTATCCTTATACCAAAGAAACTCCACCAATCCATCTTTTGTTGACGAGTCCTTGATTTCATACTACCGGGCACACATGGCACTCCCTTTGTGTCTACACTATTGACCATGCAGGCAATCGGAAGCAAAGCACGCCTTTGTAGTTATGTATTCTCATAAGTTCATCTCTTGTTTGCACAACAGAACATCTTCGACATCTCAAACTGAATCTACAAATGATTAGTCAATTGAGATGAAGTGCTTGTCAAATTGCTTGCAATGACGCCGAGAATTTTGCAGGTTGCTATTTTCTTAATGTCATAATACTAGAGCCATTTTTGATCTTCTAGAATGTTACTTGTTGTTCCTTATCTATGCCTCTTTTGATGTGTTGTTATTATTAGAGTGTAACAGACCCGAAGTTTTAGTCAATTTTCTACACTTCATCAAAGTTAGATACCGGGAACTCCCGGGTCGCTCGCGCGAGCGACTCTGGAGGTGACTCCAAACCCTAGAAAGCAGCCACCGCTCTCCTGCCTCCCTGGCCAGCTGTGGCGGCGGCACCCGGCCGCCGAAGGCAGTGGGGTTGTGTGCGCACCCTGGCGAAGCCCCTTCATGCGGAGAGGCAACATCGATAGGAATACAGATTCAAGCTTGATTGTATGATAAAATATCTTATTATAGTTAACAAACCTTGTGCCTGGTAGAAATGAGAGCGGGCGTGGGTCGCCAGGCGGCGAGGAGTCCGAGCAGATGATGGCAACGTGGTGGTGCGGTGATGCGGCATCAGGAGGCTGCGCGACGCCAGGAGGCTGTGCGGCGCGTCTGCTGGCGGAGAACCGTCTGCTGGCGGTGGTTCTCGGGACCGATCTGGGCTTGACCTCGGTTAGGCAGGCCGACGACGGCATGTCTAGGTGACGACGCTGGCGGCAGTGACCCTCCATGCTAGCTGGAACCCCTGCTGCAATCTCCCTCCTTTTACCCCCATCCACCTCTAGTTGAGGACGTCGGGCGGGCGAGCATGCGAGCAGTGGCCCTATGAGCGACAGTTGCTCTACTACGCCCCGGTGAATCCCAGCGGTGGAATCTGCGGATTGGTGCAGCGATGGCCATAGCTCGTGGCTGCGCGGTGTAGGTGGCTCCTGCCTGCTTGATGCGCTCTCGATGGTAATCGATGGCACTGCACTGGTCGGTGCCCCCTCTCGCGACTACAAGTTTCTAGGCTTACCCCATGCGTGAAGATCTTCTCCATGGACCTACTTTGCCATCTCCGGTCTATCCCCGCATTGACTGTCTTGAGAAGTCCTTGTTCATGGGTCGGGGCTAAATCCCCGCGTGGCGGCAGCCCTCGCTATCAATTGCGACGCACGAGGGTGCTGTTACCTCCTTGGAGGCTTTGGCATGACCTTGATCAGACTTCCTCCTCGATCACCGAGGGAAGCCCTAGGTTTGGCCTGCCGGACCTGGAAGCGGTGGGCGGCGGCGTCTCAGCGTAGTTCCCCTCTTGCAGGCGCTACTTTGGATGCAAGCGGAGTACCTGATGCGGCAACTAGAGGTTGACGATGCGTCACTCTGGCATAGTGTGCCACACAGGGTGTGGACATATGGAGCGCAACATCTGCCAATGCCAGCAGTTCCCTGACGATTCCACACCAGTTCCAATCATGCCCTGCCTTTTACCTGCCGATCCTCTAGGCACATGGGTGCGAAGTACGTTCATCTGGTAGTCCTGGAGATGAATCGTCCCTGGTGGTGCGTGGTAACATCGGTGGTGTTGCCCTGTTGCTCCGAGTCTCGATGCCTCGTCATTCCTTGGTAAGGCTAGGCGAGGCCTAATGTCATTGCGGTCTATAGTCGAGGGCACTTCCTTGCCAAGTTGTTGTCGCTTGGTGAGGACTGTTGTGTGTGTGCGTGTGTGTGTCCCTCTTTTTGGAGATTGTACCCGTTGTTCAATGAAATGATCCAGCCTCGGATCGGATCGTTTCAAGGAGGCCTGCCAGGCTCAACAAGATGTTGTCAAAGACGACAGCGTTGCGTTGCTTCCAAATCCACATGCCATCAGCATGACCAATGACGAAGTACCCTTCCACAAGGCACGATGTGTAGAGTGGCACACATTTCAACCACTAGTCGACGAAGTCAACCTCATCCTCCTCCGGGGAGAGGGGGAGGGGGAGCCGTGGATCGGATCCAAGATAGTACCTTGTGCCAAACCGATCGTGAGAAGGGGCAGCCTACAAGGAGGTGCCTCATGGTCTTAGTTGACTGGCCGCATAAGGGGCAGCGAGGGGGGTGTTGGAGCCCTCGTCACACCAGTCTCTCACCCGTCCAACAACGGTCCTGGCAAGCAAGCTAGATGAAGAACTTGACCCGTGGTGGTGCCCATGTGCGTCGTTTGAGCCTCCAAGAGCTTCATAGAATGGCTCCCTCAAAGTGAAATTCGTAACAAGACTTGGAGGTGTACCATGCAAGCGTCGTCCACCTCCAAAGGAGGGTGTCCATCCTCCCTCTCCCCGATAGGTGGAAGTCGTGCACCCTGATACAAAGTTGGACGTACTGCCAAAACTAGTGAGCTCAGCACACCCTGGATGTCTGTGATCCACCGACGATGAAGAAGCGCCTCTCTCATCGTGCGATTCTTTCGAGCGCGTTTTGGGATTAGCGCGTAGAGGTCAGGCGCTATCTCCTCGATGGTCCTCCCTTCGAGCCATCTATCCATCCAAAAGAGAGCCATGTCTCCGTCTCCCATCATCATCGTAGTGGAGGCATCAAAGACCTCAAGCTTAGTCTTGGAGAAGTGCGTATCTAGGCCACGCCAAGGTCGTAGCGGATCAGTACGCATCCTCCAGATCCGGCGAGTTTGGAGGATAATGGCCATGTGAGCTAGGTCAGGGACTACCAAGTCATCGAGCCTGAGAGGTCTGCACACTCTGTCCTAGTTGACATGGCAAAATGCCCTCTGTTCGCATCAGCTCTGCCAGCCCAAAGGAAGCCCCTACAAATCCTCTAGACTTGCTTGAGGGTCTTCTTGTTAAGTTCGAGTATGATGATCTGATGTAGAAAGTCGCCATCAACAATGACTTAACGAGAGCCAAGTGCCCAACCTTCGCCATCATAGAAGCTTTCCATAATGGGAGGTGGTCAGCTATGCGGTCCATAGTGATTGGAGTACCTATGCTGAGAGGCGCCAAATCGACAAGGGGATGCCGAGGTACGTGACAAGGAAGGGTTCCAACTGACATTCCATAGTCCCTACTGCTCCTTGGGCCTCTTCCTCCGTGTAGGCAATTAGAGTGACCAAGCACTTGCCGAAGTTGGTATGTAATCCCGACGCCTATCCAAACAGCACGAGGATTGCGCGAACCGTGTGCAGTTCAGCCTCATTTGGGTGGCAAAAGATGAGTGCATCAACGTAAAGAGAAACCGATGTCACCAACTCTCGGGGCGCGATGCGTCACAACACCCCAAGCTCCTTGGCCTTAGCCAACAACTTGTTGAGTGAGCTGATGAACAACACGAACAACATCGGCGACAAGGGATCTCCCTGTCTTAGGCCCTGACGATGCCAAATTGGGGGGCCCGGCTCGCCATTGAGCATCACCCGTGTGCTAGCTGTTGAGAGTTGGATAGCCACTAGTTCTCTAAACCTAGGGCCAAACCCTACTCCTCGCAACACCTCGAACATCAACGCCCGTGAAACCGATGCGAAGGCTCGAGCAATGTCTAGCTTGAGCATGACTCGTGGCACCTTGAGTCTGTGTAATAGGTGTGCCGTCTGTTGAACCAACATGAAGTGTATGAAGGCGCATTGACTTAGGTCCACCAGGGGGCCCAATCTAGGGGTGAGTTGTGATGCCAACAACTTCGCCGCCAGCGTGTAAAGAAATGGATCAAGCTAATCGGGCGGTAATCTCCTAGGGATGCTGCATTACACCTTTTGGGTAGTAGAATGATTAAGGCTTGGTTAAAGCCTTGAAGTCCGCGCGCACTCATGGTATGGAACTTGTCGAAGGCCAACATGAAGTCGACCTTGATGGTTTGCCAACATGACTGTAGGAATTCCGTCGTGATGCCATCCGGGCTCGGCGCCTTACTGTGGGGTAGTCGCTTGACTACATCCCATAGCTCATCCTCTGTGAAGGGCGCGTCTAGCTCCGATAAGTCCTTTGCATGTGTACCTAGAAAGTCTAGGTCTAGGGAGAACTCATGGTCTATCGTTGTACCTAGCAGAGATTGGAAGTGATTGTATCTGGCTTCGTCCATGGCTACGCAATCAACAACGACCGTGCCATCAACCTGAAGGCTACGTATCCCGTTCTTCTGTCTCTGGTAGGAAGCGTGCTGGTGGAAGAATGCCATGTTAACATCCCCTCTCTCAACCATGCCACCTTAGCACGTTGCCGTGCCATGGTGTGCTCAAGGAAAGCCAACCCTAGGTATGTGCGCTTCAGCTTAGCGCGAAGCACACGCTCATCTGCGGTGAGTTGTCTGGATTCCATAGCGATATCCACTTCTCGCATTATCATAAGCTGCAGTTTCACTGTCCCCACCTTGTCTGCCTAGCTCATGAGCTGGCGTGTCGTGCGCTTCATCTTAGTGACTAGCCAAGATAGGGGTTAGGGTTTCCATCAATGGCCGTCCAAGCAGAGTCAACCACGCCATGAAACCCGACGAGCTTCATCCAGAATTGCTCAAACTGGAAGCACTTTCGACCTGCCGCAACAGGTGTGCAATCCAGGAGCAGAGGACAGTGGTCCGAGATGACCGAGGACAAACAACGCAATGAGCAACTATTGTGCAACTCGTCCTAGTCAGCCGTGCATAATACCTTATCTAGTCTCACGAGTCACGAGTGTCAAGGGTCTCGGGGGGTCCTGCTCATTTGACCAAGTGTATATTCTGCCATGTAGGTAGATCTCCTTTAGCATGCAGTCATTTAGGAATCTCTTGAAACGACCCATCATGCGTCTATGAAGGGTATCATTGTTTTTGTCCTCGTCACGGTAGATCATGTTAAAGTCTCCGCAAAGGATCCAAGGCCCTCTGTGGATCCTCCTAATCTCTCGCACCTTCGAGAGGAAGGCGATCTTATCCGCATCATCCCGTGGACTGTAAACGCAAGTCAACCACCAAGGCTTCTTACCCAGAGGGGTCACCTTAGTTGTAACGTTGTTGCGGTCCACATGTGCGTTGTCGAGCTGTACCACCCTGCTCTTCAAAGCTACTATAATGCCACCCCTCCTATCGGTTGCCAACAAGCAGAAATAAGCATCAAAATCCGCGCAAAGGGTTTCCATAACAATAGCGTTCGTTACAACGACAAGCTTGTTCTCTTGTAAACATATAATGGACGCATTTGTAGTGCCAAGAACTCCTCACCCCCGTACGACATGCACAATCGTTAAGACCACACACGGTAGACACCAAGATCGTTGGTTGTACGACATTGAAACAGTTGATACACCCGTTTGGAGACAACTAGGTCAGACCACCAAAAGGTGTCCGTCCGATGTCTTCGGCAGAGGCATGGCGCATCCTCTGATCGCGGAAATCGTCCACCCATAGAGTTCACCGACCGCCTCAATTATGTCATCCGTGAGAGGCGTCTCGAACATCTTGTGGTAGGTTTCCAAGGCAGTCTCCCAGAGTGCCTCGTCACCGGAGATTAGTCCTAGCTTTCTCTTGAGGTTATGCTCCGACTTGTGCTCCGTGTTGAGCCCTTCTGGCTGTCCTGTGATCCTAGGGCTAGAAGTTCGAGGCCATTAGTCTGCATTGGACCCGCGGTGCCATGATCAACGCATCTGCATGTACTTAGCAGTGGTCAGGAACGCGTATGCGGCCGTGTCTCCAAGGGTGGCCTGGTACTCGGTGTCCTCATAGTTGTGGTACGCCTGCTTACAAATTGGATCTTTGTGTCACGAACATGGTTGTTGTCCGGCTAGGCTAGTTCCGCGAAGGAGTGACTATCGATGAAGCTGGTTTGGTCATGCTCGATTCCTGCACCGTGGATTCCTTGGAAGACCTATCACGCGCCACCACTTCCTGTAACACTGGACCCTGACCAACTTGGGCCACAATATTGGAAACTGGTTGGGCTTCCGTTTCGGCCTCCACATGGGTCGTGTTCTCCTGATGCTGGGGCATGGGCGCGTGGCCAGATTGGGCTGCGGCCTCCTCCTGCGGAGAATTCGGCCATCTGCGGTGCGATTCGGGGAAGGCTGCTGTGTGGGCATGTTGTCTTCTGCGTCGCGATAGTTGACGACGGCCCCTGTGCTCCAACGAAACCATCTCCGTTGCTGCCTGAGGGCGCCAGGATTTGGGTCACGGTTTGAACTCCCACCGTCAGGAGCAGCAGTGGGTAGCGCTGGTGGTAGGTGATCGTTCCTCCTGTCGTATTGTGGGCACACCTTTGGCTGAATTGGTGATGTCACCGGCAGCCAGGGCAGAGGCAACTACCTTTGCTTTGCGTTTCTCTTTCCCGCGCCTCTACTTTTTTTCTCTGCACCTTTGGCATCAAGACAAGACCAACCCCGATCTGCCTGCATGTTCTGCGTGACTGCCACCCGAGGCACTGAGTGAGGAAGGTTTGTGTTAAGGGGTAACCTCAAGGGTGGCCTGATCTTCACGGATCTCGTGGTCAAATTGATGGGAAAGCGAGGGGAAAGGGAGAAGGTAGCGGACGCACACCTCGCGAAGAACACGATGAACACACGCAAAACTCACACGATACAAGGCCAATTGCTCCAGCCGGTGGCCACCGGTCTGATAGAATCCTCGCAAGGAAAGATCGGTCGACGTGCTCCCTCGACCCCAAGCGGAGAGGGAAGAACACCTTGGAGAGGGTCTTGACGTCTTGGCAAAGGGCACCGATGCCAAGGCCTTGTACAACGAGGGAGGCACAATGCAAACTCCAACGAGGTGGTGACGCTAGTCGTCCCCCTTTGGTAAGGGGATGAGGCAAAACTAGAGATTCCACAAAGGGGGGTGTCTTTAGTCTATCATCTATGCCTGAGGGATACATGAGGGGGTGGGGGCTCTATTTATAGGCCAGCCACAAGTTCAGGGGTAGTTTGGGCATGAAACTAGGGTTTGGTGCGGAATAAGAGGTACATGGGCCAAAGTCCCAGCTGGCGGCGCGTAGGCCCATTCGCTCAGGCCGGAGACTCCGGTGTGGTGGTCCGGAGACTCAGGTGTGGTTCGGTCTATCTCTGGAGTGGCAGTCAGATTGTCCCAAGATTGTCCCAGGCCTCGGTCCGGAGATTCCGGTATGTCGGTCCGGAGACTCCGGTGTGACAGCTTCAGCTTCTTCCGTCTCCTCTTTCAAGCCTCCGTCTTGTCGGGCTTGGTGCTCCAGGTTTCCTCCCATGTCTTCGTACTTGTCGGTGTGAACCTATCATGAATATGTGATGGAGTATGAAGTAGTATACCATTCAATGGGGTAGGAAGTGGGCTCGCATAGAGGAACTGGAAGTGTGGCTTCATTCCTGCACACACTCTAATTTGTCACAAGTAAGAGAGGGACAAAGGACAAGAGCTCCTCTCATAGGTTGGTCGCGCAGGCACCACCTCGACGTGTGCCTCCCTCGCAGGTGACCACTTCGATGCTAGGTAGACGCTCGGTGGTACGCCGCACCGTCGGACCACCAGTCGCCTCACCAGCCCTCTTGCCTCCTCAACTGCCTAGCCCACGCCACACCACCATATTGTCTGAGTGACACCGCCATGCCGCTAGTCACTACCTCATTATCCACCTTGACATCACGTCGCCACCTATCTTTTTACTACATTGAATCGTTAATCATCGTTAACACGGTCCATAGAGGTAATCACTACCACCCCTTTTCGTACTAAGCAGGAGGAATTCGTAACTCGAGAGTAGGACATATGTCATAGCCCATCGAAACCGTTCTTGTCACTGGAAAACATGTATTGCCTTCTTTCAGTTTGTTAGGAACCCACTAGGCCCCCTTCTTCCTCGCCTCCAACTGCCCGCATCCACGGACGCCCGCCAAACCACCTGCCTCCGCGTCGGCGGTGCTCCTGCAGCCACCTCAGCCCTAAGCCACTAACCCCCAGATTCTCTGGTGCAAGTGAGTTGCATCCCCGCACACCTAAGATGCCGACGACCGCACCGCCACCCCACACACCCAAGTTTTGGGCTCCCCTCAACCGATGCATAGTCAGCTTCAGGTCACTCACGGCTTGCTGTCGCCTTCTCCGTTGCGGTTTGAAGGTGTGTCACAGACTTTCGCAAGGTGTGGCGGTGGTGACGGACTGTGAGTAGAAGAAGCGCGGAAGACTCTGCAGAGAAGAAAGGGGATAGCGTGCTGGAAGGGATAAGGTCCTTGGCGGGTGGGACCACAGGCGACTGTGATACGCCTGTGGTATCACAACATATTAATGTATTCCATCTAATTAGGTTTGGAATGAATTTAATGCTATTTGAACACAGAGTACGAATATATATACACAAGCGTTAAAAGATCTTATGTTTAATGATTTCCAGCAAATTAGATATATTTGAAGATCTCTCGGACAGATTTTCAGACCATATTAATGATGTAATTAATACCCTCGGTAGATATATATGTGCTGGAGGAGTGCGTACCACAACACACCATTGAAAAAATTATATCGCGCAAGATGGATTCGCACTCTGGGAAACAGCTCTCTCACACCAACACCTCCATTTGCCATTGCTTGTACCAACCTCCCAGATGACCTATTTATCTGGGAGATCTTGGCACGCCTTCCTGTGAAACACCTCCTGATCTACAAAGAAATCTCTCCCTCTTGGTGTGCTGCCATAGATGATGCCGGCTTCGTCCGCCGCCACCGCGACTTCTCTCGTGCGAGTCCTCCATCCATGCTGATCATCCCTCGGAAGGGTTCTTTCGAGGAGGACTTTGAGCTCTCCGAGGATATCATCTTCCACCGCTTTCCTATTGGAAGGACACTCGACACTCTTGAGGAGGAGAAGGTAGAGCTGATGCTTGAAAAGGCATGTCCGCCGGAAGCAGAAGGTATCACAAACAAGATTTTCCCCTCGCATTGTGATGGTCTGGTCGCTATCGGGAGTGTCGATGATAAGGTATTTGTGTGCAACCCAACAACCCAAGAGCTTGTGCTTTTGCCGCTTGGCACCCCGGATGTTCGCATAATTAAGGAGCCCTCTGTAGCTCTTGGCTTTGATACATCGCGCAACCAGTACGTTGTCGCGAGGTACTTCTATCAATGGTACAACATCGACGAGTCCAACGGAGAGCTTGATTATGAGATTGGGCATGAGATTTTCATACTTGGTGGTGACTCGTGGGAGGTCACTGATGACCCGCCAGGCGCGATTGGTAACACAAGACCAGTCTTCATGCAAGGGGCCTTCTATTGGGGGACTTACGGCTTTGAAGATCATCAGTCAGGCATGCTGGTGCGGTTTAGCTTAAGGGACAGGGAATTTGACATGGTTCCATGCCCTCCTGGATTTGCCTATCACTACAATGTTGAGCACCTTGCGGACCTTGACGGCAAGTTGTGCTACGTCAACAATATCTCAGAGACAACGCTTGATGTGTGGCAGCTAGATGATGACGGGATACATCAACCCAAGTGGTCATTGCGATGTCGTATTGATCCGCTTGACGATGGCCTCGGTCTTGATGCCTTCTTCCCGGTTTGGGCAGGCGGGGGCAGGATCATTGTGGCTGTCGACTACGAGAAGCTTTACTGGTGTGAAGAGAAGAGTGGATATATGGAGGAATTGGTTGACCTGGAAGAAGAAATTGATGTAGACCCTGACGATTGTAACTACTACCGATATCACGTCGTCCCTTACATGGAGAGTCTCATCTCTATCAGAGTATGCAACCACTGAAGGCAAGACTCAAGGATCCAACTCAGCCAAGAATATGTTGTTTATGTAGTTGTGTTGAATTTTTATTTGTTTGTTTCTAGTCAAGACATGTAATAATGTAGTTCTACTAGGTTTTTGCCCCGTGGTTCTTGTTCAAGACTGAGCAGGGACAGCGGGTTTCCTAGTAGTCCTTCGAACTCGCCAGTGTCTTTTTCCATTCCCTTGCTTTTGTTCTCCCCCTTTCCCTAAAATTGAAGGATCCATTTTGTTCTATTTCTACCGTTCAATGGTCGAGCCGGTCCCTTGCTAGCGTCGTGTGGTTCACACCTTGCTAGGCGCCCTTGTCTCCCAGCCGCTCTCCAGTAGCAGGTGAACTTGCTGGGCAAACCCAGCATAATTTAGATAAGTGTTTTAGGACTACAAATGCCATGCGAGATTCTTTCAGGTTCCTGCTTATCCACGCAAATGCAGATTCAGTTCAGAGCCTTTTATTTAGTCTGCATGATAGACACAGCCCTACATTGGCAAAATGAATACTCTGTTTTCAGACTCTTTTGTACATGAGTCATGAGTGCTTTGGAAAACTGAAGTACCATGTAACATGTTTTCTGTGGTTAATCATAGGGTCGCTCCAAACTATATGTATATGATATATTTTTTTTTTGCATTGTGTGCTTACTCTTTCTATCAAAATTTGTGATTATGGGAGCTCTGTTCTTTTTGGTTACTGTTTTTTATTACATTCAGGTCCATATAGCTTGAAAAATACAGTTTTCTCCGAAACAATTCAGCTACCCTTTTCCCCCAAAAAATGGTTAGTCTATCCACTGTCAGACCATTTACTTACTTCTAAAGAAGCTGATGTAGAAACGCTCAGCCAGTACACAGGCAACAGCAACATGCTCTGGACTTGGAAAGCAACTTGCTTAAGCACATGTCATTGGTTCATACAGCGTTACACGGTTAATTGGGACACCATTTCTCTCACATTAGTCTGAATATATAGGCTATTACGTTTCCTATTTTCAAAACAAATACTGAAAAACTGAACAAACCTATAGAACAGAAAATAAGTTAGCATTCATATCCATTAAGCCTATACCTCTAGCCTTTTCCATATATCTCATTCCAATCTTTTATCAACAATACCTTGCGGGTCTATAGAACACTCGACCTATCACGGCAGAATATCCTTCAGCAGGTGTGCTCAGCTATACAGCTGCCCATCAACTTTATCCATACCATTCAGCACAGCCCTGGGCAGTACGAGGGATACATTAACATGGGAGTCCCACCGGAGGTTATCAGTGCATGACTGCACCAAGAACATCCCAAGACGATGTTATGGACAACGCAATCAAGTTTCTGTACATGCTCAAGAAAGTGAAATTTGACAATATAAACTACACACCAACGAAGCGGCTCTGGCACCTCCATGCAGCATCACATTCGTATTGCAGCTGCATCAAGAGGTAGTGGATAAAGCAACAAATGAGAGCAGCACGCTGTGTCAGATATATGATAATATGATCGGCAGGATTAGCTACATCTGTATGAAATCTGCATGCTTGCTTCTGATTAATCACAGAAAGAAGCTTGGAGTCAATGGCGAGCTCATTTGTCTGTCGCAAGGTATATGTACAGATGGTGTGAATCAGTTGTAACATCAGTGTAACACTATTTACTTTGAGCTTTTAAAAAGATACACTGTTATTACTCGTCTTCTATTTGACTGCAAAGGATGACTTGAGACTTAAAATTCTATTGATCGGCTAGGTTCTGAAATATTGGTGGTTGTTCAAAATTTACTTAATATGATTCATCTGTTCACCTGCAATTTATGCAGGATCAGATCTATTCAGGCTAAAATTTTATGTTTTGCTTCAAACGATCTGCTATAATATGTGAACATGTTTCAAGAAAACAGTATTGCATTTTCGTATATTTGTTAGCTTGGTGACATTGTAATCCACCTCTGCAGCTTGTATTTTTCATGCATATGCCTCTGGTGTTACATGATGTGGAATGGATTTCCATTGAAAGCACCTGGTAGCTCTGAAGTTTGGATATGGCAACAACGGTCATGTCCTTTGGTGTATACATGGTGATACAGGATGAATGCGTATCCCTGATTATCCCCATTTTTTCTTCTGAAAAACATGTCGATACGGGCGGGGATGGATGTGTAAACGGCAGCCTCTGCTGACTTGCTGAGGAAGAAGATCCGGGCAGGAGGAAGATGGGGAATGCGGCCAACTGAGGAAGAATATCTGGTTTGGAGAAAGTTGAGGACTGTGCTGCCACCGAGGAAGAAGATACTGAAGGAGATGAGATAGATATAGAGGTGGCCGACTAGCAAGATGATCCTTCCTCCCTGCAACATCTAATTATAATCCATGTAACTGAGCTGATAGATCTGTGACCAGAAGCTATGCTGGTGTTGAAGATTCGTGCCATTTTTCTTCGAGCGATCTTCCAGATGATCACTGCATATACATGTATGGAATTCTTTTTTGCTTCTACTTTAATTAGATACATATATGAACAGTATAGCTGCAATGCACACTTTAACTCTCCAGCTCCTCTTTACAAAATACAATATATGTATGACAGAGTTTCGAATTGGTGAAAGTAATTGGAAAATTTGTATAAAGTCGTAAGCATATGCTCATTATGTGTTCAAATCTATGCAAGCCATACAAACCTAGGTGAAGCCGAACTAGCCACCAATGATGCATGTCTGTACTGAATCAAGTACTCCATCCGTCCTAAAATAAGTAACATGGGTGTCTAGATTCGAATGTATCTCTATACTAAAACATGTCTAGATACATGCGAATCTAGACAAAATTATGTCACTTATTTTGGGACGGAGGGAGTACTAATTCATCTATTCTTATAAATCTATTTTTTGTGTGTTTTGGCCTTTGATCACTGCCATTGCGATATAAGGATATCGGGTTGGAACGCTGTTACTTCTCCAACACCCCATCTTCTTGTTGCATGCAATTTACAGGAGGTTTGTCATGAAAATCTGCAAATAACGAGCAACCGTTACTTTTTCTACTTTCATGAAACTTTCCCATTGTCCTCTCATTTTATGCCTCAAAGGCGTCCATGCCTTGAGCATCCAGCAAAAAGCAGGGCGTCAGAGATTATACTACATGTGTGGGACGTACTTAGATCGGGTTACCAGATTGCAATTGGTAATTCAGTATATTTGTTTGGATTGTCATGTATCGCATTGTTCTTTGTGTCACTGTGAGTAATCAAAAACTACATGCCAAAGTATTGAAAATCTTCTTTCCAAATATATTTGTGTGAGTATTCAGCTTATATTGTTTTTCTTTAACCGTGAACTGTGAGGCAATAGTCCTGCCGCATAATTTTATTTCACCCAAAAAATTGCATGTACAATGAACAAAGAAAAAAAAAACTACCTATATACATACATGCTCTTAATCAAGCTATCCATGTACGCTTAATCCTATGCCGAAGAATATTGGTAGCATGTACAAATTTGCACTTCCACTTAGCGAAAGTGGGTCTCTCCTGCAAAAAAATCTTCCCTTTTTAGTAACCAGATATTCCAACATGTTGTGATCAAAACCCCAATGAAAAAAGGACGGACGAAACTCTTTCTAGCTTTTTCTTGATTGAGGAAAAAAAGCTAGAAATCATAATGGGGACTCTGTTCAACCTGAAGATAGCTCTAAATGTGTCTACCGAAATGCAATCAAAAAACAAATGGATTATTTCCTCGTAGGCTCAGAGAGGGCAAAGCTCGCAATAAGTATCATATGCAACTTTTCAGTGTCGAAGCTGCAATAGGTCCCTAATGTTCTACTACCTCCGTTCCATAATACTCCTTCCGTTTTAAAATATAAGATGTTTTAGCTTTGTGAAAGGAGTGTATCTAGATCCCTTTTAGTATATATAGATTCACTCAAAGCCTAGATGACCTACATATTAAATGGGGTCTAGATTCATTCCTTTCACAAGGCTAAAACATCTTATATTTTGAAACGAAAGGAGTATAAGCCGTTAAAAAAGCTATTTTAACTTGCTAAAATGCTTATATTGTGAAACAGAGGTAGTACATGTGACATAGTAATAGCCGAGTACTTTTGTTCTCATGATGCAACTAGACTCAGTTAAGAACTCGGGACTCGAATATGTGCATGTATGTACCCATAGAGCTGAGCCGATGTATATCTATCACCCCTGCAATAGGACCTTAACATTTGTTAGGGGATTGACCTGCATTATAGATTGAAGCTCACCAAGTTCCTGATATGCCAGCCTGGACAGAGGTAAGTAAAAATATTGAAAATATCCTCACGTGTACTGACATATGACAACAATCTTGGAAATTTGACACTAGTCGGCTGAATGCTACCATTGATCAGCCAATTGTCGGACCAAAGCAAAAAGGTACCGCCCTTGCCATGCTTAACTGAAGCAACTCTCCTGAAGTTATCGACCAATTTGAGAACGTCTCTCCACCAAAAAGACCTGCACAAATTCTCAGCATGTGGTATCTTTCCAATATACTCACTCCGTCCCAAAAAGACGTCACATATTTGCGTAGATTAGTATGTATCTATACAGTAAATGCGTCTAGATATATGTAAATCTAGTAAAATCTAAGACAATCCTTTTTGGTACAGAGGTAGTAGTAGGAATTCTATACTGACTGAACCCAAGGGGTATCCAAACGATTATAGAAGCTATCAAGAAATTTTATGAGTAGGGCCGCATTTTTCTTCTAGCCGAACTCCGATCCTATAATTTAGATGATCAAAAGCCTCCCCATCCTTTAACTCCTCGTATTTGATCATCTAAATGAAAGTAGTTCCTAGCCAAACCCATATATTTAGATGAGCAAAATTTTATTTGCTCCAAACCAAATCATTTGAACCAAACATTCAATATTACAAACCAAATCATCTACAACCGAAGATCATCTCGGTCCACCTCGGTTAAAAAAGAAAAAAGAAACACAAAAAACTCACCTAGTGAATTTGTCGAACACCTCGTGGGTGGCGGAGTTGAGAACCGCGACTAGCGGAGTAGAGCGAATGACGATGGGTGAGACCACCGTCGGGGCTGCGCGACGACCGGAGCTCGAGGTAGCGGTTGTGGCATACCCCTGTAGCCAAACATTGGTCGAGTAAACGTCGATTCCACCACCGGGAACTGCTCATCGGAAAAGAGACCGTGGCCCTCAATTTTGGCCATACCAAGGTCCGCGGCGGTCGATCTATGACTTACCCATGCTCCGACGGGTACATTTTCGAAGGAACCTAGCTCGTCACGGCCAGAATCACCCTTGAATCAGCGGCTACTCTCGGGCCCGATTCTAGTGACGACAGCCACTAGCGAGTGAGGCGGAGTGTGGGAGAGGAGGGCAGAGGATGTTTCAGGCTCTTGGTGGAGGCAATAGGTGGTCGCCGGTGTGAATGTTGTTGGGGATGGGTGGCGCAGTAGTGAGGTTGTGCGCACGATTGGAGGGAGAAATATTTTGCTCACCAAGGTCAAGACCGCCAATTTTTGTGAATCGCCGAGGCCGGTTCCTAAAGAAATTGATCATCTAAAGGGAATGCGAGTTCGGCTAGGTGCGGTTTAGATTACTAAATGGGAATATTTTGCTCATCTAAAGGTTTTTGAGAGTTTGGTTAAAGTTGCTATAAAGCTTGCTTTGGTTCATCTAATTTATCTCTCCAAAGGCACTACCGGAGCATCCTATCCAGCTATTTTGTCAAACTAGGCTGCAACTACAAAGAACATAAAAATTATAGTGGCATTGATGCAAGAGCAGAGTTGATCAACTGGAGTCTAGCTCCTTGAGAGACAAAATTAGAGCTGGGGGTGAGTTTTCTCTCTAAACGGCACACCAAGGCATAAGATCCGTGATGGTTGGTCTTGTTGTACTCAATCACTACAAGAAATACTTTAACTTTTGATCCCCAATATTGGTCATTATATGGTTATTGTGTTTTATTCATGAAATTTTTATGACAAAAAAATATGGTTAAAAGTTTAGTGCCAGTAAATGTTTATAGATTTTATGGCCAAAATTTCTGCCAGAGACGATCTTGTTAGGTCCGAATTTTTATTTTTGGCCTTGGTCTTTTTACAATATATTTTCTTTTGGGGCTTTGGGATTTTTATAGTCTATTTCTTTTAGGCCTTGGCCTTTTAAGAATCTCTTTTTTTTAGCTTTTATAGTTATAATTCATTTAATTTTTCAAAAATTTATAACGTTATTTTCTAAATGTTTGTTTAGGCCCTGACCTTTTCACATCCTAGTTGTGTGATCCAGTAATATTTGGGGTGTGGTCTTTTACACACCAGTGATGAGCCCAGGCATCTAATGTCAAAACTATTTTGCCTCTTTACATGGTTTTTCCATCATATTTGTCACCACAACACATATCAAATAATAATAAATTATCTTAGCACATATCAAGTAAAAATACATTATCTCATCACATATCAATAACAATAAATTATCTCGGCACATCATCTCACGGGTTCAAAGTTTTAGGTTCAAAGTTTCACTGAATACATATCATCTCACACTACAACAACACACGTAGGACGTGGCGGTTATAATCTTCGAGGCACACACCTAATCTCCATGTTCACGCTAAGATAGAAAAAAGACACCGGAGATAACTATATCGGGAAAAATGAATTGGTGACACTTTTTCGAGCTACACATCTTATACGTTGTGCGATCTATTTCCGGTAGTAGAGTCTATCTGCTCCAGTACAATGACGCACGGCGTAAATTTCAGCGCCGTGGATAGATAGGGTGAGACTCGTTATTTTAGTGTGTTTGATACACATTTAGTAGCAGAAAAGTTAATGACAATCATGTTGAGTTTGCAAGATAGAAAACAGAAAATTTCCTATGATATGAACAACTAAGCACCAAAATCTATCTATCTAGATACAAAAAACAGATGGAACTACATCCATAGAGAATTTAGCCTCGAAGACTGAAAAGCTTTCGAAAAGCGTTACAAGATTTATTCTCGTGGATGATGTAGTCATACACTTGACGATATCAAGATCGAGTTGAAGTCCAGTGCCACAAAGTAGCAGCACATCCATGATCGCACACACGTTCAGCACCCCGAAAACCTCTGAGTTCTTGCTCCAGCAAAGCAGCAGAAATAGCAGATCCTTTCTAGAGAAACCACCGAGAACATGTACTTCGCTAATCCGAAGCTATGAAATATGCTAGAGGGGGAGAGAGATCTTTCACGAGAAGGTGCGTGAGGAGAGTAGGCCACCACCTCCTTTTATAGGGGAGGGGCAGCCCCAATTTCATGGTGGGCGCCCCCACCTCTCCCTCATTCATGTGGGTGGAGCTTCCACTAAGCCCTTCCACATAAATTCCAACCCACTCATGCTACATTAATTTTTCACCAAAATTAATGCATGCTCTCATTAATAAAACAATTTATTTCTTTTATTCAGAATTTTGTTAATTACTTTAATTACCAAACATTTGCATAAAACCCCGTGGATTACTTCGATATTACATATGAAACTATTTTCAGCAAATTTTCCATGAAATAATTCTGGTGCTTATTGAAATAATCCATGTGCTACCAAAACCTTTTGCTGGTATTATATTTGCCTCCTTTGGTGTTGGTATACCTTAAGTGTGTCACCCTATGGTTCGTGAATGATGCATACATGATTGAGACCCCATTTTCGGTCAATAATTAGCAGTGGGACCTGGAGATCCGTACCAACTCCCACATATTCAACGATGACTCTTGTGATCCTTTGTCTCGCGATATATTACATGCCCAAGATTCGATCATAGGTATCCTCATACCTAGTTTGATCTCGTTACCTACAACTACAAGTACTCCTTTCTCATTCCCGTGATATAACATTTTATGTGATCAAATCACATGCTTGCAAGATGTGTCAATGTGATATCACCGAGAGGGCCCTAAGTATATCTCTCTGTCATTGGGATGGACAAATTACACTCTTGATCCATGAGCCTCAACATATAACTTTTTGAGTACCCCCAAACCCACCTTTATAGTCACCCTGTTACGGTGTGACGTTTGATGTTATCAAAGTACTCTTCCGGTGTTAGCAATTAACATGATCTCATGGTCTAACGATTAGGGTTACTTCGTATGAGATGTTATATCAAGATAAATATAATGACTTTGATCGTATTACTATATTTTGGTTGAATGTTCATCACATCATTCCAACAATGTTGTGACCCCGTTATTAACAACATCCAATGTCCATGATCAAGAAACATTGATCATCTTGTTAATCAATGAGCTAGTTTAAATGAGAGGCATAACTAGGAACTCTTATAAGTTTATTAAACAAACATGTATTAACGTTTCCAATTAACACAATTATAGCATGAAAAATAAACATCTATCATATACTTGAAATAAGATAATAACCACTTTATTATTGCCTCTCGGGCATATTCCCTTCAGTCTCCCACTTGTACTAGGGTCAATAATCCAGATTACATAGTGATAAATCTAACACCCATGGATTTTTGGTGTTGATCATGTTTTTCTCTAGGGAGAGTTTTTGTCAATGGATCTGCTATATTCAGATCTGTATGTACTTTACAAATCTATATATCGCCATCCTTGACATGCTCGTGCATAAAGTGAAACCGGTGCTTCATATGCTTGGAATTCTTGTGAGACCTTGGTTCTTTGGCATTGACTATGGCTTCATTGTTGTCACAATAGATGACCATCGGGTCCAATGCACTGGGAACCACACCTAGTTTAGCTATGAACTGCTTCATCCAAACCGCTTCCTGCGCAACTTTTGAAGCAACAACATATTCCACCTTCATTGTTGATCCCGCCACCACGGGTTGTTTGGAACTCCTCCAACTAACTGCTACTCCATTCATGAGAAACACGTACTCGGATTGTGACTTAGAGTCACCCGGATTGGTGTCGAAGCTATCATCGACGTAACACTTTGTGAAGAGTCCTTCTTCACCTCTGTACACGAGAAACATGTCCTTAGTCCTTCTCGAGTACTTAAGGATATTCTTAACCGCTATCCAACATTCCAAACCTAGATCAGATTGGTACCTGCTAGCCAAGCTAATAGAATGTGCCACATCCGGTCTTGTAGACAACATGTCATACATGATAAAGCCTATGGATGAGGCATAGGGGATCTTATCCATCATTCTCTATCTTCTGCCGTAGCTGGGCTTTGAGTCTTACTCAATGCCTTGCCTTGCAACATAGGTAAGAACCCTTTCTTACTTCCGTTCATACTGAACTTGTTCAATATCATGGCATCTTGATCTGTCTCTATGGATTTTCATGCCTAGTACGTATGATGCTTCACCAAGGTCCTTCATCAAAACATTGTTGTTCAGATAACTTTTAACACTATTTTAAAAGATCTATATCATTTCTAATCAACAACATGCATCCACATATAATATTACAAATCCCACAGATCTCCCACACACTTTCTTGTAAATACAAGCTTCTCCGTAACTTTGGACAAATCAAAACCCTTTGATCACCTCATCAAAGTGGAGATTCCAACTCCGGGATACTTGGTTTAGTCCATAGATGGATCGCTGAAGTTTGCATATCTTGTCAGCATCCTTAGGATTAACAAAACCCTTTGGTTGTACCATATACAACTCTTCCTCAATGTTACCATTAAGGAACATGGTTTTGATATCCATTTGCCAAATTTCATAAGTGAAAAATGCAGTAATTGCTAACATAATCCTAATAGACTTTAGCATCACTACGGGAGATAAAGTCTCATCGTAGTCAACTCCTTGAATTTGTCGAAATCCCTTTGCAACAAGTCGAGCTTTATAGATGGTCATATTACCACCAGCGTTAGTTTTCTTCTTGAAAATCCATTTATCCTCAACATCCTTCCGGTCGTGAGGTAAGTCCACCAAGGTCCAAACCTGGTTTTCGTACATGGATCCCATCTCGGATTGCATGGCTTCTATCCATTTGTTGGAATCCGGGCTCATCATCGCTTCTTCATACATCGCAGGGTCATCATTTCCATCTACCATGAAATTCATGACAGGATTTCCGTACAGTTGAGGAGCTGCATGTGTCTTGCTTGACCTGCGAGGTTTGGTAGTGTCCCGTTTTAGAGTTTCATGATCTTTATCATTAGTTCCCTCTTCATCTGGTGAAGTCAACTCCAAAACAACTTTCGGTGCTATGCCACTCACCATTTCATGAAGATAAGGTTCAATAACCTCGTCGGGTTCTACCTTCCTACTCTCACACCTTTCACAAAAACTCGTTCTCTAGAAAGGATCCATTCTTGGTAATGAAAACCTTGCATTTGGATCTGTGATAGAAGGAATACCCAATTGTTTCTTTAGGATATCCTATGAAGACGCATTTTCCGCTTTGGGTTCTAGTTTATCATGTTGAAGTTTCTTCACATAAACATCACATCCCCAAACTTTTAGAAATGACAACTTATGTTTGTTTCCAAACCATAATTCATACGGTGTCGTTTCAACGGATTTAGATGGTGCCCTATTTAAAGTGAATGCAGTTGTTAGCAGTGCATAACCCCAAAACAAAAGTGACAACTCAGTCAGAGACATCATAGACCGAACCATATCTAATAAGATACGCTTACGATGCTCAGATACACAATTACACTGTGGTGTTCTGGAATGCATGAGCTATGAAACTATTACACACTCTCTCATGTGTGTTCCAGACTCGTAACTTAGATACTCACCTCCATGATCAGATCGCAATTTTTTTATCTTTCAATTACGATGGTTTTCCACTTCACTCTGAAATTCCTTGAACTTTTCGAAGGTTTTAGACTTGTGTCTCATCAAATAGATATACCTACATCTACTCAAATCATCTGTGAAAGTAACAAAATAACAATACCCACCACGCGCTGACACACTCATTGGACCACATACATCAGTATGTATGATTTCCAATAAAGTTTGGATATCTTTTAGCTCTCAGTGTTCTTTAAATGATCATGCCATTACCATAAAGATTATAATAAGGATAACACATTCATAAACGAAAATGCGACCATAATTGAAATTATTCATAACAATAGAACAACTAATTTGTCACTGATTTATTTGAATAACCGTCTCGCGAGATGCAAGACACGCTAATAAGTTCACACACTTAAATTGATTACAAAATTTATTCAAATTCCAAACTAATCAAGACGATAAATGTAGAAGGAGAAGTGTCGGTGACCATCAACATCTTGCTTGCCATCAACACACCGGGTCTCCTCATATTCTCCATGCAACACTCAAGCAGACGGTCATGTTTTCACAAAACAGAACAAATATCAAATACTTAGTAAAACTGCAATTGTTTTGTGAGGAATACATTTATAAATTGTATATTATGTATACCTGCTCCATCGATGATCTCTCCTGCGGTAGGTTCTACCTTGATAGTTCTCAACTGCGCCGTGAAATGATGAAAGGTGAGTGAATCCTCTCTCATCACATAGCCCCTGATGACCTCTTTGTAGCGGAGAGGAAGCAAGTGCAACACACCATCTATCGCAAATTCGTCTGTCATCCAGTAGCCCACTTCATACACGAGGCGCGCACGAAACATATGCATGACCTCCAAGTGACTATCCAAGCACATATTTTCTTCCATCTTTTGTGAAAGAAATTTTTCCAGTAGCTCAAACTTCAAAAGCCTAATTTGTTCTATGAATATTGCCCTCAACCCATCTATCATATCATATGGTAGTATCTGTGGAAACTGCTGCTGTAACTCAGGTACCATAGCAAATCGCATGGTGCATGATAGAAGGATGAACATGTCACAATGATCGTGAAACTAATCATCTTCTTCCTCACTTGTATTATCATTGGGAGCATCTCCTAGTGGTTCTTGTATTGTGTAGAGTATGTCATTAATATTGAGGATGTCCCCTAAGCATTGATACTAGTCTATGGAGTTGGGCCCATCTAGTTTAAGTTCCCCATCACGCAAGAAAGATGCATGGTTGTAATACACATGATGGTATGCCATGATCTACAAGGATATTTTAAAAGACATTAAGACTAAGTTAATCATACAAGTTCTAGTTTTATAATCAAATTATTACATGAGCTCCCACTAAAACTATCATCCCTAAGATGGTTTTAGTGATTACACAACCCAAATTCACTACACCATCCCTGATCATCACGACCGCTAATATAGCTGCAAAGGTGGACAACACAATGTTGATCACATCATTCATGTGACTCATGCTCAATCTCTCATGTTTCGAGGCCATGTCTATATATGCTAGGCTCACCAATTTAACCCCGATCATCACGGTGTACTTCATAACGATGAACTTCTTAGTGGTGCATACTAAGGGAGAACACTACTGTTGGTATTAATTAGGGATCATCTTATTAATTCTGCCATTGTGTATCTAATACTAGCAAGCAAATAGGATGCATAAAGGATTAACATCACATGCAATTCATAATGTGTGATATGATATGGTCCTTCATGATCACACCATGATCTCAATCGTGCGATCTGGAATGATCTCCATCTTTCCCACTAGCGTGACACCAAGTCCACGGCGCCTCCAGTCGGTCGTCCATCATGATGATACACTACTACTACAACGTAGTAATAGAAAGTAATCTACTTTACATCATGATCTCGGCACACATGCTATTTTGAATAGAATGAACAACCAAGTGGCTCCTGCTGGTTGCTTTACATAAAGTGCATTTCATACAACAATATAAAATTACCATATCACATCACATGCCCTTCAAAATAAATTTAGACTCCTTTACTTTATCTTTTGCCAATTTTACGTGGCTGCTAGGGCTTTCGTGATAGAACCATTTCTTACCTACAAGCTTCACCCACAACATTGATCAAATAGTTATCTCTACTACACCCATTTCGAGGCCCTCTGTTGCAAATGTCATATCAACTACTATGAGAGAGACATATGCCTGCCTGCCAACCGCATATATGGTACAACTGCTTACCCGTAAGGTCGATTTGGGCCGCTTCATCAAACAGTTCCGTGATATAAACAAGTATACCTGAAATAGTAACAACTAGAGGATCAATGCCCACATTCAATATGTGTTCTACCCATACTAGCATAACTACTCATAGATTGGCTTTGATACCATTGAAGGGGTTCGTAGCAGAAAACAATAATTTTTCTAACTAGCACAACACCTAGCAAAGATTGACCTATGAGTTAAGCTGTAAGGGGAGAGCTTCGGTGACATACCCTTGTAGACCGATAGCATTTAATGTTTCACGATAAACATGGATGATGTTGTTGTACTCGTAGCTGACCTCAAGGATGCATTGCACCTTGCACGATGTCCAGGTGACACAACTGGCAACACCTCCATGATCTCGCACACGTCCAGTGTCCGACAACGACTCTCGTTCTCCCTAATCTAGCTTGGATGCGGAAGTAGACCTTCCAGAACTAGGATCCAGCAGTGTAATGGCATGCCTGGGTTGTGTCATCTCCTACGCGCATAGTTCTTCTTGGAACCACGAACACGAAAGCCAACAAGAGAGAGAGAAGGAAAAAATCCCTAAGGAAAATTATTCTTAGTAATTTCCCAATTATTTCTTGTGTATTTTCCCTCTCCCTGGACCCCTCTTTACATAAGAGAAGGGGAGGGACCCCTACATGCCAGCTGACAATGTGGGACTAAAGTAGGAGGGGCGTGCCATGGGGAGGAGGGCTCACCGGGTGGGCCCCACCCCCACCCTGTGCACGACCAAGGCCGACTGGGTGGGTGGCCCTAGGAGGCTCGCCCACGTGGGCCCTTCTCTCCGGCAAGTGGCCCAATAGGGAGGTTATGCCCAAAATTCATTTTTAAATATTATTTTTTATTAATTCCAATAATTAATATTAAAAAAATTAACATTTTCTCATCATCAAAAACCCCTTTTCGATCATTCAAAATTTCTTTGGACTTTACCCAGAACCCTTTAGCTTTCTCTCTTTCTCTCTACTAGTGATCCTGATGATTCTAAAACAATCTTCAAGAGTTGTAGAACCCTTAAGTGTGTTTCCTATAGTTTGGAACATCACATACATGATCGAGACACTCTTCTCTATTCAATGATCATCAGTGGGATCTGGATACCCATAATGACCCTATGCATTCCACAATGTTTGGAACATCACATACATGATCGAGACGCTCTTCTCTATTCCTTTTGTTACGTTGGTACATAACTCATCTGATATCTGATCATCGGTATCAACATACTTTGTTCAATCTCTTTACTAACAAGTCTACTTATCTTGCTCACGTGATATCGCATCCTCATGACCTAGTCATTCGCTGTAGCTTCTTGGATGCAATATCACCGAGTGTGCTAGTGTATCTTCCCTTCACGCAGGAGAGAAAATCCCAATCTCGATGCATACACCTCAACATATCCCTTTGGAATACCTGATAGACACCTTTATGATCACCCTGCTACAGTGTGATGGTTGATGCAGTCAAGATAGCCTCAGGTGATAGTGATTAAATATGATCTCACGGTCTAAGGAGAAGGTCACTTTGTTTCCTAATTATTGCAACAATGAACTATGTAAGTTGATCATGTCACAATACTTATGTTGGGAAATCTTGTCCGTCACATGATTCACTAATGATATAACTTCATTATCAATTGGCATAAATGCTCCATGATCAAGAAACTTTGATCATCAGTTACACAATGAACTAGTTGTATAGAGGCTAGTAGCGACTTGGCTTTTTTACATACCACACGTGTATCAATGTTTCCGCTTGATACAGTTATATCATGGTACAAAAATATTATAAACTAATTGAGATATGATAATAAACACCATTTATTATTTGCCTCCAGGGCATATATTCTTCAAGACCCTCCTTAGATGCTGCTAGAGTATTTATATACTCAACCTTCATTGTAAAGTATCCGTCACAATGTTCAACTTTGAAGTTCATCCAAATCCAACATGGAACTTTCTTCTAGCCCACCGTGACACCTTTTATTATACACATATCCTAATTGAGATAAAAATTGTTTGTATCTATGACAAAACGTGTATCTATGTAACACCTTACAATGAACCATTTGTCACTTTTGGATACAAAACATATTCTTAGTTCTTCTAAATCACATAAAAATATTCTTGTTATTCTCCAATGATACTCATACTCATTACTCTGATATATGCTCGTAAACATTTACAGAATATAACATATTTGGTTGTGTACATATCATGGCATACATCATTCATGAAATCGTTGTTGCGGTTTTACTCATCAAGTGTCAACACACCTGATTCTTGCCCTAACCTCTTTCATCTAGCAAGAACCCTTCTTGTCATTTCCATATTAAACTAATTAATTAAATATTTCATCTATGTACTTTGGCATAACCATATTAGCACATAAATATATATTTATAGACGTTTCATGCCCAATATTTTAGTTTTTCCTAAGTATTTAATCAAAAATCTAGTTTTAATGAAATTTTAGTTGTTTCAAGAAAAGATACATAATTTTCAATCAACAATATGTCATCTGAACAAAGTATTAGAAATATGTCTTACAGCTACCACATATATGTACAAGAATATTTTTCGTTCTCGATGACCAAACTCTTTGACAATTACATCATAATGAAGATTCCAACTCCATGATGCTTGCTTCAGTCCTCAAATTATAAGATGAAGTTTGCATACCCTTCTAGCATTTTATGGATGACAAAACCCTCAGTTGTATCTTATATCCATCCTTGGTTAGCTTCATGTTAAGGAACTTTAGTTTTGACATCTAGCTATCACATCTCGTAATTGAAATATGTAGTGATTGTTAGAATAATCCGTACAAACTTAAGCATCATTATGAAAGATCTATTCTTGCCGTATTCAACTCTTTGAACTTTGTCATAAACTTCTTTTTGACAAGTTGAGCCTTTTATGGATGTGGATATCAACGCCTATTTTTTATAGATCCATTTACTAACAATAGGATTGATTCCTTCCGGAGGGTATACCTGTTGGAGATATGCCCAAGAGGCAATAATAAAAGTGATTATTATTATATCTTTGTGTTTATGATGAATGTTTACATCCCATGCTATAATTGTATTATTAGGAAACACTAATACATGTGTGTTTTGTAAACATAAGAGAGTCCCTAGTAAGCCTCTTGTTGACTGATTGATGATCATGGTTTCCTGATCATGGACATAAGGATGTGATTAATAACAAGATTATATCATTAGGAGAATGATGTGATGGACACAAACCCATAGTAAGCGTAGCATAAGATCAAGTCATTAAGTTCGTATTGCTGTAAGCTTTTAAATGCATAGTAACCTAATCCTTCGACCATGAGGTTGTGTTAATCACCATCACCGGATGGGTACTTTGATGACATCAAACACCGCTTCGTAACTGGGTGGTCATAAAAGTGTCATTGGGTATTCTGAAAGTATGTGTTGAAGCGCATGGACCAAGATTGGGATTTGTCCATCCATATGACGGATAGATATGCTCTGGGCCCTCTCGGTGGAATGTCATCTAGTTAGCTTGCAAGCATGTGACTAGGTCACAAGAGATGACATATCACGGAACGAGTAAAGAGTACTTATCAGCAACGAGGTAGAACTAGGTATGGAGATGCTGACGATCAAACCTCGGATAAGTATAGTATCGCGTGACAAAGGGAATTGGTTTCGTATGTAAATGGTTCAATCGATCACGAAGTCATCGTTGAGTATGTGGGAGCCATTATGGATCTCCAGGTCCCACTGATGGTTATTGATAGGAGATGTGTCTCTGTCATGTCTACATATTCACGAACCGTAGGGTGACAGACTTAAGGTTCGAAGTTGTTTTAAGTAGATATGGAATGTGCGTTGGAGACCGAATGTTGTTCGGAGTCTCGGAATGGATCCGGGACATCACGAGGAGATCCGGAATGGTCCGGAGAATAAGATTCATATATTGGGAATCATTTTCTGAGTTAGGAAATGTTCCGGAGTATTTGTATGAGGGTTCTAGAAGGTTTCGGAATGTTCCGGAAGGTTCTGGAAGGTTTCTTGGAGTTTGCTTGAAAACCAAGGAAGGGATCAAGGAGTCCTGGTGGGTCAAGACTAGGAGTCGTGGGGGAGGAGGACTCCTCCCCCCTCCCCAATCCGTCGGCCCTAGAGGGAGGGGAGTCCTACAAGGACTCCCCCTCCCCATGACGCCTCACCCCCTTTTAAATAGAGGGGCAGGGGCGCCCCCTCCACCCTGGCTCCATAACTCCCAATATCTACCGCCTCTCTCCTCCACCTTTCTTCTGCACAGGCATAGGTGAAGCCCTGCAGAATTCTCTACTCCACCACCACCACCACGCCGTCATGCTGCTGGGATTCCGTGGAGAAGATCTACTACCTCCGCTGCTCGCTGGAACGAGGAGAGAAAGGTCTGCTTCGACTCCGCACGTATGACCGACTGCGGAAGCGCTGCCGAAACGCGGCGCCGGAAGGATCGTACACTTGACCGACTGCGGAAGCGTTGCCGGAACACAACGCCGGAAGGATCGTCCACACGATCTTGAGATCGGCAAGTGATCGACTACATCAACCACGAGATCTAATCTCGTTAATGCTTTGGATCTACGAGGGTTAGTTCCTATCTATCTCGTTGCACATGTCTAATAGATTAGATCTTGGCTTTTATCTAGATTAGATCTGGGTTTTGTTCGTTCTTGTGGTAGAAATTTTTTGTTTTCCATGCTACGAACCCATCAGTGGTATCAGAGCCGTATCTATGCGTAGATCTGTTGCACGAGTAGAACACAATGTTTTTGTGGGCATTGATGCTTTTGTTGTCAGTGTCTTAGCGTGTACTTTGCATCTTGCGGCATGGTGGGATGAAGCGGCTCGGGCTAACATTACATGTCATCGCACATGAGACTTGCTCCACGCTTGACGTGCAACTTGCTTTGCACAAGTGGCTTTGCGGGTGTCTGTCTCTCCCACCATAGTTAAGATTCAATTTACAATGAGCATCTGACAACACTTGTATCAACGTTGTGGTTCTTGTTCGTAGGTAAGATCGGTCTTATGTGAGAGCCCCAAACCACGTAAAACATGCAAAGAAAATTAGAGGCATCTAACTTGTTTTTGCAGGGGTTTTGTGATGTGATATGGCCATCATGTGATTGTGATTGTATTTGATGTATGCAATGATCCTTGTTGTAATATGGCAACCGGCAGGAGCCTAATGGTTGTCTTTAATTCTGTTAAGACCTGCGTGTCTATTCATCTTGTAATAGCTTTATTCCAAGTAGTTGTAATAGTTGCTGGTGATGATGGACAACCATGAAGCGGCGCCACTGACCTTGACACAATGCCGGTGATGATGGAGATCATGTTCGTGCTTTGGAGATGGAGATCAAAGGCGCAAGAAGAAAAGGCCATATCATATCACACTAATTATGAATTGCCTGTGATGTTAATCCTTTATGCATCTTGTATTGCTTAGATCGTGACGGTAGCATTATAAGATGATCCCTCTCACTAAATATCAAGTAATAAAGTGTTCACCCTTAGTTGGCACCGTTGCTAAGACTCGTCGTTTCGAAGCATCTCGTGATGATCGGATGTGATAGATTCTACGTGTGCATACAACGGGTGCAAGCCAGATTTGCACATGCAGAAACTAAGGTTATCTTGACGAGCCTAGCATGTACAGACATGGTCTCGGAACACAGAATACCGAAAGGTAGAGCATGAGTCATATAAATGATATGATGAGCATGAAGATTGTTCGCCGATGAAACTACATCTTCTCTCGTGAAGATCGGACTTGGTGTAGTGGACTTGGTTCGTGTAATCACTAAGACAATGTGAGGGATGTTGTTTTGAGTGGGATTTCACCTAGTTAGTTTAAGAATTAAATTTGAACTCAGTTTGTCATAAACTTAGTCTAAACTACTTGCAAATTATTGTAGATTATGGCGACCCCCTCCATCAATTTCAATGCGTTCCTAGAGAAAGAAAAGCTTAAGAACAATGGAAGCAATTTCACGGACTGGTTCCGTGGACTGAAGATCGTCCTCAGGGCTGGTCAGTTGACCTATGTGCTCGAAGCACCGCTAGGTGACCCACCTGCAGATAATGCCACCGATGACGAAAAGAATGTTTTCGCCACTCGGAAAAATCATTACTCCACAGTTTAGTGTGCCATCCTGTACGGTTTAGAAGCGGAGCTCCAGAAGCATTTTGAGCACCACGACCCGTCCGAGATCATTAAGGAGCTCAGGCTAATTTTTGAGACTCGCGCGGCCATGGAGAGCTATGAGGCCTCTGAAAAGTTCTTTAACTGTAAGATGGACGAAGGAAGCTCCGTTAGCAAGCACGTGCTCACCATGTCTGGGTACGCAAACAAGCTCCAAGAGTTGGGAATATCGATTCCTAATGAATTGGGGATTCACCGTCTCCTTCAATCACTGCCACCGAGTTACAAGAACTTTGTGATGAACTACAACATGCACTGCATGAACAAGACGTTGCCTGAACTATCGTCCATGCTGAAAACTGCTGAAGTGGAGATCAAGAAGGAGCACCAAGTGTTGATGGTCAATAAGACCACCAATTTCAAGAGACGGGGCAATCCTAAGAACAAGGGCAACTTCAAGAAGGACGGCAAGAAAGCTGCCGCACCTACTAAGAAGCCCAAGGCTGGTCCTAAGCCTGAAACTGAGTGCTTCTACTACAAGGGTGCTGGTCACTGGAAGCGTAACTGCCCCAAGTACCTGGCGGATCTGAAGAATGGCAACATCAAGAAGAAAGGTATATTTGATATATGTGTTATAGACGTGTATCTTACTAGTAATCGTAGTAGTGCCTGGGTATTTGATACTGGTTCGGTTGCTCATATTTGTAACTCGAAACAGGAGCTGCGGAATAAACGAAGACTGGCAAGAGACGAGGTGACGATGCGCGTTGGAAATGGCTCCAAGGTTGATGTGATCGCAGTCGGCATGCTCCCTCTACATCTACCTTCGGGATTAGTTTTAAATTTGAATAATTGTTATTTGGTGCCTGCGTTAAGCATGAACATTATATCTGGATCCTGTTTATTGCGAGACGGTTACTCTTTTAAGTCCGAGAATAAAGGTTGTTCGATTTATATGAGTAATATCTTTTATGGTAATGCACCTGAGATGAATGGTTTATTCTTACTGAATCTCGATAGTAGTGATACACATGTTCACAACATAGATGCTAAACGAATTAAATTGAATGATAATTCTACATACATGTGGCACTGTCGTCTTGGTCACATTGGAGTGAAGCGTATGAAGAAACTCCATTCTGATGGACTTCTTGAATCACTTGATTTTGAATCACTTGAAAGATGCGAAGCATGTCTAATGGGAAAAATGACTAAGACTCCATTCTCTGGTACAATGGAGCGAGCTACAGACTTATTGGAAATAATACATACCGATGTGTGTGGTCCAATGAGTGTAGCATCGTGTGGTGGATATCGTTATGTTCTCACTTTCACGGATGACTTGAGTAGATATGGGTATGTCTACTTTATGAAACATAAATCCGAAACTTTCGAGAAGTTTAAGGAATTTCAAAGTGAAGTGGAAAATCATCGTAACAAGAAGATTAAATTTCTGCGTTCTGACCGCGGAGGTGAATATCTAAGTTATGAGTTTGGCATGCATTTAAAGAAATGTGGAATACTTTCATAGTTGACATCGTCGGGAACACCACAGCGTAATGGTGTGTCCGAACGTCGTAATCGAACTCTCTTAGATATGGTTCGGTCTATGATGTCTCTTACAGATTTACTGTTATCATTTTGGGGCTATGCATTAGAGATAGCCGCATTCACTTTAAATAGGGCACCATCTAAATCCGTTGAAACGACACCGTACGAATTGTGGTTTGGTAAGAAACCTAAGTTGTCGTTCCTTAAAGTTTGGGGTTGCGAAGCATATGTAAAGAAGTTACAACCTGATAAGCTAGAACCCAAAGCGGAGAAATGCGTCTTCATAGGATACCCTAAAGAAACAATTGGGTATACCTTCTATCATAGATCCGAAGGCAAAGTTTTCGTTGCAAAGAATGGATCCTTTCTTGAGAAGGAGTTTCTCTCGAAGGAGGTGACTGGAAGGAAAGTAGAACTCGATGAGGTTATTGAACCTTCTCTCGGATTTGAGAGTAGCGCAGCACCGGAAGATGTTTTTGTGCCGCATGCACCAATTGGAGAGGAATATAATGATAATGATCATGAAACTTCAAATGAAGTTACTGCTGAACCTCGCAGGTCAACAAGGGTTTGTACCACTCCTGATTGGTATGACTCTGCCTTGAACGTCATGTTGGTGGACAACGATGATGATCCTGCGACGTATGAAGAAGCTATGGTGAGCCCAGATTCCAACAAATGGCTGGAAGCCATGAAATCCGAAATGGGATCCATGTACGAAAACCAAGTGTGGACTTTGGTGGACTTACCGGATGGCCGTAAGGCTGTCGAGAACAAATGGATTTTCAAGAGAAAAACAGATGCTGATGGTAATGTTACCGTCTATAAAGCTCGACTTGTCGCGAAAGGGTTCCGACAAATTCAAGGAGTTGACTATGATGAGACATTCTCACCAGTAGCGAAGCTAAAGTCTGTGAGGATTTTGTTAGCAATTGCTGCATATTTCGATTATGAGATTTGGCAAATGGATGTCAAAACGGCGTTCCTTAATGGTGACATTGAGGAAGAGTTGTATATGGTACAACCCAAGGGTTTTGTCGATCCTAAAGATGCTGACAAGGTATGCAAACTTCAGCGCTCCATTTATGGACTGTAGCAAGCATCCCGGAGTTGGAATCAACATTTTGATAAAGTAATCAAAAAATTTGGGTTTATACAAACTTATTGAGAAGCTTGTATTTACAAGAAAGTGAGTGGGAGCTCTGTAGCATTCCTAGTACTATATGTAGATGACATATTGTTGATTGGGAATGATATAGAACTTCTTAATAGCGTCAAAAGCTATTTGAATAATAGTTTTTATATGAAGGATCTTGGCGAAGCGGCATACATTCTAGGCATCAAGATTTATAGAGATAGATCAAGATGCCTAATAGCGCTTTCACAAAGTACATACTTGGACAAAGTTCTGAAGAAGTTTAGAATGGAAGATAGCAAGAAAGGGTTCGTGCCCATGTTGTCAGGTAAGACCTTGAGTAAAACTCAAAGTCCAGCTACGGCAGAAGATAGAGAGAAAATGAATAATATTCCCTATGCCTCAGCCATAGGTTCTATCATGTATGCCATGCTATGTACAAGACCGGATATAGCACATGCTGTTAGTTTGACTAGCAGATATCAAAGTGATCCTGGAATGGAGCACTAGACAGCGGTCAAAAATATCCTAAAGTACCTAAATAGGACTAAGGATATGGTTCTTTCTTATGGAGGTGATGAACAGCTTGTTGTAAACGGTTACACCGATGCTAGTTGGAACACCGATCCGGATGACTCGAAGTCACAGTCGGGATACGTATTTATTTTGAATGGTGCTGCAGTGAGCTGGAGGAGTGCAAAGCAAAGCGTTGTGGCAAAATCTTCAACTGAATCGGAATACATAGCTGCTTCGGAGGCTGCACAAGAAGCCGTATGGATGAAGGAATTCATTACTGAACTTGGCGTGGTTCCCAGTGCGTTGGACCCGATGGCCATCTACTGTGACAACACAGGTGCCATAGCTAATGCACAGGAGCCAAGGTCACATAGCAAGCTGAAGCACATCAAGCTAAGTTTCCACGCTATTCGCGAGTATGTCCGAGATGGTGACATAAAGATTTGTAAAGTACACACTGATCTGAATGTGGCAGATCCGTTGACTAAACCTCTCCCTAGGGCAAAGCATGACCAACACCAGAACGCCATGGGTGTTCGGTATATTACCATGTAATCTAGATTATTGACTCTAGTGCAAGTGGGAGACTGTTGGAGATATGCCCAAGAGGCAATAATAAAAGTGATTATTATTATATCTTTGTGTTTATGATGAATGTTTACATCCCATGCTATAATTGTATTATTAGGAAACACTAATACATGTGTGTTTTGTAAACATAAGAGAGTCCCTAGTAAGCCTCTTGTTGACTGATTGATGATCATGGTTTCCTGATCATGGACATAAGGATGTGATTAATAACAAGATTATATCATTAGGAGAATGATGTGATGGACACACACCCATAGTAAGCGTAGCATAAGATCAAGTCATTAAGTTCGTATTGCTGTAAGCTTTTAAATGCATAGTAACCTAATCCTTCGACCATGAGGTTGTGTTAATCACCATCACCGGATGGGTACTTTGATGACATCAAACACCGCTTCGTAACTGGGTGGTCATAAAAGTGTCATTGGGTATTCTGAAAGTATGTGTTGAAGCGCATGGACCAAGATTGGGATTTGTCCATCCATATGACGGATAGATATGCTCTAGGCCCTCTCGGTGGAATGTCATCTAGTTAGCTTGCAAGCATGTGACTAGGTCACAAGAGATGACATATCACGGAACGAGTAAAGAGTACTTATCAGCAACGAGGTAGAACTAGGTATGGAGATGCTGACGATCAAACCTCGGATAAGTATAGTATCGCGTGACAAAGGGAATTGGTTTCGTATGTAAATGGTTCAATCGATCACTAAGTCATCGTTGAGTATGTGGGAGCCATTATGGATCTCCAGGTCCCGCTGATGGTTATTGATAGGAGATGTGTCTCTGTCATGACTACATATTCACGAACCGTAGGGTGACACACTTAAGGTTCGAAGTTGTTTTAAGTAGATATGGAATGTGCGTTGGAGACCGAATGTTGTTCAGAGTCTCGGAATGGATCCGGGACATCACGAGGAGATCTGGAATGGTCCGGAGAATAAGATTCATATATTGGGAATCATTTTCTGAGTTAGGAAATGTTCCGGAGTATTTGTATGAGGGTTCTAGAAGGTTTCGGAATGTTCCGGAAGGTTCTAGAAGGTTTCTTGGAGTTTGCTTGAAAACCAAGGAAGGGATCAAGGAGTCCTGGTGGGTCAAGACTAGGAGTCGTGGGGGAGGAGGACTCCTCCCCCCTCCCCAATCCGTCGGCCCTAGAGGGAGGGGAGTCCTACAAGGACTCCCCCTCCCCATGATGCCCCACCCCCTTTAAATAGAGGGGCAGGGGCGCCCCCTCCACCCTGGCTCCATAACTCCCAATATCTACCGCCTCTCTCCTCCACCTTTCTTCTGCACAGGCATAGGTGAAGCCTTGCAGAATTCTCTACTCCACCACCACCACCACGCCGTCGTGCTGCTGGGATTCCGTGGAGAAGATCTACTACCTCCGCTGCTCACTGGAACGAGGAGAGAAAGGTCTGCTTCGACTCCGCACGTGTGACCGACTGCGGAAGCGCTGCCGAAACGCGGCGCCGGAAGGATCGTACACTTGACCGACTGCGGAAGCGCTACCGGAACGCTACGCCGGAAGGATCGTCCACACGATCTTGAGATCGGCAAGTGATCGACTACATCAACCACGAGATCTAATCTCGTTAACGCTTTGGATCTACGAGGGTTAGTTCCTATCTATCTCGTTGCACATGTCTAATAGATTAGATCTTGGCTTTTATCTAGATTAGATCTGGGTTTTGTTCGTTCTTGTGGTAGAATTTTTTTGTTTTCCATGCTACGAACCCATCAATACCAAGTTTTAAGCTTGATTATTTTACATGGATATTATTGCCAATTTTATGGCCTCTAGCCATCTAATGGGGCCAGGGCCTATCATCGCTTGTTGTATGTATTTTGTTCATCATTTTCCAACAATAATACTTCCTACTCAAATCTTACTATTTGGTTATGAACTCTATCCGACCTATGTGGTTCAATAGGATTTTCAATATCTGGTACTACAACATTTATAGGCGCGAGATCCATGGGCGTTGTGGCTGCCTCTAGAACACTTTCTGATGCTATACTACTTGTCTCATAAAACTCAATAACCTCATCAAGTCCTATTGTCATCCAACTCAAAAATTTCGTGGGAAGCTCCTTCTTGAGAAATACGCCATTATTGGCAACAAACACTTTTCCTTCAGTTTAAATAAAGAAGGAATACCCAGCATTTTCCCTGGGATAATGTACAAAGATGCAGTTGTACGATTTTGGTTGTAAGCAATTGACATATGCCTCCTATAGCAAAATTTAAGAAAATACAACCTGAGTTTCATCCCATGTCATAACTCATATGGTGTTGTTTTAGCAGATTATGTTGGTGTCGTGGTATTGACCACGACAGATGCTACAGTGTAGCTTACATAGAGGAGGCAAGGTGACGTAGGAGAATCCGGGAGCGAGATTGGCACACCATGTACCTAGGTTCACGTCCCCTCGGTGGAGGATCGCTACATCCTGTTGTAAATCCGGTATATGATTATAGATTAGTTTACATGGAGCCGCCGTGGGCGGAGGGAGAGACTAGATCAATATGACGCGAGAGAGATGTCCTCCAAAGAGATGCCCCTGGTGGCTTTATATATGCAGCCAGTTAGGGTTTACAAGTGCACTAATGGGCTTTGAGTTGTCATCTTGGGCCTCCAGTCGGCGAGTCATCTGGGTCCAGTATACGCCAGTCGCCATGTTTGGCAAGTCTATCCGCCAAGATGACTCCGCTTCATCGGTGTACCCCGATTGGTATTCCCCCATCAGTAGTCCCTGAGCGTGTCAGGGACTCGGTGATGAATTCAAGCCCCCGAATCGGCGCAAGTGGTTCTAGGGTGGAGTCGATGGCGAGTCGTGGGCGAGCTTCTGAAATAGAGAAATAACTTATGAAGTAGTTCATTAACCAAGGCGAGACGGTGCGCCAGGAGAGTCGCCGTTGGGCGGAGTCGCCCTTGGAGAAGTTTGACCGACACCTTCTTATCTTGCTGTTGAAGAGGCTTCCTAGTCGCGGTGAATATATCATCGCAATGTTTTAGAAGTAGGGGATGATGAGTAATAGACGTGTAGAGTCCACCAAGTCGTCCATGATGAAGTCACCGAGTCGGCACAGGCGATTCCGTGATGGGTGAGCCCACGAGGGAGAGCCCTCGATGGCGAGTCGGTGATGGCGAGTACCCGACCGCGTCGAGTCTACGAGGGGCGAGTAGAGTCCCCGAGTGTGGAGAGTCCGTGAGGGTGGTGAGTCCCTGAGCATGAAGACTCCGCGAGGGCGGCGAATCCCTGAGCATGAATACTCCGCGAGGGAGGCGATTCCCCAAGTGTGAAGACTTCGCGAGGGCGGCGAGTCCTCGAGCGTGAAGACTCCGCGAGAACGGCGAGTCCCCGAGCATGAAGACTCCACGAGGGAGAATTTGCAATGGAGAGTCCGCGTACACGCCGCAGTAATCATATGGGCACAATGACTTAGGAGCGATGTCGCACTCGAGGGGCAATGTTGTTGTCAAGATCCGAGCAAAACAAAGAAAAACTTGACGAGTCATCCGCCGATTGGAGTTGATTTGCTTTATGCTTAGCTTAGCAATATGCCTAGGAGTAGTCCCCGAGGCTCGAGTTGGTTTGTAGAGGCGACTTGAGGATCTTTTTAGAGATGCATACTCTACAAGTAGTACTTGGTTGTTCCCGAGCATGGCGGGCAGCGAGTCCCCAAGTATTGCGAGTGGATATCTTGACGAGTCCTGGAGACCGGCGATTGTCCAATCACTGAGCGTGACGAGTCGGTGATGGGCAAGTCCACGAGGGGGGAGTCCCCGAGCATGGAGAGTCCGCGATGATGGTGAGTCCGTGAGGGGAGGGTCCCCGAGCGTGGCGAGTCCACTATGATGGCATGTCCGCGAGGGGAGAGTCCCCGAGCGTGGTGAGTCGCTCATCCGATGTCGGCAGGGATTGATTGTGCTGTTTTTGTTAGTGAGTCTCTCGTCTTGGCCCGAGGGGCTAGTCGTGTGGCAACTCCAAAGATGTCTCTCGGCTAGGTGTTCTTCCTGGATGATCTGAGGCTCGGTTTGCGAGTCCTCGTCCACAATACTTGGTCGTGCGAGTCACACTATCTAAGGTTGAGGAGTACATGGTGCTATTTGTGTAGCACTCCCATTGTCTTGGCCCGTAAGGCCGGTCGAGCAAGGCGACTCCAATGATGGATCTCAGTCAGCATTTTTCATGGACGATCTGAGGCTTGGGTTGCGAGTCCTCGTCCGCACTATTTGGCCATTGCGAGTTGCTCTTTCAAAGGTTAACAAAGGCGAACTTATTTTTCCCGGAGGGAAGAGACGCCTAGTGGTGAGTCCATGCAGCATGGCATGTGACCCTCTCTGGCGACTCGGATGATGAGGGGCACTTAGCAGGCGCGACATACGCATTCAATGTAGCGGAATTACAGGCGCGCTTTGGCAGAGTCGACGTGGCGGACGTCGATGCGGCGGACAGAGGTCGCGCTATGGAAAAGTCGACGTGATGGACACGGGGTCGATGCGGTGGACGGAGGTCGTGCTATGGCGAAGTCTACACGGTGGACACTGGGTTGACGCGGCGGACGGAGGTCGCGCTATGGCAAAGTCTACATGGCGGACACGGGGTTGACACGGCGGATGGATGTCGCGCTATGGTGAAGTCGACACGGCGGACACGGGGTCGACGCGGTGGACGGAGGTCACGCTATGGCAAAGTCGACGTGGCGGACACGGGGTCGACGTGGCGGATGGAGATCGCGCTATGGCGAAGTCGAAGTGGCGGACACGGTGATGTCTCAAGATATGTAGAGCTCGTTGGGAACCCCAAGAGGAAGGTATGATGAGCACAACAGCAAGTTTCCCTCAGTTATGAAACCAAGGTTATCGAACCAGTAGGAGTAAGGAAATAACTCCAAGGTGTTGCTAGAAACTTGGAATCCTGCACAACACAACCACAGAACTTCGCCCCAACTTACTGTGAGGTTTTCAATCTCACGGGTTTTGCTGGAAACAAAGGATTAAACGTATAGTGTGGAAGATAGTAATTGCTTACAGAAAGTAAACAGTAAATGGTAAACGGTAGATGGTATATTAATGGTAAAAGAATGGACTGGGGTCCACAGTTCACTAGAGGTGTTTCTCCTTAAGATAAATAGCATGTTGGGTGAACAAATTACAGCGAGGCAATTGACAGATTGAGAAAGCATAACAATGCATATACTAGACATATTGACTCCTACGAGATTTGATTAGGCATTACAACATAATAGATAGACCGTAATCCAACTGCATCTATGACTAATAATCCACCTTCAGGTTATCATCCAAACCCCTTCCAGTATTAAGTTGCAAGCAACAGATAATTGTATTAAGCAAAGTGTGTAAAGTAAACAATACAATTTCCCCATGGACAAAGGATTGTTGTTTTCTCCCTAGTAGCAACAACACATCTACAACCTTAGAGATTTCTGTCACTTCCCCAGATTACTAGAGGCATGAACCTACTATCGAGCATAAATACTCCCTCTTGGAGTTACAAGCATCTACTTGGCCAAGATAGCTACTAGCAAAGGAGAGCATGCAAGATCACAAATAACATAGACATGATAGAATCCATAATTAATCTGACATAGTATCTCAATATCCATCGGGTCCCCGCAAACACAACATATAGGATTACAAATAGATGATCTTGATCATGAACGGAGATCACAAGATCTAAACATGATAGCACAAAGGAGGAGAACCTACCATCTAGCTACTGTATGGACCCATAGTCCAAGGGTGAACTACTCACGCATCACTCCGGAGGCTGGCATGGTGATGAAGAAGGCCTCCGGGATGATCTCTTCCCTCCTGCAGGGTGCCGGGAAGAGCTTCGGCCCCCCACCGATCTAGGGATGGAGATGGCGGCGGCTACAGAATCTTTCGTGTATTTTTGATCGGGTCCTTAGGGTTTCTGCATCGGGGTACTTTTATAGGCGAAGGGGCAAGGTCGATGGGTGCCCGAGGGGCCCACACCATGGGGTGGCGCACCCTAGGGGGTGGCCCCGCAATCCCTAGTTGTTGCCACCTCGTGGCCTCACTTCCGCTGCCCTTCGGATTCCGTGTTCCTTCTGGTAAAATATTGACTTTGGATTTTGTCCTGTCCAATTCCGAGAATATTTCCTTACTAGCTTTTGTGAAACCAAAAACAACAAAAAACAGGCAACTGGCACTGCGACATCTTGTTAATACGTTAGTTCCAGAAAATGTATAAAAATACCTCAAAGTGTAAACGAAACATAAGAAAATTGATATAAAACAAGCATGGAGCATCAAAAATTATAGATACGTTTACGACGTATCAAGCATCCCCAAGCTTAACTCCTGCTCATCCTCGAGTAGATAAGTGATAAAAAGAATAATTTTTGAGGTGACATGCACCATCACAATCTTGATGAAGGTATTTGCAAATCATTGATAGCTGGGCTCAAAGTAATCTAAACATGAGCATGAAATATAGAGTTCTATCAATAAGACATAGCAACTATGTTGTAACATGAAAAGGTACAAACAAAAGATCATGAATAACAATGCATTGAAAGAGGTTTGTTTGTTTCACATATAGAAAACATAATAAGAGTGGTATTCAGCTTGTCCCTCATGGTATAGCAAAACATAAATGCATAGGACACCTTCAAAGTTCATAAGGGTGACTAGATACAAATAATTTAAGAACAAGCAATATCAAAGTTATGAATCAATCAACAAGTTTTGGGACAATGCACATTAAACTAAGAATGACCACTATGTCTCTCAATTGGTGCATAAAGGTAGAAGGTGGAGACTCAATATAATGGTGGAAGAAAGGCCTTTATAAAAGGAAGTAGGGATTCAAGTCTCATAAAGAGCTTCCAAAAATTATGGTACTTATTAGATTTCAGCTCTTATTGCCCCTATCATAAGCATCTTGAGGTGATTAAGGTTAAAGTGACACAAATATGAGGATATGCTTGACAAGTTGTAAGTTGAAAATCTCATGCCCCTTGCTTACGAGTACCGAACCTCATGCTAAGTAAGTTCTTGTCATTGTAAGTACATGTGTATCATGGAGAACCACCAATGGGGTACCCCTTGCTCCATGACACAGGAGCTTTCCCATATCAAAATGACCAGGCAATAGACAATGAGCATCTCAACGATCTTTTTATTTTCTATTTGCATAGGTTTTTATTGAGGATGCTTCACAGAATGCTCACTATGGTTATGCCAAGTTTCCACCATGATTAGGCATGGCTTAGGCTACCCACCCAGGCGTTTCTCTAACACACATACAAACTCCATGAGCTTACAAGCTCCCCTTTTATTTCACACCACCGGGATCAATAAACAAAAGAACATGATATCAACTAAATAATAAGTGCAATGTTGAAAGCGTTCCAATGGTATCATGGTTCTGCTAATTCACAACTTATAAAGTGCAAGCATATAAGCAACATAGATGGATGATACATTGCAAATGTATCTATAATTTTTGATGTTCCATGCTTGGTTTTATCCACTTTCTTATGTTTTGTTCCAACTTTGGAGTACTTTTCATATGATTTCTTGGACTAACCTATTAACAAGAGCCACAGTGCCAGCTGCCTGTTTTCTGCTGTTTTTGGTTCTAGGAAAGTCAGAAAATGAATATTCTCGGAATTGGACGGGACAAAATCCAAAGTGCCTATTTTTCCGGAAGTCATCAGATGCTAGAGTACGAGACAGAGAGGGGCTAGGGGCCACCACACCACCTGGCCGCGCGGCCTAGCCTAGCCCGCGCCAGGGGGTGGTGAGGCCACCCCTGCTACCCCCTCGGCCTCCCCTTCCGCCTATAAGATGCCCTCGCGACGAAAACCCTAAGTGCCTGATCAAAAATCCACGAAAGAGTCTGTAGCCGCTGTCATCTCCATCCCAAGATCGGGAGGGATCTGAAGCTCTTCCCGGCACCCTGCCGGAGAGGGGAATTCACCCTGGAGGCCTTCTTCATCACCATACAAGCCTCCGGTGTGATGCATGAGTAGTTCATCCTTGGACTACGGATCCATGTAGTAGCTAGATGGCTGGTTCTCCTCCTTTGTGCTTTCATGTCTAGATCTTGTGACTCCGTTCATAATCAAGATCATCTATTTCTAATTCTGCATGTTGTGTTTGCGGGGATCCGATGGATATTGAGATGCTATTTCAGATTGATTATTGATTCTATCATGTCTTTGTTATTTGTGATCTTGCATGCTTTCCGTTGTTAGTAGCTATCTTGACCAAGTAGATGCTAGCAACTCCAAGAGTTAGTATTTATGCTCGATAGTGGGTTCATGCCTCTGGTAATCTAGGGAAGTGACAAAAATCTCTAAGGTACTAGATGTGTTGTTGCTACTAGGGAGAAAACAACAATTCTTTGTTCATAGAACAATCGTATTGTTTACTTTACACGCAGTTTGTAGAGCAATAATCTGTTGCTTGCAACTTAATACTGGAGGGGGTTCGGATGATAACCTGAAGGTGGATTATTAGTTATAGATGCAGTTGGATGGCGGTCTATGTATAATGTTGTAATGCCCAATCAAGTCTCAAAGGAGTCAAGATGATTAGTATATGCATATATTGCTTTCTCGATGTTTGTCAATTACCCCGCTGTAATTTGTTCACCCAACATGTTATCTATCTTAAGGAGAGCCACCTCTAGTGAACTATGGATCCCGGTCCTTGTCTTTTACATAAAATCTATAAACTGTTTACTGCTTTGTGTTTACTTTCTGCAAACTATTACTTCTTTCCATTCGATACGTTTAATCCTTTGTTTTTAGCAAAACACGGTGAGATTGACAACCTCATCGCAAGTTGGGGACAAAGTTCTGTGGTTGTGTTGTGCAGGTCTCCACGTTGCTACTAGCACCGGTAGTGCGCCCTGCCAAAGCTCAACTAGTAACACCTTTGGGGTGTTTCCTTGCTCCTACTGGTTCGATTAAACCTTGGTTTCATAACTGAGGGAAACTTGCTGCTGTGCTCATCATACCTTCCTCTTGGGGTTCCCAACGAGCTCTACATCAACCACGCACCAGCACTTTTCTGGGCACCATACACAGAGCCATCAAGCATTTTTCTCGCGCCGTTGCCGGGGAGTCAAGGACATCTTCACAAGGGGAGTCCCTCATAACCAATCTCTTTACTTTGTTATTTTTGTTTTGCTTAGTTTCTTTTTGCTTTGTTTGCTTGTTGTCTTTATTCAAAAACACAAAAAAATTAGTTTTACTAGTTTGCTTCCTTATTTGAGAACCCCCAAAAATGACTACTCTTGAAAACACTAAGTTGTGTGACTTCACTAGCACCAACAACAATGATTTTATGAGCACACCTATTGCTCCACCTGTGCTTGAAGATACTTTCTTTGAGATAAAACCTGCTTTACTCAATCTTGTTATGAGAGAACAATTTTCTGGTATTGGTAATGAAGATGCTGCTTCCCATCTAAATAATTTTGTTGAACTTTGTGAGATGCAAAAGCATAGGGATATAGATGGTGATATTATTAAGCTGAAATTATTTCCTTTCTCTTTGGGAGGAAAAGCTAAAGAATGGTTGAATTCCTTAACTAGGAATAGTATTGATTCTTGGACTAAGTGCAAAGATGCTTTCATTGGAAAATACTATCCTCCTGCTAAGATTATATCTATGAGAAGTGAAATAATGAAGTTTAAACAACTTGATAATGAACATGTTGCTCAACCTTGGGAAAGAATGAAATCTTTAGTAAAGAATTGTCTCACTCACGGACTGACTGCTTGGATGATCATCCAAACTTTTTATGCAGGATTGAACTATTCTTCAAGGAACCTATTGGATTCTGCTGCTGGAGGTACCTTTATGACCATCACTTTGGGTGCTGCAACAAAACTTTTTGACAATATGATGGTTAATTATTCTGAATGGCATACTGAGAGAGCTCCACAAGGTAAGAAGGTAAATTCTATTGAGGAAACCTCCTCCTTGAGTGATAAAATTGATATTATTTTGTCTATGCTTGTTAATGGGAAAGCCCATATTGATCCAAATAATGTTCCTTTAGCCTCTTTGGTTGCTTAAGAAGAGCAAGTTGATGTGAACTTCATAAGAAATAACAATTTTGGCAACAATGCTTATGGTAATAATGCTTATAGGAACAATTTTGGTAACAACAATTATAAGCCATATCCTCCCAACAATGGTAATGCTTATGGAAATTCTTACAACAATAATAAGAGTGCTCCGTCTGAACTTGAAGTTATGCTTAAAGAGTTTATTAGTACACAAACTACTTTCAATAAAACTATTGAGGAAAAACTCTCTAATGCTGAAAGAAATATAGCATCTTTGGCTGAAGCTCAATCTTCTTTGAATAAAATAGCTGCTAAACCTGAAACAAATGATAATCCCTTTGCAGCTACTAATGCTATACAAGTAAGAATTGATGAAAATGTTAGACTATTAGCTGAATTACATGCTAAGTGGGAAAGAGAAGATGAAATTGTTAGAAACATTAGTGTTTCTACTATCAACACCACTAGTGTTGAGGATAGTAATAGTTCTACCACTTTAGATGATAAATTTGACTTTGATCTTGATGGTTGCAATATCTCTGAAGTTATTAAGTTCCTACAAAAGCTTGCTAAAAGTCCTAATGCTAGTGCTATGAACATGGTCTTTACAAAACACATTACTGATGCTCTCATAAAGATTAAAGAAGAAAGATGAAACATAAAGCCTCTATTCCTATAAAACAAGAAGATGGTTGGGAACCCATCATTAATATGAAAATGAATGACTTTGATTTCAAAGCTTTACGTGATCTTGATAGTAGTGTTTCTATTATGCCTAGAAGGATTTATGATATGCTTGATTTGCCTCCACTTGAAGATTGTTATTTGAATGTCCCACTTGATGATAATGCTAAAAAGAAACTCATGGGGAGTCTTAATGATGTTCTTATTATGGTTAACAATGCCTATGTCCTCGTTGATTTCTATGTTTTGGATGTTGAATGCAATGCTTCTTGTCCTATTATTTTGGGAAGACCTTTTCTTAGAACTGTTGGTGCCATTATTGATATGAAAGAAGGCACCATTAAATATCAACTACCACTCAAGAAAGGTATAGAACACTTCCCTAAGAAGAGAGAGAAGATTTCTTTTGCTTCTCCTATGAAAACAAAATTTGGTCTTAATGCTTCTTCATTTGAGAACACTTGATTCTTTCTTGCTTTTTATGCCTAACTTAAAGGCGTTAAAGAAAAGTACTTATCGGGAGATAACCCAAAAGTTTTAGATGAGTCTTGGAAGTTATTACCTCTGTAATAACCTCTCCTTATCCTTTTTATTTGCTTTTTGTGCCAAGAGTAACCTCTAATGAGAGAGAAGTAATTATTGGGAAAGTTGCTGTCCCGAAACAGATTTCTGTGCTTCACAGTAACAATTCGTGTAAAATCTCTGAACGTCTTTTCGAAGCGTGAATTTTTTAGCTTCTGCCCCAGGTTGTTATCTAACTTTCGTTAGATCAACACTTTTTTTATTTGAGCAACCGAAGGTCTTCGAAAAAAATCATCTTTACCTGCTGGTCTGTTTTGACAGATTTCTGCCATTTTCTGCATTTGCTTCTTGTTGGTTCCTTTTTGAGTTCTTTTGGGAAATTGTAACTACCTCGGTGAATTACGCTCTTAGTTACATGCCTGGATGAACGAAAGTGGTTAAAATAGTACGGTGGGGCCCAGGGCCACTCACGGTAGACATTTCGGCCGTCCTAACCACTTTCAGACATCGGGACAAGAACGAGCGGCGTAATCGGCAGGCGAAGGGATCAACTACATACACAAATGAGTATGTATGCAAGCCACATACAACAGTCCTCAGAGCCATTCCATCTAAAAGAAATAGAAATATTGCAACGCCATACGACAAGATTCAATTATCCTAGATAGACATAATAATTTAGGATAGCTCCTCATACAACAAACATCAGAGTATCAGGCGGAAGCGGAAAACAAGATCCGAGTACGGATAAGAAGCAAATCGGCATAAGATGCCCCATAAATAAGCACATCCCGCCCACAGATCTCACGGATCCCCGTTCCCGGAATCTCTACACCGAATGATCGTTGCCAACATCATCTGTCTCCTCCACCCAGTATCTATCTTGCGGGTACACCTGTTCATCTGAATCAAACAATTTATCGTGTGACACCCTAGGGGTACTTAGCAAGTCTTTATGCTGCTAAAGGGGACACAACCTGGGGTGACGCAATTGCAGCAAAAGATAATATCTAGCAATTCTATAGATACTCGCTAACCATCTGCCTAACCAATGATAGGCGGATGTCCGTGAATGTAGAACAACAGTTATAACAGTATAATTAACAGATCCATCCTCCTCCTCGCTTACCAACGAGGAAGCGGACGAACAACCCCCCATCATCCGTTGGCAGTTATATTAACCATTCCATGAGTGTTGCACTATTTACTAGTCAAGTACTTAGTCAAATTAAAAGCGGTACTTTAGTTATACTTGTCTATGATCGAGAAACTGTGCTCCAAGTCGTCCATAACCGCGGACACGGCTTTCAGAAAGATTTACCCTGCAGGGGTGCACGAATAGCAACACACACTCGATCAACCTCGGAAAAACCAAATCAAAACCCGACGAGACATTCACGACAAAGCAATCACAGGATTCAGAAATATTTCAGGGGGCCACCCCATTAAGCTACCCGCAACGAAGTTGGCCGGCTCCGAGACGGACCCAAGGTTTGTGTCAATGGCTGTAAACGACTGGGAACCCGAAAGTGTGACTGGGCTTGTCGATACTGCGAAAACATTCCATGATCCAAAACAGTACAGGTGCTCCACGCACAATCTTAATAAAACAGTAGCATGGCATAAGTATAGGATAGTAATAAAGCCCCAAACTACTTGTGGCCCCAAGAAATAAGTATGAATCAAGCTCTGGCTCAGGGGGTCCATAAGGCCTCCTGGATGTGGATAGTGCGAATAGTCAAGGAACATGAATCAAATACTCGGGGTCCTACGGGACACAAGTGAGCATGAAAAACCAAATAGCAGATATTGCTCACCGGTGCCTCTTTCTTTAGTTATCCCATTACTACTCAGGTTATGTTGTTTAGGTACCTCGTTAAGCATCAGACACTCACATACCCTACACATGTTTTTCTACGACTCGCATGGCTCAAACAACTCCTGTAGTAATGGCTCATGGGATGGAGGAACAAGCTTTGGTGGGGTTTAAAAGTAAAGGCTATGCAGTACTTGGGATTCAATTTAATGCAATCGCGACTCAATGATGCAAGAATAAGATAGAGGCAATAGGTACTAAATGTATGCAAGCATGTGGTAGTGCTTGCTTGACAGCTCAGTTGAAGCGAGAGATGGATCTGGGTAGTACTCCTGTGATTCCTAGTAATTCTCCTGCTGGGCGTCTATTCGAAGAAGAACCAAACAAACAAGAGCCAACATAAATAAAGTGCACAAGCATATGAATTAAAATACGACAAGCAAACAAGCATGCCATGATGAACGATGCACAATTTACATGGCATTAAAGTAGCATGGCAAAGGTGAGGTGTGGATACAAGAAATAAAACATTTTATTATTTATTTGGTCCAATTTTATTGTCATAAACAGTTCAGATTTGTAAGAAGGACATGATGCATGCTTCAAAACAGAACAAGGACTGCATAGATAGAACGGGCTCGTCGCGCTGATCGATTTAGACATATTATTTGTCAAATTTGGAGTTGTAGAATTAAAGTTATTAATTTATTAAGAAAAGGGCATTTTATTGTAATTTTAATCATCTCGAAATTTTAAAGTGCTCAAATAATATTTTGAAGGGCATATTTGAATTCCTCACATTTTTCTGATTCAAAAACATATATTATTTGTATTATTTGGATTTGTACATTAAAAGTTATTTGAAATCTAATTTGAATTTGAATTTAAATAATTTTGAATTTGTTTTGTTTAAACAGTTAAACAGGAAGTCTTTTGTCACCCAGGCAAACCTAGCCACAGCCGCTGACGGTGGGCCAGCTGCTGACTGGGCGAGACCCGCGCGCAAATTTCTTTTTACACCGCGTTTGCTTCTAGCCACCGCAACTGACTGGTGGGGCTGGGTGTTGATGGGGCCACACACGCGCGTGGCTAGTGGGCGACTGACACGTGGGCGGTCTGGGGAGCGCGGGTGGGAATCGGCAAAGCGCGGGGGCTTGCTTGCAAAGTTGCACCGGGGCTGACGCGTGGGGCCGCTGGGCTGCTAGGGACCTAGGCGTGGTCGACAAAGCGCGGGGGGGGTCTTTTCGGAAAAGCGCCGCCCATGCTCTGTCTGAACCCGACGCTGCTCTCTGAATCGCGACGACGACTGACGGTGGCGAGGTTTTCCAGCGAGGGTGGCGTCGCAACCGCGGCGAGATAGATCTTGCCGCCAAAACGAAAATTGCAGAGGGAGGCTTCGGCTACCGATCTCATTCAGGGGCATTCGTCGGCGGTGGCTATACAGGACGGGGCGTCGCGGGGAACAGAGGGGAAACGCCGTCCTAAGTCTGCACGACGGCGGGGCACCTCACCGGTGGGGGCCAATTACGGGCGGCGCTAGGCACGCGGAGTGGGGGGAAAACGGGAGGGAACGAGGGGGGGGGCTCACCTTGATCGATTCCCACCGAAATCGAGGCAGGAGGTGGTCGGAGCGGAGGGGGACGGCGGGGCTGCTGCGGTGGTGCACGGCTCGCTGGCGAGGGGCAGCGTCGAGTGGTCCTGGGTTGACTGAGCAGGCTGGAGCGACTCCTCGTTCTGCGGCGGGGCCCCCCGACGAGTTCTCGGACACCAGCTTGGACGGCACCGGTGGCGTGGAGCACTGTCTGGCGGCGGCGTGGTACGGTGGAGAAAGGGGAAGGGAGAACGAGGACAGCAGCTAGGGTTCGGCAGCACAGCGTGAGAGGATAAGGGCGGGATGGATCACGTGCTCAGCGTGCCTGCTGACGCGGATGACGACGGGGGAACGGCCACCTGCTCCTCTCCGCTGCTTTCCGTCTGCTGCTGAGAGAGAGCAGCGAACGGCGTCAGAAGAGGAGGAAGAGGAACAGGGCGAGGCGACGGCGCTGCGAAGCGGTACGGGCTGGGGAGACAGGCTAGGGAAGTGGGCCGGGAGAGGCTGCGGCGGTGGGCTGCAGGTAAGGTTTTTCTGTTATTTCGTTTTTCTTTTTATTTTATTAACTGTTTTGATTTTTGTTTTGTTGCAGATTTAAACAAGCCCAGGAATTAACCCTTTTTGGGAGTTTTTGCATATTTTGAATAATGGAACAGGGCCAGCTAGGGAGTGAGGAGAGGGCTTGGTAGAAGAGCACAAGTTGTTGGTAAGGGAACAAAACAAGAGAGAGAGAAAGAGAGATAGGGCTTACAATTAAATAAAAAGAGGATCCCATATGAACATGCTTGTTGGAGAAATGGTTTTGTTGGGACAAGGACATGGTGGAGAGAGGTGGAAAAGGTCCCACAAAGAAAGATCCACTAAACAAAGAGAAAAACAAAGGAGCTAAAGGTGGTGATGAAGGTTGCATGGCCCATGCAAAAATAATAAATGCCATGATTTATTTTGTGAGAACAATAATAATGATATGGCATTATTCTTATGCATTCACAAGAAGTGAAGTAAAGGCCAAGCAAAAGAAATGTTAGACTTAGATCCACCCCATTCACATGAGCTAAGAATAAATTCAAAAGAAAAGAAATACAAGCTCATGGTAAATGGAATGGTGGAATTATAAGGTGGTGAAAAGAAAGGTGATGGAGTTGAATAAAAGATATGCCCCCAACTCAACTTGGGCATTTAGACAATATATCAATAACCAAATACAATATCAAGAGGCAAATACAATTAATAATGCATATGAGAGAAGAACCAATGAAAGAGGGTTTTATATGATGCTCAAATGCAAGGTGGCATGATGACATGAGCATGATATAATTATGATGCAACAATTATATATAGGAAGTAGCCATTATCTTACTAGACCAAGTAGCATTACAATTGTTAGACAATTGGGATGCTACAGAAATTGAGCTTTTTGAGGGAAGTACTACATTAGCTAGTGTTCTAATGGAAGTTTATTTGGTGTTAGAACTGAACCTTAAGACTTATTTATCTTGAGTGCACAAATGTTGCTAATAAAGATTGTGTGAAGTTTTGTATGAAGGAAATTTTTTAGGTATATGGAAGGAATGAGTAATGAGATGAAGGATGGACTAAAGCTCAAGCTTGGGGATGCCACGCGTGTCACCCCAAGAAATATCCAAGAAGTACAAGCGCCAAAGCTTGGGGATGCCCAAGGCATCCCCCTCTTCATCAATAAAAATCCTAGGTTTCTTCCAAACGCTTCATTTTTATTGTTTCATGCATAGTTGTGTTGTTCTTGGAGCGTCTTCTTTTTCGTTTTCATTTCGGTTTTTCGTTTGCTTTGGTTTTCTTAGTTTGCTGAATAAATTGGTTGGACCCCCTCTTTCATACATTGGTTTGCAAATAGTTTGGTTTGGTTTGGAAAAGAGTAGGAAAGTTCATGCTTATGTGGTAAAAAGAGCTCGTTTTTGACTGTGGCCTATGCTTTGTCATGCCATGCTTGATATTGTTTTGGCTTTATGCTTAGTATTCTTTGTTGTAGCATGACTTGTTATAAACAATTGAGATTGCTTAATGTGCCTTGGATGAATCCTGCGTTGTTTTATCATATTAAAGCATAGTATAGTGGTATTCTCCTTTGATGCTTTGTTTGGGTTGACTTAGCGCATGCTCACACCATGTTATGACTATCTCAAGTCACCATAGCCTTTATGATCCTTTAGTTTTCAACTTGTAGTATCACTTTATGCTTTGATCAATGATGTTTTGTCGCTCTGCATGATTATGGCAATTATTGCTCTCTTAGTTTGTCGCTCCCAGTCTTTTGCTAGCCTCCATAACAAAGTATGAGTTCCACTCATGCATCCAACTCCCTAAACCAAGTTATTCCAAAGATTCCACCATACCTACCTACTAGCTTATGCTATTCCAAGTATATTCATGCTTTTGTTTACCTTCCAAATTAAACTTGTTATGAGAAAACTAGTGATTAAAGCTCTGACGAACTTGATGGCACACTTTACTTTTCTTGCCCTTTATAAACTTGAACCATTGTGTCTTCTATGTTGTATATGCGTGCACTTATTTGTCGGGAATTAGCAGAACCATGCTTTCATGGGGAACGCTTTCAACATTGCACTTGGTACTTGTACCTAGTTGAAATCATGCTCTTTTGTATATGGATGTCGTTGGTGTGAAATGAAAGGGGAGCTTGTAAGTCCATGGAGTTATGTATATGTGTTAGAGAAACGCCTGGGCCGCTGGTCTAATCCATGCTGACATGGTGGAAACCTGCAGCGTAACCATAATGAGCTGTCTATGAAGCATTCTTCTTATAAAAAAAGAGTCATATTGAGAAAAAAGAGAAAAAAAAGGAGATTATGAAAATAGGAAAGAGAGAAAAAAGCACCATATTCCCATGGTAAATAAGAAGAATGCTGAGATGCTCGTTGTCTGCTTGCCTTGTCATTTTGATATGGGGATTCTTCCGTATCATCGGGCAAGGGGTACCCCGTTGGCGGTTCTCTATGATACACATGTACTTACGATGACAAGAACTTACCGGTGACTAAACTTGAGTAGCATGAGGAGCGGCCCTCGTATACAAGGGACATGAGATTTCTAACTTATACTTCGTCAAGCATGTACACCATAGTTTGTTCACTTTAACCTTAATCACTTCAAGATGCTTATGATAGGGGCAATGAGAGCTGAAAGCTATAAGTACCATAATTTTTTGAAGCTCTTTATGAGACTTGAATCCCTACTTCCTTTTATAAAGGCCTTTCTTCCACCATTATATTGAGTCTCCACCTTCTATCTTTATGCACCTACTTTGAGAGCATAGTGGCCATTCTTAGTTCTATGTGCATTGTCCCAAGACTAGTTGATTAATGCATACTTTTATATTGCTTGTTTTAAACTATTGTATCAAGTCACTCTTATGAACTTTGAAGGTGTCCTATGCATTTATATTTGGTACTCTATGAGGGACAAGCTGAATACTATTATGCTATGTTTTCTTTATGTGAAACAAACAAACGTCTTGCAAAGCATTGTTATTCATGAATCTTTTGTTTGTCCCTTTTCATGTTGTATCATAGTTTCTTTGCTTAATGCTAGAACCTTGTCTTTCATATTATGATTGAAGTACTATGACCCAACTTTGAATGTTTTACAAATACTTTTATCAAGTTTTTGATGGTGCAAGTCACCTCAAAAATTATTATTTCTTTTTATCACTTACCTACTCGAGGACGAGCAGGAGTTAAGCTTGGGGATGTTTTTTTATGTTCCATGCTTGGTTTTATCCACTTTCTTGTGTTTTGTTCCAACTTTGGAGTACTTTTCATATGATTTCTTGGACTAACCTATTAACAAGAGCCACAGTGCCAGCTGCATGTTTTCTGCTATTTTTGGTTTCAGGAAAGTCAGAAAATGAATATTCTCGGAATTGGACGAGACAAAAGCCAAAGTGCCTATTTTTCCGGAAGTCATCAGATGCCAGAGTACGAGACGGAGAGGGGCCAGGGGGCCACCACACCACCTGGCCACGCGGCCCAGCCTGGCCCGCGCCAGGGGGTGGTGAGGCCACCCCTGGCACCCCCTCGGCCTCCCCTTCCGCCTATAAGATGCCCTCGGGACGAAAACCCTAAGTGCCCGATCAAAAATGCACGAAAGAGTCTGTAGCCGCTATCATCTCCATCCCTAGATCGGGAGGGATCTGAAGCTCTTCTCGGCACCCTGCCGGAGAGGGGAATTCACCCTAGAGGCCTTGTTCATCACCATGCAAGCCTCCGGTGTGATGCGTGAGTAGTTCATCCTTGGACTACAGATCCATGTAGTAGCTAGATGGCTGGTTCTCCTCCTTTGTGCTTTCATGTCTAGATCTTGTGAGCTCCGTTCAGGATCAAGATCATCTATTTGTAATTCTGCATGTTGTGTTTGCGGGGATCCGATGGATATTGAGATGCTATTTCAGATTTATTATTGATTCTATCATGTCTTTGTTATTTGTGATCTTGCATGCTTTTCGTTGTTAGTAGCTATCTTGGCCAAGTAGATGCTAGCAACTCCAAGAGTTAGTATTTATGCTCGATAGTGGGTTCATGCCTCTGGTAATCTGGGGAAGTGACAGAAATCTCTAAGGTACTAGATGTGTTGTTGCTACTAGGGAGAAAACAACAATTCTTTGTTCATAGAACAATCGTATTGTTTACTTTACACGCAGTTCGTAAAGCAATAATCTGTTGCTTGCAACTTAATACTGGAGGGGGTTCGGATGATAACCTGAATGTGGATTATTAGTCATAGATGCAGTTGGATGGCGGTCTATGTATAATGTTGTAATGCCCAATCAAGTCTCAAAGGAGTCAAGATGATTAGTATATGCATGTATTGCTTTCTCGATGTTTGTCAATTACCCCGCTGTAATTTGTTCACCCAGCATGTTATCTATCTTAAGGAGAGCCATCTCTAGTGAACTATGGATCCCGGTCCTTGTCTTTTACATACAATCTATAAACTGTTTACTGCTTTGTGTTTACTTTCTGCAAACTATTACTTTTTTCCTTTCGATACGTTTAATTTTTTGTTTTCAGCAAAACACGGTGAGATTGACAACCTCATCGCAAGTTGGGGACAAAGTTCTGTGGTTGTGTTGTGCAGGTCTCCACGTTGCTACTAGCACCGGTAGTGCGCCCTGCCAAAGCTCAGCTAGTAACACCTTTGGGGTGTTTCCTTGCTCCTACTGGTTCGATTAAACCTTGGTTTCATAACTGAGGGAAACTTTCTGCTGTGCTCATCATACCTTCCTCTTGGGGTTCCCAACGAGCTCTACATCAACCACGCACCAGCACTTTTCTAGGCGCCATACACAGAGCCATCAATGGACACAATGGTTCAAGTTTATTAAGTGCAAGAGAATAAAGTGTGCCATCAAGTTTGTGAGAGCTTTAATCACTAATTTTCGCATAACAAAAGTTTAATTTGGAAGGTAGATAAAAACATGAATATACTTGGAATGGTGTAACACACCATGCATAGCAATTTATAGTGGACTCTTTGGAATAACTTGGTTTTCGTGGAGGTTGTATGCATGAGTAGAACTCATACTTGGTATAGGTGGAGGCTAGCAAAAGACTAGGAGCGACCAACTAAGAGAGAAATAATGGCCGTAATCATGCAAATCGACAAAACATTATTACTTAAAGAATAAAGTGATATTACAAGTCAAAAACTAAATGATCATAGAGGCTAAGGTGACTGGTTCATAGTCTTAACATTGTGTAAGCATGTGCCAAGTCAACCCAAATAAAGCATCAAAGGAGAATACCACAATATTATGCTTTGTATGCTAAAACAACGCATGATTCTTTCAAGGCACATTAGGGAATCTCAATTGTTTGGAACAAGTCATGCTACAACAATAATTACTAAGCATAATGTCAAAGCAACATCAAACATGATATGATAAAGTCTAGGCCACAGTCAAAACAAGCTCCTTTTGTACCACTTATAAGCATGAAGCTTCCTACTCTTTTCGAACACCAATCAACTTATTTGAAACAACATATGAATGGGGTCCAACCAATTTATTTAAGAAAACCAAACAAAAGAAAACTAAAAAAACAAAGACGCTCCAAGAACAACACAATTGTGCATGAAACAATAAAAATGAAGTGTTTTGGAAGAAAACCTGAGATTTTTATTGATGAAGAAGGGGATGCCTTGGGCATCCCCAAGCTTTGACGCTTGTACCTCTTGAATATTTCTTGGGGTGACACGGGTGGTGTCCCCAAGCTTGAGATTTTGTCCATACTTCATCTCATCACATTATTCTTCCCTACACTTGAAAATTTCCTTCATAGAAAACTTCACACAATCTTGATTAGCAACATTAGTGTATTCAAGATAATAAGTCTTTGGGTTTAGTTTTAACACAAGTAAAACTTCCATTTAAAAAGCTACTGTAGCAATTCCTTCTAAAAGCTTAAGTGATCAAAGAGAACTCAAAGAGAAATAGATTAAGAGGCAAATGCAAATAATTGTAGAAATTTGTCAAAACAGACCAGCAGGTAAAAACCGATTTTTTAGAAGACCTTCTGTTGCTCAAATCGAAACATGCTAAACTAAAGAAATTTAGATAATAACCTGGGGCATAAGCATAGAAAATTACAGCTCAATCCGACTTACAGGGAGTTTTCATGATTTTTTACAGTGAAGCACGGAAATCTGTTTAGGGACAACGACTTTCCCAAGTCTTACTTCTCTCTCATTAGAGGTTATTCTTGGCACAAAAACCGCACAAAAAGGATAAGGAGAGGTTATTACTGAGGCAATAACTTCTAAGACTCAACAAAAGAAAAGCTTACTGAAAGTAAAAATAATTTGGGTTATCTCCCAATAGTGCTTTTCTTTAACGCCTTTCAGCTGGGCATAGGAGCAAGATTCAAGTATTTTCAAATGAAGAAGCATTAATATCAAATTTTGTTTTAATAGGAGAGGCAAAAGGTATCTTCTCTCTCTTCCTTGGAAAGTGTTCTATACCTTTCTTGAGTGGGAATTGATATTTAATGGTGCCTTCCTTCATATTAATAATGGCACCAACAGTTCTAAGAAAAGGTCTTCCCAAAATAATAGGACAAGAAGCATTGCATTCAACATCCAAAACATAGAAATCAATGGGGACATAGGTATTGTTAACCATGATAAGAACATCATTAATACTCCCCATGAGTTTCTTTTTTAGCATTATCATCAAGCTGGACATCTAAATAATAATCTTCCAATGGTGGCAAATCAAGCATTTCATAAATCTTTCTAGGCATAATAGAGACACTAGTACCAAGATCACATGAAGCTTTGAAATCAGAATCATTCACTTTCATATTAATGATGGATTCCCAACCATCTTCTAATTTCCTAGGAATAGAAGCTTTATGTTTCAATTTTTCTTCTTTAATTTTTATGAGAGCATCTGTAATGTGTTTTATAAAGGCCATATTCATAGCACTAGCATTAGGACTTCTAGCAAGCTTTTGTAGGAACATAATTACTTCAAAAATATTGCAACCATCAAGATCAAAATCAAAATTACCATCCAAGGTAGTAGAACTATTGTTTCCCATATTTCGAAGAATTTCAACATTTTTATTGGAAAAGGTTCCATTGGTTTTAGGCATTGTTGTAAAAGGAATAGGGACTTCATGTGGTTTGCTAGCATCAACATTGGTGGTGGTAATAGTACAAGTACTACTATTTCTAGCAATTTCATCTTCTCTTTCCCACTTAGCATGCAATTCAGCTAACAGTCTAACATTTTCATCAATTCTAACTTGTATGGCATTAGTAGCAGCAAAGGGGTTTTCCATAGTTTCAGGTTTAGCAGCCATTTTATTAATCAAAGAAGATTGTGCTTCAGACAAAGATGATATTTTTTTCAGAATTCGAAATTTTGGATTGCAAACTAGGAATTGCCCTATTTAAACTCTCAAGTTGATGATTAATATTTTTCAAAATAGTAGATTGTTCCTCCATGGTATTAGTAAATAATTTATTCTGCTCATATTGCATTTGCATGAAGTTTTTAGTGGCCCTTTCAACATCTAAAATTATTTCTTCACTGGGCATTCTAGATTTACCATGATAAATATTGATATTATTAGGAGGATAAGGCCTATAATTTTTATTACCATAAGCATTGTTGCCAAAATTATTATTTCTAATGAAGTTCACATCAACTTGCTCTTCTTGAGCAACCAAAGAGGCTAAGGGAACATGATTTGGATCAATATGAGATTTTCCATTAACAAGCATAGACATAATAACATCAATTTTATCACTCAAGGAGGAGGTTTCTTCAATAGAATTTACCTTCTTACCTTGTGGAGCTCTCTCAGTGTGCCATTCAGAATAGTTAACCATCATATTATCAAGGAGCTTTGTTGCAGCACCCAAAGTAATGGTCATAAAGGTGCCTCTAGTAGCAGAATTCAACAGATTTCTTGAAGAATAATTCAGTCATGCATAAAAAGTTTGGATAATCACCCAAGCAGTCAGTCCATGAGTGGGGCAATTCTTTACCAAAGATTTCATTCTTTCCCAAGCTTGAGCAACATGTTCATTATCAAATTATTTAAATTTCATTATTTCACTTCTCATAGATATAATCTTAGCAGGAGGATAATATCTTCCAATGAAAGCATCTTTGCATTTAATTCAAGAATCAATACTATTTCTAGGTAGGGATAGCAACCATTCTTTAGCTTTTCCTCTCAAAGAGAAAAGAAACAATTTAAGCTTAATAATATCTCCATCTATATCCCTATGTTTTTGCATCTCATAAAGTTCAACAAAGTTATTAAGGTGAGCAGCAGCAGCATCAGTACCAGCACCAGAGAATTGTTCTTTCATAACAAGATTGAGCAAAGCAGTTTTAATTTCAAAGAAAGCAGCTTCAGGAACAGGTGGAGCAATAGGTGTGCACATGAAATCATTGTTGTTTGTGCTAGTGAAGTCACACAACTTAGTGTTTTCAGGAGTAGTCATTTTTTTGCCATATTAAAGCAATCCAACAGAAATAGGAACTATTTTTTTGTGTGTTTTTGATAAAAGAAGCAAACCAGTACAACTATTTTGTGTGTTTTTGATAAAAAGAAACAAGCAAACAAAGCAAAATAAACTAAGCAAAACAAAAACAAAGTAAAGAGATTGGTTGTGAGAGACTTCCCTTGCAAGAATCTTCTTTCTCCCTGAAAAGTGATTGACGAGGAGGAAGAGATTGAAGTTGTCCTTAACTCCCCGGCAACGGCGTCATAAAACTGCTTGATGGCTCAAGGTATGTAGAGCTCGTTGGGAACCCCAAGAGGAAGGTATGATAAGCACAGCAGCAAGTTTCCCTCAGTTATGAAACCAAGGTTATCGAACCAGTAGAAGTAAGGAAACAACTCCAAGGTGTTGCTAGCAACTTGGAATCCTGCACAACACAACCACAGAACTTTGCCCCAACTTATAGTGAGGTTGTAAATCTCACTGGTTTTGCTGAAAACAAAGGATTAAACGTATAGTGTGGAAGATAGTAATTGCTTGCAGAAAGTAAACAGTAAACGGTAAACAATAGATGGTATGTTAATGGTAAAGGAATGGACTGGGGTCCACTATTCACTAGAGGTGTTTCTCCTTAAGATAAATAACATGTTGGGTGAACACATTACAACGGGGTAATTGATAGATTGAGAAAGCATAACAATGCATATACTAGACATCTTGACTCCTATGAGATTTGATTGGGCATTAGAACATAATACATAGACCGTATTCCAACTGCATCTATGACTAATAATCCACCTTCAGGTTGTCATCCGAACCCCTTGCAGTATTAAGTTGCAAGCAACAGATAATTGCATTAAGAAAAGTGTGTAAAGTAAACAATACAATTGCCCCATGGACAAAGGATTGTTGTTTTCTCCCTAGTAGCAACAACACATCTACAACCTTAGAGATTTCTGTCACTTTCCCGGATTACTAGAGGCATGCACCTACTATCGAGCATAAATACTCCCTCTTCGAGTTACAAGCATGTACTTGGCCAAGATAGCTACTAGCAACGGAGAGCATGCAAAATCACAAATAACATAGACATAATAGAATCAATAATCAGTCTAACATAGTATCTCAATATCCATCGGATCCTCGCAAACACAACATATAGGATTACAAATAGATGATCTTGATCATGAACGGAGCTCACAAGATCTAAACATGATAGCACAAAGGAAGAGAACCAACCATCTAGATACTGTATGGACCCATAGTCCAGGGGTGAACTACTCACGCATCACTCCGGAGGCTGGCATGGTGATGAAGAAGGCCTCCCGGATGATGTCTCCCCTCCGACAGGGTGCCGGGAAGAGCTTCGGATCCCCTATCTAGGGATGGAGATGGCGGCGGCTACCGACTCTTTCGTGGATTTTTGATCGGGTCCTTAGGGTTTCTGTATCGGGATACTTTTATAGGCATGGGGCGGCGCGCACCCTGGGGGTGGCTGCGCCAGCCCTAGGTGTGGCCACCTCGTGGCCCCACTTCGGCTGCCCTTCGGACTCCGTGTTCCTTCTGGTAAAATATTGACTTTGGTTTTTGTTTTATCCAATTCCAAGAATATTTCCTTACTAGCTTTTCTGAAACCAAAAACAGCAAAAAACAGAGTATCTTGTTAATACGTTAGTTCCAGAAAATATATAAAAATACCTCAAAGTGTAAACAAAACATAAGAAAGTTGATATAAAATAAGCATGGAGCATAAAAAATTATAGATACGTTTACGACGTATCACACAGGGTCGACCCGGCGGATGGAGGTCACGCTATGAAAAAATCGACGCGGCGGACATGGGGTCGACGCGACGGACATGGGGTCGATGCGGCGGACGGAGGTCGCGCTATGACGAAGTCGATGTGGCGGAAGAAGTCGAGTGGCGGAGCTGTGTGACGGTTAGCTGGTAGCCTGGCGAGCCGGCGATGGGCTGGTCGCCAAACATGGCTATTTCGCGACCGTGGAGAGTCCACGTCAGGAGAGGCCGCGATAGCGAGGCGAGTCCCCGAGCGCGGAGCATCCGCAAGGGCAGCGAGTCCGCGACAGGCGAGTCACGAGTTCCGAGTACAGAGAGTCTGCGAGGCCGTGAGTCCCCGAGCGTGGAGAGTCCGTGAAGTAACCGCAATAAATTGGTGGCGATGCGCTTGTATAATAACAAAAATAAAAGTGTAAAGTATTAGATAAAAAAATATTCTAGTTGATTGGGATAGTAATCCATTTACGTATAAGAAATATGAAAAACCCCATTAGTAATGCCCGCGTGGACCACATGCGATTGAGCTTGTGAGTTTTGCCTAGTTCTCCGCTGTGTGGAACAAAATTCGGTGGCTGCTACCGAGTCTTGATACGATTTGATGTCTTATGATTATGCGAGAATCGAAGCTGGCCCAAAATACATGGACGACTGATACTAGGATCAGGCAGGGGCATGCGACATGAGTTCTCATCGATCTCCGCGCCTGGATGACGGGCATGGATTCTTGCGCACATACAGCATCAAGAGGCAGAAACAATAATATGTTAATTAGAAATAAATTGGTAGCGAAGAAGTAGTAAGATATTGACTCATCGGAAATAGGTTCCTTATAGCTGCACATGGCAGCCCCTGATTGCTGTCGACCCGGCCGGTTGAATCCACTCCTGCACGCATGGGTAAATTCTCCAGGCGATGCATATCAGGAACGTGCAGACAAAACGTTAGATCTAAATAAATTAATTACTAAAATAATCAATGAGAGAGAAACATGATATCGAATTGGAAAATCGTCACCCACCACGGGCTTTTTCTTGACCACGTACACATGTTGACGAGGAATTTGAGGATCCCGTCCGGATCATCACCTCCAAGCACCGCTTGTCCCACGGTGGGCACCAACTGTCGTGGTATTGACTACGACGGATGCTATAGGGTAGCTTATGTAGAGGAGACAAGGCGACGTAGGAGAATTCGGGAGCGAGATTGACACACCATGTACCCAGGTTCACGTTCTCTACATCCTGCTGTCAGTCCAGTATATGATTATATATTGGTTTACATGGAGCCACCATGGGCGGAGAGAGAAACTAGATCTAATATGATGCGAGAGAGATGTCTCCCAAAGAGGTGTCACTGGTGGATTTATATATGCAGCCAGTTAGGGTTTACAAGTGCACTAATGGGCTTTGTATTGGAGTTGTCGTCTTGGGCCTCCAGTTGGTGAGTCGTCTGGATCCAGTATGCGCCAGTCGCCGTGTTTAGCGAGTCGATCCGCCACGGCGACTCCGCTTCGTGGGTATATCCCGATTAGTATTCCCCCATCAGATGGCGTACTATTTGCTGTCCACGAGCTGAACCGGCCACCTCCATGGTGAGCGCTTTCCCGGCCGACCGCGCAGTGCTCTGGCCTAGCTGGTGGTTGCATACTTGGATCTTGTCGGCTAGTAAAAGGCGGAGGAGACCATGGGTGCGGCCGTGTAGGGTCGGAGGAGCGAAGGAAGAAAGAGAGAAAATCGTGGATATGCGGGAGAGAGAGGCTAGGAAGTGGGCCAAGTCAAATGCTGAATGAGACACAATAGAAAACCCAGACTAGTTCCGAATTTTGGGCCAATTTGAAAAATCTAACCATGGACAACTTGTTCGTTTAGGGCTCCCAATCAGAAGTGAACTTTGGTTCATGTCTGTTTGAATAAAATGAACAAACATAAGAGGATTAGTGCCTCCCTCATATATCGCTCTAAGGGCATCTCGAGTGGCACGACCCATTTAGGACACCCAAATGGCATGGTTTGCTCAATTGGGCCCCAGACATGAAATTGGTCAAGGTCTGGTGCGCCTGGCCGGTGTGCCTAGTGGGCCGATCCATTCGGTCTATAATGGCCATTTTGTCCAGCGCTGGCCATTTCATATGAACATTTAACCAAAGTAGGCACACACAAATAAAATGGCTACTAAATTAAGTTTAAAACATGTGCCATTGCCCTTCAAGCACTACCAAAAAGTGACATGTTCCTCCCAAATGTGAAAAATGAGACAAATATTGATGTAGCACATCATATGAAAATAACCGATGAACTACTACATGCTACTCCAACCACTGCATATAAGGTGAACTCCCTCCATCTCTTGCACTTCGCTAGTCCCGACTTGAATGAGATCCTACTTTAGCCAAGTGCCTATCATATGACTAGGTCCATACCCATGATAATGAGTGACAAGAAGAGATGCTAAGTATGCCCAAGGAGCCAAGGCACCCAAGCAAGGAGCATGGAAGACAAGGAAGAAGAGTTAGGAGCTTCAAGACCAGAGTCTCTGACCTCTTCAACCTGGAGTCTTTGTTAATCCCGGAGGTTCCACCACATCAAACATGGAGTCTCCAACCTAGCCCATGAATCCCAAGCGCCCCAAGATCCTGGAACCTCCCCGGAGTCTCCACGCCATCGACCGGAGTCTCCGCACCAGAAAGACCGGAATCTCAGGCCTCAGAAGTGGGCCTGCATGCTGGGAGCTAGGCCTCAGCCATTGTAATACCCCAATTCATATAGAACTTCCTATTTATGCCTAAATGGACCTTGTTTAAGTGGTTGGTCTATATACTCCCCCACCTTCTCCAAGAAACCCTAGAATGAATATTGAGTTGAATTGATTTAGCCTCCATCTTCCCATAGGAGGAACCTCTCTTTAGATCTAGGAATAGACTAAAGGTTGTACAAGGCCCTCTTCGTTTGAGCGCTCTTTCTATCTTGTTATATTTGTTGTGTTGATCTCTTCCATAGGGTCTCTATCAATTGCAATCTCTTCACAAGTAGATTTTAGTGTCTTAGAATCGATATTTCCATCATGAATATCTACCTAGCAGTCTATTCCACATGGATTCTATTGGGTGTGTGATTCAGACCAATGATGGGAACCGAAATCATGTGTGCTTGCATGTGTTTGTATCTTTGCCTTGCGTTTTTGCGTTGAGTTCATCATGTTCATCATCTTCCACCCACTTTCCCCACCCAAATCCATGAAGATCGGGCCACCCGTAGTGGTTAACTCACAATATAATGGTATCAGTAGCCTTTGGTTGCCACGGATTTGACTTCATTCATTAATTTACACCCAAAATTTTAAAATCCCAAAACATAGGCCCAAATTGCTTTTGGATTGATATGTCGTTTTGGTGAGATGAATGCGGTTTTAGTCCATAGAAAACTTGTCCTTGGACTTGGTCTACCTTTTGCTTGCATTTTACCTACCTTATTTGGCCAATTTCTGTCAAGATCAAGAGATAGTCGCATAAATCCTGACCCCGGAGTCTCCATGGTGACTACACCAGACTCTGCACCCAACAAAAGTCTCCGCCCCAACTCAATCTAAGTCTCTGGCCTCCCCCTCAAGTTTGACTCTTTTTCCATTTGGATAACATCCACCGATCTTTGTCTTCGTTTGTGTGTGTGTGATCTAACATAAGTTTCTACAACATCCCTCACACTCGACAACAACACCACAAAACAAAACCACTCCCTACACCACTGATTGCAAGTTCATCAACAAAGCAAACCGAAGGTATAACTTGCACTGCCTTGTTGACCCCTTTCTTTGTGTGATACCTAACCAATCGAGAGCAGCTCATTTTGTGTTTGTCGAAGCATTGTATGCTTGCTCTTGTATAGTGATGGTGTTTTCTCCATAGCAAAAAGAGAGAAAACTATCAAAAACAAAAAATATAAAAAGAAAATAAATCATCCAATACAAAAGAGAGTCTCAAAGCTTGTAAGCAAGAGCGTGCAATAGAGCAAGGCAAGTGTAAAAATCTTTTGCTTCTCGACTTTTGGCAAACGACCTATGACCGCTCCTTGGGTTGGCATGGCATCACGCTTAGTAGTCAGGACCATTTTGTTCATTGCTCATTTCCATAGTCATGCTAACCCCATTTATATCCATCGTGTGTGTTTAGTCGTAGGTTCTTGTCACCAATTTGACATTTTACTTGACATTGGTTTCTTGTTGGATTTACCACTTTTGACATAACCCATTCGTTTGGTTGTTCTAGTTTCTATTCACCTTCCTAACCTTTCACCAAAAGTCTTTTGTGTTTTTCCCTTTAGGTTGACCTCTAAGTGTATCATCAATACAATATTATTCCAATGATGATACATAAGAATACACCTTTATTTTCATTTTCCACCATAATACTTTTGGTCTTATGAGACAATGTCTAGGTCAAGAAATCCAAGCATGGGAGAGGACCCCACACTTTGATGGCTAGGACCAATATGTCTATCGACGTACTCATTGAAGATTGCAAGATGGAACCCGCTAATGATTTGAGCAGATCGAGAGAAGATTGGACGAACAATTTGACGACATCCACAACACCAACTTCACCTTGTTGACATGGAAAATGTTGGGCATTCAGGATGCTATCACCATCCTAGCCAATAGGCATGGACATCACTCAAGGTCGTCAAGTTTGTCTTGTACTTGTTCCTCAAGTCACCATGGTGAGTGCTCAAGCTCACACTCCTGATATGGAGAACCCCACCACCATGATGGGGAAAGACAATCTCATCACATGAACAAGAGTTTGATCCACAAGCTCACCAACCGCAACAGGCAAGACATCATTGGTTCCATGATCCTCATGACCTACCTTAGCAATAACCCGAAGACCATCGTCAACCTCGTCAAGATCATGAGCCGCTTCCAAATAACGAAATTGTTCAAGTTCCATGTCCCAACAATGATCAACAAAATCATCATTCCATAACCTCAATGTAAGGATTAACTTCCAAGGTGAACTAGATTGGGATCCAAGCGACGATAAAAAAGGAGAGCCACGTGGCTGGCGACACAACCACTTTGCTCAACCCCACCACCCGCACTGGCAAGCAATGGATACAAATGATATCGAGCAAAGATGTAGAAGGGACCATGAGAAATATCATTAAGCTCCTCCTCCTCCGCCACCACCGTGAGGCAATTAAGTGAAGAAATCATGAGACAAGAATGCTGCAACAACAACCGTGAGCATCATGATGGCAAGTTTGGGAAGCTTAAGTTCATTATGCCCAGGTTCAAGGGAGAAGAAAATGTCGATGCATATATTGAATGCGAACTCAAATTTGATAAAATAGTCCATGTTAACAACTACTCTGAAGAGAAGAAAGTCGCAATGGCATCTCTCGAGTCTGATGACTTGATGCATGTAAAATGGATACATGAACTTTGTAGTTTATTGATACATATTCCCACACATTGGTAACTTATTTTGGAGATTTACTAATGATCCCTTTTATCAGGAGTAAATAATAACGCTAGATTGTTTCGGCTCAAACTGCTATCCATGTCATCTCGATTCTTTTTGGTTGTGGGATGGACACCAAAAAAGACACACGATGAAGTTGGAATGAAGCCATGCTATCCCGTGAGGCGGGACTCTACGGGCCAGGGCAAAAGATTCCCCACCGCGTATGTGTGTATCATGTGACGCTGTACTCCAGGTCACTAGACCGTGGACCGCGTGCATGCTATTGTTCCACTATCAGCATAGGCGGGAAGAACCGTGCTGTGTGAGAGGTGTTCCCGTCGTAACATGCCTCTGCACCCGCTAGGTGGTGAGGATCGTCGAGCGCCTACATGGTGATGTAATCCCATGCCAGCTGTGGATTCTCGCAGTCATGGGGCCCACTGAAAGCCAATGTGGCACCGTAGGCTCATTCCGGTCACGGTTCCTCGCGGGCTTGGGGTCCACGGATACCGACGTAGCGCATAAGCCCGTGTCAGCCATGTTTTTGCAGCCATGGGCCCATAGAGATACAATGTGGCATGGTGCCATACCGGCCTCAGTTTCTCGTGGGTGTGGGCCCGTCGAGAACCGACATGGCGTGGTAAGCCCATGCCGGCTGCAGTTTCTCGTGGTTATGGGGCCCGGCAAGAGCTGACGAGGCATCCTATGATTTAGCCACACATGGGTTCTCGCAGCAGATAGCCGAGATGGCAGCGGAGGTGGCGTCAGAAAGCATGGGCAGACGCAGATTCTCATGGCCAAGGGACGAGCTGGCAGTGTAGGCTCTAGGCGTTGGCGGATTCTCGCAGTAGATAGCACTGCTGGTAGTGTATACTTTAGTCGGACGCGGGTTCATGGGTCCTATGTGTGTGCGCTTTGCCTATAAAAGGGCACTTCGTCTTCGTGGTTTCTCACATAACATTAGCTGGTTCGGCTTACCTTCTCTGCATGTTGTGCTAGAAGAGACACTGCTGGCCAACCTAAATGATGGATTTACCGTATCCGACGCATTCAGGGTGGTGGGTTGGTGCTCTGTAGTATGACAGGCAGCGGAAGCATAGGTTCGTTCCTTTGTACATACCCCATCGTGATAGCCAACACACTATACCTCAGCTGCGCATGATCCGACGACGTCTCCAGCATTAGGCTGGACTAGCTTCTACGAGTTCACACTGGCGGTATGTCCTCTTGCTGATTCTTTGTCATGGCATCATTCGTATGCCACTTCTTTGCAACGAAAGAAGGCAACGTCCTCTCGAAGTCAGAAGACGACGCCATCTCAAAGACATAAGATGATGACCTGGGTGGCATGACCACATTTTCCTCACTCTCTTCGTTACATATTTGGCGTGGCAAAGAGAGTGATGAAGAATCGTCCATGACGTCCGAGGATTTTCTACGCGAGGATTTTCCATTGTAGAGGAGACGGAATGGGGGCTTTTGCTGCGATGACGTTAGGGCATTTGTAGATGTATCTTAGAGTCATATTTAGAATGTAGTACATGTAGTTTTTTCCTTTGTAGATATAGTAATATTTTGTTTCCTTGTTGTTTTGAGCTGCATCTATAACTTACTGTTTGCTATCGATAAGAAATTCATTTTGTTTCTTTGTTGTTTCGATCCGCATTTGTAACTTATTGTTTGCTATCGAGAAGAAATGCATTTTCCCCATCTAACACGTGTTTGTGTGCTCGTCCAGATATGAGTTTCTCGCTCTTTGTTTCGATGTACCTTTGTAACCTTTATGTTCGTTATCGAGAGTAAACATAGGTTTATCATTTAATATGTTTTTTTGTTCTCATTCATATATGATAACCAATCTATTGTCTTCATGTGTTTGTCTTTTCAATCACTTAATTTTTTACATGCGAGTTTAGCGCATATTTTGAGTATGATTGTTGTCTTTGTAGAACGTTCATCGCCTGGTCTTCTCAAATGATCCTCGCTGGTACTTTACCTTACAATCATACAAATACTATTAGACTTATCGTCTCGGATGAGAACTTTCCTTGCGTTTTGCGACGACTACCATGTTTGAGTTAGTAGTAGATGTATGTGTTGTCCTGCTAGACTATTTACGACATGCCATGTAAGTCTATGCTTCTATGTTGAAGCCTTACTTTTTTGTTGAACGATGTTCTCTGTCAAACTTCTGAGTAGCAATAGTTTGTAACACGATAGCCTTACTACTTTTGTGCTCATAGTAGTGTATCTTTCGCAAGATTACTTTTATCGTGTTTAGTGTGTCTAAATTTATCTTTAATGGACGTTTGCGTATGTTTTTGAATGCTTAAACACCATTCAGCGTCGCGTTTAACCAGTTGTACGCATACAGTCAGGCATTCTGCTTCCATCCTATCTCTTGCACATAGATGTATCGTGATCATATCGTCAAGCATTCTGCCTACCGTATGCACCCTCTATTCTTATCGACGTGCTTGCCATCTCTATTTTTCTTAGAGCTCGGTGCTTTCCACATTTGGTTAGGTTCTTTCTGTTCTCTTGCATGTAGATATAGTGCGATCATATCGATTCCATACCATAGTCCACTATCCGACGACTTGGGATACGACATGTAATAGCATTACTGAGGGACATTTGTCCCACCTTGGCAAATCCTACTACATAGTACTAGTTTATAGACATCAATGCACATGTACCAGCCATGTCTTTGATTTGCTCTATATGAAAAAATCGCTATATTCAATGTTTCTTGAAACGTTATGTCTAACAGTCGCGCCCCGGGGGGCACAAAGACAACACAACATATGGTTGACAGATTCAAATGATCTGGTCATCGACTATTTTTTTTAGCAACATGTTTACCATGTTCTGCTTCGAAAGGTATTTTATCTTGCACTAACATGTAACATGATCATATCATCAAGAGTTCTACCTTGCAACCACGTCCTGAGGGGCACATAGAGGAGTCTAGTTTTGGTTATAACTCTCCAGGACAGGAAAACCTTCCCTGTTTTGTGTATTTTTATCTTTTAGAGACCTAAATGAAGTCAAATAGAGGTAGGATTCTGGTAAATTAAATATTTCGTGAAGGGGAAGGACATGGAGCACTTGAACCTCACTAGAAGGGCTAGGATCCCAAAAGAGGTAGGATGGCGTGGCCCACCCCGGTGCACGCACCACTTACACTCTTTTGGCCCTCGGCCGCCCGATTCGCCTCGATCTTTTGCCCATAGACTCGTCTTGACCTAAAAACGCCTATATAAAGGTCCCATGTGCATCTTTGGAGGAGGGCATCGTAGAAACACCGAAACACCAAAATAGAGGCAGAACCAGCGAAGATTGGAGGGGGAAACTCTGCCAAAGCCACCGCCGGAGGGATCTGTACCTTCTCTGACATCTCCACCATCATCACATGATAAAGAGGGAGTAGCCCACCTCTAGACTATGGGTTTGTGGTAGTAGATTGATCAATTTCTCTCTTGTTCTATCATAGATATAGTACCATATGAGCTGTCCAACATGATTATGGTCATATATGTAATTCCTATGTGGTGGATCTTTATTATATGAGTTGTTATATGAGATTGGAACCTATTTATGTGTAAGATGTATTGGTAGATGCATATCATGACCCCATTCTAAGTACTTGTTTTGATCCAACCTGTATGCAAGAACATGTGTATTATTTGGAGTAACATGGCGGTAGTGATGGAATAGTGACAACAAATTCAAGATCTACTATGGTATTTACCTATCTTTTGTTACCTCACTAGGGAAAAAGTGAATTCATGTGGTATAATTATCTTGTTACATCTTGATAATATTGTTTTGTCAAGGTATGATATTTGTTATTCAAACATAATGTCAAAATACCTAAGGCTATGCTCTGTTAATTCTTAATTCAAGATTTCTTGGAGTTTTCCCTTTCTTGAGGAGCATAAGAGAGATGTGTTGCATAATCTCTATGATAGGATGTGATGCCCATATGAATGGTTATTAAACACATAATGAAGTTTCATCAATATTATATTGTTTGTATGTCCATTACCACTTAAAAAGAGAATAGACAAGTGAACCCATGAATTCCGATCCATTTTAAATCATAAGAAACAACTTTCCAACACCATTGCTATCATTTATATTTTATGCAACTAAATATTTCAAAAATACAAAAATAATTTCTCTATTAGCAAACACAAACCACAACCCAAAAACACCTTTATAGTATTATTATTACTTTGTTTGCCTAGTTATAGATTTCTTTACTTTATTTATTTATATTGTTATTTCATATTAATAATACGAAACCTTGTGCTTGACAATCACATGGTGGAGTTGGGTACATAAGACAAGGACTTTTCTTTGCAAGTTGCTAGAAGAGGAGAAGCAAAACATACCATTGTTCTAATTCCTCTAGAGTTCGATATAAACCCTCAAGTCACCCTTGTGGGAAAAATACGCTTACTACAACACTCTGCACTTGGAGTACCAACGCGTTGGCACACACGGAGTTGTTGCCATCAATACTACGACAATATTTGGTGGGCGGATTACCAAAGCTACCATTAGAATCAAGAAGAGCCACTGGTTACCACTTAGATGGAAATGAAGTAAGTGATGTATGCAAGGTTCATCCCTGAGAATTACTGGCAAGACCTCTTCGACAAGCTAAAAAACTTGAAGCAAGACACAAAGTCCATTGAAGAGTACTACAAGGCCATGGATATGATGATGATGATGAGAGCCGATGTGAAAGATATTTAAGAGCAAAAAATGGCAAGATTCCTCGATGGTTTGAACAGACTAATAAGCAAAATTTCCATTCGTACAAGACCGTCATTGAGATTCTACACCAAGCTACCAAGGCCGAGCATCACTTGCAAATGGAAACCGCTTATGAGAAGACCAAGGCATAGTTTGCTTTGATCAATGCAAATACCCCCAACAAGTCAAAAATCAAGCAGCAAGCTCGTCCAAGCAAAAAAAAATCAATGGCATCCACCTCCAAGACAACAACGGATAGTGCAGTCATTTTCTATAAGTGTGGAGGATATATCCATAAATCATATGAGTGCATCAACACAAGATTTATGCTTAGGGATGAAAATGAAACATATTCCATGAGTGAAGGAGAATATGAAGCATTGGCACAAGTTGCCCTGTCAAAGGAAGTTATCATCGAAGATGAGGACACACTTATATGCGAGCATGATCCAAGATCTTCACTAGTCACCACAAAGGTCTTAAAAATGGACTCCATACCAAGAGAAGACCAATACCTCAATATTTTCCAAACTCGAGCTGGAATTGATGGCAAGTCCATAAAAGTTATCATTGATGGAGGAAGTTGCCACAACCTCGCGAGCACCAAACTTTGTGAAAAACTAAATTTGGAATATATGGAGCATCCCAATCCATATCATGTCAAATAGCTTAATGACAATGGAGCCCTCAGTATAAAATTCAAAGTCTCCTTCAAGGTTGGCTTCTATAAAGATAGCGTCAAGTGTGATGTAGTGCTATGACCGTTTGTCACATGATACTTGGGATACCATGGAAATATAATAGAGGAGCTATACATTATGGTGGTAGAAACCAATACTCCTTCAAGCGGATCAACAAAAAAATTGTGCTCCAACCCATGACGCCAAGCCAAATCATTGACTCCAATGCAACAAGTTTACGCAAGATACATCAAGAAAAAGATCCTTCAACCACCTACACACGAGCAAGAGCCAAACGCCTAAATTGAGTGGAAAAAATCAAGACTGCCACTTCATATGCCACCAAAAGTGAGGTGAGTGATTTGAGTGTGACCCATGCTAACAATACATCACACAATTCTCACTCTTTGTTGTTGGTTTTGCAAGGTACTAAAGATAGGACACCACCTCCACGACACATTATACAAGATCTCCAACCACAACATGAAGAGAATAAAGACTACACGTGCTTCCAAAACTACAAACTAGGCTTTTGCACTGGAGATCCAACCGCATACAATCTCAAGACCACTAGCAAATATCCTCCAATACATGGTGATGACGAATTATCATTGAGGTCGACTCTTTTTAAAGAGGGGAGAGATGTAACCCATCATATGGAAATCACCATTGAACCACGTCATGCTACTCCAACCATTGCACCTAAGGTGAACTCCTTCCATCTCTTTCCCTTTGCTAATCCTCACTTGAATGAGATCCTACTTGAGCTAAGTGCCCATCTTATGAATAGGTCCATACCCATGATCATGATGCCAAGGATGCCCAAGGATCCAAGACCGCCCAAGCAATAAGCATGGAATAGAAAGAAGGAGAAGCACTAGCTTTGAGACCAGAGTCTTTGGCCACTTCTCCTTGGAGTCCGTGCCGACGCCGGAGTCTTTGCCACATCAAACCCAGAGTCTCCGGCCTAGCCCATGAAGCCCAAGCACTACAAGCTCCTGGAACATCCCTAGAGTCTCCGCCCCGCCGACTAGAGTCTCCTCACGAGACATCCGGGAGTCTCCAGCCTCAGAAGTGGGCGTGCATGCTGAGAGCTGGGCCTCAACCATTGTAATACCCCAATTCATATAGAACTTCCTATTTATGCCTAAACGGCCCCTTTTTAAGTGGTTGGCCTATATACTCCCTCACCTTCTCCAAGAAACCCTAGAAGTAATATTGAGTTGAATTGGCTTAGCATCCATCTTTCCATAGGGGGACGTCTCTTTAGATCTATGAATAGACTAAAGGTTGTACAAGGCCCTCTTTGTTTGAGCGCTCTTTCTATCTTGCGATCTCTATGTGTTGATCTCTCCCATAGGATCTCTATCAATTGCAATCTCTTCACAAGTAGATTCTAGCGGCTTCGAACTCGATCTTTCCATCGTGGATCTATACCTAGCAGTCTCTACCACGTGGAGTCTATTGGGTTGGTGATTTGTACCAACAACGGAAACCTAAAGCATGTGGGTTTATGTGTGTTTATATCTTTACCTTGCCTTTTTGCGCCAAGTTCATCATGTTCGTTGCCTTCCACAAACTTTCCCTGCATAAATGCGTGAAGATCAGGCCACCCCTAGTGGTTAACCCACAACAATTATCATACAAGATGTCCAAAAAGTGGCAAGTTTCTCCCAAATGGCATTCATTTATGCCACTGTGCTTCGAGCATCACGAGATTGAATGATATTTTCCTTCTTCTTGATCCATTCCCGTTGTTCAGGGTCGGCGATGCTCTCCAAGTCAGTCATCATGATTCGGTTCTCCTCGACCATGACCTTGGCTTCAGCCTCCATGAACCTAGACTTGGCATTGGTCACTTCCACCTCATGAGATCTCCTTTGGAGATCAATAAAGATCTTCATGGTGGCCTTTTCTATTTGCACCTCCTCTCTTCCCTCTCGACATTGGACTCTTCCTTCTTGGTGAGCAACACCCTCAAGGTTTCTTGGAATGCCAACAAGGAAGAATGACAGTTCACGTCGGCCTTGGAAGACATTTGGCCCCTTGGTCGGCCGACACAGGAAGTATTTCTTGGCACATCTGAGATCGGGGCACCAATGTTGGGGCCATAGCCGTCAACACCGATGGCCCCCTCCGTTGACGCATTGCAAATGCCCTTTTTCTTCCCATCCTCGGTCTTGCACCAAAAGGCATAGCTAGTTTCCCACTATTTAGTATCCTCTATCTTGCTTCAAGCCTTGCTCAATGTGACTGCCTTGTTGTTATGGCATCCCTTGAAGTTCTCCAAAGCGCGAGAAACCTACACATATGGACGACAATCCATGACACATGCCCACATATATGCAAGGTGCATTAGAAAGGGAGGAAGAGGTTTTACCATGTCAAACACGTTGAGCCCTCTTATTGGCCTTCTCATCCCCATCTCATATTAACCTTGGAATTTTCCACATTCTAAATGGATGAAGCTCCACTATTTGAATGGAAAGATCATTTTGATCACTAAAGAAAGGAAATGGTGGGAACTTCCTTTGCTCATGAAAGTACTTGCCCACCTGTCACCAATATGCATATCCCTTTTGCTCGGCACTGCATAGTGAATCTTGGGAAATCTCAATCCAAGCAGACATAGCAACTTGTCCTATTGGGCGGTGTATCTCGCGGTCCTTTGGCTCATCTTCTTGGACTCTAGTGCTGCGGCTTTGGTTTGGGTGATCCCTCGCCCATGGTGCCGCCATAGTTCCCAAACAATGGCTCCCATAGATGGAGTAGGCATGTTGTTGAGTATCATCTTGAGTCTCAAATTCATCGCCCACATGCGCACCGCTATTGATCATGGCATGCATGATGTGCTTGCCATTGTTCTCCATGATTTCCTACACATGAGTTTGCTACTACTAGCCATTGTCACTTGCCACTATCCCTAGGAAAGAAAGTTGCGACCTTACTATCTTCACGGGAGATGACAAGAGGCCGTTCATTTCATTGAACAGGCTATGTGGCAATGACATTTCGGCAGGAGTGATGCGTCGTTGCTTCTTTTCCGCTACCATCACCGAGTCTCTGGTCATGGGAGTGCGATTGAGGTAGAGTACATGCCTTGCCGGCATGGACGACGTCGACCTGGACATACCGAGCCAGGATAGTGCGCCACCGCGCCTCGCGTGGCTCCCATCCTATGATGGCGTATGTGATGCTGACAACCTTGGTTGAAGAGGAGACCGGCTGCTCAGCATTGATGACACCGAGCTTGTCGAGGATGCGCCCGCCACGGCATGGAGAGGTGCAGCCAGAGGTAGAACAACACCTTGGCCCAATGCGACAGTGAGCGTCTCTTTCTTTAACATTAGGACGGCTTGGGCACTGACATGCCTAGACAGCACGTCGCCGTGTGCCTTGGCCTGCGTCGCGAGGATGCAGTCGTTCTCTTTCTGCCGTTTGGCTTCGAGCAAGGGAGGCAACATCCGAGCTTTGGCGGCCTACGCGCTTCAACAACTCGCAGCGATGCTCCTCCGACGTCAGATCCTTGGCCAGGTTCTTCGGCTTGGGCAGCTTCTTGGCAGTGGCACCAGCGGCAGGGCCAGCAGAGGTTCTAGCGGCGGTCTCCATCGCTTCCGCAGCTGCCGACCAAAATTTGGGTGATGGTTTTGGTGGAAAGAAGTGGTTTGTGGGCCACTGACAGGAGAACCGCCAAGGTCAAGGAGAGGACACGGGAGGACGTGCGTTGTCCGGGCAGACACATCTACAGTTCAAATTTGGTGAGCGGATGAGTCGATCCACGCGAGTCGGTCCATTTGGGTCGTGCCGCTAGACCGTGGTTCTGCTGTTGTCCGCGTCGACCAGATCGGACTGGTCTAGACCATTTGAGTCGTGCTGCTGGACATATCCTAATGTACCAATGGAGATCACCGAAGTGGGAGTACACATTGCCATTAGGCAGAACCTGAATGTATGATTATGCATCAGATTACTAAAATCATCCGTCACCTTTTTTAAGAACAAATCGGTATTTTGTTTTTCCTTCTTTTTATTGGTATAGATGAGCCTTTCCATTTCGCTTGAGGACTGGATGACTCTTTCAACTGGACGTCAAACTTCCACAGATCCAAGAACTTGAACATTAGACCCTCTCGACAGAGACGCATACATGATTGCCTTGACTTTTTTCAATTGTGCCGCCTCTGCAATCAGCCAACCACCTAGAATCTGCGTATTATTACAAGCTTTTTCGTTACCATGGGCCATATCAGCCTTGACAAAACGAGTTAAAATACAAGGCGTTCATTCACACCGAAAATGATCTAGAAAAAAAGGCAGCCCATCTTAGCCATCTACCGCACCAAATTCGCCCGCGTGAATGCAATCCACATCGATTGGTCTTATCCACCAGCTCAATTAGCTTACTGTGCATGCTGATTATGGATAAAAATGGATAAGTACCTCACCAACTCTTGTACTCCAGTTAGGGGCCTGTCAGGTGCCAAAGTATAACTAGACAATGCTTGCCACATCAATGCCTGCTGGTTTGTGGCTAGGTAGACAGAGACATCATACCCAATTTGGGTAGGATAATTAGTTGATTCTGAGCTTCCTTTTTTGTGAGGTCAGGCTACAGCCGATGCAGTTCTTGTTTCTTTGAGAAACACATACGCTCACAACACACACATGTACTCACTTTTATGAACACACACGCACACTCTGTTTCTACGAGCACCTTCGAGAGAGTGAGCCGATGGAATTAGCTCGCGTAACGAAGATCAGTGGAAAAGCATTGGCCAGATCCGTAGTTTTCTTTCAGTTCTTTTAACTGTCACAGTTTGGATGTAACCTGTAAATGCCAACTGTTGATGTGGGCCATATGAGTGGGCCGTGCTTGTGGATCCTCGGGTTTCCTCTTTATCTGGGCCAGAGAGTACGTTGGTTCCTGCCGGCCGGGCTTGCGTTATATAAATCTACTCGTTTGTTTTTCTTTTTCTATGCGATCATATCTGCATCTCCGAATCGAGCTTTGTGTCACCGTGCTTTGTTCTAAGGGTGTGTCCAGTTTCAGGAGCCGCCGCCTCCCTCTCACTTTCCAAAACCTAGCCGCCTCCACCCTCCTCCTCCTCCTCCTCCTCCTCCATAGTCGGTTCCCCCTTCTCTGGCCGGTCTCGCCAGCGCCAGGACGAGCAAGGAACCTGATCTATGAGTTGAGTCTTTGATACAATTAGTATTTTTAACAAATTAGATTAGGATTTTGCTGCTCCTTTTCGGTCTCCACGTCGATGGAGATGGCATCGTCTATAATAAGTGTTCTTCGGTGCTTTCTTCGACGATGTGAGTTTCTTCTCAACGTCAATGTGGTCTTGGAAGATCAAATTTATTTAGGTATGGTCTTTCATATCTTTCTTTGCCGGATCAATCTTGGATGGTTTTTGTTGGTTGTCGCAAGGAGGTTTGTCCTCGCAATATCTTTCCCGACTGCCACGTTCTCGGCAATGGGGATTCGTAATCTCGGCTCTTCAGCGATGTCAACCGGGTTGTTTGGTTCGTCTTCCCTGAAATACTAGTGTTGGTGCTCTTGCCGATGTCGATTAATTACTCTAATGGTTACCTGCGTTCATGTAGCCTTGACACTGCGGCTCAAATTAAACTTATGGGAGAACCCTCGTTGGTATTTATAGGTATACGGTTTGGTACCTATGTCTTTTTTATGTGACTGCCTTCGGAAAAGTGCAAGATTATGTCATGGAAGAAGAAAGAGTTTGAAGATCTCCATGATTGATAGTTCCTTTTAGAGTTTATTTTGTAATTGTTGAAGCTAGCTCATGTATCTTTACCACATACTATTTGCTGTGATAAATATATATGGTATTAATTGTCCAAAAAAGGGTGTGTCCAATTCTCAATTGACCGAGAATTAAGTTAATTTGAATCAGGTGATGTCAGTCAATCCTGCTTGCAACCTTACCTGCAACTCACTTCCAACCCCCCTTACAACTGAAAAATCTCACTTGCAAACTAAAAAAATCAGGTGCAACCTACAAATGAAGATAATCTTAGGTGCAACCGAATCGCGATATAAATCAAATGGCTTAGGACCTAACTGAGCTCTGACTTATTACTCAGTCGATTGCGAATTAGCAAAACCGTTATAAATTCGTGGAAATGAGTTTTTACCGTTGATATAACAAATAAAGGGAGGACCAAGATACAGTGCGCCGAAATGCAAATCTGAACTCGGGTCCCGGTACGACCAAAGTCATGGCCTGCTACCAGTTCCCATATTTGCAACCTCTGAAAATTTCATATGAGTATGAGTTTCATCTAAATTCAATACTCCCTCCAATCTGATTTAAATATCGTGGGTTTAGGCAAACATACAACAATTAAATCGAATGAGATGTTTTAGATGAAACTTAGAAATAGTAGATAGTTGACTACTTATAAAACAACTAATTCCTTTTGCAAATATGTCAACAAGGTTCATACATGAGAAATATAGGTAGCGGTGAGGGATTGAAATTGGAAAAAAAATGAGGTCAGTTTTTGCAAAAAGTTATAGGAGCGCACATATCAAATCTCAACAAGGAATAGATGTGAACTGGTTCCGTAAACTCCTCGCCAAAATTGTGACCATAGTATGTGTTAGATTTGCGACAAGTAAATAACGAAGAACAAAAACAAAATCACAGCAAGGGGACACAGATTTAACGTGGAAAACCCTCTCCAACAAAGAGAGGGGAAAAACCACGGGCGCCAGCCAGCGAAACTTCACTATAACAGAGAGTGTTTACACAACGCCGGGGATTTCACAGATGCAACTTATCCTAGCCGGCGGCTTACAAGAAGTATATATAGCGGTGGTAACCTAGGTCATCAACGATCCGTACCGCGGGGGGCTGTCGCCCCCCGCACCCCCCATAGGCGTCCCTGTTGGGCACGGAGTGGGCCAACTTCAGACTCCGCTCCGCATCGGCCCAAGCCTCCGGCGACGGGCCTCGCTCCGCTACGTCAGAAGTTGGCCTCTACTTTGTAGAATTTGGATCAACATATAACAAACTCCATCTTGAGACAAATTCCTTCTTGTAGCATCAACAGTAATCATCTCCCTGAACAAACAAAGAAAACACTTTCGGCGCCAATAGCCACTTGGGCTAAGCAGTTATACCAACTAAGCTTGAGCATAGCTCAAACTTAGCAACAGGAACAGGCTTTGTCATCATATCAGCAGGATTATCATGAGTGCTTATCTTGCATACCTTCAGTGTACCTTGTGCAACAACATCACGAACATAATGTTACTTGATATCAATGTGCTTTGTTCTCTCATGGAACATCTGATCCTTAGTAAGGTAAATAGCACTTTGACTGTCACAGAACAGGTTAATGCAAGAATCATCCTGACAAAGCTCAGCATACAAACCTTTCAACCAAACAGACTCTTTGCAAGCTTCAGCAACAGCCATATATTCTGCTTCGGTTGTAGATAAAGCAACAACTGGTTGCAGCGTTGCCTTCCAACTCACGGCACATCCACCTACCGTGAACATATAACCTGTGAGGGACCTCCTCTTATCCAAATCGGCAGCAAAATCTGAATCCACATAGCCTGCGAGTCCCTCACTAGTCTTGCCAAATTTCAAGCAAGCGTTGGATGTGCCACGAAGGTACCTAAAAATCCACTGAACAACTTTCCAATGTTCTTTACCAGGATTAGCCATGTAACGACTCACCAAACTCATAGCATATGATAAATCAGGGTGAGAACAAACCATGGCATACATCAAGGAACCAACAGCACTAGAATAAGGAACTCGAGACATGTACTCAATATCTTCATCAGAACTAGGACATTGCAATGCTGACAATTTAAAGTGAGGAGCAACAGGAGTACTAACTGACTTTGCATCATGCATATTAAAACGTTGAAGAACTTTCTCAACGTAACTTTGCTGACTAAGAAACAACAACCTAGATTTTCTGTCCCGTTTAATTTCCATACCTAGGATTTTCTTAGCAGCACCAAGATCTTTCATCTCAAATTCACTACTTAGGTGTGCCTTCAAAGTAGTGATTTCTTTCATGCTCTTGGCAGCAATTAACATATCATCAACATATAACAGCAAGTAAATAGGTGACCCATTAACAAACTTTATATAAACACAGCTATCAAACTGAGATCTCTTAAAACCTTGTGAGATCATAAATGAATCAAACCTTTTATACCACTGTCTTGGAGATTGCTTCAAACCATAAAGCGATCTCTTCAATTTGCACACAAAATCCTCTTTTCCAGAAACTATGAACCCATCAGGTTGGTCCATGTAAATCTCCTCCTCCAGTTCACCATGCAGAAAAGCAGTCTTTACATCTAGCTGCTCAAGCTCAAGATCATGCATAGCAACAATACCAAAGAAAGTACGAATAGAGCTATGTTTCACAACCGGAGAGAAAACATCATTATAGTCAATACCTGGAATCTGGCTAAAACCTTTTGCTACTAACCTTGCCTTAAACCTTGGAGGCTCATTAGGAGACAAACCTTCCTTTCTCTTGTATATCCACTTACAGCGGACAGCCTTCTTCTGTTTAGGCAAGCGCACAACTTCCCATGTGCCATTCTTATCAAGCGATTGCATCTCTTCTTGCATAGCAGAAACCCACTTCTCGCGGTCAACGGATGCAATAGCCTCATTGTATGTAGCAGGTTCAGTATCATGCTCCACCTGTTCAGCACAACTCAAAGCATAATGAGCAAGATTACACTCTTCAATTAAACGACGAGGTGGAACTATGTTACGCCTCGGTCTATCAGCAGCAATAGATTCTTGTGGCTGCTGCAAAACAGTAGGTGAGTGCTGAACAACATCATCATCAATATTTTCCTCATGAGTATCATCAACAACAACATTATTATCAACAGTTTTCTGCAGGTGCTCCACCTGCACATGAACTCCCTCCTCTCCAATAGCAACAGGAGAGGGATCTGATGGCAAGCTGTCATGATACATAACGGATTCATTGAAAACAACATTCCTACTCAACAAAATCCTTTTAGTTTCAGGATTCCATAGTTTATATGCCTTAACTCCTGAACCATAACCAAGGAATATGCACTTAACAGCTCTAGGCTCTAACTTTCCATTATCAACGTGAGCATAAGCTGTGCAACCAAAAACTCTCAACTGTGAATAATCAGCAGGCGAACCTGACCATACCTCAATGGGAGTTTTCTTCTCAAGTGGAATAGAAGGTGACCTGTTGATGAGGTAGCACGTTGTGTTGGCTGCTTCAGCCCAGAAACTTCTATGCATACCTGCATTGGACAACATACAGCGAGCCCTCGAGATGATGGTTCTGTTCATGCGCTCAGCCACGCCATTCTGCTGAGGAGTGTAAGGGATGGTGTGGTGCCTGATCATACCATCGTTACTGCAAAACTCCTCAAACTCATTAGAACAGAATTCCATACCATTATCAGTACGTAGTACCTTTACCTTCTTTTCAGTTTGCTTTTCTACCATAACTTTCCACTTCTTAAAAGCATCAAAAACATCAGATTTGTGTTTCAGAAAATATGGCCACACTTTTCTTGAGTAGTCATCAATAATAGTAAGCATGTAATTAGCACCACCAATAGAAGTCTTACGGGAAGGTCCCCATACATCAGCATGCACATAATCTAATATGCCTTTGGTGGTATGAACGGAAGCATTGAATTTAACTCTTTTATGCTTACCAAAAACACAGTGCTCACAGAACTGAAACTTACCCAAGTTGCAACCATCAATTAGCTCTCTCTTAACCAATTCTGCCATGCCATGTTCGCTCATATGCCCAAGACGCATATGCCACAGATTTGTTTTACCACAATTATCAGAATCATTAACAGTAACAGCAGCAGCAATACCAGACAAAGTGCTACCTCTAAGAACATATAACTTAGCAGAATTCATATCACCTATCATGTGAATAAGAGAGCCTTTCGATACCTTTAACAACCTACGCCCACCAGCGTACTTGTATCCATCAACGCCCATGGTACTCAGGGAGATCAGATTTCTGGCCATGCTTGGTATGTGCTTCACCTCATTCAACGTACACGTCACGCCATCATGTGTCTTGATCTTAACAGATCCAACTCCAACAATATGGCATGGGTTGTCGTTCCCCACACGTACAAAATCTCCAGTCTGCACAGACTCATATGAACTGAACCAATCTTTGTTACAGCAAATATGAAACGAACATGCAGTATCAAGAATCCATTCATCATCACGAGATGCACAAGCAGCAAAAACGGCTAAACATTCACCGTCAGAACTATCACCAGAAACAACAGCAGCCTTACCATTACCTTGATCCTTATCTTTCGGTTGGTAAGTACCGTTCCTTTTCTCCTTATTCTGCAGCTTCCAACAATCATCAATAACATGATTAGATTTCTTACAATACCTGCAGAACTTGTCCTTTCCCTTGGACTTCGAACGACTTCTGCCGTCTTTGCTCTTATCTCGGTTGCCATAGTTGTTAAATCTCTGATCGGTCCTGCCACGAATCTGTAGAGCTTCAGCCTTGGAAGACGCCCCATCTGCCTGCACCATAGATTTCATCTTTTCCCTCTGTTTGAGGGCATCTTGCACTTCATCAAGGGTTATCTTATCACGGCTCAACAACATTGTATCACGAAAGTGAGTATAAGAACTAGGCAACGAGCATAAGAGTAATAGAGCTAGATCCTCATCATCATATTTTACTTCCATAGATTGCAAATCAGAAATAATCTCTCTGAAAAGAGATAAGTGATTCATTACCGATCCACCTTCTTGCAATCTAATGCGAGAACAACTTCATCTTCACATGCATCTTACTGGTTAGATCCTTTGACATGCAGATCGATTCTAGTTTCCCCCAAAGGGCAGCAGCAGATTCCGCATCGGCCCAAGCCTCCGGCGACGGGCCTCGCTCCGCTACGTCAGAAGTTGGCCTTTACTTTGTAGAATTTGGATCAACATATAACAGTATGGTCGAAACTAACCGAAACTACGGACATCATCCAATTATCATTTTTGTGGGAGCGTGCTCATCGATTCCCTGCCCCCTTGATGTGGCGGCATCCGACAACGGGTATTTGTGCTTAAGAGTTAAGAGAGTTTTTTTCTTCAAGAAGTTTTACTTAGACCTTGGAGCGACACGAGTGAAAATCCTTATGCATCATCATAGCTTTAGGTCAAGGCAAGCACTTTGTAGGAAAATATATATTCAAGAGTCACGTACGCGTGGTACACAATACTTGATCTAGTTTCATATGCCATTCAGGCCCCCCTTCTCAGCGAATGTTCGGACCAACCCTCTTAAGTCGTTCTCCCCAACGCATGTGTGCATGCAGCAGCGGCACTCCATGCTTCGTGCGCACGGCAGCAGCCGAGAGGAGGCGAGAGCCGAGCGGGACGGGATCGATGATGCATGTGCGGGGAGCAGGAGGAGCAGGGGACCGATGTAATAGCGTCAAGCAACAAACTGCTAATCCCCCAACTCCTCGCTAATCCCCAGCGAGATAGTACTTGGTATTCTACTCCAGTTCGTACGTCGATCCTGGTGCTCCAATTTGAGTAGAGAAGACACCAGAGGAATAAAAGGAATTTGCAGGCACCGAGGACACTTAAGCGCATGTGCGGCGACTAATTTACATAGCTAGCGCCAGAGGAATTTCTGCTAATTCCCTGGTTACCTTCCATAGTAAAATGATCCCGAGGGAATTAACTAGGGATTTGTCCCTTAGATTAGTTGACGGATGTACCCGGCTTTGTAATAGCTTTCCTTCACTGGCACTCTTTTTTTCTTCCTCTCGAGAAGAAGGGTTAGTTATATATATGTACGTATGCGTCTGTATGTACATCTGTACACTGAATGCCAAGGCTTGTACTCTTGCCCTTGAATTCATGAACTGCCTCATTTCCAACTTCACCACTTGCCACTAGGATAGGCAGAAAAATTGAACAGATCAAACCTCCAAAATGACAGATTTTACAAGCAGACCAGCTGCTTCCGGAGGGAGATTGTGAACAATATGGCCTAGTTGGCTTTTTTTTCAAAGCCATTTTGTGCGCACATGCATTCAACATTCATGATACTTTCTCTATTCTATATGGTATAGTATGTCATGACAAACTACATATAGTACATTATGGAATAGAGGGTGTACAAGATAATGGAATATGGTTGGTCGATGTTGCCGGCCGGCTGCTGCATGCAGTACGTACGAACACATTCAACCTATTCTATGGTTTTTATTTTTCAAAAAACAAACTACTGGTCAGATGACAGCGATGGCAGATTAGCAGCTAGTCTCTCTGGTTGGCTTTGGTTTAGGCCAAATAGATATCCCCATATCCTCCCTCCTGGGTCGTCTCGTGCGGGGCGACTTCGGAGGTTCCCACCAAAATCCTAAACTCCCCTGCCTGATCTCTTCCCACAGCCCCGCCGCCGCCAGCACCGGCGGTGGCGGCCACGACCAGCTGTCAAAGACGGAGGGTCAAAGGCGGGCGAGTCCAAGACGGAACCCTACGCACGGAGGAGGGACATCACTTGGGTGACACAGATGGAAAGTGGAGGTGTTGCGGACTCGCGGTGGATGGCCTCGTGTGGTCGATCTCCTCGAGTAGAGCGGCGTCGGCATGGTGTGAAGGTGGCTCCCTTCCTTCACGGTGGCTTGGCCCCATTGGGTCTATGATGGCACGGGTTATATATCACCGGTAGCAGCGATGGATCTTCAGGTGATGCGGATCGGCCTCGGGTTGCGCGCTTTCCAAGACACCATCCTGCTACTCGTGGAGGATCCTAGAGGCAAAGGCTTTGATGTATCAGAGCTGACGATGGTTTTGACCGTGGGCGCCGTTATCTTGTTGAAGGCGTCGTTGCTACGATCCCCTGCCCTTGCCTAGAGTTTTCAGGGGGGAACCCTAGACTTGGGTCTCCCATCTCGGATGATGGTGATGTTTTCAATGTCTCTCTCCCTTTTAAGGGCATCATTTTTAGAACACTTCTCTGGCTGGAGGGATCTTGTTGTGGAGCAGTGTTTATTACCGCATCGACGACGGTAAGTCTCGGCGGCATGGCATAGCGGGGCCTCGGCGCGTGATGTTGGACACATGCTGGGTGGTGGTGATGTTTGGCGTCGTGGTGGCATTGACGGCGGGCCATGCAAGGTCAATGTGTTGATCTTTGCTGAAGATGAGTTCGCAAAAGATGGCAAGGGTGACTTCGAAAGCATGTGTGTACGCCAATGGGAAGCTGGTTCAAGCCTTCGGTTTTATAGATGATGCGTGTAGGTGTGATGTTAGAGCACTGGCTCTGCTCATGGACACGCCTTCACTAGTCTTGTACTTCCTCCATTTAGAAATATAAGACATTTTAGCCTTGTGAAATGAATGCATCTAGATGTTTTATAAGTATAGTTTCACTCGGAACCTCTACGAACTTATACATTAAAAGACGTCTATATACATTCGATTCACGAAGATAAAAATATATATTTTTTTAAACGGAGGGAGTAGGTGTTTAAAAAAAAGCAGGTAGTCTCTCTCTTTTCTTTTTTGCGCGAGAGATTGGTAAACTAGTCATAGCCTGCAGAAATTTGTCAGGCATATATAAACGGATCAATGTAGTGCACGTGTAACAGCAGTTAAGGGCCTTTTTCGTACGTAGCTTCGATAACGTAAACGGGAACGTGTACATCCGTCAACATGTATATTAGTAGAATGTGCGTACAATCATGATGTTGTGCCCCTATACAGTCCTGTACGTACGCGCGCGGGCAGACGGTGGAACAACGTACCTTCGCAAGCAAGCCAAGTGTGAGCGAGTAGTTACGAACGCAAAACGAGGTGTAAAAACACGCGGCCCGATCAATCAACGCTGCACATGCACATGCACGGAGACGAGAGAGGGTAGCTTTTCGCATGCGTATATACCAAGTTTTGCTCCGCATACGTACGAGTCTGCTCTCGCCGGCGTCGATCCCTGCGTGCCATGTTTCCGGACTCGTGACAGGAATCCAGGAACGCGAGGTGCAACTTCCGAATACAGGTCGCACGTTGGACTTGACTAGCAGCAAAGGCGTGGCTTTGCTCGCTTCGCTTGCTTCCTCACTCAATCAATGAGCAGCGCTTGATCGTGACAACATCGGCAGCGTGCATGCACCACAACTTGACGAGAGATTCCTCTCCCGTTCTAATCGTGCGTTCAGTGACGAGTATACCACTACTATATTACCAACACATACTATATAGGTATGCGTCCTGAGTCGATCTCGATCATATATACTGTACATAGAAAACTAAAACTAGTACGACCTCCGATTTAATTGGCACAGGTTTAGGCCAAAAAAATAATCCTAAACCCGTGAAAATTAAATCGGATTGGAGGAAGTACTTACATTATTGAGCTACGCAGATCTATATACGCTCAAGTTCAACAAAAAGAAAGATATACCACTACTGCTCCGGCCACGGCTGGGAGAGTCTCTTTCAATCGTATTATTTCTTTCTTTCTTTTTTTCTTTTGCGAAAATTCAGTCGTACTGTTTCACTTTGTCATCTCGGTCGTCTCTGTTGCCATCGGCTGCTAATCAAGTGGCGCTTACTTTCTTTTTTAGTTTCCAATCTAGAAACGGGATGGTCTGTTTTGGGGGACAATCCGACGGTCCTTTTCGTTGAATGCGACGATCACTTTCGTTGAATTGAATCACTGCCATTTTACAAAGACATAGGAGCGTTTGACTCAGCAGCATATATATGCATGCGTATACGGTGGCTGGCCGCGCGTGAGTTTTTCTACGTCGATCCGAGGAGGACTCTCTCAAGCGAGACTAATCGGCTATAGGCGTTACGGTATTGAAGTCAGTGTGACACAAGCAGCTTGTTGGAACAAGCATCGTCAACCTAACGGCATTTGATATTCGGCGGCTTCAAATTCAATTAAATTGCGTTTACCTGCTAGTATAAGCTTGACTGTTTTAAAAGGCGGGTTGCTGGTACGAAAGACCAGGTATCTTTGTGTTTTTATTCAACAAGTTTGTCTATGTTTTTTTTACCCAAGCATGTATTCGACGAGAGTCGCACGTCCGTCGCGGTGAATTAAGAAGTCGTTATTCTGTCCTTCTGATAAGCCACGTCAGAATGACCGCCCGCGAGTCACCCCCTATAGGCAGCGGTCAGTGATTCATGACCATTTTTATTGTGGGCGGACCACATGGCCCATGGACATCACATTTGGTCCATTTATGTCGTGGGCCTCTAAAAAAAAGGTTCATCAATATACATGGTTGTATATGTACCCACACCATTATGTATTGCCATCGCAATCATCTGATAAACTTATCACACACACACTCTCTCCCACACTCTCCAAGGTCTCGACCATGGGCGTACGCAGGGTGGGGCCGGGTGGGCCGTGGCCCACCCAGAATTCTCGAGAATAAATATACTACCACTAATCTAATGTTCATCGTCTAAAAAAATAATCTGATGTTTAGATCGTAGACCGGTTTGGGAGTATTCTTTTTCCAGTCGTAGAAATAGTTGATTGCATAAAAATAGGGATAACACTAAGCATCTCTGGGTTGATGGCGTGTTGCCACCGTCCTAGTTATCCTGCTGACAATTGTCTTGTACTTTTTGTCAAAACCCCGCTTTTGTTAAAAAAATTGTCTTTTTGCTACAAAATGTCCCGCTTTTGCAAAAAAAAATCACCCATGAAATTAAAAGACACATCTTGTCAGAGACATTTTTTTGAGAGCCTCACCGGAGTCGTGGAGGAGATGAGGTTCCAAGAGGCCCACACGGATGCAGATGTTGCACGCACGCGGGGTACCCGAACGGTGGAAGTCACGGGATTCCGAGGAAATCATGATCTACGTGAGGGTGAGAGAGATTCAAGTCAGGCCAGTTGTTTCTACTAAACGTACAAACCGTACAAATTGGACCAGAGGGAGTATATGAACTCTGTAATCCTCTATCAATTAATACAATACAAGACTTTTTAGACAGATTTGTAAAAAAATCTAGCAATGGATAAACTCTACTTACACAGGCCCAGTAGCTAAAAAGTATCATTTTTCTAATTGTTTAATTCTACTATTTACTTGTCTATGGTGTACCATAACTTACAAAATAAAAATATATTTTGAACTGAAAATTGGAACATATTATAGAACTATAATATTGTGAGATTTCACTGTGCTATTTATTTAGACAGATTTTGCATTCCACGTGGGTCAGCACATTTTTTTAAAAGTGTGCCCACCCTCCAATTTATTCATGCGTCCTCCACTGGTCTGGACGTGATGTGGGGGTGGTGCTAGTGGTGACCTGGCTCTCTCGCACCTCTCGGGCGAGGAAGCGCGTCAACCGGGTGAGGGCAAGGTGACTCCTCCTCATTGTTAGTCATAGATCTCGAGCCTTTTCCTCTTGGTGTCGGCCAGATCTAGCACCAGGGAGAGGAGGTGGACCATGTGGAAAAAGTACATAGCATGAAATTCAAAGAGTATGGTTTACAACCTCACAAACACAAAGACTTCTTGTTCAAGTTTGGATTAGTTGTTACTTTCGACGTAGGGGGAGATCAGATTCAAAGTCGTAAGGATACATGGGGTCCATGAGTGTCGATGATCTGGATGGGAGAAGAGTCCCATCTCCCGCGATTAGGCAATTAAGACATTGTCAAGTTGGATGCCATCTTGACTTGTGATCTCTTACAACCTTTCTACTTGTATTCATGACTAGTATACACTATACTATGGATGTCGTCTTGTTGGTTTTATGTGTGATGTGGGATACTAGTGATGATTATGTTGTGTGTGCCACTAAGTTTGGTGATGATCAAGTAATCTTTGTAGTTGTGTTTCGACAGTGAAATCGACTAAGGGTTACATTTTGGCAGCTACAACTTTCTCCGGTAAGATGGGTTGTTTGCTCTAATTCGCTAGCGGTAGTGGGAGAAACCGACCGAGGGCAGTGTTCTAGAACCGGTTGTAAAGCCATATTCTGCATTAGAGCTATACGGTACTACCAAGTAGTACCAAAGAAATATTTCAGTACCAAAACATTAGAAAATATTCTGCAAAAAAACTGAAGATATATAGTACGCCCTCCATTTCAAAATATAAAATGTTTTAGCTTTGTGAAGCAAATTATCTACATGTCTTTTAGTGTATAATTCAGAGTGAACCTTGACACTAAAAAAGTTTAGATACATTCATTTCATAAAGCTAAAACATCTTATATTTTTGAAACGGAGGGAGTACCGTTTACGACTATTCATGCATGCTCAACTGACCTAAAATGAAATGCAATGAACATGCATGGCATGCCCATGTACCGTAAAATATATGCGCGCCCCACGGTTGATTTACTCACGCCTCTTCTTATCCAATTCTACGAAACAACAGCACAAATAAGTTCACGAAAAGAAACCAAGTCGTTACCTTTGTGCACAAGTTTGCAATCACGTGGGCCTCACATTGGTTTACATGTCAATGCACACAGCACACACATACCAGCAGCTATACATCCCTAAGCTAAGCCAAAGCTGGTAGCTAGCGTGCATTGAGTGCGTCCTAGTACAACTTAATTTAGTTCATACCAACAGGTAGCTCTTCCACACACGCGCACGCTCGACGGATGAATCTGTGTTCATATCAGAAGATACCGCTACTGTTTTTTATAAGATAAAAGGTAGTAGTAGTGCTGATGAACTTTAAGTTAACTATTGTATGTTACCTAGCAAGTAGACAAGATTAAGGAAGCATGCTGCTTTTTTTGTTTTAAATTACGCATGCATGCTCTTGTGCTATCTCTGTGTGTGCATCCCTTGCAATTTTGATTGATTAGATAAAAGACTGGTACTCTCTTCGACCCAAATTAATTGACTTAGATTTGTCTAGATTCGGATGTATCTAGACATGTTTTACTGCTAGATACATCCGAATCTAAACAAATTCAAGTCAATTAATTTGGGTCGGAGGGAGTAGCTAATTTGCTATTTCACATCAAAATGGCCACTCTAATGGTGTTTTTTCTTATCTCTGTCCAGTACTACAGTAATTATATTAGTTGGTCGATCGGATGCATAATTCAATGCACGTGTTTGCCCAGAAGAAAATTCTTGGCAAGATCCATGTGATCAATTTGTTTTCCTTTCCTTGCCTTGCTGGTTTCATTTGGCTTTGTTACATGGAAGCCTTCTATAAGGGCCAACGTACGGCGCCAGCAAGTTGCTTGCACAATTAGCGTACCTACGTTCGCCGTGGACCGGCCGGACTGGCCGTGTGCTGCCACACATGACACATGTTTATGTACGGTTATACATGTGGTCCGAGATGGTAAATTACGTAGGCAAGATGCGAAGTAGGCGTCAAGATAATTAGTTATAAATTCCCTAGTTGTTTTTTCTGAAATTGCCTTTTCTTTTCAAGTGCTAGAAAGCCGCCACATTCTGTTAGTATTATATTAGTTCTAATCAGTGGTAAACAGCTGTTTGCACAGAAATTTGCAGTTCCTAGGCACCTAGCTAGCCATATCTCCCACAGTACAATATTCCTAGTTTCACAAATTCCTCAACCCTAGCTAGGGCCAATTGGGCGGCTCACATAGTAGAATATTACTGTTAGAATGTTCTCAGATGGAATGATAATATAAAACCCTGGCTTGCAATTGTGGATGTCAGCTGCCACTACAAGTGTTGTGCAAGTGAGATCTTTCAGGTATGGACAAGCTACCTGATCTGCATGTTACTATTCAAGAGGGGGCCGGCCGGCTCTCTACACCTAAAGCTAAGCAAAGTTGGGGGCATATACATGGAGGGAACATGCATGATCTTGGCAAGATTGTTATTCTAATGGAGAACAGAATAATGGCCATTTGGCAGCACAAGATGCATGCATGCTTGCTCTTTGACCCAACTAGCTAGTTACCGATGAAGCCATCCCTGGATGGCTAACTATACAAGCTGCCAACAATGTACTCCACTGAGAACTTTATTAAAAGAAGATAACTGCATGGGTTAGCTTGCTAGCTAGGGGATGGATGGGATGGATATATATGAACACACACTGCTGCTTGTCCCCTCTTGAAGCAAAGAAGCCTACTAATCTTCAACAGTAGGATTGGATATGGATTGGATTGGTCTCTCCTCCTCTGCCTCACTTGATGACCCAAGTCAAAACAACTTGTTATTTATCTATCTATCCGCAAAGTGTGCTCAAAAGAAGCAATGCAACGTAATGTTTATCTTCTCGGCATATATTATGGAAAGGAGCACTATACTTTGGTGTTCCTGACAAAGTTTCGGGCGTCAGCCCTACTGCTTTCTCCTTAATTATTTTCAGCTAGAATAGTAAATCCAATAGTACAATGCATGGACTAACTTAGTTCATCCTGCTGAAATAAAATACGTAATTCCTTCGTCTGAAGTATTATTAAAATTCAGACGATTTTGGCCTTCGTTTTTGTCGCTGGTGCAAAGTGCTACTGCTAATAAGAACTCAACATAGTAGACTCTGATAATTACTTTTGACGCCTGCTAAATAATTATTCTCAGTCTACCTCGTCCGTTCGATCGGCTAGTTCCTTTGTGTTTCGCAGCATTGAAGCAAAAGTATAGCTAGTCACGAGACAGCCGCGGTTGTTGATGCCCCTTTCGCCAACACTATTAATTGTTGCCATCACCAGCAACGTCCCTTTTGCCATTAATACCATTCTTATCTTCTCTCACAAGTTCGGCTGGCTTCCGGTCTAACTAAAACTCTTGCATTTCTACGTTTGATCAAGACTAAAGTACAGTGTCTAACTTGTACACGACACTAGAACCCGTAGACCTTGCTTCTGTAAGTAGGGAATAGATGTCCTTGCATGCATTTTCTAAATTGAGAAAATTGACCTCACATAAATTGCATTTTTATCCGAGGAATTGCAAATATCAAAATTAACCTCACATAAATTACATTATTTAAACGCCAGAAGCATATATTAAACAGTCAGAAGAACATAAGGAAGTAAAGCTAGAACCGAGGAATTTGCCACGGTCTCTCTAGATTCCGAACATGATTCACATCGCCGGAACCAGCGAGTCGTTCTAACCACGGTTGAACATCACCACACATTGTCAAGAGATGTCTGCGAAGACGGTCAGAAGCACCGATCATCGACCTGGAGAAGAAAGAAAGGGCTAGACGAGAACACCCAACATCATGTTGACCTAAAAAATATCGGTGCAAGATCTTATTGACGAGACCACCAGATCGAACGTATGCCTATGATATGGGCCACATGCCTGAAAAGCCCGACATCTTCCTAGACTTGGGCTCAAATTTTGGGCCTATAAGCCCGAAAAAACCCTGAAATTGGTGTTTTGTATGATTTAATAGAAAAAGATATAATGCTTCACTATTTATTGAATACGAAATACGCATATTTTTCGTGTCTTGAGTCGGGCTGGGCAGAGCTCGGGCTTGAGTTTTTCACGTTAGGCTAACCAAACCCGGGATGAAACCAGTCCAGTCCAAGGGTTTACCTAGGCGTTCCAACGTGAATCAAGATGGAAGCACTATGGTTGACTACCCTCTCTTGCAACCGACATGTGACCCACGACAACGCCGAACTAGCACCGTTGTGATGTGAGCAGGGCCTAAGGTACTTATTCCACTTGTGAGAGCGAAGACCCATGATGTCTCCCATCTCTTGGTGCCAAAACCAGGTTCGAAGGCGAGCGAGGGAGATCGAATGAATCAGATGGCGAGGACGATTGTTGTGCGGTGGCTAAGATTTTGCCCCTGAGAAGCTATTTCGCCTAAATTGCATTCGGATTCCAAAAGGTCTCGGATAATCCCATTTCAAGGATGGATATAATAGGCTTAACCCCCTTCTATATAACAAACACGTAAATTGTGTCGAAATAGGTTCAGTGTTTATAAATGCATAAAAATAGTGTGTATTTTATGTAGAAAAAGTGTGTATATATGTTCACAATTATTTTAGTACGTGTTTCTTGGAATTCCTTCTAATTAATCGTGGGGTAAAGGTTTTTGTGAACTAGAAGTAAAAAAGGGATTTTACAGCACAGATAGACATGTTATGAACGGCCATACACAAATTGAACCCCGGATGATGCAATGTTCAAAAAAATACCTCGGACGATCCATGTCTGTATTGAAATATAACTGCTAGTTGGGTTTATGTGGGCCTGAAATTTGGAGAACCTGTCAACAAAACAACATGACCTCAATAAACAGGAGTTGTCAGTTCTGTAATTCAATTCCCAAATTGGCAAGTTTTCTTGATTGGAACCATGTACAGTGTCATTGTTTTCATTTCAAATAACCGTACAGTTTCCGTGATAGTGTAAGGTTGATTTGTCCAGATTGGTTTAAGCTATTCAGTTTGGCTACATAACAGTCTGTTTCCAATAATCGTACAGTTTTCTTGCTTACTAGCAGCTTTCAAGATTTATGTTTCGAAAATTGTACTGGACATTAAAGCACAGGTGAACGTCGTGAGAAAAGGTGACGGGAACGACTGCAGGTAAGTCAGAGCTTGTTGAATATTCAGTTGGCATGCTATAGCCGTTAGACCTATTAGCAACGCAAGTTTAGTATAAGAGCTTTCCAATCTACCATCCTACATCATGGCCATGTAATTTTAAACAAGAATTTCATCAAGAAATTAGATAAACATAAAAGGAGATTCTTTTGGCATGGGAAAAAGCAGAAAAGAGGTTATTATATGGTCAAATGGTGTATAGTTTGTCGTTCTAAATCTAAAGGTAGCATGGAGTTAAGGACTTGAGAAAACAAAACATTAGTCTCCTGTACAAGTGCTGGTGGAAACTTGAAACTCAGAATGGGCTTTGGCAAGATATTGTTAGAGCAAAATATCTAAGGAATAAAAGTGTGGCTACTGTTAAGAGAGATTCAATGATTCCCCCATTAGAAAGCTCTGTTAAAAGTGACATAAACTTATTTTGATGGCAAGAAATCATTCTCAGTGATGGCGGCATAACTAGGTTATGGAAGGATCCTATTCTCGGAGAGCCCCCTATAAAATATATGTTTCCTACTCTTTTTTATCTCTATCGGCAACAAGATCTCACTATAAAAAACTTGATGGGTACAAATTTTAACATCTCCTTTAGAAGGATCTTGATAGGCGATCTTCTCTCTCAATGGAACTCTGCCCTGGTAAAGATTGACACCATGCCTCTCACTTCTACTCCTGATAAGATCGCTTGGTCTGTCAACAAGAATGCTTCATTTTCTACAAAATCTGTGTATAAATGGTTAGATAGGAATATTGCTAGATAACATAACAAATTTATTTGATCGGCTAAACTTCCTCTTAAGATTAAAATCCTTATGTGGAAGCTCTGTAGTGAAGCTTTGCTCACCCGGGAAAACATGAGAAAAAGAAACTGGCCTGGTCCCCTTTATGTTCCTTCTGTAACAATGTGGAGACGAATGGTCACCTTTTCCCCCTTGTAGCATTGCTAAGGTGGTGTGGGGTGTTTGGGAAGGCCCATGGCCATCAACTGTGTTCCCAATTCATTTTGGCAGGCAGTGTCCTTGTTACATGCCTATATAGATTGTGCGCAACAAAGTTACCTTTGAGAAACATAAGATTATATCGCCTAATCAGATTATTTTTTTTTAATTTATCTTCTCCATAAATGGGCAGGTCTTTAGAAAGGCAAGGACATAGACTACCCGGTTTGCGTTGCTGATAGGATGATCCACACGGCAACATCCATCTTCTCTAATCAAGACGCTAGAGGCGGGCCTTGTCAGGTCCTGATGATCACTGGAGCTTGAGCAAGCTTGTGGCACTCGAGCGGTCTACCTTTGTCGATGTCTTAGTTTCTTTTATGTCATTCTTAGTAGTATGCGGGCTTTTTAGTTTTGATCATATGTGATCTGGACTGTCTCTGAACTCTCTATAGTGGTACCAAGTTTTCGCCCCATAGCAAGCGTTCACGAGTGCTCGAAGTTTATCCTCCTTTTGTAACAAATATTGTCCGACATGTTATTTCCGTTGTGAAATAGGGGTGGACCTGGTTGGAAAAAGTTCAACGTACAAGGTCTTGTGTGACTCCCTCCTAAAAATCTTAGTAATCTGTTAAGAGACGACAATATTATTCTCGTACAAATTATGTTTAAAGGTGTTGATAATGTGGGAATGTCAAATGTTTTATTTATCATTATTTCAAGACTTATGTAACAATACAGAAATATAAAATGAACATTTTACAAAATTGGACTCTATAGCAGGATGCAATAAACAATTTCTCACGGTAATGTTGCAACTGCGAAATAAACATGCCCAAGGAAAATCGATAATCAGAGCAGTGGCAGAGCTAGGACAAGATCGATGGGGGGCAAAACTGAAAAGATGAATTTGGGGGGGGGGGGGGGGGGGGAATGACACAATTTTTTTCTCATCTAGGTCCCTAAAATAAAATCTTCTTTAGAGATTCTGCCTAGTTAGGGTGGGGGTGCCACCCTGGCCTACACATACCTCCGCCACTGAATCAAAGACCAACGGAGAGATTGAGTAAAGCATATCTCCCAGAGCTTCTCTTCCAATACATTTGTGTTCGAGCTATATCTCTCTCTCTCTCTCCATTTCCCCTCTCTCCCAACCCCTCAAAGAGTATACCACCATGATGGATGTAAAATGCATACATAAACTTTGTAGTTTATTGTGTTAAAATCTTCATTATTTAGAAACTTTATTATATTTATTGGGACTAATCAACTAAAAGTTGCAAAAATGCACATTTTCTTTTTTACACTTTATTGTGTAGGAATATCACAAATATGGAAGGAGAATGCTTATTATGGTGAAGGTCAGAGTTACCCGAAATCCGTCTTTGCAGAATTTTTTTCAAAGATCTGACGATGACGTCTAATGGAAAAAAGATTCAACATGAAAGTTGTTGGAAATTTTGTGGTAATGTTTATTGATATAAAATATGTCAAAAGGGTGTCCGTATGCGATCTAAAGGCCCATTTACAGAAGGGTACAAAAGCAATTTCAGGATTTCGAAAGTTACGATGGGATTGATCATAACTCTTCCCACACTTGATGGATTCGACCATGGGTCAATTTATTGGACTCCTTGGGAAAGAAGGAAGGCTTGAGAAGGTTCTAGAGGTTCCCAAGAACCCTTGGATCAAAGGGGCATCCATCGCATGACTTAGATTGCATCCATTGTGACAAAACCCTCCATCTTTGCAACCGCCAAGGAGGGGGAGAAGCTCCTCCATTGTTGCACCATCAACAAGAAAGAAGAGGGAGTAAGGGGCCGCCACCCCCTAGGGCTGCCGCTCCCATAAAGTTGCGGCACCGCCGTGGGCTGTTGTGCTGCTGCCTCCTTGGGCACGAGCGCCATGGCCTTGGCGTCAGATAAATTTTCCACATTTTGTAGAGGTGTAGTCATGGTCCATGGGCATCTGCCTTAGCTTGTGCCGTAGAAGTGAGCCTTTGATTAGTCCATTGATGAAGTAGGGCGCTGCTGCCATTTTCGAGAGTCCTTCAATTGATTTTTTGGTCTAGACCCACCTGGTTAGGTACTCCTATGGAATTTCTTCCGAGCCTTGGCCGTAGTGTGCTAGGTCAATGTCATTCTAGTAGCTATAGTAATGAGATCCATAGGATCGGGTCTCAACTAGGAGATCCTCCTTAGGCTCTTCTCCCATCATGATCTGTACCTGTGAGCATGCTGAGTGGTTGCTTGGAGATCTGAAGATCTGTCGACTCCATGGACAGATCGGATCCAGATTGTTCTTCCACCTTGTTCTCTGCTAATCTCTAAGGATCGGTCGAGCCAATGAAGACTGGATGCCTCCGAAAAACATGATGATTTAGTTGGTGACGTTGCTCTTAGACAAACCCAAGTCTCGTCGTTGCGTATGATGGGCATGCCGCCGGCGTATAGAACGCGACCGATGGCGACGTTTTAGCCGATTCCCATACAGTCAGATCTAGCCTCGATCGGAAGTCATGAGGCCACTGGCCCCATGGGGCACGCCAACTATCACTGTATTGATGACTGGTTCGCCATGATGGGGTCCTCGAGGCTTAGAAAGAGAGGGGTGCGAGACATGAGGATATACGGGACAGGGACCACACAAGTTTACCCAGGTTCAGATCCGAGTGCGACGGCCAAATCCTACTCCCACAATCAATCCACTATAATCAGCAAAGCCGAAGGTTACAAGGGGTTTGACTATCGTTTCACGTGTGCGAGTTGAGATTGCTCTTGTCCTGAGGGCTACCCGTATGTCGGCTTATATAGGCATCTGACATAAGGCTTATAGGGAGAAATTCTATCCGACTACGGTACAAATTACAACATAGTCGGTAACTACTACTCCATCTTATACTCCAAGTCTTGCAGTGTCGGGCCCTAGTCGGTAATACTTCTGGGGCTTCTCGTAGCCAGACGGAACTCCGTATGTTCTCGTTGACTGGGCACCCGTGGAGTCATAGGCTGTAAACCTGGTGGGTCACCCTGGTCTCTGAGTATCTTTGCCTGTCGTGGGTATATCTGAAAAGTATAACCCCAACAATAACTTTGTATGATATATATTATGTTGAACTTCTATGATTGAATTCCAAAAGCCCGTGCAATTTTTTTTGAAAAAATTCCGGTGTAGATTTGCAGACAAAAGTTCATACTGCAAAATGAATATATGATGCATCCCATCCAGTTTTTCGGGTTTGGAGTTATTCAGTATCCCCTAGAGTAGATATGCTCCAAGTCCATCTGTGTAACCAGCATATGCACATTTTTTACATGATTTCCCTTGTCCGTTTCTCTCTCAAGCTAGTGGTTGTCTACTATAAGATGTGTGGTTTTCTCCATTGCCGGAACTTACGTATAGTATGCTGATTAAATGTATTTTTCCCTGTATCATATGAGATGTACAGCTGATTGCTAACATGTGAAGCAAACAGTAGTGGGCGCATTGGCAGCAGTACGTGTTAGAACAAGGAACAGGAGATGCGCCCATTCCCATCCACAGCAATAAAGCGTAGATACATGATTTCAACACTATCGTTGTCACGCAAACATATATATGTCCGCCGGCCCTGTACATCAGTCAATTCGTTTTTTATTAGAAAAGCAAAAGAAAACCTGTAGTACTACTGAGCATGTCCACTGACAGTTCGATGAAAGGGGGAAAAAACATGGTACGGTACATTATGCAGGTACTTATATATACAGAGCAGCCAAATTTTAGAATATCTCTAGCCAATATAATTAATTAATTACCGAGAAATAACTCGGCAAAATGGAGAAATCATTGGTCCGTACACTTAGCATGTCGACAGACCAATCGATCAATGTAGTGCGAACATAATGATGAGAAGTTGCCGTGCTAACGTGTGCGGAAGCATAGTGGCTAGTACCCTAGCTAGAAGCACGGTCATCTACCCATCTAGATCCATTTCGACACAAGGGAGGGAGAGTGAAAATGGGAGGCGTAGAACCGGAGGAGGACGCAACGCCGAGGAGGCAAAATATCACGGGAGATCGAGCTATGTAGAGCTAGGAGGAGGAAGGATATAGATCGCTAGTACAAGGGAAGCTTCGTTTGGCCTTATCATCACCACCAGCTAGCACGAAGCGATTACGGCCATCAATCTCTGGTCCAAGGCGGTTAATTATTAGTTAGTGCCGTTTTTACTGATCCATCCAGTTAATTAGCCGTGTCCAGATGCGCGAGAGGCCCTCTCCTCGCAAACGTAACCGCCAACTCCTCACTTGGCCGCTAGTTTTTCCTGGTGCCCGTCTTCCAATCCACGAATTTACCTCTCTTTATTATGGGTTCCTTGTTTCCCATGTCTTTCCTTTTGCTTCTCTTGCAAGGTTAACCCAGTGTAAAAAAAGACAGTGGACAGCAAAAATATCGGGTGGGTGGGGGGGGGGGGGGGGGGGGGGGTGAAATAATTAGCCGTAATGCAATATCCTTGACCACGTTTTTATCGGCCGCTGATCGAATATTACTAGTAGTAGAATAACTGATCTTCCCTTGCCATATGAAAGCAAGTTCCTCCGGCCCGGGATAGCTAGCGCGAGCACGGAAAAGTTGTTGCTTGAACACAATACATAAAAAAATTGACCCACTTTTAATTGCGCAAGCAAGATTGCTATCGAAATGTCTTGCAAGAGATAATCACGTGCCATGCTGTCTTACTTATTTGGTGCATGCAGAAGTAAATATCAAGGATTTTTTTTGCAAAAGGTTAATAACGATTTGATTTAACTTTCTACTATATGTGCCATCCTAAATAAGGTGCGTTATATTCTAAATAAGGTAGAGAATAATGAACGTAGGCCAGTGCACATTCCTGCCCACGCTAATACCTTTTGGGATCTCCCAATAAATGGTTAGCAAAAATGACGTAAGGCAGGCATTTAATTCCTTAGGCGAAGACGGTGCATTTTCATGAAACAACTAATGACATAGTCGAATGGTAGCAAGCACCCCATGTGAAATATCTCCAACCAAAGAAAAAGATCCCCTGAAAGCAATGTGGCCGTAGAGTAAGCAAGCTAGCACGGTGGTTAAATCCACCATTTTCAATGCAAATGAAGCAACCGAAACCATTCCCTTGCGACCAAAACAACGCCGGTAGGCTTTTCAGAGACAGGGCCGAATCAGCTAGCTAGGCAAAACTTGAAACGGTAGCAAGATATACAAGAAGCAAAAAGGAAAAATCTGGTTATGCCAACCCCAATTCACAAATCATATCTCACACACAGACACATTGCCGTTTAAGACGCCAAAACTTTCGAAAATCCAGCAGGATATATCCATGTCACCAGCAACCCCTATGTGCAGTACGTGTTACCAAACCATGTGAAGAAGAAGAAGAAGAAAAGAAACAGAGGGGTGGCCCCTCCTCCTCGTCCTCCTGCCTAGTAGCGAGGAACAAATGAAGCAAACAGCCCAAGCCAAGCAAAGCAAAGCAAATGCAATGCAAAGCAAAGGCTGCCAAAGATACACTAACCACAATCATGGATGGCCCCACCACCACCCTTAATAAAAATAAAAACACCAGAAACCGATTTTTGGAAGGAAGAGAAATCAGGGGAAAAGCTGTTGGGAGGGAAAGCTGAGGAGAGAGAGGGGGAAGGACGGGCGGGACGGGGTGGGAGGATCAAGAAAGGGGAGGAGAGGCTTTGCATCCAAGCGTGCTCCCTCCCAAGCAACCCTTCCTTCCTTCCTTCCTTCCTTCCTTCCTTCCATCTGGTCAGCGTCCCTGTTGACCGCACACCCCGTTGCAACGGAACGGAGGGCATCCTCCTGTGCGGCCACGCACCCCCCCACCCCCAAACCCTATTACTCCTCCTGCTCCTGCTAGTATATATAACTCCCAGCCTCTCCCATTCTCGCCATTACGGACACGCACGCACGCACCCCATCTCTCCTCTCCTCTCCTCTCCTCTCCGCATCCGTCCAAGACTTGTAACAGCTCTCGCCCACAACAACAACGTAACACGGACGGACACCGCATCCATCCCAGGAGCCGGCCGGCGGCATGAGGACCAGGCGCGGCGCCTGCTACTCCTCCTGCCATCAGGCGGCGGCGGCCGAGGGGCCGGAGATGCACCGGCACAAGAGGAGCAGGACCGCGGCCACGGAGGGATCGCCGTCGGCGGTGAGCGGTCCGGCTGTCTATGCTGGCGAGGGAGACTTGTTCGAGGAGCTGCCGGATGATCTCGTGGTGTCTATACTGGCTGATGTCGCGGCCTCTGCCGGGTCGCCGGCCGACCTCGCCGGCGCCATCATGACGTACGTGTCCGTTTACTCTGTTTCCTCCTTAATATAATAAGTACGATCGCAAGAACACTGCAAGAAGAAATCGTCGTTCTTATGCCCGTGGAGTTGTCCGTGCAGTTGCAAGAGATTCAGGGAGTTGGCGAGGAACAGGGTCGTTCTTGCCAAGGTGTCGCCGCGGTGCCTCGCCGTCCGGGCCAAAAGCTGGTCGGACTCTGCGCACCGGTTCCTCAAGCGCTGCACGGACGCCGGCAACCTCGACGCGTCCTACCTTCTCGGCATGGTAAGAAGACGATCGCAAGAATCAACCGCTGTTCCTTTTTTTTGCTTGGCAAATCGGGCTGATCGATGTTTGCTTCCGTCGTGTGTGCCGCAGATCCGGTTCTACTGCCTTGGAAGCCGCGGTTCGGGCGCGGCGCTGATGGCGGCGGCGGCGGTTGGCGGCCACCGCGAGGCGCTCTACTCGCTGGCCGTCATCCAGTTCAACGGCAGCGGCGGCTCCAAGGACGACCGGGACCTCCGCGCGGGCGCCGCCCTGTGCGCGCGCGCGGCGTCGCTCGGCCACGTCGACGCCCTCCGCGAGCTCGGGCACTGCCTGCAGGACGGCTACGGCGTGCGCCGCTCGCTGCTCGACGGGCGCCGCCTCCTCATCCAGGCCAACGCGCGGGAACTCGCCGCCGCGGTCGCCTCGTCGGCCTCGCTGCTCCGCGCCACCGGCACCAGCACCAGCGGCAAGGTCTCCGCGCCCGGGCGGCACTCGTGCCTGCTCAGCGACTTCGGGTGCCGTGCCGCCGCCGCCGCGGCCGCCGGCGAGGCGCACGCGGCAAACCGCTTCCTGGCCGAGTGGTTCGCGTCTCGCCCGCTGGGCTCGGAGAGCAGCGGCCCCGGCCCCGCGCCGATGGAGGAGGACGGCGCCGGCGGTGGGCTGCGCATGTGCTCGCACGCGCTGTGCGGGCGCCCCGAGACGCGGCGACACGAGTTCCGTCGGTGCTCCGTGTGCGGCGTGGTGAACTACTGCTCGCGCGCGTGCCAGGCGCTGCACTGGAAGATGGCGCACAAGGCCGAGTGCACGCCCATGGACCGGTGGCTCGACGCCGGCAACGCCAACCCAGACCCCAATGCCGCCGCCGCCGTGGCCGCGCCGGCTCCGTGACTGCTGTCTGGCCAGTTCTTCCGTTCTTTTTTTCCCTTTAGTCTTTTTACCCAACCTTCTCTGTACATGGTCGCTGCGGTAAAAGGTAAAGCGAGTCTGCGCTAGTCAGGGGTACTTTGGATTAATTTAGCTCTTTTATTCTGTTCGGACTCGGAAAAAGCAAATTTGTTTCGTCGGGATGTGAAATATGACGTCGAAATTCCTGCCGTTGCCTTTCCTTTCTCGTGTGCCTGGCTGGGCTGCCTCTCTCTGACCCGTCAGTTATAGTAGTACAAAAATAAAGACAGGGAGAGTAACTGGAACGCGACGAGGGAAATAAATTTGCCCTGGGGTTTCCAGTAGACGCAGCACGGCACCACGACCGTTTCTGCGTGCGTCTGCAGAGGAGTTGGCAGAAAAATAACAACGGGCCGCGCCGCGCCCTCGTTGCAGTTTCTCGCCGGACCCCTCTATGGTATGGCCGCCTGTGCCTCTTTCATGACCAAAAAGGCCATTTCATTTTGTTCCTAAAGAAAAGGCCATTTCGCATTCTATATTCGAGAACCTGTGTTGTGAAAACAAATGAAATCCAACGGAAGATGTGTGATGTGAAGAAGGAAAGGAGCAACCGCTGGGTTTGCACGTAGGATTCCCGTGCCCCGGACGTGGATACGGCGGATCGCATCTCGGCGAGGGGATATGGAACGTGTGGCAGATAGTGCGCCCGACGGGATCGTGCACCGCCCGGCCAGTCATGCCTTGTCAAACAACAGATATCTGTAATCGCGATAGATTCGGCGATATGGTGGATCGTGATGAGGCCGGCCGGGAACCTTAGGCGCAAATATGTCAACGTGTGCGCGGGGCGTGCGTGACAAAAAGACTGAGCCGTCGTTGTACCGGTGTTTCCCTTAACTTCTTCACGAGGGTACCTGGTACGAAATCACAGTGGCTGGACATGGATGGCTCATGGCTACACCCAGTACGAAGCAAGGCAGGCTTACGGTGGAGAATCCACGTTTGCTCATAGGTGTAGATGAACCATTCCTTAAGTACATATTTTTTTAAATGTCAAACCATTCCATAAAATAAATTCATGTACATTCTGACATTTTATGTTAGCACGCAAAATTTCAGCGTAGAAGAACATTTTTATGCCTCAGGTAAAGATAATTTTCGATGGTCCAATGTGATTATTCACAAGATAATTTTTATCTTTTTTCACAAGCCATAAAAATATTCTTTTGATGTGAAACTTTGTGTGCCAACTTAGAATGTTCGGATGTACACAGTAAATTTCCGTTTGGAGTTGTCATTTCGATATACGCTTTTATACGTTTTGTATAATGAGTGCACTTATGCTGTCTACTTGGGTAAGTTGATGGACAAAGAGAGGAATAAAAATCTCCTAAGAGCATCTCCACTCGGCCATCCAAAAGGCCTCGCAAGCGGGCTAGGGGGGCGGCGATGCAAAAAAAAACTCGCCCTACCGGCCTCCTAATTAAGAATTGGCGCATGTGCGTCCCAACTTAGCATCCGACACCCCGTGACCGAACCCAACCGGGAGGGAGGGGGAGGAGGGGCAGCGGGGGCGCTGGATGGACAAGAAAACCGAGCAGGCCAGCCTTGTTGCCGAGACAAATAGAAAATCCCCCATCTCGCCCTTTCCACCGTTGCGACGGCCACCTCCACCCCAATTCGTGCCGCAACCACCTGTCTCCACCATCGGCCATTTCCCTCCGGTAGAAATCTCCTGCCGCCACAGATACTTTCCCACGTCCCACACCGCCGCACCACCTTGTATTGCAGTCTTACGGCCTCCCCAGAAGCTCCAAAGCCACCCACGGACACCTTGAACTCCAGGTGTTCGATAGTTTGCCAAGGCTATGGATTCGGACGAGGAGGAGATGCTCGCCGCTCTGATGGACGATGAAGTCGTAGCTGCTACTACCGTGAGAGATGTCGTCGACAACGATGATCATATGAGGATCCTCACTGCCCTCCTAGGCATGCTCGTCGTTGATGAAAAGCCGACTGCTGGAGGTTCCAAGCTGGGGCATGCAAGGGCAAGTCGAGGCAGAGGATGGAAGGCTACCGCATGTTGTACGCCGACTACTTCGCTGATATAAATTGCACGGTGATGCGATATTTCTATGACTTTTTAGGATGAGCAGGAAGCTCTTCCCAAAGATTTTAAAGAATTTGAGGGAGTTCAACGAATACTTCAAACTGAAGAGAGACGTCGTCAGCTTGCTTAGTTTCTCCACAATTTAGAAATGCATAGTTGTCCTTTCGGATGCTTGCATATGGTATTGATGCGGATACACAGGACGACTACCTGCCCATGGCCGAGCCCACAACCATTGATTGCATGTACAGGTTATGCAGGGCAATTGTGACAGTGTTTGGAGTACCTCAGATGACCCAATGCAGAAGACACATCTCGAACCATGGCACCTAACACAGAAAGAGGGTTTCTAGGGATACTTGGAAGTATCAACTATATGCACTGGGCATGGAAGAACTGTCAATTTATACACCAAGGCATTTACAAAGGTCACATAGGATCATGTAGTGTGGTACTTGAGATAGTGGCAGATCATGATCTACGGATTTGACATGATTTTCGGTATGGCAAGATTGCACAATGACACCAATGTGTTACTGTGCTCAAATATGTTCACCAAGCTTGTTCAAGGCACCGCCCCTCTGGTGGAGTTTGAGATCAATGCCCACCACTACAACAAGGAATACTATCTGGCAGATGACATCTATCCAAGATGGTTAATATTTGTGAAGACAATCTCAAACCCTATGGTTAGAGGGGAAAAAGCTTTGTTTGCGATGCAGTAGGAGGCTTGCAGGAAGGATGTGGAGTTGGCATTTGGTGTGCTACAATCTTGATTTGCCATTGTCTGGTACCCCTCTCTTACCTGGTCGAAATATCATATGTGGGAGGTCATTATTGTCTGTCTGATCTTAACAACATAATCATTGAGAGAGCGGGATACTCCAGTGTTTGACACAAAACCGTATTATTGCCAAGGTCATATTGCAACTGTTGATCACCATGTGTTGACCATGTTCAATTCTTTCCTTGCGAGGTATTAACAAATTTGAGACACAAATACTCATCACTAACTGCAAGTTGATTTGGTGGAGCATTTGTGGAGGCTCAAAGGAGCCGCCTAGTTTTTTATATGTCTGAAATTGTGATTCAAAACATCTTAAATTATTTTTCTACTTCATTGAACTTGTTAAATTATTACGTTAAATTTATGTTTAATTTGATTCATTTGTTGTTTGAAATTTTATTATTTCCAAAGTAGTGTATAGGGGAGGCGTATGGGGGAGTGGTTGGGAGCCGATGCCTCCCTATAATGACATCCATGCCGGCGCCCCCACGCGGCCCAAAAACAGCAAATGCGGATGCCATATGGAGTGGCCGAGTGGAGATGTTGTAACATGCAGTTTTTGAAGCGGATAAACGAATTTGTATTTCCAGATGTTTTTGAATTTGTCACGCCATGGCACAACGGAAGGAATCTGCTAAGGGATGGTGATATAAACACAAGTCTCGGCAATCATAGACTTTAAAATATGTTATTGCTCATCTGAGGATAGCACAACCAATAGATATGTTTAAAAAAATCAGGATACATTTATTTCAACTTTCTAGTAGATTTCAAGAAGCTCCTCTTGTTTGAATGTGGCCTCCTTCGATGTGGTCACTTATTTACTTCTGGAACAAACCGGAATAGAGACGATTAATCTAAATTTGTGAGTATCAAACTTTTAAACGTGATCTAAAAATATTTAGCACAATTAATGTAAATTTGAGCACCCCTTTATACTAACTCATAGATCGTTGCTCTTCATGGAAGGAAACATATGCATCAAACGTATATGGAGGAACAACACCACCTCTCAACTCTCTACAAAGTCGAGACAATGTTTATGGTATGATGATAAGCTCCCTACTAGGCAGAGACAATGTCCATCATAAGGAAAGGACTTCTCAGAACAGTAGAAGTGGTAGCAAATCAACACACAATGACACCAATCCTTTTTATGGAGAAAACCACTCAAATTTATAGGAAAAACCACAAAGTGAAACCATCCAAATCTTCTTCCACTACTATCAAATGGAGATCCAATTTGTTCTTCTCTAGAGAGCGTTAGAGGATCTCATAGAGGGCATATCACATGAAAATGCTAAATCTTCTATAAATCAGATAATGGCAATGTTAGCTATTGCATAATGTACCAATGCTCTAGATCAGCCTCCCCAATCCCATCTCAACCATTTTGCACAAAGTCCCTCCAAGTCACATCAAAGGGCTACCACCCATTCTTCCTTCCAGCATCTCTCTTTATCTCTCTCACCTGCGATTTCTCCCTAGTTCCAACTGGGCATGGAGGAGCTTCCCGTCGATGGGGCAAGGGAACCATCGGGCGCCTCCCCCAACAACCCCTAGGAGGCAAGTGAATTTTTTCCTAATTATTTTTGGATTTCTAAGTTTTTGTTTGATATGGATGGTGAGAATGCACATGCTTGTTATTAGACTAGCCTAGATCTGATCAGTGGAATGGTGAATCATGCATGAGTCTCTGTGTTCATGGAGTGGTGCCATATGTGTGTGTATTCCTTGTTTTGTTTATAAGTTGTTCACAGGTCAGAAGCAGTGGAATGGCGCATGTTTTGTTCATGATATCTTTCATGAAACACCTGAAATGCCTAAACTAAAGACACAGAAAGGTGTTCGTTGATGATTGTTACAACTCGATAGTTATTCTGGTTTCCGTTTAATATAGTAGTATGTGAAAATCGGGTTTTTCGGTGATGATCTTAATAATCGATTTGTGGTTTTCTTGTGAGCTTGTATAATCAACCCGGAAGGTCCAGAAATTTTTGTAATAATACCATAATATCTGTAGGGGGCTTCTGTAAAATGTGCTACATGGGGAACAAAGAGTTTGATTTCACCATCGTTATATGATCCAAAATCCACACACATAGAAATTTGCAGATTTTCATAATGTGTCCAGTTTTCACCTAATACGCTCTCAATATCATACATCAAGATACACATGGATCTTGGATGACAACAATAAGATTTGGGACACAAGAGGTAGAGATTGGAACAATCTCACCAAAGATGGCAGAACCACAGCTTGAAGAGGACACAGTAGTGGATCTGAACTTTCGTGACCTTGTGGAAAGAGCGTGGTGCTTGATTTGGTTTCTTCCTTCAACTTCTTTCTCTTATATTCTCTCTTAGTTTTTTTTCCAATGGAAGATAACCTGGATTTTCGTGACTCCACCTAGTGGTGGCTGGTTGAGATACTTATCATCCCTCTTCTCTCATGTGCAATGTCTAAAATAACCCTCGGTCATAACACTAAAAGGTTTGTGAGCTCTTAGGATCTAATGGGGGATAGAATATAGATGTGTGCATCTACATTCATGCATCTGAAAAACAAGGTAATTTTTTTGTGAAACTAAAAGATCAGAGAGGTTAGGTTTTTTTCTCACTTTGATGGATTAGGATTTAGTTCATCTAAGTCGAGTGCTATAAATTATGACATGACCTCTATTGATACTTCATGTTTTGTGTTGAGAAAAAAAATCAAATTTGAGTATTCAAAGTAAATCTTTGAATTCAAAATAAATAAGATATATATTTAAATAATGATATTCTTTATTACTTAAGAATGGAATTCTTAATTTCCAAAGTATATACTAAGGGAAAATACAATAAGTAAGAATTTAATAAAAGAAAATTGAGACAATTAAAAGTATAAGATTATTTATTGTAATAATATTGGGTCAATATTTTACGACATTTAGGATTAGTAAAATAATAAATCATATAGAATAAAGGAATAATATTTATTTCATACATACGAATACAAAGATGTAGGTTACACGTGTTATGAAAGAAAAGCACCACTCACCTTGTAGTTTAGCACAAACCCTTTGTAGTTAGGTGGGAGAGACCGCAAAACCCTATCCATCCTGAGATCAGGTGGAATCTCACATCCCAGTGTCTTAAGACGTTGAATATAGCCTGTCATCTTAATGACGTGCTCGTTCATAAAGCTATGCCTCTCCATCTTAGTGCTAAAGAACTTATCGGAGATCTCATATCTCTCAGCATAGATTTGAACCCCAAACATAGTTTTGAGTTCCGCCACCATGGCATCAGCATCAGTAAGTTCAAAGCCTTTTTGGAGTTCAGGCTCCAGCAAGTGGAGGATCGCACACCGCACAAGAGCGTAGTCATCATATTTCACGTCATACGCGTCGCGCTCTTCTTGACTCGCGGTAGCTGCAGGGGCGTTACCTAACGGATCGTCCAATACATAAGACTTCTTCATGCCCGTGAGAATGATCCTCATGTTGCGGTGCCAGTTGGTGAAGTTAGAGCCATTATCTTGCAGCTTTTCTCTATCTAGGAATATATTGAAATTGAACGCGTGGGTACTATGATCTAAAATATATCTGCAAAGACTATTTTAGACTAAGTTTATTAAAGATAGAGTTCAAGTCAATTCAAAATTACTATGAGAACTCCCACTCAAAAACGACATCCCTCTAGTCATTTTTAGTAATTACACGGACCAAATTCACTACACCATGGTCCATCATCACAAGTGGTGGTGCAGCTCCAATGGCGAGCATCATATGGCCATCATATCATTCATATGACTCATGCTTTACTTTTCGGTTCATGTTCGGAGGCCATGTCTTTATATGCTAGGCTCGCCAAGTAAGAACCTTAGTACCTGCATGTGTAAAATTGTATTACACCCATTGTATGCGAACGTCAATTCTATCACACCCGATCATCATGTGGTGCTTCAAAACAACGACACTTTCTTAACGGTGCATACTAAGGAAGAACATATTATTATATTGAAATTAGTGAGAGGGATCATCTTATAATTCTACCACCAAGAACTAAGCAAGACATAAGCAAAATAAGATGCATAAAAAGGGATAAACATCACATGCATATAAAATGTTATATAATATGGTCCTTTCTTACACATGATCTCCATCATGTGTTTCATGGTATGATCTCCGTATTTCCACCGGCGTGGCTCCAAGGTCCATGGCGCCACCATCATGGCCGTCTCCACCATTACAATATATCTCTTGGATATACATGAATAGAACGTAGGCCATAAAATAAAAGATAACCATATGGCTCCTACCGGTTGTTTAACTTACAATAAATCTCATTGCTTATAACAATTTTTGTAACAATGACCATATTACATTACGTGCCCTGCAAAAACAAGTTAGACGTCTTCCAATTTTTTTTTCATATTTTACGTGGCTTTAGGATTTCTAGGAAAGAATCGTTCTACCTACGAATTTCAACCACAACGTTCATAATCAAGTTATTTGTAAACCGTTATAAATTAGATCACGATTATGTTTGGAGAGACAGACACCCACTGAGCCACTTATGCAATATGAGTTGCATGTCAAGCGTGGGACAGATCTCATGTGCGAGGACATGTAAAGTTTGTCCGGGCCGCTTCATCCCAACATGCCAACATGATCAACATTTATGCAAGTATGAAAAACAAGACTATCAACGTCCAAATCTCTATATGTTCTAAATGTACAAAGCATCTATGCATAGACATAGCTCTGATACCACTGATGGGTTGCATGGAAAACAAAAACTTCCTACGATTGCAACCACCATGATCATATCTAGGAGATACATATAACGGTTTCAGATGGACTCATCCTCGAAGACCGTAACACGGGATAACATTCCCGCAAACAAACATGGCTATTGTAGTGTATATGACCATCCTCAACGGCACGATGACAATGCCACACGTGCAGCGCCTCCATAATCGGTCACATGTATGGTGTGCCGACGACTTTCGTCCCTCACTCTAGCGCGGTAGCGGAAGTAGGGGATCCTCGGGAACTCCGCCAACACTATGACATGATGGTGATGGTGGTGGAGAAGATCTTGAACAGGGCTTCTCCTAAGAACCTCACTCGTGGCAATTGATAAGTCTATAAGGGGAGGAAGACATCAACCAAAGAGCATATGAGAGGAGGGGATGAGTGTGTGTGAGATGAGAGGAGGAGGGGCCTTTTATAGGTGAGGGGGCAACCCCAAGGGGCATGGCGCACAACCATGGTGGTGCCCCCACCTCTCCCTCAATTATGTGGGTGGACACTGTTGGGAATATGCCCTAGAAGCAATCATGTATGATGTTATTCCCAATGTATTCATAAAGTTATTATCCTTATATGAACTACTGATATGTATCATTGAATATGTGATTCAATTGTGGAACTATATATTCATGTTGTTCATACTAATTGTCCTTTGTCGTTGAGGTTGTGTTGGGCACACAACTTAGACTAATGTGAAAGTCGGCTGATGACTCGGTTCCACTTGTCATAGGCATGGAGATGTTATTCCGACTTGCACAGATTCGGCTAAAGAGTTTAGTGAGTCGGATTGACCCACATTGAGATGCAACGAGCAAGTCATCATTTTTATGTCTCAATCAATGCAATCCTTAGACCTGGGGTTATTGCACAATCTGAGTTGAGAATCACCGACTTAGGTTCTATCAAACGTTGTTCCGTCAGTGGGTAGTCATAAAGGCAGAGTTCGGGTCGACTGAGAATCAAGCTGCCTGATATGGATAACCAAGATGGGATTTTGCCCCTCCGACTAGAGAGATATTCTCTGGGCCCTCTCGGAAGATATGATTCGGAAAGCATGGCCATGCACGACTCGGTTAAGTGTTAACCGAGGCGATCGACTAAGAGTTAGTCGGATGAATCACTTATCTCGGATCGAGAAAGGGAGTCAAACTATGTAAGGGATGACGATTATTCGGCTATAGTTCAGAAAGGCATATCGTGAGGCAAAAGGGACTTGGACGAAAGTTGCATTGGAAGGTATGTCATCATGACTTTTGGTACTTGGGAGTCGACACGTTCTGCTAGGAGCCGCTACCGATTGATCGGTCACGAGTGAGACTCGGATTGTGTCCGAGTCACCATGAGCCTGTCGGATCACACACTTAAGAGAGGGAGCAAGTTTGGGTTGGACCCGAATCGGAAACGGACTGAGTCAGTGAGTTGGACTCGCAGTGACTAATATAGGCCTTTTAGTCAATAGGCCACACATGAGTGGAGCCCACTTTCACTCCCTATATAAGCTGCGGCGCATGTGCTTAGAGCACACGGTTAGGTCAATCCATGCGTTGGAAACCCTAGCTCCATTTCAGTCTAGCCGCCGTACCGGACCTAGCAGTCCACCACCGGCGCTCCTCCTCATATGTGTGGATACTGGCAGAGGTGTTGTACGTTCAACACTTTGACGATCGGATCGTGAGGAGTGCACTGCATTAAGTGACGTGCGTCATTGATTCCGCAACTGCGCGTCTAGTCGTAATTCTCGTGGCCTACTACCTCAGCTAGATCTTGGGATCACCGCGTAGGGGAAATTTTTGTTTATCTCTACATGTCCCAATAGACACTCCACTCACACCTATTTAGCTCCACTCATCTCTCATTTAATTTCCACTCAAAATCAAGAGTCACGCAATTAAAACTCCCTTTTAATTCACTTGATTTAATGCAACTCATTTAATGAACACTTCATTTAATAAGTATTTCATTTAATAAACACATTGATAATCCAATCCCCGATAATATTCCGATACAATGAAACTATTCTGGCAGATTTACCAGAACAATTCATGCAATGTCCAGTATTTTCTCTGGTGTTCCCTATCCACTCAAATGCGTCGACTACCCTTAAGTGTGTCTCCCTACGGGCTCACAAACTGAGTAGACATGATCGATACATTCTCCGATCAATAATCATTAGCGGGACCTAGAGATCCATAATGACTCCCACCGGCTCAAGTGATGAACTAGTGATCGCGTGAACCTTTATTCGCAATAACCCATTCCTTTTGTCTCATGATATTTTACTTGTCTAGGATCTGATCATTCGGTATCATCCATACCTAGTTTGATCTAGTTACTGACAAGTACTCTTTTCTTGTTACCGTGATATAACATTCTTAGTGATCATTATCACTTGCTTTCATGCTATGTTAATGTGATATCACCGAGAGGGTCCTGAGTATATCTCTCCATCATCAAGATGGACAAATCCTACTCTTGATCCATGAGCCTCAACTAGCACTTTCCAAGTACCCGACGACACGTTTATAATCACCCTATCACAGTGTGATGTTTGATGCAATCAAGAGTCAGTGCTTGATGTGATCTCATGGTCTAAGGATTAGAGTTACTTTAAATGACATTATAGTAGTGTAAAAATAATGGCATGATCATGTTACTATACTTCGGGAGCATGTTCATCACAGCTTTTAATCAATGGTGTGACCTTGTTATTAACAACATCCAATGTCATGATTAGGAAACCTTGATCATCTGTTAATCAACAAGCTAGTGTAATGAGAGGCATCACTAGGAACCTTCTATTTGTTTATTAAACACACATGCATTAATGTTTCCTTTTAATACAATTATAGTATGAGAAGTAAACATCTATTATAAACCTGCAATAACATAATAACCATTTATATTGCCTCTCGAGCGATTGGGACGGCTGGCGCTGGTTCGGCCTGTTTTCCCTCAGATCCGGCCCACAGAACCCCTTGTTCTTTTTATTTTTTCCCACACCTGATAACTAGCTATCCAGTTTTCATCCAAAATAAAATGGAAAATGCCCCCAAATGCTTGGATATAAAATTCTGAGCATGCATGCATGTTTTCTCCAACATGCAGAACAAGTTTTGGACCAAATATTCTCTAGAACTTTTCTAGTGATTTAAGTAGTAAAATAAGTCTTTAGCACTAAATAGTTACTCTAGGGAGTTTGGTAGATCCATTTGGGGTGAAACCATTTGGTACTATGAGGTATTTGTGATACCTTGCATGTCACATTGGCCCTACTGCAACAATCTCTAAGGTTTTCGTGTAGGAAAAATAACAAAAACCCTCCAGATCTATCTTTAGAAATTTCCCTAGGTTAAAATCCAAATTATACAGACTTGTTTCCAACTCTTAATACACATGCACCATCGGTTCTACAAAATCCTAGGAGTTCATAATTTTTTCTGCCACTGGTGATTTCTGGTGATTTAAACTCTTCTGAATAGAGTTGTTTCATTAGATAAATCATTCTAGGATTTCTACAACCTTAAAATGGTGAATCCAATTTCTATAGAAAGGTATTGTTAGGTCCTACCATATGTCTTTGGTTTCTTATAAATGGATCTACAGATTTAATCTGGTGAAAAGACAGAATGCTTGCAAAAGTGACTTTGGGATTTTCCCAAGGGCATTATGTTAAATATTTTGAAGTGAAACCAACTCCCAATGAACCAGTACTTAAAAACACTCCTAACCCTAAGAGGAATTATCTATTTGGCATACATATAATTTTTGGTGATTTATTCACCAAAACAAGTGGTTTTCTCACTAAACACTTCATAATTAAATAAAGAAAAGTGATATAATAATGAAACCACTTCTAGTGGCTTTGTTATGTCAATACCTATCTGATGATATCATTTTTGTACATTGGTATCATACAGAATCGAGCTCTGGTAATGCAAATGAAGTATTTCCAATGGCCATGAACTCAAATTACCAAAACCTACAGAAGTTTAGTTATTTTTTCTATACTTGTTTGCTATATTTGTAAAGGTGATTGTTTGCCTTGTGTTGATTATGATATATTGCTTGTTGCATGTATGCTCTATGATGACGGTAGTTGCGATTGTTTTGACATCGAGAGGAAGGGATCATCACATTATTATTGGTATTTTAAGAAGAAGTACAGGGACATATTGCCGACCAAAGGCAATCCACCCTTCCTGAAATCCGATACCTACCCTACTCCTTTTTATATACTTGTTTGTGTCTCCTTTATAAATTGCATTATTACCTGCATTTTTGTTCTACTACTATTGCGCTAGTAACTTGGCTCCTCCAAGTTATGACTTGGTGTCCCCTTAAGACACCACCCTTATTGCCACCTACCAGTCCCCCTTTAGACCAAAGGTAAGATGGGTAGCATCCTACTTCATTAGAAACCTCGGATCTTGAAAAAAAATTGTTTGGGGGATTTCCCCTACTACAAATGGTTTGAGAAATGTTTTGGCAAAACCCTTGGGAAGGGCATCATTTCCACGTGGAAATTTTAAAGGAAGAAAAGGTGATTTCGAGATGTGAGTATGATTTTCTCGAGAAGAGAAGGGATGTTTGTAATACCCTGTCCACTCCTGGGCCTAGGGGTGTCACTCCTGACAGCTTAATAGGATATCTAGACTAGCCCCACAGACCAACACTAGTCTTTTCTGTGCACTTTGTCCTCACTCATGTGCACCCGGCTACCCACTTCCCGATCGGTCACCCATCCTAGAATTGCTCTAGGCCAAGCACGCTTAACCTTAGAGTTCTTTTCGAATGAGCTTCCGGAAAAGAAGTTGCAACTTGTTGATATGGGTATCCTATCAATCCTATTAAGCTATGTGCCTGGATCTCACATACACCCACCCTTTAGTAGATCGATGCCCTCATCGATCAAGCACACCCCAAGAACGTTCCCTCTTGGCACGCGTCTGTGCGTCCAGTGCCGGCACATGTGCCATGCCGTGTCCACTCCGGGCCACACGCGCCATGCTCCACATGTCCCGCCACTGACCCGCACACACCCATGTAATCGCAAGGGTCGGCTCTGATACCACTTTGTAGGACCCCGTCCACTCCTGGGCCTGGGGGGTGTCACTCCTGGTAGCTTAATAGGATATCTGGACTGGCCCCATAGACCAACACTAGTCTTTTCTGCGCACTTTGTCCTCACTCGTGCTCACCCGGTTACCCACTTCCCGGTCGGTCACCCATCCTAGAATTGCTCTAGGTCAAGCACACTTAACCTTAGAGTTCTTTTCGAATGAGCTTCCGGAAAAGAAGTTGCAACTTATTGGTATGAGTATTCTATCAATCCTATTAAGCCATGTGCCTGGTCTCACATACACCCACCCTTTAGAAGATCGATGCCCTCATCGATTAAGCACACCCCAGGAACGTTCCCTCTTGGCACGCGTCTGTGTGTCCAGTGCCGGCACATGTGACATGCCGTGTCCACTCCGGGCCACACGCGGCATGCTCCACGTGTCCCGCCACTGACCCACACACACCCGTGTAATCGCAAGGGTCGGCTCTGGTACCACTTTGTAACACCCCGTCCACTCCTAGGCCCGGGAGGTGTCACTCCTGGCAGCTTAATAGGATATCTAGACTAGCCCCATAGACCAACACTAGTCTTTTCTACGCACTTTGTCCTCACTCGTGTGCACCCGGTTACCCACTTCCCGGTCGATCACCCATCCTAGAATTGCTCTAGGCCAAGCACGCATAACCTTAGAGTTCTTTTCGAATGAGCTTCCGGAAAAGAAGTTGCAACTTGTTGATATGGGTATCCTATCAATCCTATTAAGCTATGTGCCTGGATCTCACAATGTTCTATGCCTTTACCGGAACAACTTATCCGTTCAACGACATTACCCCCGTAGTGGGGATTAACTTGTAGTTTGTTCTCTTTATCATGGGCAGCCCATAACAAGTGCTATAGGGGATAAATCCCTGGAAACCGGTCCTTCCCTGCAAAGGTATATGGATCTACGGTTGGCGGATGTCTCTGACAAGGGCCGAGTGCAACAATTGGGTATCCCGTGGACGGTATGGTTTTGGTAGTATGGAAGGGAAGATGTTTAAATGATATGCCAATCTTGGATTTGCTATCATGGTAGTACGGTAAGGAGTATGGCGTTTACGCCATGGTGTACTCGTTCCGGGGAGGACAATCCAAAAGGAAAAGGTGATATTGCTAGGGTCAACAAATGAAGAGTTTTGTTTGATTATATGAACCTCTGTGTACCATGTGTAACGGGCCATGGTTGAATCCCTACGGATGTATTGATTCTTGTGAGGAAAGTGCACAAACTCTGCAAAGTATAATCTATTCGAATATCCATGTCCACAGTTAGGGACGGTTGAAAAGGTGATTGCTAGGAGGACCCAAGTGGTGATCTTGGAAAGATAAAAGGAAGTGTGGTTGTCATGAGATGACCCAATATAGAGTTTTTTTACCATGGATGGTCAAAGATGGTAAAGAAGGGGTTTTACTCTAGAAATGTTTTCAATTTTTTTCAACAAGGATATAGAGATATCCAATTTTTAAAATGGATACATATTTTCCAAACTCTTTGTCAACAAAGATATAGAGATGCCATATCTACAAGATAAAGTAGGCTTCTAAAAAACAACCATAGCTAGAGCTATCTCGCCACTACCAAAATGCATTATCTTGTTTACTTGATCTTGGTGGTTTGCAAGTACGCTCAAAGTACTCACTAGCTTTGTTCCTGGCTATTTACTTTGCCAGAATTTAAGAAGAATGAAGGATAAATGATGTGGTGATGTCTATGTGAGCTAGGCCGTCTTCCTAGTCAACTGACCATAGGTTTAAGGCATGATTTGGGCTATGCGACTGATGAAGTTCCGCTTCTATTGATTGGCATAGCCATAAGGGCCTCAATGTAAGTATTGTTCTCGTTATGTAATGGATGTTGCAATGATACTTGTCGGTTATGTTCCATGGCTCACCGATCATGAGAACATGGAAGTATGCATGCCATGGATTCTCAGACTACTAATATGGGGGGCCCACAGTAGAAACCAAACAAATTTGGTGGCACACATTTCTCTTTGTGTGATTGAGAACTAGATTGTGATAATGATGTGATCCGCGTGACCTGGATGGTCTAGTAAGAATGTTTTGATCATGTATCAGTGTCTCAGAGCATCACCGGCGGTTCCCAATCTGGCCCCCAACCGACTTGGGGGTGAATACCAAAATTTGATCTGCGCCAGTGGCCCCCAACCGATGCTGATAGTTTGGGTGGCCTACTAAACTATCTAACATCCCCTTGCCGTCCCTAGCAATGAGGGGCCGGGTTGAGGCTGCCGGCAACACGCGCCACGCTGGACGGGTCATGCCCATTAATGTGAGAGCCAGTTGTCATCCACTTAATGAGGGTGGTTGATTATAGGCTCAACACGTATCGAGGTTGTTGGGGAACCCCAAGAGGAAGGTATGATGAGCACAACAACAACATTTTCCCTCAGTTATGAAACCAAGGTTATCGAACCAGTAGGAGCAAGTAAACACCTCCAAGGTGTTGTTTCCAACTTGGAATCCTGCACAACACAACCACATAACTTTGCCCCCAACTTACAATGAGGTTGTCAATCTCACCGGTTTTGCTGAAAACAAAGGATTAAACGTATTTTGTGGAAGGTAGTAATTGCTTGCAGAAAGTAAATAGTAAATAGTAACTAGCTTGTAGATTGATGGTAAAAGAATGGACCGCGGTCCATAGTTCACTAGAGGTGATTCTCCTTAAGATAGATGACATGTTGGGTGAACAAATTACAGCGGGGCAATTGACAAACACCGAGAAAGCATACATGCATATACTAATCATCTTGACTCCTATGAGATTTGATTGGGCATTACAACATTATACATAGACCGTAATCCAAGTGCATCTATGACTAATAATCCACCTTCAGGTTATCATCCGAACCCCCTCCAGTATTAAGTTGCAACCAACAGATAATTGCATTAAGCAAAGTGTGTAAAGTAAACAATACGATTGTTCTATGAACAAAGGATTGTTGTTTTCTCCCTAGTAGCAACAACACATCTAGTGCCTTAGAGATTTCTGTCACTTCCCTAGATTCCTAGAGGCATGAACCCACTATCAAGGATAATACTCCCTCTTGGAGTTGCTAGCATCTACTTGGCCAAGATAGCTACTAACAACAGAAAGAATGCAAGATCACAAATAACAAAGACATGATAGAATCAATAATCAATCTGAAATAACATCTCAATATCCATCGGATCCCCGTAAACACAACATGTAGGATTACAAATATATGATCTTGATCATGAACGGAGCTCACAAGATCTAAACATGGTAGCACAAAGGAGGAGAACCAACCATCTAGCTACTACATGGACCCGTAGTCTAGTGAACTAGTCACACATCACACCGGAGGCAGGCATGGTGATGAAGAAGGCCTCCAGGGTGATCTCTCCCCTCCGGCAGGGTGTCGGGAAGAGTTTCAGATCCCTCCCGATCTAGGGATGGAGATGACGGTGGATACAGGCTCTTTCGTGGAATTTTGATCGGGTACTTAGGGTTTTCATCCCGGAGGCAATATATAGGCAAAGGTGCAAGGTCGGTGGAGCGCCAGGGGGCCCACACCCCTAGAGGCGCGAATAGGGCTGGCCGCACCACCACCAGGTGTGGCCGCCCTGGTTCCCCTCTTCGTCTCCCCTCCGAACTCCGTATTCCTTCTGGTGAAATATTGACTTGGGCTTTTGTCCGGTCCAATTCCGAGAATATTTCCTTACTAGCTTTTTTGAAACCAAAAACAGCAGAAAACAAGCAACTAGCACTATGGCATCTTGTTAATAGGTTAGTTCCAGAAAATGTGTAAAAATACTCCAAAGTGTGGACAAAACATAAGAAAGTAGATATAAATCAAGCATGGAACATCAAAAATTATAGATACTTTTGCAACGTATCAACACCCCCAAGCTTAACTCCTGCTCCTCCTCGAGTAGGTAAGTGATAAAAAGAAGAATAATTTTTGAGGTGACATGGACCATCATAATATTGATCAAGGCATTTGTAAAACATTGATAGCTGGGATCATAGTACATTAACATAGACATGAAAGATATAGTTCTAACAATAAGACATAGCAACTATGTTGTAACATGAAAAGATACAAACAAAAGATTCATGAATAACAATGCTTTGAAAGACGTTTGTTTGTTTCACATATAGAAAACATAATGAGAATGGTATTCAGCTTGTCCCTCATAGTGTAGCAAAATATAAATGCATAGGACACCTTCAAAGTGCATAAGGGTGACTAGATACAAATAGTTTAAGACAAGCAATATCAAAGCTATGAATCAATCAACAAGTTTTGGGACAATGCACATTAAACTAAGAATGACCACTATGCTCTCTCAATAGGTGCATAAAGACATAAAAGTACAAGAAAGGCCTTCGTAGAAGGAAGCAGGGATTCAAGTCTCATAAAGAGCTTCGATAAATTATGGTACTTATTAGCTTTCAGTTCTCATTGCCCCTATAATAAGCATCTTTAGGTGGTTAATGTTAAAGTGAACAAATATGAGGATATGCTTGACAAGTTATAAGTTGAAACCTCATGTCCCTTACTTACGAAGACCAAACCCCATGCTACTCAACTTTAGTCACGAGTAAGTTCTTGTCATTGTAAGTACATGTGTATCATAGAGAACCGCCAACGAGGTACCCCTTGCCCCATGATACATGAGCTTTCCCATATCAAAATGACAAGGCAAGCAGACAATGAGAATCTCAGTGATCTTTTTTTCTATTTGCATAGGTTTTTATTAAGGATGCTTCATAGATTGCTCACTATGGTTATGCTGCAAGTTTCCACCATGATTAGGCATGGCTTAGGCTAGCGGCCCAGGCGTTTCCCTAACACATATACAAACTCCATGAGCTTACAAGTTACCCTTTTATTTCACACCGCAGGGATCCATAAGCAAAACAACATGATATCAACTAAATAAAGTGCAATGTTGAAAGCATTCCCCATGGTAACATGGTTCTGCTAATGCACAACCTATAAAGCGCAAACATATACGCAACAAAGATGGGCACAATGGTTCAAGTTTATTAAGTGCAAGAAAAGTAAAGTGTGCCATCAAGTTTATTAGAGATTTAATCACTAATTTTCACATAACAAGTTTAATTCGGATGGTAGATAAAAACATGAATATACTTGGAATAACAGATGCTAATAGGTAGGTATGGGGGACTCTTTGGAATAACTTGGTTTTATTTGGAGTTGGATGCATAAGTGGAACTCATACTTGGTATGGAGGCTAGCAAAAGACTGGGAGCGACCAACTAAGAGAGAAATAATGGCCATAATGATGCAAAGCGACAAAACATCATTAATTAAAGCATAAAGTGATATCACAAGTCGAAAACTAAATGATCATAGAGGCTATGGTGACTTGGTATAGTCTGAACATGGTGTGAGCATGCGCCAAGTCAACCCAAATGTGGTGACCCAGCATACCACTGCATGATGTAGTACACTATAGTCGTTGACATAACACCAATGAAACACCGTTCACTAGTATTACATCCCTCAGAGTGGTACAACAGAAACACAACATGTCCAAGATATGACTATAGATTACAACCCGACTCTTTACAAAAGATCCAGAGAACACTCTAGGTTAAAGAGAGATAAAGAAATTCTTACAAAGAAGAACCAGCAATAATAACTCAGAACTATCTAGTAACTAAGACTACTATCTAAAATATTTGGCTTGCCATTGCTGCTATTGCAAAGCTCTACAGAAATAAGATTTATGGCTAGAGTATATACTCCTATCTAAACCGACACTTTATCTTCACTTCAGTTGATGTATATGTTGACTTCATTGACTTTATTGAAGATCTTGAGCTATTGATGATGGTTTCTTGAGCAGAAATTGTTGTTGACGTCATCTTCAATGGCTTAGAACCTAGCAAGGGTTAAGAAGGTACGGTTGAGTACGAGCGTACTCAACAAGTTCACTAAAAAGGAGTGTATGATGCACTATCTCGACAGCCACAGACCATAGGTCGTAGGCAATGCAGGTTTTCGTAAACATTTCTTCAAAGATTTATTCCGAAAACTATGTCCGACAGCCTTCACAGGTTAACCAGAACCTTCGTGGGGTTCCTTTCCTGTCGCGTTCGTAGCTGCTTCCCGGAACAGGGAGTAACTTGTCACAATTATTACACTCTATAGAGGTGTGTCACTTTTCCCACAAGAGACCATAAGCTTTGTTGCACAACCGAGAGTATGTCCCCGTTCAAACTTCCTTGGTTTGAGGCCCAACTTAAGATCCAAGCCAATCGCTGCCCTCTCCACGACCCCATATGTCTGCACCATCCTCCGGGGCTGACTCCACCTCCGTTAAGCCTCCAACTTGGGCAAAATACAACCATGGTGAGTTCCCGGAGACTCTGTGAGCTGGTGATGCCCCTAGAAAGCTCCATAAAGGTCTGATTATACCTTTGGCAGCCACTCATAGATAATATAGACACCAAAATCGTGGGGCCTAAGGGTGCCCACCCATATGTTGGATCCATACCAAGAATCCAAACGTCACGATAAGGTCATCTTGCCTCCATATGAAAGGAAGAAGATACAACTGACTTCACTGTCCCATTCCAAATCTCAGGGTTGACGCGTAATATACGGAGCTAGAATCACTAGTGACATTGGTTGTTAAATCCTAGATGATACATTACTGTACAATGGCGTTTCCATTGCCAGTTATGATAGATTAGCTGATCACCCTGGATCAGTAACCAATATTTCCAGTTAATTGTGAAAATAGTGTTTTTGACCTTTTTGAAATGCAGGTGATGACACAATTGAGTTACAATCATAGAAAATAATCAAAGGACATGAGCAAGTTGTGAACTTGCCATTTGTGATTGCAAGATTATGCACTCACGGGCTTGAACGTACTAGAAGATCCAAATTCTATAAACACCATCATTGGTTCGGTAAGGACTAATGTTTAAAGAAACAAGATGCAATTATGCATAAGTAATGTAATGGAATTTGATAAACACAAATTCCCGAAATAGTCGTAACTGAACTAGGGTTTGGAAACTGGGAATGAGTTCTTTAGAATATGTTGCACTTTTATAACAGATTCACACTTGTGCTTCTTTTTAAGGCTTGTGATAGTGTGTGTGAAAATATAAGTAAATACAACAAGTAATATGCAATATTAAAACACTCAAATGGGTACGGTATTTGAAATATTGCTTAAATAGGATTAAGAATCCATTAGAGCTTTTAAAGAAGTGTTTAAGGCTTACTTTTAATGTTTCTTAAAAGATTAACTTTTGAGGAAAGATTACTTTTAAAAAGTAAAAAGTATTCAAACTTTAAAGCTAACACTTTAAGGTTTTCTTATTAGCTAAGATTATTAAAGATGAAGACATTACTACATTAAGCAATCACAGCATAAGTGGTGCAAATTTGCATGTATTGAATAAGGCATCACATTGTAGATGATTTACTTCTTAACATTCCACAAAGTTAGAATATAAATGTTATTACTTGAATGAGGTGGTGTTTTATTAAAGTTATAAGTGAATACGATTCTTGTGATGAACAATATACTATTTTAGTTGATTTTATAATTGGTAAAATCTTTTTAGAAAAATTAAAATACCCTTAATTTGAGATGATAGTTTTAGTAGATATATTTTAAAATGGTTTTACCTATGTTACCTTCACTTAACATTAATTGACTTGTTATTACATTTTTTAGACTTCAAACAAATAATGCTAAAGAGAATAGTAAAGGTTTATATATTTTTAATGAATTAAAATAAAAGAAAAGGGTTTAAACAAGATTTATTAGACCTTTACCTTTAATTTTACTTCAAAAGTGAGAGTTGATATTGTGTGTAGATTTCATTTTTGTGGTCATTTGATATATTGTAAATATTTTTGTGATTTTTGAATAATAAGATATGATTTTTGCAAGTTTAATCACTTTATAAAACTAAATAAATAATAAATACTTAGTTAAGTGATACAAAAATAATTGAAACAATCTTATAACTATAAAAAAGTCTAAGATTTTGGTATATTATTTATACTTTTCTCATTTACCAATATTAAAATATTAATTTTCAAAGTATTATTACTTATAAAATCTTTGTTAAATAGTAATTATTTAAATAGTTAACACAACAATATTTTTTAATAAATTTAAATCATAGATTTTATTTTTCTTAACATTTCGATATATAATATGTATTTTTCTGAATTATAAAACAAAAGATATTCAATTTATAAGATTTAACTATTTTCCTAAATTCTAAAAATAGATTTATATTTAAACTTATATTTTTATCTAAATATTTAAATAGAAAATCCTTTTTATAGCTGGACTCAACTAGCCCCAGCCACTGACCAGTGGGGTCAGTGCCATGTCGGCTTGCCACACGGGCGAAGACCAGTCAAACGGTGAGGTGGCCAGTGATGACGTGGGTGTGGCGTCACTGTGACGTAAGCGCCTCCGCCACCGCCAGATCGAGGTCACCGGCGGCGAACTACGGCATATTAGCTCGTGCGGTTTTTTGTGCTAGAAAGAGGGCATGATGGGGAACCTTATAGTGGCGGCACCACTCCATTTGAGTGGCCAGAGCAAGGACAACAACGATGACTGACAACGACAAGTGGTGGCGCGCGGTGCTAGCGGCCTACCGGGGGTGAGAAAGTAAGGCGAGATTACCAGGAGAATCAAGTGCTCACCAGGAACGCGATGGTGCAGTCGGTGAAGCAGATGGTGACTGGAATTAACGGGGAATTCCGGTGAACGGCGGCGGTAGTAAGGTATCGATTGAGTCATCGGGGAGCTCTCTGGCTTCCATGGCCTGGCTTGGGAGAACGAGGACTTCGAGGTGGTTCCAACGGTGCACTCAGAATGCTAAGATGAGCTCGGGAACGACGACGACTCTGAACTCCGGCGAGCTAGGTTCACAGGGGATAAGGGAGGAGGAGGAGGAAGAGAAGATAGGGTTCGCTCTCTGCGTGGACGGGGTTCTTATAGATGATTGCAGCGTCGGTAGCACGAATCATCGCGCGACGGTCATCTTAGCGACGGTGAACGGCGAGCAGAGCGCCAACGAGCTGCTTGTCCGGCGTTGTCCTTCTGGCGAGAGGAGGAAGAAAGGGAAAAGAAACGGCGAAAGGGTATTTGGGCTTGGGCCGGTTTTGGGTTGTGACGAAACGAGCAAAAAGCTCAGGAGGGTGCACGCAGGCGACACTTAAGTGAGGAACAACGTGGGCCGTGGGCCGATACTGCTGCATGGGGTTTTCCTTTTCTATTTCGATTGAATTTTCCGTTTTCTTTTTCTATTATCTATTTTAATACAACCTATTTCAAATATGAATTCCACAAGAGTTTAAAATGTGCATAATTCCACAAGAGTCATGGATATTATTGTTTGTGGAATTTATAATCATCTTCTCTTAATTTCTTATTGGGCAACGAAATATATTTGTTATATTAAAAGTCCTTCCCATTAAAAAATACTAATAATGATTAAGGTTTTAGGAATTTCCTTCCTATAAGAAGATCTTATAGAAATTATTCTAGTTTCACGTGATAATCTGAATGGTACTAGTTTGAGATTTGTATTCATGTATATAGAATCTTGTTCCTACTTATTTTCATAGAGGATTTACATATATACATAAGAAGGTATTAATCTTCGTGATTCATAATGTGATGAATTGGGTTTTCATGGTCCTCCATATTTAGTGAGTTGCCAAATCCTATTCTACTTGATTTGTAGAGTTTATAATTACCATAGAACACTTTGTTAGGTAATGATGAACCAATACCAATTATGAATAGAGAAATACTAAGGTTTGTACAAATATAGGTACATACGTTTGGAGAGGATTTAATAACTCATATTTAATTAAAGACATGGATGATTAGTAAGGGTAAACATATTGTCACCATGTTTCGTGATCCTGAATAACCTCTCAACTTAAAGTGAGTTATTAAGATAGCTTTCATAATGTGATCTTAATGATCCTATGAGACTAAGTTTCTATTAGGGTTTAAGATGATAAAGCAAACAAGGTTTTCCTCCATAAACACTCATCTGATATTCTACTTATCTCTTAGACATTTCACTTGACTAAGAGATACTATCTACTAGCTGCCTAAAGATAGGAATTTTCTTAACTACCCTCTTTATTCTAGGATTTTAAACAAAGAGGTGGACATGGGTCTTGTCCTAATTTCATGTACTATTGGTTAAAGGTTTCTCAAGCACTCCTACCTTAAGACTTCACTAGGCTTATCCTTAGATAAGGAATTCCTTTCCTAAATATACTCTATAAATCTCTCTTATCTTATTCACAAAGATCACATCTTCCTGAATAAGTCAATCATCTAACACCACCACATCCATCATCATATGATGACATGGTCATGCCACTCCAACAATACTCCATTCTTACCCCTAGTATATAACTCCTCTTAATTAACTACCATTGATGCACCTATCCATGTAGCTACTGTTAACTCCATCTATTAACTTCCTTAACTTCATCTTGCAACTACTTCCAAGGTTTGCAAGACTACAATCCTCACTATACATAATAAAGGATATCAATCCTTTGAAACAGGTTTAGTACCACTCCCATAATACTAGCTGTCCTTATATTAACTTGGTTAATCTATTATACTTCCAACTACTCCTACAACTTATGTTATCCATCATACTCTAGCTTGACTTCTCATGTTCAAGCTAGATGATTCAGCTTACTAGGACCTAGTTAAATAGATATGACACCTCTTAATATCATATTAAGAGTATGTGATGGATGGTCTTGGCTTGACTTCCTTTCTACTCTATCTGTGACAAGAGTTAATGTTTTAGAACTACCATGGTACCCATGGCAAGATTAACTATGGCAAACAAGTGTTTCAAGATTTAGTTATAGAGTTTCTTTTACTTAAGTTATGTACTTAACTTACTATTCAAGGTTTGTGGTAGATAATACATTGATATCATCTTTAAAACATTAAGTATTCATCCTTGAGTTGTGATATGAAATACCAGGTAATGATCTCTAGAAGATCTGGTATTCCTTATTAAATAGTGTGTTGTGACTTAGTTTTATTACATTTAATCTACCCTTAGATCTTATATTACCCAAAGATAAGGTTTTTAGCAAAGGTCATATTGAAACTTATCGCAGTCAACTTGATGATCTACGTCAGTTCCACCAAGTCAATAGAAGCTTCAATCACTTTGACAAGTTTTATTTAAAAGCGCAAAATTTATCCGTATTTTCTATGCATGAATGCAATGCACACACCTGTGTTCAGCTTATTTCTAAGCTCTAATGCTGGGACGTTACAAACTCTCCCCCTTAAAATAAACTTCGTCCCTGAAGTTCGTACTCTCTTACGTTTCGAAACGAGGTGTTGACTTATATTGATCACACCATTTCTCAAATTCCATTGTGATCCCAGTTGGGGATACTTGTGGTATCCCGTATCCAGATCTTTTTCCTTTGAATCATCTTCATACTTGGCAACTTCGAACTATCATTCCTAATTTATCCTATGGTTTCTGTTACGATAATCCCTTGGATTATGTCCTTACATTTCTATTTAGAATTGGTTGTGGACACATATCGTCAATTCCAATCTAGTTTTTCCTACTATATACACTCCAGCGGTCTATTTTGGAACTCTCTTCACTCTTAGGGACAACTTACGAGTTGTTTCCCCTTTATAACAAGTCCACTAGGGTTAAGCAGTTATATCTCCTTCGATCTTTCATCCGGACATACTCTAGAGAGTACTCTTATAGATGATTTCTTATAACCTTATGAGAATAATGCTTAATCTCATCATGGTCTAGTACTTCTTGTCCAACCTTTAGTCAGAAAGTCAGGTAACAACACTTTAGTGTTTATTGTTTACTCTCCCCCTTGGGGTTTCCTAATGGTCTCTAATCTTCATGTATAATACCCAATAGTTAAGGTATTGGTCTTTGTCTATTTTATATCTTATCTATATAAGGTCTCGTGAAAGAATCTACGGTATACCCACACAATTGTGGATCTCCGAAATGAATCTTCCAACACTATTTGTATTACTCTTAACCTTTTGGACATTTTAACTTTGGTATGCCTGATTTCGCAAAGCGTCTCGAAAGACGATCTTTAATTTCATACTTCCTTAGGTCTAATTTAACTTAGGCCAAGTTTTATACTCTTTAGATTACACAAATATGACTTACTTCAATACACCGTTAGGATACCAGCTACGGATACCGGCTGCGGATCCTCCTGGGTATATGAATTACCCTATAGGTTCTTTACTTTTTACTGGCATCCTCTCTGAGTTTGCCAGAGCTTGAATACCACTCTTATTCAAAAACTTCTTCTTTGCTCCCCTTCATGTTACTTCCATGATTTTGGGACAACTACTTCATTAGCTTCTTAGAAGCATCACCTATCTTAAGTGAACTTAAATTCATCCTTCATGTAGCTCTCCCCCTTTTTCTGCACTAATAATCCTTCTTATTGCCAGATCATAGTGAGTTGGGGTTGATCCATCCTTCAAAATAGTGTTGATACTCCTTATATTTGGCTTCCTTCTTCGTGCAAGTCTTCATCTTGAACTTCGGAACTTGTCACTCCCTTACACGAATTCCCTATTCTATCTAGGTCTATAACATCAAGCAATAACTTGGTGATGCAACATGCATTTGCACATCAAGTCAAACTTCATGTATAAATCTAGTCACTCAAGAAGATGCAAGAAAACCAAAAAATCCAAATGTGGTACATATAACACACATCATTCTAAGCCCGGAATATAGTAGTTGAGTATAATACCTCTAGAATTCAGGTTTAGCTGTGTAGTATATGACACCTCCTAGTATAGGTTTACTTTGTGATACTTAGCACTTAAGGGTTAAACTACTCTTTGTCTCATTATTTACCCAAATTGCTCAGGTGCAACAGGATAATTTTGAGCAAAGTGGTCTCACTTTGGTTCTGACTAACCTCTTACCTTTCTCCCGGGACTACTAATGACTACTAATTTTCTATTCTATCATAACTATCCTCACATGATCTCTCTAAACTACTAACAAAATTTTAGTTACTACCTTAATCCAACAATTATCGTAATATTATAATATCTATGACTTCTATCATAGACCTACACTGTTCTTTACTTACTGTTACTACAAGATTAGTTACTAAGTACTTGTCCTAATTACAGACTTATCATGGTCTCAGAGCTATTCTCACCACGATCCTATCCAAATTTACCTAGTCATCATGATTAAAGAGCTAATCTCACCATGACAACTCGTCTTCTTAGCTTACTATTAATGATTCTTAACAGAATTCTACTCCATCACATGGAATTCTCAAGTGAATGCCACATGATTTACCTCCAATTGAATCCATATATACGCTAGTGGTCTACCTTATATGGTATAGTGGTATCAACTAATGGTAAGATTCTGCTACTTCACAGGGATTCTAAATATAGACTCCATCACTAATACTACTCCATATGATATCGTAATCTTAGTCATAATCTTATTTGATATTTCAACTTACTTCAGATATCTTAGTGGTGTTATACCTATTTAGATCTACACTAGAATGACATTTCTCTAGAGAATAGATATAACTTATCCTTAAGAAGGATGACAAAAGCATCCAACTTAAGTGTGACAAGGTTTATCCTCAAGTGGATATCCATCACAAGTCTTGGTTTAGATAAGGTGGCTCCTATAGTCACTATCCAACCTACAGATCTTCCTAAAAGGGTTTTAATCCTAAGGTCAAAGTATATGCTCTGATACCAGCTGCGGTGACCCAGCATACCACTGCATGATGTAGTACACTATAGTCATTGACATAACACCAATGAAACACCATTCACTAGTATTACATCCCTAAGAGTGGTACAACAGAAACACAGCAGGTCCAAGATATGACTATAGATTACAACTCGACTCTTTACAAAAGATCTAGAGAACACTCTAGGTTAAAGAGAGAGAAATAACTTCTTACAAAGAAGAACCAGAAATAATAACTCAGAACTATCTAGTAACTAAGACTAGTATCTAAATATTTGGCTTGCCATCGCTGCTATTGCAATGCTCTATAGAAATAGGATTTATGGCTAGAGTATCTACTCCTATCTAAACCAAAACTTTATCTTCACTTCAGTTGATGTATATGTTGACTTCATTGGCTTTATTGAAGAACCTGAGCTATCGATGATGGTTTCTTGAGAAGAAATGGATGTTACGTCTGATACATTGCAAATGTATCTATAATTTTTCATGTTCCATGCTTGGTTTTATCTACTTTCTTGTGTTTTGTCCACACTTTGGAGTACTTTTCATATGATTTCTTGGACTAGCCTATTAACAAGAGCCACAGTGTCAGCTACCTGTTTTCTGCTGTTTTTGGTTCCAGGAAAGTTAGAAAATGAATATTCTTGGAATTGGACGGGACAAAAGCCAAAGTCGCTATTTTACCGGAAGACATCTAGAGCCAGAATACGAGACGGAGAGGGGCTGGGGCCCGGCCACACCACCTAGCCGTGCGGCCAGGCTTGGCTCGCGCCAGGGGGTGGTCTGGCCGACCCTAGCACCCCCTCGGCCTCTCCTTCCGCCTATATATTGCCTCTGATGCGGAAACCCTAAGTACCCGATCAAAAATCCAGGAAAGAGTCTGTAGCCGCGGTCATCTCCATCCCTAGATCGGGAGGGATCTAAAGCTCTTCCCAGCACCCTGCCGGAGAGGGGAATTCACCCCCGAGGCCTTCTTCATCATCATGCAAGCCTCTGGTGTGATGCGTGAGTGGTTCATATCTGGACTACTGGTCCATGTAGTAGCTAGATGGCTGGTTCTCCTCCTTTGTGCTTTCATGTTTAGATCTTGTGAGCTCCGTTCATGATCAAGATCATCTATTTGTAATCCATACATGTTGTGTTTGCGGGGATTCGATGGATATTGAGATGCTATTTCAGATTGATTATTGATTCTATCATTTCTTTGTTATTTGTGATCTTGCATGCTTTCAGTTGTTAGTAGCTATCTTGGCCAAGTAGATGCTAGCAACTCCAAGAGTTAGTATTTATGCTTGATAGTGGGTTGATGCCTCTGGTAATCTGGGGAAGTGACAGAAATCTCTAAGGTACTAGATGTTGCCACCATGCCAGAGCGTTGGCTTCAGCGCATTTAAGGTAGTAGCTAGAGAATACAACTCAAGGAGCGCTTGTAGTTCGTATATCCCCATAGTCAGATCCGGCAGGAGTAGGAGTTTTACCTCACCATGAGGGCTCCGAACCTGGGTACTTCCTACGTCCAGCTACGCTTGCTTGTATCCAATCCCGCCTGCGGACGCCGTCGATAGTTTCCCTGCTAGTCCCCACACCTCTATCTAACCTTCTCAGGTACTGCCGTTCCCAATACAACGACAGTTGGCGCCCACCATGGGGCTACATGGTTTCGACCGGAGTCACGTTCCGCACGGGACCCTGCACTTCAGCCGGTGAGAGCGTGGCCTCCAGCCTGGTGCTCACGCTCGGCAAATTTGACTACGTCATCGACAACGCTTCCTGCTTCGCCGGAACCTCTTTCCCGGCAAGCGGATCCATCCTGCTCTTCGGCGACCTCCCTGTCTACGTTGCCACCATGCTGGAGCGTTTCCCTAGGGAGATCGTCTCCGTCGCGGAGCTGCCGTATCCTGGCGGTAGCGCCTCCGTCGCTCCCCGCGGCATGGAGGTCATGATGGCCGGCTCCAGCTCTCACCCCCGCTAGCCGCGGGAGCAGGGCACGGACGAGGTTGGAACTTCCGCTCCCCCGCAGCCTCGGAATCCGGTGGAGAATGCCATTGATCGGCTCCTAACGCCGGTTAACCTCGGGGAAAACCTAGAGGAGGCGGAAGCCAACTTCTCCATGGAGAGACAGATCCTCCTCCAGGAGGCCATGGAGCTGGCGGCAACCCGCAAGCAACTTGAGATCACCCGGCGTGAGTACGACCGCGCGCACGGCTTCACTCCGGCCACCGCAGAGTCGAGCCGGCGCGGCCAGGTACGGCGTCGGGGCAGCGAGATGGGCGGTAGGATGGAAAAGGATGGGGAGGAGGACCCCGCACCCGCCCTCATCAGGTCTGCCTACAGCATGCCCATCAAGAACCTGCGCGCGGCGCGAGCCGCGACAGAGGAACTGCCCAATCTTTAGGGCGAGGAGCGAGCCCGCCAGCATGCTCGCGTGTAGGAGCTCCTCCTCATCGCGGACGAGCAGGGTGATGCCAACGGGCAGATGCAGGAGGACCCCAGCTACTCCAGGGAGAGCAAGCTGCCTGTCAACAGCAGGGGCGCGCCGCGTGACACCCAGCAGGCATCCTCCCCTCAGCCGGCTAAGGCCCACAGCAGGCGTCGCAGCTCTGGCAACAGGGGCCAGCTGCGCCAGGAGTAGACGGTGAACAGCAACCCGCCGCCTCCCCCTCTACCAATCGGAGAACCTAGACCCGCATGTTCCCGTCTCTCGGGCCGGGTGGGAGCGCCCAACCTGGATTGTCCGGATGCCCGTGACCGCATCGAGCTCCTCGCTCAAGCGCGCATCACGAAGGAGGAAGATTCCACCGATCCAGTTTGTTTCGGACCCCGCATCCGGAACGAGCCGTTTCCGGATAAGTTCTCCCTACCCAGGGACACCCCCAAGTACGACAGCAGCATGAAGCCGGAAGATTGGCTGACCGACTATGCTACGGCAGTCGGCATTGCCCATGGGAACAAGCACACAGCCGTGCGCTACGTCCCTCTTATGCTAACCAGATCGGCAAGGATGTGGCTCAATAGCCTCGCGCCCAACAGCATCAACGCCTGGCCAGACTTCGGGAAGGTGTTCGTCCGCAACTTCAATGGCACGTACAAGCGTCCAGGGCTCCCACGCGACCTGGCCTTGTGCGTCTAGGGTGACCGCGAGACTGATCGCGAGTACCTCGCCAAGTGGACGGAGCTGCGCAACACCTGCAAGGGCATCCTAGAGAGCTAGGCCATCGGCTTCTTCATCGAGGGTTGCCGAGAAGGCACCATGCTTCGCCACCGGCTACTGTGTGACGTGCCTAAAACCATGGCGGAGCTCATGACAGTTGCAGATCAGTACGCCACGGCGGATGCCGCCATGAAGAAGCCCCTCCGAGTAAATGCGAATGGGCGTCCGACTCCCATAGAGCCGGCTCGCGACCGTCCGAGCAATCCGGCTGGCGAAGCCGGATCCTCCAGGCGGCACGACAACGACAACCGGTTCCACGGGGACTGCCAAGCCGGACAACAGAAGCCCCGCTACCACGCGCGACAGTTAATGCTGTGGAGGGCGCGCCCAACGTGCCGGCTAACGATGCAAGGAGGAAAAAGCCACGGCTCACCTTCGACCAGATGTTTGACGACCCGTGCAAGTGGCACAGCGGTCCCTTCAAACCGGCTATGCATACCACCCAGAATTGCAGCTAGACCCGCCAGCTAAAAGACCAGGGTAGCCAGCCTCGTCTCCCCCGCCTCCTCCTGGTGGACCACCGCCACCGGATAGGGGAGCCGGCAATGATGGTAATGGCGGCAACGGCGGGAACAACAACATCGGCCACCCCAGCCGCACGCCGCCTACCACATCTTCGAGACAGAGCTGGATGACAAGCACAGCCGCAGGCGACGCTCCAAGGAGGTCAACGCCATCATCTCTCCGGTCCCCCAGTACTTGAACTGGTCGGAAACCCCCATCACCTGGAGCCGTGCAGACCAGCCGGAGCAGCTGCCGACTCCCGGGGGCTACGCCATGGTGCTCGACCCCCTCATCGTCTCCAACGCGCGTACCTGCCGATTCTCGCGCGTCCTCATCGACGGAGGCAGCAGCCTCAACCTCCTCTACTAGTCCTCGCTGGAGAAGCTGGGCATTCGAGAATGCGACCTGCGCCCGACTACTACAAAGTTCCACGGCGTACTGCCGGGGCCAGCCTGCGCCCCGCTAGGTAAAATCCAGCTGGACATCATCTTCGGGACCGAGGAGAACTTCCGCCGTGAACCAATCTGGTTCGAGGTGGTAAACCTGACGAGCTCCTATCACACTCTCCTCGGGCGCCCCACCCTCGCCAAGTTCATGGCCGTCCCCCACTATGCGTACCTCAAGACGAAGATGCCAGGACCCAACGGCATGATCACTGTCGCCGGCTGCTTCAGGTGGTCGATGGAGTGTGCCTCAGCCGGTTCCAAACTGGTAGAGGCCCTCATCATAGCCGAGGAGAAGCGCGTGATCATGCGCAATGTGGCCATGGCCCATCAGGACATGCGGGCTAGCAGCAAACCGGATGGAGAAGGAGCTTTCTAGTCGGCAATGGAGATGAAGAGGATCCTGCTCAACCCCTCCGACCCGACTAAGTTCGTCACCATTGGTGCCAGCTTAGACATCAAATAGGAAGGCGCGCTCGTCGACTTCCTCCGTGAGAATCGGGACATCTTTGCATGGTCCCCCAAGGACATGCCGGGTGTGTCGAGGGAGTTCGCCAAGCACTCACTTCATGTGCGGCCGGATGCCAAGCCGGTCAAGGAATCTCTGCGCCGGTTCGCGGAGGAGAAGAGGAAGATAATCAGTGACGAGATCACCCGGCTCCTTGCAGCCGGGTTCATCATGGAAGTATACCAGCCGGAGTGGCTGGCGAACCTAGTCCTTGTGTTGAAGAAGAAGAAGACCTGGCGCATGTGTATCGACTACACTAGCCTGAACAAGGCATGCCCAAAAGACCCCTTCGCCTTGCCCCGTATCGATCAAGTCATCGATTCCACGGCCGGCTATGATTTGTTGTCTTTTCTAGATTGCTATTCCGGTTACAATCAGATCCTGTTAAACCCGGTTGATCAGATTAAGACATCATTTATCAGCCCCTACGGGGCTTTCGGCTACGTAACCATGCCTTTCGGTCTAAAGGATGCAGGCGCTACCTATCAGCGCTGCATGCAGAAGTGCTTGCACTCGCAGATAGGTCGAAACGTGCATGCTTATGTGGACAATGTGGTCATCAAGACCAAGGAGAAGCGCACCCTCCTCGAAGATCTGGGAGAGACATTCGGCAACCTCCGCCAGTACTAGTTGAAGCTGAACCCGGAGAAGTGCGTCTGCGGAGTGCCATCCGGTCAGCTCCTCGGTTTCCTCGTATCACAATGAGGCATTGAGGCAAATCCGGAGAAAATCGCGGCCATCGAGAGGATGCAGCCGCCCAGGAGCGTGCTTGGAGTCCAAAAGTTCACCGGATGCCTGGCCTCCCTTAGCCGTTTCGTCAGCCAGCTGGGGGAGAAGGCACTCCCGTTGTACCAGCTGATGAAGAAGACGGACAAATTCTCCTGGACTTCGCAAGCGGACACCGCATTTCATGACCTCAAGCGCATGCTATCCACAGCGCTGGTTCTAGCCACACTGGCTAGCAAGGAGCCGATGTTGCTCTATATAGCAGCCATCAGCCGGGTCGTCAGCGTTGTCCTGGTGGTGGAGCGCCCTGAGGAAGGCAAGGCTCAGCCGGTTCAGAGGCCCGTCTACTACCTCAGCGAGGTTCTCTCCCTTTCCAAGCAGAACTACCCCCACTACCAGAAGATGTGCTACGGCGTGTACCTAGCATGCAAGAAGCTCAAGCACTACTTCTAGGAGCATCCGATTAAGGTCGTGTGCACCGCACCCCTTTCGGAAATCATCGGCAACAAGGACGCCACCGGCCGAGTCACCAAGTGGGCCATCGAGCTCGCCGCCTACTCCATCCAGTACGAGCCCCGACTCATGATCAAGTCAGAGGCATTGGCGGACTTCCTTGTCGACTGGGCCGAGACCCAATACCTCCCACCGGTTCCAGATTCGGACCACTGGAAGATGCACTTCGACGGGTCAAAGATGCTCGAGGGCTTGGGAGCCGGCATCATGCTCACCTCGCCCAAGGGAGACCGGCTGGAGTACGTGCTGCAGATCCACTTCAAGGCCTCCAACAACGTAGCCGAATACGAGGCACTGGCGCACGGACTCCGGTTGGCCAAGGAGATCGGTATCAACCGGATCCTTTGCTTCGGTGATTCGGATCTGGTGGTACAGCAAGTATCTGGAGAATGGGACGTCGGAGATGCAAACATGGCCCTCTACTGGTTCCACATCCAGAAGCTCAGCGCCTCCTTCGATGGATGCGAATCCTCATACAAACACTCCAGAACATTTCCTAACTCAGAAAATGATCTCCTATATATGAATCTTATTCTCCGGACCATTCCGGATCTCCTTGTGATGTCCCGAATCCAATCCGAGACTCCGAACAACATTCGGTCTCCAACGCATATTCCATATATACTTAAAACAACTTCGAGACATAGGGAATATTATTCATTTTCACTCTATCTTCTACCGTAGCTGGACTTTGAGTCTTACTCAAGGTCTTACCTGACAACATGGGCACGAACCCTTTCTTGCTATCTTCCATTCTAAACTTCTTTAGAACTTTGTCCAAGTATGTACTTTGTGAAAGCGCTATTAGGCGTCTTGATCTATCTCTATAAATCTTGATGCCTAGAATATATGCCACTTCGCCAAGATCCTTCATTGAAAAACTATTATTCAAATAGGTTTTGACGCTATTAAGAAGTTCTATATCATTCCCAATCAACAATATGTCATCTACATATAGTACTAGGAATGCTACAGAGATCCCACTCACTTTCTTGGAAATACAAGCTTCTCCATAAGTTTGTGTAAATCCAAAGTTTTTGATTACTTTATCAAAACATTGATTCCAACTCCGAGATGCTTGCTTCAGTCCATAAATGGAGCGCTGAAGTTTGCATACCTTGTCAGCATCTTTAGGATCGACAAAACCCTTGGGTTGTATCATATACAACTCTTCCTCAATGTCACCATTAAGGAACGCCGTTTTGACATCCATCTGCCAAATCTTATAATCGAAATATGCAGCAATTGCTAACAAAATCCTCACAGGCTTTAGCTTCGCTACTGGTGAGAATGTCTCATCATAGTCAACTCCTTGAATTTGTCGGAACCCTTTCGCGACAAGTCGAGCTTTATAGACGGTAACATTACCATCATCATCTGTTTTTCTCTTGAAAATCCATTTGTTCTCGACAGCCTTACGGCCATCCGGTAAGTCCACCAAAGTCCATACTTGGTTTTCGTACATGGATCCCATTTCGGATTTCATGGCTTTTAGCCATTTGTCGGAATCTGGGCTCACCATAGCTTCTTCATACGTCGCAGGGTCATCGGCGTTGTCCACCAACATGACGTTCAAGGCAGAGTCATACCAATCAGGAGTGGTACGAACCCTCGTTGACCTGCGAGGTTCAGCAGTAACTTCGTTCGAAGTTTCATGATCATTATCATTAGCTTCCTCTTCAATTGGTGCAGGCGGCACAAAAACATCTTCCGGTGCTGCGCTACTCTCAAATCTGAGAGAAGGTTCAATAACCTCATCGAGTTCTACTTTCCTTCCAGTCACCTCCTTCGAGAGAAACTCCTTCTCAAGAAAGGATCCATTCTTTGCAACGAAAACTTTTCCTTCGGATCTATGATAGAAGGTATACCCAATTGTTTCTTTAGGGTATCCTATGAAGACGCATTTCTCCGCTTTGGGTTCTAGCTTATCAGGTTGTAACTTCTTTACATATGCCTCGCAACCCCAAACTTTAAGGAACGACAACTTAGGTTTCTTACCAAACCACAATTCGTACGGTGTCGTTTCAACGGATTTAGATGGTGCCCTATTTAAAGTGAATGCGGCTGTCTCTAATGCACAGCCCCAAAATGATAACGGTAAATCTGTAAGAGACATCATAGACCGAACCATATCTAAGAGAGTTCGATTACGATGTTCGGACACACCATTACGCTGAGGTGTTCCCGGCGGTGTCAACTGCGAAAGTATTCCACATTTCTTTAAATGCATGCCAAACTCATAACTCAGATATTCACCTCCGCGGTCAGAACGCAGAAACTTAATCTTCTTGTTACGATGATTTTCCACTTCACTTTGAAATTCCTTAAACTTCTCAAAATTTCGGACTTATGTTTCATAAAGTAGACATACCCATATCTACTCAAGTCATCCGTGAAAGTGAGAACATAACGATATCCACCACGCGATGCTACACTCATTGGACCGCACACATCAGTATGTATTATTTCCAATAAGTCTGTAGCTCGCTCCATTGTACCAGAGAATGGAGTCTTAGTCATTTTTCCCATTAGACATGCTTCGCATCTTTCAAGTGATTCAAGAAGTCCATCAGAATGGAGTTTCTTCATACGCTTCACTCCAATGTGACCAAGACGAAAGTGCCACATGTATGTAGAATTATCATTCAATTTTATTCGTTTAGCATCTATGTTGTGAACATGTGTATCACTACTATCGAGATTCAGTAAGAATAAACCATTCATCTCAGGTGCATTACCATAAAAGATATTACTCATATAAATCGAACAACCTTTATTCTCGGACTTAAAAGAGTAACCATCTGGCATTAAACAGGATCCAGATATAATGTTCATGCTTAACGCAGGCACCAAATAACAATTATTCAAATTTAAAACTAATCCCGAAGGTAGATGTAGAGGGAGCATGCCGACGGCGATCACATCAACCTTGGAGCCATTTCCAACGCGCATCGTCACCTCGTCTCTTGCCAGTCTTCGTTTATTCTGCAGCTCCTGTTTCGAGTTACAAATATGAGCAACCGAACCAGTATCAAATACCCAGGCACTACTACGATTACTAGTAAGATACACATCTATAACACATATATCAAATATACCTTTCTTCTTGATGTTGCCGTTCTTCAGATCCGCCAGGTACTTGGGGTAGTTACGCTTCCAGTGACCAGCTCCCTTGCAGTAGAAGCACTCAGTTTCAGGCTTAGGACCAGCCTTGGGCTTCTTAGCAGGTGCGACAGCTTTCTTGCCGTCCTTCTTGAAGTTGCCCTTGTTCCTAGGCTTGCCCTTTTTCTTGAAATTGGTGGTCTTATTGGCCATCAACACTTGGTGCTCCTTCTTTATCTCCACTTCAGCAGTTTTCAGCATGGACGACAGTTCAGGCAACGTCTTGTTCATGCAGTGCATGTTGTAGTTCATCACAAAGTTCTTGTAACTTGGTGGCAGTGATTGAAGGAGACGGTGAATCCCCAATTCATTAGGAATCGATATTCCCAACTCTTGGAGCTTCTTTGCATACCCAGACATGGTGAGCACGTGCTCGCTGACGGAGCTTCCTTCTTCCATCTTACAGTTAAAGAACTTTTCGGAGGCCTCATAGCTCTCCATGGCCGCGCGAGTCTCAAAAATTAGCCTGAGCTCCTTAATGATCTCGAACATGTCGTGGTGCTCAAAACGTTGTTGGAGCTCCGCTTCTAAACCGTACAGGATGGCACACTGAACTGTGGAGTAATGATTTTTCCGAGTGGCGAAAACATTCTTTTCGTCATCGGTGGCATTATCTGCAGGTGGGTCACCTAGCGGTGCATCGAGCACATAGGTCAACTGACCAGCCCTGAGGACGATCTTCAGTCCACGGAACCAGTCCGTGAAATTGCTTCCATTGTTCTTAAGTTTTTCTTTCTCTAGGAATGCGTTGAATTGATGGAGGGGGTCGCCATAATCTACAACAATTTGCAAGTAGTTTAGACTAAGTTTATGATAAATTGAGTTCAAATTTAATTCTTAAACTAACTAGGTGAACTCCCACTCAAAACAACATCCCTCACATTGTCTTAGTGATTACACGAACCAAGTCCACTACACCAAGTCCGATCTTCACGAGAGAAGATGTAGTTTCATCGGCGAACAACCTTCATGTTCATCATATCATTTATATGACTCATGCTCTACCTTTCGGTATTCCGTGTTCCGAGACCATGTCTGTACATGCTAGGCTCATCAAGACAACCTTAGTTTCTGCATGTGCAAATCTGGCTTGCACCCGTTGTATGCACACGTAGAATCTATCACATCCGATCATCACGAGATGCTTCGAAACGACGAGTCTTAGCAACGGTGCCAACTAAGGGTGAACACTTTATTACTTGATATTTAGTGAGAGGGATCATCTTATAATGCTACCGTCGCGATCTAAGCAATACAAGATGCATAAAGGATTAACATCATAGGCAATTCATAATTAGTGTGATATGATATGGCCTTTTCTTCTTGCGCTTTTGATCTCCATCTCCAAAGCACGAACATGATCTCCATCATCACCAGCATTGCGTCAAGGTCAGTGGCGCCGCTTCATGGTTTTCCATCATCACCAGCAACTATTACAACTACTTGGAATAAAGCTATTACAAGATGAATAGACACGCAGGTCTTAACAGAATTAAAGGCAACCATTAGGCTCCTGCCGGTTGCCATATTACAACAAGGATCATTGCATACATCAAATACAATCACAATCACATGATGGCCATATCACATCACAAAACCCCTGCTAAAACAAGTTAGACGCCTCTAATTTTCTTTGCAAGTTTTACGTGGTTTGGGGCTTTCGCATAAGACCGATCTTACCTACGAACAAGAACCACAACGTTGATACAAGTGTTGTCAAGATGCTCATTGTAAATTGAATCTTAACTATGGTGGGAGAGACAGACACCCGCAAAGCCACTTGTGCAAAGCAAGTTGCACGTTAAGCGTGGAGCAAGTCTCATGTGCGATGACATGTAATGTTAGCCCGAGCCGCTTCATCCCACCATGCCGCAAGATGCAAAGTACACGCTAAGACACCGACAACAAAAGCATCAACGCCCACAAAAACATTATGTTCTACTCGTGCAACAGATCTACGCATAGATACGGCTCTGATACCACTGATGGGTTCGTAGCATGGAAAACAAAAAATTTCTACCACAAGATCTAATCTATTAGACATGAGCAACGAGATAGATAGGAACTAACCCTCGTAGATCCAAAAGTGTTAACGAGATTACATCTCGTGGTTGATGTAGTCGATCACTTGCCGATCTCAAGATCGTGTGGACGATCCTTCCGGCAGCGCTTCCGCAGTCAGTTAAGTTGACGATCCTTCCGGCGCCGCGATTCGGCAGCGTTTCCGCAGTCGCTCACACGTGCGGAGTCGAAGCAGACCTTCCTCTCCCCGTTCTAGCGAGCAACGGAGGTAGTAGATCTTCTCCACGGAATCCCAGCAGCACGACGGCGTGGTGGTGGTGGAGTAGAGAATTCTGCAGGGCTTCGCCTATGCCTGTGCAGAAGAAAGGTGGAGGAGAGAGGCGGCAGAGATTGGAGTTATGAGAGCAAGGGAGGAGGGGGCGCCCCTGCCCTTCTATTTAAGGGGGGAGGGCGCCTTGGGGAGGGGGAGTCCTTGTAGGACTCCCCTCCTCCAGGCCGGCGGATTGGGGAGTGGGGGGAGGAGTCCTCCTCCCCCACGACTCCTTGTCTTGACCCACCAGGACTCCTTGATCCCTATCTTGATTTTCAAGCAAACTCCAAGATATCTTCTAGAACCTTCCGTAACATTCCTAAACCTTCTAGAATCCTCATACAAACACTCCGGAACATGTTCTAACTCAGAAAATGATCTCCTATATATGAATCTTATTCTCCGGACCATTCTGGATCTCCTCGTGATGTCCCGAATCCAATCCGAGACTCCGAACAACATTCGGTCTCCAACGCATATTCCATATCTACTTAAAACAACTTCAAACCTTAAGTGTGTCACCCTACGGTTCGTGAATATGTAGACATGATAGAGACACATCTCCTATCAATAACCATCAGCGGGACCTGGAGATCCATAATGGCTCCTACATACTCAACGATGACTTCGCGATCGATTGAACTATTTAGATATGAAACCAATTCCCTTTGTCATGCCATACTTTACTTATCCGAGGTTTGATCGTCGGTATCTCCATACCTAGTTCTACATCGTTACTGATAAGTACTCTTTACTCGTTCCGTGATATGTCATCCCTTGTGACCTAGTCACATGCTTGCAAGCTAACTAGATGACATTCCACCGAGAGGGCCCAGAGCATATCTATCCGTCATATGGATGGACAAATCCCAATCTTGGTTCATGCGCTTCAACACATACTTTCAGAATACCCAATGACACCTTTATAACCACCCAGTTACAAAGCGGCGTTTGATGTTATCAAAGTATCCATCCGGTGATGGTGATTAACATAACCTCATGGTCGAAGGATTAGGTTACTATGTATTTGAAAGCTTACAGCAATACAAACTTAATGACTTGATCTTATGCTACGCTTACTATGGGTGTGCGTCCATCACATCATTCTCCTAATGATACAACCTTGTTATTAATCACATCCTAATGTCCATGATCAGGAAACCATGATCATCAATTAATCAACAAGCTAGTTCAACAAGAGGCTTACTAGGGACTCTCTTATGTTTACAAAACACACATGTATTAGTGTTTCCTAATAATACAATTATAGCATGGGATGTAAACATTCATCATAAACATAAAGATATAATAATAATAACTTTTATTATTGCCTCTTGGGCATATCTCCAACACATTTTCCAAAGGTGCGTCGACAGAGACACGGGCTGCCGGCTACTCAAGGACATCCACCAGGGCGAGTGTGGGCACCACGCTTTGTCAAGGGCGATAGTCGTCAAGGCGTTCTGCCATGGCTTCTATTGGCCCAACACCCTCGAGGACGCTGAGCAGCTGGTCCACGCGTGCAATGGGTGCCAGCGCTTCGGGCAGCTAAGGCACATGCCAACTTCGGTACTCAAGACCATACCGATTACCTAGCCATTCGCGGTTTGGGGCCTCGACATGGTCGGTCCCTTCGAGCGAGCACGCGCGGGCATGACCCACCTGCTGGTGGCGGTGGACAAATTCACGAAGTGGATTGAGGCCAAGCCTATCTGGAAGCTGGACGGGGCGACAATCGTCACCTTCTTCACCGACATCATCAATCGGTTCGGCTACCCCAATAGCATCATCACCGACAATGGCACGAACTTCGCCAAGGGGGCCTTCGCCCGATTCTGCAGCAACAAGGGCATCCGGCTGGACCTTGCCTCCGTCGCGCACCCGCAGTCCAATGGGCAAGTCGAAAGAGCAAACGGCTTGGTGCTAGACGGCATCAAGCCACGCCTCATTGCGCCGTTGGAGCGGTCACCCGGATGCTGGATCGAGGAGCTTCCGGCTGTGCTATGGAGCCTCCGCACCATGCCAAATAGATCAACCGGCTACACCTCGTTCTTGCTGGTCTACGGATCGGAAGCCGTCCTCTCCGCGGACATCGAGTTCGACTCACCGCGCAAGCTCCTATACGACGAAAAGGCCAACCAGGAGGTGCGGGAGGACGGAGTGGACCTCCTAGAGGAGGCCTGCGAGCTGGCTTTGTCTAGGTCAGCCATGTACCAGCAACGACTGCGCCGCTACCATTCAGGCCGGATCCACCCAGTCGCGTTCCGCGAGGGCGACCTGGTTCTCCGGCTGGTGCAAGACACGAAGGGCATGCACAAGCTATCGCCACCTTGGGAGGGCCCCTTCATCATCTTCCGGGCGCTGCCCAACGACTCCTACTACCTCATCGACGCGCAGTAGCCGCGCAAGAACAAGATGGACAAATCAGAAGAGGAACCGAGCGTCCCTGGAACACGGCCTTGCTGCGCCCATTTGATGCCTAGTCGCCAGACAGTGTATGTATCCTGCAAACCCTATGAATGAAAATGCGGACCTCTACGAGATGCTCAGGGGCTCCTTGCTAGAAATGTGTTCACATCTATTTTCTGGTTATGGTTTTCCGGCTCCGGCAACACCTACCCGGGGGCTTGCCGGCTGGCCCGGCCTGCTAAGTCAATGAACCGACTAAGTAGTGTGCGACGATGTCAGAGGCCCACTCTTTGTCTCAGCTACAGACCGCAACCCGGCTGTCCCGCGAGCAAGAGCAAAAGCCCGAGGCATCCCACACGAAAAACGGGGAAGAGACGCGACAGACCGGGCGTTCTGGCTTTGCAACTAGCTTAAGGCAATCCGGTTGCTAAGCCGTTAGTACCGTGCGCAATGTATTGTCATCTCCCTTCAATTCCGGCTGCAGACCGCAACCCGGCTGCCCGGCAAGGGCGCAGCAAAAACAGCAGAGCACACGGGAAAGCGACCAAGTGTCTAGAAAGACGCAAGCTAGTTTTCGAAAAAACAAATCCGTTTTCCTGCTACAATTTTACAGACTAACCTATTAACATGTGAGGATGTATGCGTATGTATATTCTTGTCTGACTGCCTTGAGTCAGAATTCAGGAAGAAAAGGAGAAGAAGATTCGAAGTCCTTGCCTTCATCAAGCGCTCCGAATCTCGGGGGCTACACCCACTGGGTGCGCTCGCACCCCCCCAGTGGAATCTTGTGGTTCCTGACCGGCTAAAGGCGTTTAGCCGGCCGTTCGGAGCGCAGGTGAGGGCAAGGGCAGGAGCAAGAGAAGACAAGGAAGATTTGAAGCACCTGGCTATGCCAGCTACTCCGAATCTCGGGGGCTACACCCAGTGGGTGCGCTCGCGCGCTCCCACTGGAATGTTAGGTCCCCCGGCTGAAGGTGTTCAGCCAGCAAAAGCAACCGACTAAGACGAGTCTAGTCGGATAAAGTTAGAAGGTTTGGGAAAAGAAGGAATATTCAAAGCACCTAGCTACGCCAGCTACTATGAATCTCGGGGGCTACACCCAGTGGGTGCGCTCGCGCGCCCCCACTGGAGGTGCAGTTCCCCCGACTAAAGGCATGTAGCCGGGCAAAGTTAGCCGGATAAAGTCAAATGGCGAAATGTTGAAAGAAAATTCGAAGCACGCAAGTTGAAGAGAACTCAAGCCAGTTCAATATTAACAAGCAAAGAAAAAAGGATGCGAAGCTCCCATAGGTTTACCCGGCGTCAGAGACAGATGGTACATACGGACAAGTTTCAAGAAAAACTAAAGCAAGACAAATACACCCGGCATCCCGAGGCAATGGCTAGGCGGCAGAACCCTTGCTGTGGCGAGCGTCTTGGCTGGCGGAAGCTTCAGGCGGAGGAGGAGGCGCGATGCTTGATCCGGTTCCGGCGCCCGCAGGCGGCTGCATCGGGCCTTCCACATCAGGAGTACCGACGGACTCCGAGTCGGTGAGCACCTCGTCGTGGTCCACGTAGTCGGCAATCTTGATGGCGGATCCTCGGAGCTCCGGATGGGCCTAGCGGATGGCAGCAAGGTCGGCGCCGGTGCGGAAGCCTCCGTCGATCTTCTCGATGCGTGCGTCCTTATACCAGGAGAGCATGAGGGCCAGGGCCATCTCCGCTCTGGCTCGAGCCGCCAAGTCCTGTAGCCGGTCCACCGCAGCCGGCACCTCCCTCACCTTCGCAGCCAGCTGCGCTATCGTCTCCGGAACCGGAGCATCCGGCCACAGGAAGGAGAAGACGTCCCACGCCGCTTGACGAAGCTTGGCAGCTTCTTCACCAAGAAGGACGACGAGCTCCTGGGGCGTTGGCTGCACTCCCGACCAGTTCTCCTGTAGCCGGTTGTAGGCCAGCAGCTCTATGCCGAGATAAAATGCTGTCAGAAAAGAGAGTCAGATCCGGCTACCGGATCCGAAAGAAAGAAAGGCGGAAAAGAGAAACTCACCCTTAGCCGTGTGGCCAACCTGCATCAGCTCCTCCACCAGAGCCTTCTCTTTCATCGCCAGCCGTTTCATCTCCTTCTCTTGGTCCTTGTTTTGGGCCTCGAGAAGGTTGAAGGCTTCGGTCCGGCTGGCGAGCGAGGCGTCGTGCTCCTTGATGGTGGCCTCTAGACCGTCCACTTTCGCGTGCTAGTCCTTGTTCTACAGCCGCAGATTGGAGTTGGACTTGCTCAGCCGGTCGTTCGCTTTCTTCAAGCGATCGAGCTCGCGCTGAGCGCACACGAGGATAGCTATGACAAAACCGGCTATCAGCAAAAAAAAGCAAACTGGATGAAGCAAACTTACTCTAGGAGGTTCCATTGGCAGCAGCAAGCTTCTACTCCAAGGATCGGTTCCCGCCGGCTGCGGCCTCCAGCAGCCGGATCTCCTTCACCGCCAGTTCGAGTGTGGCGGCGAGGTCCGTCAGCGAGGCGGCCGAGGAGGCGTCATCATCCACGGCGTTGACGGCCAAGGACTCCTTCGCGGCAACCACCGTCGTCCTCCACTCCTCTCCCGGCTCCTCGTCGGAGTTGTCGTCACCGAAAACTACGAGCTCCTTGCCGGTCGCAGCCTCCCGCGCGCCCGCGGAAGAGCCACCCGGCTGAGAACCCTCCGCGTCCGGCTGGGGACCCTCTGATCTGGCAGGGGCAGCCGGTTCAGCTCGAGATGGCGGCGGAGGCGGTGCCTCGGAAGAAGGAGCGGCGCGGGCAGGCGCAGTCGGGGCAGGGGGCGGCGACCCGGTCGGCGCTCGTGCCGGGCTCGCCGCTCCAAAGGAGACCAGCGTGCTAAGAAGGCAAAAGAGGAGAAGGAAGAGAGAAAAGCAAATAAGCCAAAGGCAGAAAGGGATAAAAAGCAGCAAGCAGAAGACGGTGAAAGGAAGGGGAGGAGGGACGCACCCTGGCACAACCGGAGGCGGCCCCTTCTTCCGGCCAAGGCAGCTCGGCGGCAGGGCGCTGGTCCGGCTCCTCTTGGGGGCCGGCTCCTCCGTGGTAGGCCGGCTGGAGCGGGAACGGCTGGAGCCGCTCCCGCCGGCTTCGCCGTCTGTCGCAGGGCGCGGCGCCAGATTAGTGGCCGGTGCAGCCTCCTCCTCCTCGTCAGCCTCCGGGTGGGGGTCGGCAGCCGGCTCGTCGTTCTGGCTTGGGAAGGCATCCCCGTCCCCGTCCGACTCCTCGCCAGACAGGCGAGCACGCGGCTCGGGCAAAACAGGTGCAAACTCCTCAAGGGGAGCCTCACCCTCCTCGCGAAGGATGCAAGGGAACATCTGCCGAATACAAAGGATTAGTCGGATAAAACAAGAGAGAAAGGCAAGAAATACGAAAGAAAAAACTCCGGCTAGTGGGGCCTACCCAGGGCGCGCGGTTCTCCCGGCTATAAGGCGCCAGGCTGAACTTCCAGCCCTCTGGCAGCCGCTCCTTGGTGATCGTCCACACCCACTCCTTCAGGTTGTGGTAGCAGGGATCGCGGCGCAACAGCCGGGTCTGGTCCAGCCGGCCGGAGTAGAAGCACATCTTGTGCGCTCGTTGCTGCAACGGCATCATCAGCGTGGACATCCAGCTGAGGGTGCGTCCAGGCCGCTCAGCCGACAGTGGACGAGGGAGCGCATGCATTTCAGCATCGCATCCGACTCCGCCTTGTCCCCGTAGATCTTCAAGTCCTAGTGCAGCCGGCTGGACTCGACATCTTGGAAAGCCGGAAGATTCATCCGGTCGACGTTGGTGACGTTCTTGACAAAGAAGTATGACGGCTGCCACAGTCGTACCGTGTCGTGCAGAAGGAACTTTGGGTAGCCGGTCTGCGTGTGGGAGTAGATGGAGGCACCACCGTGATACATTGCAAATGTATCTATAATTTTTGATGTTCCATGCTTGGTTTTATCTACTTTCTTATGTTTTGTTCCAACTTTGGAGTACTTTTCAGAGACTTTCTTGGACTAACCTATTAATAATATGCCACAGTGCCAGTTGCCTGTTTTCTGCTGTTTTTGCTTCCAGAAAGTCAGAAAATGAATATTCTCGGAATTGGACGGACAAAAGCCAAAGTTGATATTTTACCGGAAGACTCACGATGCCAGAATACGACACGGAGGAGGGCCAGGGCCTGGCCACACCATGTGGTGGCGCGGGCTAGCCCTGGCCGTGCCACCAGGTGGTGTGGGCCCCTCTGGCCTCCACCGACCTTGCCCTCTGGCCTATAAGAAGCCTCCTGAGGCATAAACCCTAAGGAATCAAGCCTCCAGCCACGAAAAGTTCCGCAGCACCGCCGCCACCGACGGGGAGATTCGGGGGATAGAAAGTCTCTATTCCGGCACCCTGCTGCGACGGGGAAGTGCCCCCGGAGCCATCTCCATCGATCTCCACCACCATCTCCATCACCATTGCTGATTCTCATGATGATGAGGGAGTAGTTCTCTCTCGAGGCTAAGGGTTCTACCGGTAGCTATGTGTTCATCTCTCTCTCTATGCATGATCTTATTGAGATCATGAGCTTGTAATCTATAGATCTATTCAGCTACTCAAGTGCTTTAATAAATCTCTGCTCTCCCCATGTGTGTGAAAGTGACAGCGTGCACACCATGGTGGCACTTAGGCTAGAGATTACAAATACTTGTTATGAGTTATATTTGGAGTTGGATGTCTTTATGAAATTGTGGTGTTTGTTGGACTCATCTAGTACTCAAGGTGATAGTGTGGGGTTTTCTAGATGGGAAATATGGACTTTGAGGAGTGCTGTTATAGCCCTACCATCGATTAGAGTGTTCAACCGGAGAGTAGTTAAGAGTAGTATCATAAAGAGAATATATTTATATGAGAGAGTGTTTAGTAGTGAAAGTATGATCCCTATGCCTTGTTTCTTAGCATTGATACACCGTTTGATACTAGATCTGTTACATGTTTGCTTGCTTCCATTTTTATTTCAGTTTGCCTTTAGTCTCTTCTACACCATCAAGCTATTTTCTATCACCGTTACCACTTATAATTATCCATACCACTTGTATTTCACTATCTCTTCGCCGAACTAGTGCACCTATACACCTGACAAGTGTATTTGGTGTGTTGGGGACACAAGAGACTTCTTGTATCTTGATTGTAGGGTTGCTTGAGAGGGAATACCTTTGACCAGTTCCTCCCTGAGTTCGATAAACCTTGGGTGATCGACTTAAGGGAAAACTTGCTGCTGTTCTACAAACCTCTGCACTTGGAGGCCCAACAACTGTTTACAAGAATAGAAGTGCGTAGACATCAAGCGATTTTCTGGCGCTGTTGCCGGGGAGGTAAGGTAAAAGGTATTCACACCGGAGGATTAAAGAATAAGAACCTCCCACGGAAAACGCCTATTTTCTGGTGTGAGTGCTCGAAGTTATTTCCTTTAGATTCTGCAATTTTGTCTTTTTATTTCTTGTTTTCACTAGTTAGGTTTAATGGAAAACAACAACAAAATTAGAGAGCTTTATAGTATTTATCTTGAGTTAGGACATGAAGTGTTTGAAGAGAAAATTAAAAAACCTATGGAACTTTATTTGTGTGCTAATAGCAATGTTATTAGTATGAATTCTTTGAACACCATTATTGCTAATGCTATGGAAAAGTCTAAGCTTGGGGAAGCTAGTTTTGATGAGTATGATATTTTTAGTCCCCCAAGCATGGAGGAGAAAATCTACTTTGATGATACTATGCCTCCAATATATGATGATTACAATGATGAATATGATATTTTCAGTCCACCTACTATTGAGGAGATAATTAATTATGATTACAATATGCCTCCTATATTTGATGATCATGGTGATGAGAATAATAATAATAGCTATTTTGTTGTATTTACTCCCACTACAATTAATAAGAATAACTATGCTTATGTGGAGAGTAATAATAATTATATGCATGTGGCTCACGATAAGTATGTTTCTTGTGATAGTTATATTGCTACTTTTATTCATGATGCTACTGAAAGATATTATGAGAGAGGGAAACATGGTTTTATGCATCTCAATAATATTATGTTTCCCCTCTTTATGTTGAAAATTTTGAAGTTGCACTTGTTTTGCTTTCCTATGCTTGTTTCTTTGTGCTTTCATGACTTATTTCTTTACAATATTCCTAAGCATAGGAAGTGGGTTAGACTTAAATGTGCTTTGAATTTGCTTCTTGATGCTCTCTTTTACTTCAATTCATATTTCTTATGTGAGCATCTTCTCAAACTATCATGCCTAACTTAAAGGCGATAAAGAAAAGTACTTATTGGGAGATAACCCAAAAGTTTTAGATGAGTCTTGGAAGTTATTACCTCTGTAATAACCGCTCCTTATCCTTTTTATTTGCTTTTTGTGCCAAGAGTAACCTCTAATGAGAGAGAAGTAATGATTGGGAAAGTTGCTGTCCTGAAACAGATTTATGTGCTTCACCGTAAAAATTCGGGTAAAATCTCTGTACGTCATTGTGAGGCGTGAATTTTGTGCTTCTGCCCTAGGTTGTTATCTAACTTTCTTTAGTTCAACACTTTTTGATTTGAGCAACATAAGGTCTTCGAAAAAATTCGTCTTTACCTACTGGTCTGTTTTGACATATTTCTGCCATTTTCTGCATTTGCTTCTTGTTCGTTCTTTTTTGAGTTCTTTTGGGGAATTGAGCTTTTTGAGGGAAGTGCTACAGTATCTAGTGTTCTAATGGAAGTTTATTGGTGTTAGAACTGAACCTAAAGACTTATTATCTTGAGTGCACTAATGTTGCTAATAAAGATTGTGTGAAGTTTCGTATGAAGGAAAATTTTTAGGTGTACGGAAGGAATGAGTATTGAGATGAAGGATGGATTAAGCTCAAGCTTGGGGATGCCACACGTGTCACCCCAAGAAATATCCAAGAAGTACATGCGTCAAATCTTGGGTATGCCCAAGGCATCCCCCTCTTCATCAATAAAAATCCCAGGTTTCTTCCAAAGGCTTCATTTTTATTGTTTCATGCACAGTTCTGTTGTTCTTGGAGCGTCTTCTTTTTCGTTTTCGTTTTGGCTTTTTGTTTGCTTTGTTTACTTAGTTTGCTGAATAAATTGGTTGGACCCCCTCTTTCATACATTGGTTTTCAGATAGTTTGGTTTGGTTTGGAAAAGAGTAGGAAAGCTCATGCTTAAGTGGTAAAGAGAGCTTGTTTTTGATTGTGACCTATGCTTCGTCATGCCATGCTTGGTATTGTTTTGGCTTTATGCTTAGTATTATTTGCTGTAGCATGACTTGTTATAAACAATTTGAGATTGCTTAATGTGCTTTGGATAAATCATGCGTTGTTTTAGCATATTAAAGCATAATACGGTGGTATTCTCCTTTGATGCTTTATTTGGGTTGACTTGGCGCATTCTCACACCATGTTATGACTATCTCAAGTCATCATTAGCCTTGATGATCCTTTAGTTTTCAACTTGTAGTATCACTTTATGCTTTGATCAATGATGTTTTATCGCTCTGCATGATTATGGCCATTATTGCTCTCTTAGTTTGTCGCTCCCAGTCTTTTGCTAGCCTCCACAACCAAGTATGAGTTCCACTCATGCATCCAACTCCCTAAAACCAAGTTATTCCAAAGAGTCCACCATACCTACCTCCTAGCATATGCTATTCCAAGTATATTCATGCTTTTGTCTACCTTCCAAATTAAACTTGTTATGAGAAAACTAGTGATTAAAGCTCTCACGAACTTGATGGCACACTTTACTTTCTTGCATTTAATAAACTTGAACCATTGGGTCCTTCTTTGTTGCGTATATGCTTGCGCTTTATAAGTTGAAATTAGCAGAACCATGTATCATGGGGAACGCTTTCAACATTGCACTTGTACTTTGTACCCCGTTGATATCATGTTCTTTTGCTTATGGATCCCGGCAGTGTGAAATAAAAGTGGAACTTGTAAGATCATGGAGTTTGTATGTGTATTAGAGAAACGCCTGGGCCGCTAGCCTAAGCCATGCCTAATCATGGTGGAAACTTGCAGCATCACCATAATGAGCACTCTATGAAGCATCCTCAATAAAAAAACTATGCAAATAGCAAATAAAAAGATCGCTGAGGTGCTCATTGTCTGCTTGCCTTGTCATTTTGATTATGGGAAAGCTCCCGTATCATGTGCAAGGGGTACCCCGTTGGCGGTTCTTAATGATACACATGTACTTACAATGACAAGAGCTTACTCGTGACTGAAGTTGAGTAGCATGAGGATCGGTCTTCGTAAGTAAGGGGCATGAGACGGAGGAGGGCCAGGGCCTGGCCACACCATGTGGTGGCACGGGCTAGCCATGGATGCGCCACCAGGTGGTGTGGGCCCCTCTTGCCTCCACAGACCTTGCCCTCTGGCCTATAAGAAACCTCTCGAGGCATAAACCCTAAGGAATCAAGCCTCCAGCCACGAAAAGTTCCGCAGCGCCACCGCCACCGAAGGGGAGATTCGGGAGCAGAAAGTCTCTATTCCGGCACCCTGCCGGGACGGGGAAGTGCCCCCGGAGCCATCTCCATCGATCTCCACCACCATCTCCATCACCATTGCTGATTATCATGAGTATGAGGGAGTAGTTCTCTCTCGAGGCTAAGGGTTCTACCGGTAGCTATGTGTTCATCTCTCTCTCTATGCATGATCTTATTGAGATCATGAGCTTGTAATCTATAGATCTATTCTGCTACTCAAGTGCTTTAATAAATCTCTGCTCTCCCCATGTGTGTGAAAGTGACAGCGTGCACACCATGGTGGCACTTAGGCTAGAGATTACAAATACTTGTTATGAGTTATATTTGGAGTTGGATGTATTTATGAAATTGTGGTGTTTGTTGGACTCATCTAGTACTCAAGGTGACAGTGTGGGGTTTTCTAGATGGGAAAGACTTACTTTGAGGTGTGCTGTTATAGCCCTACCATCGATTAGAGTGTTCAACCGGAGAGTAGTTAAGAGTAGTATCATAAAGAGAATATATTTATATGAGAGAGTGTTCACTAGTGAAAGTATGATCCCTAGGCCTTGTTTCTTAGCATTGATACACCATTTGCTACTAGATCTGTTACATGTTTGCTTGCTTCCATCTTTATTTCAGTTTTCCTTTATTCTTTTCCACGCCATCAAGCTATTTTGTATCACTGTTACCACTTATAATTATCCATACCACTTGTATTTCACTATCTCTTCGCCGAACTAGTGCACCTATACACCTGACAAGTGTATTTGGTGTGTTGGGGACACAAGAGACTTCTTGTATCTTGATTGCAGGGTTGCTTGAGAGGGAATACCTTTGACCACTTCCTCCCTGAGTTCGATAAACCTTGGGTGATCCACTTAAGGGAAAACTTGCTGCAGTTCTACAAACCTCTGCACTTGGAGGCCCAACAACTGTTTACAAGAATAGAAGTGCGTAGACATCACACCACAGACGACTAACGGCCCCTATGTGAACTACACCTGCGGCCGGACTCGGAAAAGCCGGCAGAAGAGCCCGAGATCCGGCTGGATCCCGAGATAGCTCTCGCAGAACGCCACGAAGTGTGCCAGCGTTCTGATTGCGTTGGCGCCGAGGTGGTGGAGGCGGAGGTCGAAGAACGCCAAGAAGGTGAGGAAGAAAGGATGCACCGGCAGCGTGAACCCGCGCGACAGGTGCGAGAGGAAGATGACCCGCTCCCCCTCCGTGGGGTGCGGCGACACCTCTCCCGCCGGAGCTAGCCGCACCGCCACTTCCTCCGCCGGCTGGAGGACGCGGGTGGCACGGTACTTCTGAATCTGGTCCTCGGTGACGGAGGAGCCACACCAGGCCCCGCGGTTCGGCTGCCATCTCCGGCTGGCAAAGAGGCGTGGCGACGGAGGAGTGGTGGCGACCCGTACCGTCGACGATGACGAACGGGTGGCGCAACGGGCTACATCGACAGAAGGGATGAGCACAGAGGGTAAGAGCACGGAAGGGAAGGAGAAACAACTAGAAGCGGGGGAGCGAAGGGAGGGAACTGCCTCCCCCATGGCGTCCCTTTAAAGGGCCGGAAGAAGAACCGTCCACGACGCCATGTGGCGGCCATCTAGGCAACCCCACCCCAACTGCCACCCAGATCCCGTGTGCCGACGCAGGATGCACAGAAGATCTTGGAGCGAGAACCGAAGCGCCGGGCAGCAGCTTCCCGAGGTGACGTGCGACGGGACGTTACTTTGCCCGCCGCAGAGCAATGATGGCGCGTGCGCGCGTGGTCGGTGTCAGCACTGACATCACGGGTAGCGCAACCGCCAGGCGTAGCCGGACACAAATTCAAAACCAAGAGGGAGCGCGCACACATTTCGCCTAAGGGCGGAATCCACACGCGCTCGGGGGCTAGTGTCGGGGTTATGATCCCCAGATACCCCAACCGGACAAGAAACAGGACAGTCGGATGGTGTCCGGCTGGCCAGATGCAGCCAGACAAAGCAAGTCAAGCCGGCTATCGCATGATAGTTTGATCAGCAGGAAGCAGCCGGCTACGACGGCATAGCTACCTACGGCGACATAGCCGGAACCAATCAGGGAGACAGGACGACGTGTGTATCAGTGCACGGTACGCCCTGGACGGTGACAAGACCAGCCACTACTCGGCCATACCGAAGACTTTGCGAGGATGACGCAGGAACAGTGGGCCGATGCTCACGACAGGCTCGCACGGCGTCCACTGTGCCTACGACAGCCATACCGCTCATACTCCAATGGGACATATCGTACCGGATACTGTAGATGACCAGCCAGCTAGGACCCGCCTATGGGGCCCGCCAGTCGGACTGGCTAGGGAGACCGTTGCCTCTCTGTCTATATAAGGAGAGGCAAGGCCTCAGTAGCAAGGGTTGGCTTCAGCGCATTTAAGACAGTACCTAGAGAATACAGCTCAAGGAGCGCTTGTAGTTCGTATATCCCCATATTCAGATCCGGCAGGAGTAGGAGTTTTACCTCGCCACGAGGGCTCCGAACCTAGGTACTTCCTGCGTCCAGCTACGCTTTCTTGCATCCAATCCCACATGCGGACGCCGTCGATATTTTCCCTGCTAGTCCCCACACCTCTATCTAACCTTCTCAGGTACTGTCATTCCCAATACAACGACAGTATTCAAACTTTAAAGTTGACACTTTAAGGTTTTCTTATTAGCTAAGATTATTAAAGATGAAGACATTACTATATTAAGCAATCATAGCATAAGTGGTGGAAATTTGCATGTATTGAATACGACATCACATTGTAGATGGTTTACTTCTTAACATTCCACAAAGTTAGAATTTAAATGCTATTACTTGAATGAGGTGGTGTTTTATTAAAGTTATAAGTGAATAGGATTCTTGTGATGAACAATATACTATTTTAGTTGATTTTATAGTTGGTAAAATCTTTTTAGAAAAATTAAAATACCCTTAATTTGAGATGATAGTTTTAGTAGATATATTTTAAAATGGTTTTACCTATGTTACCTTCACTTAACATTAATTGACTTGTTATTACATTTTTTAGACTTCAAACAAATAATGCTGAAGAGAATAGTAAAGGTTTATATATTTTTAATGAATTAAAATAAAAGAAAAGGGTTTAAACAAGATTTATTAGATCTTTACCTTTTATTTTACTTGAAAGGTGAGAGTTGATATTTTTAGTGTGTAAATTTCATTTTTGTGGTCATTTTGGTATATTGTAAATATTTTTGTGATTTTTGAATAATAAGATATGATTTTTGCAAGTTTAATCACTTTAAAACTAAATAAATAATAAATACTTAGTTAAGTGATACAAAAATAATTGAAACAATCTTATAACTATAAAAAAATTCTAAGATTTTGGTATATTATTTATATTTTTCTCATTTACCAATATTAAAATATTAATTTTCAATGTATTATTACTTATAAAATCTTTTTTAAATAACAATTATTTAAATAGTTAACACAACAATATTTGTTAATAAAGTTGAATTATAGATTTTATTTTTCATAACATTTTGATATATAATATGTATTTTTTTGAATTATAAAACAAAAGATATTCAATTTATAAGATTTAACTATTTTCCTTAATTCTTAAAATATATTTATATTTACACTTATATTGTTTATCTAAATATTTAAACAGAAAATCCTTTTTACACCCTTACTCAACTAGCCCCAGCCACTTACCAGTGGGGTCAGTGCCACGTCGGCTTGCCACGTTGGCGAAGACCAGTCAAACGGTGAGGTGGCCAGTGATGACGTGGGTGTGACGTCACTGTGACGTAAGCGCCTCCGCCACCGCCAGATCGAGGTTGCCGATGGTGAACTACGGCGTATTAGCTCATGCGGTTTGTTGTGTTGGAAAGAGGGCGCGATAGGGAACCTTATAGTGGCGGCACCGCTCCATTTGAGTGGTCGGAGCGAGGACAACAACGATGAATGACGGCGGTGAGTGTTGGCGCGCGGTGCTAGCGGCCTACCGGGGGCGAGAAAGTAAGGCGAGACTACCAGGAGAATCAAGTGCTCACCAGGAACGCGATGGTGCAGTCAGTGAAGCAGATGGTGACTGGAATCGACGGGGAACACCGGTGAACGGCGGCGGCAGTGAGGTATCGATTGAGTCATCTGGGAGCTCTCTAGCTTCCGTGGCTTGGCTTGGGAGAACGAGGACTTCGAGGTGGTTCCAAAGGTGAACTCGGAATGCTAAGAGGAGCTCCGGAACGACGGCGACTCGAAACTCCGGCGAGCTAGGTTCACCGCGGATAAGGGAGGAGGAGGAGGAAGAGAAGATAGGGTTCACTCTCTGCATGGATGGGGTTCTCATAGACGATTGTAGTGTCGGTAACACGAATCGTCCCACGGCCGTCATCTCAGCGACGACGAATAGCGAGCAGAGCGCCAACGAGCTGCTTGTCCGGCGCTGTCCTTCTGGCGAGAGGAGGAAGAAAGGGAAAAGAAACAGCGAAAGGGTATTTGGGCTTGGGCTGATTTTGGGCTGTGATGAAGCAAGCGAAAAGCTCAGGAGGATGCACACGGGCGACACTTAAGCGAGGAACAACGTGGGCCGTGGGCCAATACTGCTGTGCGGGTTTTTCCTTTTCTATTTCGATTGAATTTTCTGTTTTCTTTTTCTATTATTTGTTTTAATACAAACTATTTCAAATATGAATTCCACAAGAGTTTAAAATGTGCAGAAACTTTGTAAGTCATGGATATTATTGTTGGTGGAATTTATAATCATCTTCTCTTAATTTCTTATTGGGCAACGAAATATATTCGTTATATTAAAAGTCCTTCCCTTTAAATAATATTCATAATGATTAAGGTTTTAGGAATTTTCTTCCTATAAGAAGATCTTTTAGAAATTATTCTAGTTTCACTTTATAATCTGAATGGTACTAGTTTGGGATGTGTCTTCATGTATATAGAATCTTGTTCCTACTTATTTTCATAAAGGATTTACACATATACATAAAAAGGTATTAATCTTGGTGATTCATAATGTGATGAATTGGGTTTTCATGGTCCTCCATATTTGGTGAGTTGCCAAATCCTATTCTACTTGATTTGTAAGAGTTTATAATTACCACAGAATACTTTTGGTTAGGTAATGATGAATCAATACCAATTATGAATAGATAAATACTAAGGTTTATACAAATATAGGTACATAGGTTTGGAGAGGATTTAATAACTCATATTTAATTAAAGACATGGATGATTAGTAAGGCTAAACATATTGCCACCATGTTTTGTGATCCTGAATAACCTCTCAACTTAAAGTGAGTTATTGTGTTAGCATTCATAATGTGATCTTAATGATCCTATGTGACTAAGTTTCTATTAGGGTTTAAGATGATAAAGCTGACAAGGTTCTCCTCCATAAACACTCATCTTATATTCTACTTATCTCTTAGACATTTCACTTGACTAAGAGATACTATCTACTAGCCTCCTAAAGATAGGAATTGTCTTAGCTACCCTCTTTATTCTGGGATTTTAAACAAAGAGGTGGAAATGGGTCTTGTCCAAATTTGATGTACTATTGGTTAAAGGTTTCTCAAGCACTCCTACCTTAAGACTTCACTAGGCTTATCCTTAGATAAGGAATTCCTTTCCTAAATATACTCTATAAATCTCTCTTATCTTATTCACAAAGATCACATCTTCCTGAATAAGTCAATCATCTGACACCACCATATCCATCATCATATGATGACATGGTCATGCCACTCCAACAATACTCCATTCTTACCCCTAGTTTATAACTCCACTTAATTAACTACCATTGATTCACATATCCATGTAGCTACTGCTAACTCCATCTATTAACTTCCTTAAATTCATCTTGCAACTACTTCCAAGGTTTGCAAGACTACAATCCTCACTATACATAACAAAGGATATCAATTCCTTGAAACAGGTTTAGTACTACTCCCATAATATCAGCTGTCCTTATATTAACTTGGTTAATCTATTATACTTCCAACTACTCCTACAACTTATGTTATTCATCATACTCTAGCTTGACTTCTCATGTTCAAGCTAGATGATTCAGCTTACTAGGACCTGGTTAAATAGATATGGCACCTCTTAATATCATATTAAGAGTATGTGTTGGATGGTCTTGGCTTGACTTCCTTTCTACTCTATCTGTGACAAGAGTTAATGTTTTAGAACTACCATGGTACCCATGGCAAGATTAACTATGGCAAACAAGTGTTTCAAGATTTAGTTATAGAGTTTCTTTTACTTAAGTTATGTACTTAACTTGCTATTCAAGGTTTGTGGTAGATAATACATTGATATCATCTTTAGAACATTAAGTATTCAGCCTTGAGTTGTGATATGAAATACCAGGTAATGATCTCCAGAAGATCTAGTATTCCTTATTAAATAGTGTGGTGTGACTTAGTTTTATTACATTTGATCTACCCTTAGATCAAATTATATTACCCAAATATAAGGTTTTTAGCAAAGGTCATATTGAAACTTATCGCAGTCAACTTGATGATCTACGTCAGTTCCACCAAGTCAATAGAAGCTTCAATCACTTTGACAAGTTGTATTTAAAAGAACGAAAAATATCCAAATTTTCTATGCATGAATGCAATGCACACACCTGTTTTCAGCTTATTTCTAAGCTCTAATGCCGAGACGTACACCAAATAAAGCTTTTAAAGGAGAATACCATAATACTATGCTTTAATATGTTAAAACAACACATGATTCTTTCAAGGCACATTAAGCAATCTCAATTGTTTGTAACAAGTCATACTACAGCAGTAATTACTAAGAAAAAAGCCAAAACAATATTAAGCATGACATGATAAAGTCTAAGTCACAGTCGAAAACAAGCTCCTTTTATACCACTTAAGCATGAACTTTTCCTACTCTCTTCCAATCCACATCAACCTATTTGAAAACCATCATATATGAATGTGGGGGTCCAACCAATTTATTTAAGCAAACCAAGAAAAATAAAAATAAAAACAAAAATGAAGAGCTCCAAGAACAACACAACTGTGCATGACACAATAAAAATGAAGTGTTTGGAAGAAACCTGAGATTTTTATTGATGAAAAAGGGGATGCCTTAGGCATCCCAAAGCTTTGACACTTGTAATTCTTGAATATTTCTTGGAGTGACACGGTTGGCATCCCTAATCTTGAGCTTTTGTGCATCTTCATCTTATCACATTACTCTTCCCTATACTTTAAAATTTCCTTCATACAAAACTTCACACAATCTTCATTAGCAACATTAGTGCACTCAAGATAATAAGTCGTTAAGTTCAGTTTCAACATAAGTAAAATTTCCATTAAAACACAAGATACTGTAGCACTTCCTTGTAAAAAGTTTAACTAATCAAAGAGAACTCAAAGAGAAAGAGATTACAGCGGGGCAATTGACAGACACCGAGAAAGCATACATGCATATACTAATAATCCACCTATGAGATTTGATTGGGCATTACAACATTATACATAGACCGTAATCCAAATGCATCTATGACTAATAATCCACCTTCAGGTTATCATCCGAATCCCCTCCAGTATTAAGTTGCAAGCAACAGATAATTGCATTAAGCAAAGTGTGTAAAGTAAACTAGATGATTGTTCTATGAACAAAGGATTGTTGTTTTCTCCCTAGTAGCAACAGCACATCTCGTACCTTAGAGATTTCTGTCACTTCACTAGATTCCTAGAGGCATGAACCCACTATCGAGCATAAATACTCCCTCTTGGAGTTGCTAGCATCTACTTGGCCAAGATAGCTACTAACAACGGAAAGCATGCAAGATCACAAATAACAAAGACATGATAGAATCAATAATCAGTCTGAAATAGCATCTCAATATCTATCGGATCCCCGCAAACACAACATGTAGGATTACAAATAGATAATCTTGATCATGAACGGAGCTCACAAGATCTAAACATGGTATCACAAAGGAGGAGAACCAACCATCTAGCTACTACATGTTCCCATAGTCCAGAGATGAACTACTCATGCATCACACCGGAGGAGGGCATGGTGATGAAGAAGGCCTCCAGGGTGATCTCTCCCCTCCGGCAGGATGCCAGGAATAGCTTTAGAACCCTCCCGATCTAGGGATGGATATGATAGCGGCTACAGAATCTTTCATGGAATTTTGATCGGGTACTTAGGGTTTTCATCCCGGAGGCAATATATAGGCGAAGAGGCAAGGTCGATGGAGCGCCAGTGGGCCCACACCTGGTGGTGGCGCGGCTAGGGCAGGACGCGCCACCACCAGGTGTGGCCGCCCTAGTTCCGCTCTTCGTCTCCCCTCTAGACTCCGTATTCCTTCTGGTGAAATATTGACTTTGGCTTTTGTCCCGTCCAATTACGAGAATATTTCCTTACTAGCTTTTCTAAAACCAAAAATAGTAGAAAATAGGCAACTGGCACTGTGGCATCTTGTTAATAGGTTAGTTCCAGAAAATGTGTAAAAATACTCCAAAGTGTCGACAAAACATACGAAAGTATATATAAATCAAGCATGGAACATCAAAAATTATAGATACGTTTCAAGTTATTTATGATTTTGCATCGTTCCTGTACATGGCCATGTGATTCTTTGCTAGGTTCAGACGCCACCCTGCGTGATAGCATGCCCCCGACGAGCCAAAGTAAATGGCGTGGTGGCTGTTCGGTCTACCCACGGGGCGCGCCCACAAAAAGGCCCTTAATCACCAGTGCACACCCATCCATTCTCCGCTCGCTCTCTCTCCCTGTCATCCACTCTCCATTGGCAAACGACAAGGGAACCTTGCCAAGCAACAACCACGAGGGCGGCGGCAGTAGGAGCGGTTGTGCGAGGGCACGCAACCTGCGCCTTGACGAGGTGATAGTGATCCTTGAGTCAAACCTCCTCGTGCTGTCGGACTGGCGCTTGTTCGGTGGGTGGAAAACCGCCCACAACAGTAATTCCATCTAGCCCCTCCCCATCGATGATGACTTATGGGAGGTTATCTCCCACCGCTGTTCCCTATTGTCGGCGATCAATCAGCAGGACCCTGGCTAGCTGGACGAAAGCTATTGGTTTGGGATCAACCAGCAAGAGCGTGAGGATGTGGTGCACCACGAGGCCCTGCCCTACCTATTGGGACAGCCTCGACATTAACGACGTCCCCACCCGGCGTGTCTACCGCCCTCACCGCAGACTCCCACGCCGCCACTCCTTCATTAATGGGCCACGGGTGATGGTGCCAGTGCCACCGCCATATCCCCATGGCATTGCGCTGCGACACAAACGCAGCCGCAGCCGTCGCGCCGTTCTCATGACATCTCCTTTCTCATCGTGGTGCCACTGCCACAGCTACCACGGATCGATGAGCATGTAGCAGGAGGTCCTCATTTCTTTTCGAGGGTGCTAGGGGCCTCCTGTATCGAATAAGAGGTGAAGAAGGACGACGCCGTGCCCGCCATGCTGCCAGGCCTTGCTGGCTCGTGGTTGATATCGAGCTCGTTGGGGAACCCCAAGAGGAAGGTATGATGAGCACCGTAGTAAGTTTCCCTCAGTTATGAAACCAAGGTTATCGAACTAGTAGGAGCAAGGAAACACCTCCAAGGTGTTGTTTCCAACTTGTAATCCTGCAGAACACAACCACAGAACTTTGTCCCCAACTTACAGTGAGGTTGTCAATCTCATCGGTTTTTCTGAAAACAAAGGAATAAACGTATTGTGTGGAAGAAAGTAATATCTTGCAGAAAGTAAACAGAAAACAGTAAACAGTTGTAGATTGATGGTAAAAGAAAGGACCAGGGTCCATAGTTCACTAGTGGTGATTCTCCTTAAGATAGAAGACATGTTGGGTGAACAAATTACAGCGGGGCAATTGACAAACATCGAGAAAGCATACATGCATATACTAATCATCTTGACTCCTATGATATTTGATTGGGCATTACAACATTATACATAGACCGTAATACAACTGCATCTATGATTAATAATCCACCTTCAGGTAATCATCCGAACCCCCTCAGTATTAAGTTGCAAGAAACAGATAATTGCATTACGCATTGTGTGTAAAGTAAACAATACGATTGTTCTATGAACAAAAGGATTGTTGTTTTCTCCCTAGTAGCAATGGCACATCTAGTACCTTAGAGATTTATGTCACTTCCCTAGATTACTAGAGGCATGAACCCACTATCGAGCATAAATACTCCCTCTTGGAGTTGCTAGCATCTACTCGGCCAAGATATCTACTAACAATGGAGAGCATGCAAGATCACAAATAACAAAGACATGATAGAATCAATAATCAATCTGAAATAGCATCTCAATATCCATCGGATCCCCGCAAACACAACATGTAGGATTACAAATAGATGATCTTGATCATGAACGAAGCTCACAAGATCTAAACATGGTAGCACAAAGGAGAAGAACCAACCATCTAGCTAGTACATGGACCCGTAGTCCAAGGATGAACTACTCACGCATCACACCGAATGCTTGCATGGTGATAAATAAGGCCTCCAGGGTGCCGGAAAGAGCTTCAGATCCCTCCAGATCTAGGGATGGAGATGATGGTGGCTACAGACTCTTTCGTGGATTTTTGATTGGGTACTTAGGGTTTCTGTATCGGAGGCATCTTATAGGCAAAAGGGGAGGCCGAGGGGGTGCCCTAGGCGGCCACACTACCCGCTAGTACGTCTAGGCCTGGCCTGCACGGCCAGGTGGTGTGGGCGGCCCCTGGCCCCTCTCAGTCTCGTATTTTGGCTCTATGTCCCCCTCTGTGAAATATTGACTTTGACTTTTGTCCCGTCCAATTCCGAGAATATTCATTTTCTGACTTTCCTGGAACCAAAAATAGCAGAAAACAGGCAGCTGGCACTATGGCATCTTGTTAATAGGTTAGTCCAAGAAAGTGTATAAAAAGTACTCCAAAGTGTGGATAATATATAAGATAGTAGATATAAACCAAGCATGCAACATCAAAAATTATAGATACGTTAGCAACGTATCACCATCCCCAAGCTTAACTCCTGCTCGTCCTCGAGTAGGTAAGTGATAAAAAGAAAGAATAATTTTTGAGGTGACATGCACCATCATAAGCTTGATCAAAGTATTTGTAAAACATTGATACCTAGGATCATAGTACTTCAACATAGCATGAAAGATATAGTTCTAACAATAAGACATAGCAACTATGTTGTAACATTAAAAGGCACAAACAAAAGATTCATGAATAACAATGCTTTGCAAGATATTTGTTTGTTTCACATAAAGAAAACATAATAAGAATGGTATTCAGCTTGTCCCTCATTGAAGGGAATATGCCCGAGAGGCAATAATAAAGTGGTTATTATCTTATTCCATCTTTATGATAAATGTTTATTTTGCATGCTATAATTATATTAATTGGAAACATTAATACATGTGTGTTTAATAAAAAATACAAAGTTCCTAGTAATGCCTCTCATATAAACTAGCTCGTTGATTAACAAGATGATCAAGGTTTCCTGATCATGGACATTGGGTGTTGTTAATAACAAGGTCACAACATTGGTGGAATGATGTGATGAACATTCATCCGAAGTATAGCATTACGATCAAAGTCATTATGTTTATTTTGCTATAACATCATACGAAGTAATGTTAGTCCTTAGACCATGAGATCATGTTAATTGCTAACACCAGAAGAGTATCTTGATAACACCAAACGTCGCTCCGTAACAGGGTGACTATAAAGGTGGGTTCAGTACTATGAAGGTCTTATGTTGAGGCTCATGGATCAAGAATGGAATTTGTCAATCCCGATGACGGATAGATATACTCTGGGCCCTCTCGGTGATATCACATTAAGATAGCTTGCAAGCAAGTGATGTGATCACTAGAATGTTGTATCACGGGAACGAGAAAAGAGTGCATGTCAGTAACGAGATCAAACTAGGTATTTGGATACCGATGATCGAATCTCGGACATGTATTATATCATGAGACAAAGGGATATAGTTACTAGCGTTAAAGGTTCTCACAATCACAGAAGTAATCGTTGAATGTGTAGGAGTCAGTATGGATCTCCAGGTCCCGCTTCTGATTATTGATCTGAGAGGGGTCTCAATCATGTCTGCATTATTTGCAAACCGTAGGGTGACACACTTAAGGGATACCGACACCATTTGGAGCAAATATGTTTCAGATAAAGATTTAATGAAGCACTAGAATTACGTCAATAGGCACCGAAACTGTTTCGGGTGAAATTGCTGAAAATGGTTCTGCATGTCATATTGAAATGTTACAGGGAGTTTTATGTGAATTTTTGTTAATTAAAGTAATTAACAAAATTATGAATAAAATTAATAAAATATTTTTATTAAATGAGAGAGCATTAAATTTGGAGAAATTTAATGCATTTAAAGTGGGGACTTTAAAAGAGAATGTGAAGGGGCAAATTTATGTGGAGGGAGTTACCACCACATGAATGAGGAGGTGAGGGGTCACCCCTTGGGCGCCGGCCATGGGGAGGGGCACCCCTCCTCCTCCTATAAAAGGCCCCCCTCTCACTCCTTCTACACACCTCCTCGTGAAGGATCTATCTCCCCCTCTAGTTATTCCCCATGGTCTCGGATTAGCGAGATACATGTTCCCGGTGGCTTTATCTGGAAAGGAGTTACTGCTTCCGCTGCTTTGCTGGAGCGAGGGACGGATGTTGTCGGGGTACCGTACGTCTGTGCGAGCACAGATGCACCACTGCTTTGCGGTGCTGGACTTGGTGGTGCTGGACTTGCTGGAGCTGGATCTAAAGGACGTGCTGGAGCCGGACCTGCTGGACTTCATCACGATCTTGAGATCGACAAGTGTATGACTACATCATCCACGAGTTCCAACTCGTTAACAAAGCTTTGTTGACTTCGAGGGTAAGTTCTCCGTGGATGTATATCCACCCGTTTCTTGTATCTAGTAGATAGATCTTGGCATATAGTTCCCATCGTAGGAAAATTTTGTTTTCTATGCTGCGAACCCCTACAATGGTATCAGAGCCAGATCTATGCGTAGGTGCTTTGCACGGGTAGTACACATATGTTTATATGTGGGCGATGATGATCATGTTATTCCTTCTTTCATGTATTTTGGATATTGGTGGCATAGTGGGATGAAGCGGCCCGGACCAACCTTACATGTCAGCGTACATGAGACCGGTTCCACGACTGACATGCAACTAGTTTTGCATAAGTGGCTGGCGGGTGTCTGTCTCTCTTACTATAGTCAATATCTGATTTACAACGAGTTGCTAATAACTTGGTTATCCTCGTTGTGGTTCCATGTTCGTAGGTAAGAACGGTTCTATATCCGAAAGCCCTAAGCCACGTAAAACTTGTAATAGATAAATTAGAGGCGTCTAGTTCAGATTGTTGTTGGGCTAGTGTCATGATATGGTAATGTTGTAAGTAGATGTATGATAGATACCCTTAGAACACACCTAACGTGTAAGTTTGATAGACCTTGGCCTTACACATAAAGGAATGATAGAGATCATACCACGATGCATATGATGGTGATCAAATGCATGGACCATATCATCCCACTTTACACATTAGATGTTTGCATCTTATATTACTAGTTTGGCGTTTTATTAGCATTATAAGATGATCCCTCATTTAAATATCAAGATAAAAATGTGTTCTTCCTTAAGTATGCACCATTATATGGATCGTGTTTCGAGACATCACGTGATGATCAGGTGTACTCGAGTCTGCACTTTCATACAATGGGTGTAAGACAGTTTTACACACGTCAGTGCTAAGGTTCTTACTTGGCGAGCCTAGCATGTACAGACATGGCCTCGGAACACGGACCGAAAGGTTAAGAATGAGTCATATAGTTGATATGATGCCCATATTGATGCTCGCCTTTGAAGCTACACCGACTCACGTGACGATCGGACTTGGTGTAGTGGATTTGGTTCATGTAATCACCAAAAAGGCACGAGGGATGTCGTTTTTGAGTGGGAGTTCATTTCTAATTTGGATTAGTCGAACTCAATTTGTCATAAACTAAATCAAAGTGAATTTGCATAATTTGTTGTAGTCATTGACATCTGTTTACTACCTTACGCTTAGTTTTAATTGAGATAATAGAACTATATAATTCTGGATATTTATTTTACGAACTGGTATCGTATTGTTTTGAATATCAATTTAAAGTTTAGAAGTCCTATTGCAAAATTTCAGCAAACTCTATTTAGTCCATGAAGTTTAATAAGTAGTATTAAATCAAGAGTAAGAATTCCAATGTTAGTATCTAAAGTATCATGTTTGCCTCCATGATTATTGATATTCAAAAGTTGTTTTAATATCGAGGTTATCTAGGAGCTGAAATAATTGTTTCAGAAACCATCATGTGTGGAAGATATTGTGATATCTGAAACAATGTTTATGGTTGCAATATGATAGACTATAATTTAACAAAATACATGTTCTCATATTGTATGAGAATTTGTGAAGGTTGGAGACGCTAGGCGTCCTAATCTACCAAAAAGGTTTTGGGAACTGATATTATACTCACGATTCTTCCTTATAGGCTATAGTAGCTTGATCATGGAAGTTGTCATGATAAGGATGAATAGAAGATGTAAGTAAAATGTTTACTACACTAATAGATTACTGAAGAATGGATTTTTGAAAGAATGCCAAACATTTGATGATGGTGATCCACTTCAAAGTGCAAGTCCAAAGGTATTAGTATTTGACTATATACACTCTGTACTATGTGTCATGTGAATGACACCACTATTGATGTTGATAGATTCTTCTAAAAGAAAAGGAATTGTTGAAAGAGAATCTATAAAATATTTGGCAGAAAAGAACAGGTTGGAGATGTCCAACTTAGGTATATAGAAGATATACATGTTATGGCTGTATTCCTTGCTTGTTAAACAATGTGGTTCTGAGGTATTGGATACCGAATTGGTTGGTGTGAAGTGTCACACAGAACAACACAATTCATGAACTACAATGGCCTAAGTAACTCGCAAAAGAATAAGTGATGATGTTCATCGAAAACAAATAAAGTGTTATTGTGTTTTTTGTTGTCGTCAAACCTAGCCTTCAAGATTTGTATTAATAATTTTTATTTTGTTCTAGTATTATGAGAACAATGGTTATTCAAATAATTACCATATTCCATAAAGGATGGATGAACTTTTACAAGTCTAGTGGGAGAAATCACATCCATAAACACTATTGCTAAAATGTCGCAAGACAAATGATTGAAAGATCACTTATGAAGTGACATCGTTGTTTAAATTATATTGGAAAGAAAACATGAAGAAACTCCATGTTGATTATTTTTGGAGTCTTTGATTTTGATCAATTGACGCTTGTGAGACTTTCCTCGAGATAATTGAAACTCCGTCTATAGGCCAAAGAGGAACGGGTGACTAACTTATTGGATATTATACATATTGATGTATATAGTCCATTATATGTAGCCATATGCGATGGATCTTTTTTCTTCATATGCTTTCTCCAGAAATTTGAGTGAATATATCTATATATTTACTTAATAAGGAAGAAGTATGAAACATTTGAAAATTGTTCAAAGTCTTTCAAGATGAAGAGAAAAATCATTGTATCAAGAAAATAAAAGAGTTTATGATTTGATCATAAAGGAATATATTTGAGTTACATGTTTAGCAAAACACCTAAGATTTGAGGAATTGTTCCATGATTTGTGTTTCCCGATAAACCATAGGAGTATGGCATATTCAAGAGATGAAATCAAACCATGTTTAACATCGTAAGATCAAAGGTGTCATTTATAAAACTGCCATTATGTTTTAAGGATTGAAGCTTTAGAGACTACCGCTTTTACATTGAAAAGAGCACCATCCTGATCCGTTGAAATGACACCATATAAGTTATGGTTTGGGATAAAACCCGAATTGTATTTTCTTAAATTTTGGTATGCTATGCATAAGTAAAATGTTACAGCCAAAGTCGGATAAGCACGTCTTTGTAGGTTATCCCAAAGAATTTGTTGGGAATTTCTCCATAACACCGAGGACAAAAGAGTTTGTTACTTGGAACGTCAAGTTTCTTGAGAAGGAATTTTTCGCGAAAAGTTAAGTGGGAGGACAATAGAACGTTGATAAGGTTGCTGAACCTTAGCTATATGTGCTAAGTAGCGCAGCGCCGGAAAGTGTCCCGGTGGTGGCCACAATGCTCATGGCTCCCGTGATTACAAAGGTTGTGATCTCGGAGATTAGAGTTCCTATTGAACTGTTTGGGTCGGTAAGAATAAAATAGTGTGATTTGATAAACAAGTCGCTATTGTTTTGACAATGATGAACCGACTACATGCAAAGAAGCGATGATGGGCTCTGACTCCATAAAATGACTAGAAGTCATAGGATCTGTGATAATATCCATACATGAGAAATCAAGTTTCTGAACATGGAAGACCCTCCGGAAAGGCGTGAAGCCTATCGGTCGTGTTTGGATCTATAAATAAATAGACATGGATGTTTAACATCTATGAAATAGTCGACATGTTGGAAAGCAGTTTACGGCCATTGAAAGGACACAAATGTCGCCTAGAGGGGGGTGAATAGGCGATTTAAAACTTTTAGGAGATGGGCTTAACAAAGGCGGAATAAAACTAGAGTTTACTTTGTTAAGCACAAAACCTAGAACAACTAGGGTTCACCTATTTGCACCAACAACTTATGCTAAGCAAGACAAACAACTATGTGAGAGCAAGATATATACTTCAAGCACGAAGGCTATCACAAAGTAAAGTGCATAAGTAAGAGCTCGGATATGGAGATAACCGAGGCACGCGGAGACGACGATATTTTACCGAGTTCCTCCCAACATGCAGTACGTCTCGTTTGGAGAGGGGTGGTATCAAACCACCAACGCCACAAAAGGCCTCCCTTGTTCGCCTATGAATCTCACCCTAATAGGATCGATCCACACTTCCACTATCGGTGGCAATCCGTAACCTCTCACAAGGTTGGGGCACTTCTCCACAACTCAATTGGAGGCTCCCAACAAACAAGCTTGGGGAAAGCTCCACAACTTAATTGGAGGCTCCAAGTAATCCACAAAACTGCAAAACCACCAAACTGTCTAGGGTTCTAAGAACCCAAGAGTAAAAAGCTTCTCACCTTTCACCCAATCGAATCCTCACCAAGAACTCAAACGGATGCACCAAATGCAATGGCAAGAACACACAAAGTGCTCAAGTCCTTCTCTCCCAAATTCCACCAAAGCTACAAAAGCTTATGGGGGAATAAGAGAGGAAGAACAATGGAGGAAATCCACAATAGACTCCAAGATCTAGATCCCAAGATGTTCCCCTCACTTAGAGGAGAGATTGATTGGTGGGGTTGTAGATCTAGATCTCCTCTTTCAAATCCCTCAAGAACATGCAAGAATCAATGGAGGGATTGAGGTATAGCAACCTCAAGAAGGTCAGCAATGGAGGGGGAAACTTGCAAGGAAGATTAGGGGACCATTGGGGAAGAAGGGCCCTTAAATAGGTTCCTAGAAATCCAACCGTTAGGCCTAGGAATCGCCCGGTCCAGAGTCTCCGGACTGGGACCGGAGTCTCCGGTGTACCCATGCCAAACGGGGTCAAACAAGGGGACAATCTGTACGCGGTCCGGAGATAGACCAGAGATTTACTCTGGAGTCTCCGGTCTTACAAAAACTGACAGAAAGACCAATACGAAAACAACCATAACTTTTGCATCCGGATTCCGATTTTGATGATCTTGGGCTCGTTTTAAAGAGGACAATAAGATCTACAAGATAATGCAGGGAACCATCATAGTCCAGAAAGGGAGGATAGAACCAAATGTCGAAAGGTTTGACCTCTCTCAACAAGACGAACCGGTAAAACCTCCAACATCGAAAACGCAATAGAGAATGCATATGAAATCCATTTTCGATGAACTTGGGCTTGTCATGAAGATTAAAACAAGCTCTAAATCCTCTCATGGATAATAACCAAATAATGGAAGGTTTTACCAATCTCTAAAAGACAAACCGGTAGAACCTCCAATATCGAAAACGCAATAGAGAATGTATATGAAATCCGTTTTCGATGAACTAGAGCTTGTTATGAATATTACTAAAAGCTCAAGAACCTCACATGGATAAGATCCAAATAACAACCAAGAAAGATTATGCCAAGTATGCAAAGGTTTGAGCTCTCACGAAGGATATGATCAAGTTACTCACTCGAGAGCCCCTCTTGATAGTACGGGTATCTATCCTATAAACCGGTCTCCCCAACTAACACCATGAGACCGGTAAGAAAGAAACCATATCAAGAACATACCTTTGCCTTGAGCATATTCCACTAGAGCTTGACGATAGCGATCTTGTCCACCTCAAGATGGAACACCTTTCTTGATTGCACTAGCTTGGTGAAGACTTGCAAATTGCTCTCCCATACTCGACTATGGTAGAGCTTCTCTCTTGGGAATATCATCTTCCCATATCCATGATAACCATAGGATGGCAAGCTTCAAGCAAATGATCTCTTCGAGATGGCTCATCTTGAACTTGCACATCATTTATTCTTTCTTCATTATGTCGGTGTCTTGAAGGCACATAAGAGATATCGCTCCAACTTTATTCTTGAAGACACACTTGCCATATGCACAACTCTCACATGACCAACCTTTGGATCTCTCCTGGAACACCTTGGTCAACACTTGGTCATCTTTACTTTCTTCTTCTCCCAACTTTGAAGCCAACATATGGTACAAGCATTGCCTATGGACAAATCCTACAAGTAAAACTTAATGCAAACATAAGTCCATAAAGATTGTCATTAATTACCAAAACCACACATGGGGGCACACATGCACTTTCAATCTCCCCCATTTTGGTAACTGAGGACAATCCCTTTGAGAGGGTTTATATAAGGAATTAACCAAACAACATGGTGTGCTAACATCAAATACAACACAAGTATGTGATGTTAGTACAACCACAATATAGAGCAAACTCCCCCACAATCTATGCACGTGTGGCTGAACTTGAATTTATTGCATATATTGCCAACTATTACAGGTGGTGGAGTTTTGTCTATATATTCAAGATGCTATGCAACACACTAAGATGCAAAGCACACAAGGCAAGTGTTTAAGTACAAAACTCACAACACAACCAAATTCCCTAAAACCCTCTAAAACTTCTCCCCCATTGGCATCGATTGCCGAAATGGGTGAAAAACTTTAGAAGGCCAATTTAGTGAGAGTTCCTCCATATGGTGTGCATTTCTCATAATATGAGTAGAATCAAATGCACATATCCAATGATGAATACCAGGAGGAAATCAAACTAAATTGAGGATCCAAAGATTGCAAAGGAATAAAATGGTGAAGAAGCATCAACGAATGAAGCAGGCAATCAAAAGATCGAAAGAAGCACTTCACAAAAGGAAGATACCAAAAGAAAGATAGATATGATGATAAGATTGAAAAGAGAGTGATCTAAATAATATGAGGAGACTCCCCAAGTTTTGTGCACAAATTATAATTTTGCATTTGAATACAGTATACACAAACATGGCGTCCTCATTCCCTCTATATCATTTAAACCACAAGCACAAGCAAGAGAGAAGATATTATGATGAGAGCAAATGGGTGTTTAAATTAAAATAGGATGCTCCCCAAGGTTCATGCACAACAAAGTGCACAATTATGGAATCCTAGCTCCCCATAATCAAACAAAATACCAAACAAGAACAAGAAAGCAAATGTGTGTTCTTAGGTTAATTAGGAAAGCTCCCCAAGGTTTATGTACCAAATATAATAATTGCTTTCAATGGAAAGTTCATAAACATGGTATCCTTGCTCCCCCAAACTTACATAACAACACAAAGGCATGAGATATCAACTTTCTTAACACCAACGGGTGCCAAAATATGCAAATGAAAAGGTCAAGCACTCAAAGAAAAACATTTGGAGCCACCGAAGCATAAAAGGAGCACAAGGTGTAGACTCCGAAGCAAAAAAGGATATCAACTAGAGATTTATCCATAATTATGTGTATAATTTTCTAGGTAGACAACAATCACCAAGATATACATCCACAAAGAAACATGCATACACAAACATGGATACTCAAGAATGAACAAGATATCCAAACGAAAGTCATAGATACTGCCAATAAGATTTTTGCTAGAAAGCATGGGCAAAGGCTCATATTTATCTTACTGAATATCAATGACCTTCAAACACCAACGAATACATCACAACTATCACAAGGGAACAAGATCTAGTTGGAATGCATTGGGAAAGGCAACAAGTATCATAAAAACAAATAAACCTTCTAAATTCATCCATATAGTACATAAGATAAACTAAGGAAATGATTGGAAATAGAATTGCTAGATTGGCATATGTGGGATTGGTGAATCATAAACATGATTTTTATATACTCCCCAAAATATGCATTCATCTCAACTTACTCATATAACAATAAGGATGATAGAATAAAATCTTGCAAGAACCGTAATAAAAGCAACAGAAGGAAATCATGCCATGATGCAACCACAAAGGTTGGATGCTAGAGAAGTATGCATGAGAGGGATACTTGTTACCGAGATACCATTGGTAGGATGAAGTAGATATGAGTTTGTTGATCATCCTAGCTTGCCTCCAATTATCATTTAGTCACCACATCTTCTTATTATTGAGACAAGCATCCAAGGTATATCCAATGTACCTATAACACATTCAAGTACACAATGGTCCCAAAACTCATTGGGTCCAAAGTAGTTAGATACACTACAATACATAGGACAAACTCCACAAAAACATGTGAAAATTGATATGAAATTGAATTTCATGCACATCTTAGCCAAAATAGGATTTGGTGGAGTTTCCCCTATATATTGGGTCAAAGAAAGCAAGCATACCATAATATAGAACATGTAGTAAATATGTATGCACAAGATTTTCAAGAACCAAAACGGAGATAGAATTTGAACAAAAACACCAAGTAAACCGAGAAGTCTCACACAATAGTGTGACACGACAAAAGGGTGTCCAAATTGCATCAAAGAGCCAAATCAACACATGAACGGACACAAATTCAACAAATGAACAAGGCAAAAGCCAAAGAGCAAAAGATAGACAAAAACACCAATGCTCAAGGATTTATCTAATCCTAAGGGATCAAACAAGTAACAAGGAATGAGACAAAACCAACTCCCAAAAGAGCAAGGTTCCAACACAGAAACCAAACTCTATACTTTTTCATGATGGCACAAAGTACCAAAAGAAAAGATCAAACTTCCAAGCACATAAAACATGATATGGAACAAAACAAGAAGCATAAATATGAGTATTCTAAATAATATAGGAGAGCTCCCCCATGGATAGTGCATTATGTAGGATTTTCCTTTTGAATGCAAAATGCACACAAATGGGATCATCACTAGTACCTACATTTAATAAAACATACGAGGATACCAATAAAATAAGAAGATCCACAAGAGGCAAGGAAAGCTTGGGAGACAACACAAAACATTTTCTTGGCAAGATGTAGTACAAAATTTAAGCAAAGGCAAAAGTGAATATGATCAATAACTTCTACCATATATGGAGTACCACTTTTGTCCAATGACAAGAATTATGGGGAAACATTTCCCAATATAGTTTTCAAGGATATCATGATCATATTCACAACACGAAGCATATGAAGAAATATAAAAATTAAGCTTGATGCTTAGATAGAGATTCTTGATAGCTCCATATAGTCACACAATCATAAAATATAAAAGTGACTTGAAGCAAATGGTTTCCATGGAGGATATGGAGGTCCAAATATGGGAAATACATAGCAAGAAAACTCTCACAAACAAGATCCAAACGATGAGCAATAAAATCAACCCAAGGGAATTGGAACTTGTTTGAGCTAAATGTGCCACTTAGGAGCTAGATAAATATAAATATCAATTCTAAGTGACACAACCTCAAATGTCCACATTTTGTAGGTTTGTAATATGCACAAAGCATATGACTCCCCCATAATGTGGTAAACCAAGAATACTCCAACAAGAGGTAAAAACATCCAAATAGAGATGATTAATGAACATTATGGAACTTGAATTTCTCATGAGAAAGACATACCACATAGAGACTAGATAAAACTTGCTATATATACTATGTGGTATTTCTCATGTACATACATTTTAGGATTGTGGAATGCCTAAGCATAACACTCCCCCAAAATGGGATAGTCCATTAATTTCTCACAAGAGCCAAGAAACATACCAAATAAATTCAACAAAGGCTCCAACCCAAGAGACACAAATACATGGTGTGCCAACCAAAATACACAAGTATACTTGATAAATCAATATAAGTATGAGGGAAGCACAACATGTACAAACACATACTAAGGTACAAAACTAACACATGCACAAGGGAGCAAGTAACTTTCAATGTAAATGAGTTAAGTACATGTTACCGCAAGGAGGGACATTGGATATATGATAGAAGCATGATAATCCAAATGGATTGACTTGAGAAGAATAAATGATGAAGATCCCTCAATTCTTCATAATGTAACCAAGTCTCCAATGCCCTCCAACAATACCTATTAATCAAGTTTTGGCTTGTTGGTCCCCAACCAAGTTGGGTCCTAAGAGGTTAGTCACAATAGGCTTGGCAACCCAAATGGTTCTTTTCATGAACCCACATTGAGCATCAACAAATTTGGCAAACACATTGCCAACCTCATCCTTACAAAGAGAATAAGCATCATCAATAATGATAGGGTTGGATGAGGAGATACCAATAGTGCATGAGGAAGAAATGTGCCCCTTCTCACGGCATATGTAGCAAGTTCTTCTCTTGCCATCTTTCTTCTTAGGTGAAGCCACAACTCGAGGAAGAGCTCGAGTAGTCCTCTTAGGAAGAGTCCCATCACTAACTTGAGGTAGAGCTTGAGGCTGCTTCCCTTGTTTCTTCACACTAAGAGGCTTCTTCTTCAATGGGCAAGATCTAACATGATGCCCTTCTTCCTTGCACTTGAAGCAAACAATGTTGGCCGGATTCTTAACTTGATATTGGCCATTCTTCTTGTTGCCCTTGTGCTTCAGCTTGATAGTGGACTTGTTCTTGACATTGGAGTTGTATCCAAGCACACACTTGTCATTGGGTTTTTTTTGCATACTCAAGATATTGTCGACAGTGGCCTTCCCTTTATGACCCTTTTTCAAGTCATTCTTCAAAGAAGTGACTTGAGCCTTGAGCTCTTTAATTTCCTCTACATGGTTAGTGTGAACAAAAATACTAGAGGAAGTGGATGCTACATTGTTAGAGCAACAAGGGATGGAAAGTAATTCATCACAAGATGTATCAATGGCATGAGTGGATGAATTACAAGGACTAGCACATGGAAATATGACATTTTGAGTAGAAGTAGTGATAATGTCCACATGAGGCATTAGATGTTACCTTTGACATAATAGCCTCATGAGCTAATTTTAGCCTATCATTGGAGGCTAGAAGATCCCCATGAGAGCTTGATAGATTACCATGACTTTCTTCCAAGATCCCATACTTGCTAGTTAGCAAAGCAAGTTGAGTCTTTAGCTCAACATACTCCTTCAAAATAGATGCTTCACAAGAAATAGAGTTAGTAGCACAAGCATCATAATTAATTGCAAGAGGTGAGGGAAACTTCAAAAGCTCTTTTGAGTAAGAGGCTTTAAGTTGCTCATGTGACTCGGTGAGTTTGATGAGCTAACCCTTGATGACCCTAGAGCCATTTTTGAGGTTCTCAAAATCTTCAAGAAGTTTAGCATAAGCAACTTGAAGATCATCATTTTTACTTTTGAGACCACTAGCCACCTTAGGACCTATATTATGAGATTCCTTTACTCTAGACAACTCTAGAGAAAAAGTCTCCTCAAGAGATTCCTTAGTGGTTTGTTCCTCTTCAAGAGCTTCATTTAGATGTGTAATTTGATTAGCATACTCACGCTCAAGGCTACTCATTTTATCAATAGTGTTCTCATGCTCCTTAATTTGTGCTTCTAACTTATCAATATGTTCTTTGCTCTTAATAGCAAAGTCCAAGATTTAAACAAAGTTAGAGCAAGCAATATTATCCTTAATCAGAGCATGATAAACCATCTCACCCTTTTCATATAAATCATCAACATTAATCTCATTTTCCTGATTATCCTCATGCTCATCATCACAAGAGGTATTGGGTTCCAAAGTAGGAGTTACCTTTGAATCCTGAGCCATAAGGCATAGGTGGGAACCGTGAGATGATGATGATGAAGAATTACTTGAAGCTCCATTCAAATTCATGTCTTTACCAATATAATCTTTGGTTTCCTCTACATTGTTATACACACAACAACTAGAGGAAATATAAGCATTTATATTATGACAACAAGGCAAAGAGAGAATATCATCATGTGATCTATTGACGCAATTTATACATGATATGCAAGGACTATAAACACTAGCATGCAAATCATATATAGTTCTAGATGTGTTTAAGTCCAAAGATGAAGCATTGCAATGAGATAGAGATGAAGGATCAGCAAGAGTAAGCTTACTATCAACATTGCAATATTCATCACCACTCACCATATCATTACCTTGTGTCTTGCCACACTTTGGTGAAGTGGAAGAAGATGAGAACTCACCATGGCCGGAAGTGTAAGCAATACAATCATCCTAAATAATGTTCGACACATCATATTTATCTTGAAGTTTTGTCCATAACTCATGAGCGCTCCAAAAAGGTATGATTGAAGAAGTAACTACAAAGCTCAAAGCATTAACAATCACATTAGAAGCTTGAGCATCGAGATATAAGTTTTTCTCATCCTCACAAGATAGATTTTCGAAATCCATAGGAGGAGAAAAACCTATATCTACAATATGCTCCAAATTTGGGTCCATGTCCCGAAAATGAAAAAGCATCCGAGTCTTCCAGATATCATAATTTGTGCCATCGAATATAAACATTTCATTATGCACAAATCCCCTAGCCGACATATTTACTCTCAAGGCGGTGAAGCCTAAAATGAGAGATCAAGCTCTGATACCAATTGAAAGGACACAGATGTCGCCTAGAGGGGGGTGAATAGGTGATTTAAAACTTTTACGAGATGGGCTTAACAAAGGCAGAATAAAACTAGAGTTTACTTTGTTAAGCACAAAACCTAGAACAACTAGGGTTCACCTATTTGCACCAACAACTTATGCTAAGCAAGACAAACAACTATGTGAGAGAAAGATATACACTTCAAGCACGAAGGCTATTACAAAGTAAAGTGCATAAGTAAGAGGTTGGATATGGAGATAACCGAGGCACGCGGAGATGACGATATTTTACCGAGTTCCTCCAAACATGGAGTACGTCTCGTTTGGAGAGGGGGTGGTATCAAATCACCAACGCCACAAAAGGCCTCCCTTGTTCTCCTATGAATCTCACCCCAACGGGATCGATCCACACTTCCACTATCGGTGCACTTGTCGGTGGCAATCCGTAACCTCTCACAAGGTTGGGGCACTTCTCCACAACTCAATTGGAGGCTCCCAACAAACAAGCTTGGGGAAAGCTCCACAACTTAATTGGAGGCTCCAAGTAATCCACAAACCTGCAAAACCACCAAACTATCTAGGGTTCCAAGAACCCAAGAGTAAAAAGCTTCTCACCTTTCACCCAATCGAATCCTCACCAAGAACTCAAACCGATGCACCAAATGCAATGGAAAGAACACACAAAGTGCTCAAGTCCTTCTCTCCCAAATTCCACCAAAACTACAAAAGCTTATGGGGAATAAGAGAGGAAGAACAATGGAGGAAATCCATAATAGACTCCAAGATCTAGATCCCAAGATGTTCCCCTCACTTAGAGGAGAGATTGATTGGTGGGGTTGTAGATCTAGATCTCCTCTTTCAAATCCCTCAAGAATATGCAAGAATCAATGGAGGGATTGAGGTATAGCAAGCTCAAGAAGGTTAGCAATGGAGGGGAAAACTTGCAAGGAAGGTTAGGGAACCATTGGGGAAGAAGGGCCCCTTAAATAGGTCCCTAGAAATCCAACCGTTAGGCCCAGGAATCGCCCGGTTCGGAGTCTCCGGACTGGGACCGGAGTCTCCGGTGTACCTAGTCCAAACGGAGTCAAACTGGGGGACAATCTGTACGCGGTCCGGAGATAGACCGGAGATTTAGTCTGGAGTCTCTGGTCTTACAAAAACTGACAGAAAGACCAATACGAAAACAACCATAACTTTTGCATCCGGATTCCGATTTTGATGATCTTGGGCTCGTTTTAAAGAGGACAATAAGATATACAAGATAATGCAGGGAACCATCATATTCCAGAAAGGGAGGATAGAACCAAATGTGGAAAGGTTTGACCTCTCTCAACAAGATGAACCGGTAAAACCTCCAACATCGAAAATGCATTAGAGAATGCATATGAAATCCATTTTCGATGAACTTGGGCTTGTCATGAAGATTAACACAAGCTCTAAATCCTCTCATGGATAATAACCAAATAATGGAAGGTTTTACCAATCTCTACAAGACAAACCGGTAGAACCTCCAATATCGAAAACCCAATAGAGAATGTATATGAAATCCGTTTTCGATGAACTAGAGCTTGTTATGAATATTACTAAAAGCTCAAGAACCTCACATGGATAAGATCCAAATAACAACCAAGAAAGATTATGCCAAGTATGCAAAGGTTTGAGCTCTCACGAAGGATATGATCAAGTTACTCACTCGAGAGCCCCTCTTGATAGTACGGGTATCTATCCTATAAACCGGTCTCCCCAACTAACACCATGAGACCGGTAAGAAAGAAACCATATCAAGAACATACCTTTGCCTTGAGCATATTCCACTTGAGCTTGACGATAGCGATCTTGTCCACCTCAAGATGGAACACCTTTCTTGATTGCACTAGCTTGGTGAAGACTTGCAAATTGCTCTCCCATACTCAACTATGGTAGAGCTTCTCTCTTGGGAATATCATCTTCCCATATCCATAATAACCATAGGATGGAAAGCTTCAAGCAAATGATCTCTTCGAGATGGCTCATCTTGAACTTGCACATCATTTCTTCTTTCTTCATTATGTTGGTGTCTTAAAGGCATATAAGAGATATCACTCCAACTTTATTCTTGAAGACACACTTGCCATATGCACAACTCTCACATGACCAATCTTTGGATCTCTCCTTGAACACCTTGGTCAACGCTTGGTCTTGTTTACTTTCTTCTTCTCCTAACTTTGAAGCCAACATATGGTACAAGCATTGGCAATGGACAAATCCTACAAGTAAAACTTAATGCAAACATAAGTCCATAAAGATTGTCATTAATTACCAAAACCACACATGGGGGCACACATGCACTTTCAGCAATGTTCAAGGAGTTGACTATGACAAGATTTGATCTTTCATAGCGATATTTAGTCTTGACGGATTAATGTAGCAATCACTACATATAATTTGGTATATGGTAGTTGAATAAACAAAACAAGGTTCTTCTAATAGAATGGTTACCTAGGACGTGTACATGACACGGTCCGAAGGGTTTTTTTAATTCAAAGGATGCTAAAAGGGCATGCAAACTTCAATAGTTGAAGTGAGCATAGCGGAGTTGGAATCTTCACCATGATGAAAATGTTAAAGTAGTTTAATTTCATAGGAGATGATGAAGATGCTTGCATTTGCAAGAAATTATGTGGGAGCGCTGAGACAAATTTCCAATACATTATGCAGAGTACATATTGTTGATTGGAATGATGTATCTTTTATTAACACAAGTTAAGAAATTCATTAAAATAGGATTTCGATGAAAGACTTGGGCAAAACCGGAATATTTGGCATCAATTTCTATATGGATACATTGAGGCGCTAATATGGTTATGCTAGACATACATATATGAGATATTGAAAGGGTTCAATATGGAAACAACAAGAAAGGTTCTTGCTGCATGGAAAGGATTGTATCAAGATTGAAGTGTTTCAACACTTGGTGAGTAAAATCACATGAAGATTTTGATCGATTATACCGTGATATGTATATATCCACATATGTCCTATGCTCTAAATGTTATGAGCACATACCAGAATGATTCATAAGATGATCATTGGATGATAGTAAATATATTCTTATGAGCTTTGGAAGAACTAAGAATATATCATATATAAGTGACAAATAGTTAAAGGTAGTTCATTGTAAAGTGTTACATTGATACTAGTTTTGTCACAAGATACAAATTAAAATTTATCTCAATTTATACTATGGGTGGCACAATGTAATGGAAAGGATGTTCCATGATGGATTCAGATAAGTTCCAAAGTTGAGACATTGTGACGGATACTACAACAAAAGGCTAAGTATATGATTGCTATAGTAGCAACAATGGAGGGCATTTATGGTAAGTAGTTTGTTATCAAACTAGGTGTGGTTCAAAGTGGGCTAATACTATGAAGATATATTGTAAATAATATCAACATATTTTAACCCGAACGAACTAAAGGTCTCACCAAAGGACCAAATTTATACAATGCCATCTCATTTGAGAATGAGTGATGCGTAGAGACGCAAAGACATGCAAATACACACGGACCTGAAACTGTCAGATCTGGAGATTATGTTAACCACTAGCAATCGCGTATATGCAACACCAGAAAGCCATAGGTGTTCAATACGCAAAGTTTTTCAAACTAGATTATTGACTCTAGTGCAAGTGGGAGACTGAAGGGAATATGGCCGAGAGGCAATAATAAAGTGCTTATTATCTTATTCCATGTTTATGATAAATGTTTATTTTCCATGCTATAATTGTATTAATTGGAAACGTTAATACATGTGTGTTTAATAAACAAAATACGAAGTTCCTAGTAATGACTCTCATATAAACTAGCTCGTTGATTAACAAGGTGATCAAGGTTTCCTGATCATGGACATTGGGTGTTGTTAATAACGAGGTCACAACATTGGTGGAATGATGTGATGAACATTCATTCGAAGTATAGCATTACGATCAATGTCATTATGTTTATATTGCTATAACATCATACAAAGTAATATTAGTCCTTAGACCATGAGATCATGTTAATTGATAACACTAGAAGAGTATCTTGATAACACCAAACGTCACATCGTAACAGGGTGACTATAAAGGTGGGTTCAGTATTACGAAGGTGTTATGTTGAGGCTCATGGATCAAGAGTGGAATTTGTCAATCCTGATGACGGATAGATATACTCTGGGCCCTCTCGGTGATATCACATTAAGATAGCTTGCAAGCAAGTGATGTGATCACTAGAATGTTATATCACGGGAATGAGAAAAGAGTGCATGTCAGTAACGAGATCAAACTAGGTATTTGGATACCGATGATCGAATCTCGGACATGTATTATATCATGAGACAAAGGGATTTAGTTACTAGCGTTAAAAGTTCTCACGATCACAGAAGTCATCGTTGAATGTGTAGGAGTCAGTATGGATCTCCAGGTCCCGCTTCTGATTATTGATCTGAGAGGGGTCTCGATCATGTCTGCATTATTCGCGAACCGTAGGGTGACACACTTAAGGGATAACGGCACTATTTGGAGCAAATATGTTTCATATAAAGATTTTAAAAAGCACCGAAACTGTTTCGGGTGAAATTGCTGAAATTGGTTCTGCATGTAATATTGAAATGTTGCAGGGGGTTTTATGTGAATGTTCGTAAATTAAAGTAATTGACAAGATTCTGAATAAAATTAATAAAAGAGTTTTATTAAATGAGAGAGCATTAAATTTGGAGAAATTTAATGCATTTAAAGTGGAGACTTTAAAAGAGAATGTGAAGGGGCAAATTTATGTGGAGGGAGTTTGTAACATCTCAAAACTTCAATCCAAGCTTATCAAGATCTAAATCATCAAACTTGGGGTTAACAAAAACTTTTGCAAATTTAAAATGAAAGCATTCATATATGTGTGCATTTAAAATAGGAGTTGTTTTGAATTGCCATGGTTGTGTGATCCTTTGCTTCTAAAATGTTTCTTAAGTAAAATAAACATCATCTAAGTCATTCCCAAACGTTTTCCAAAGAAGAACAACTCAAAATGAATATTTGAAGTGAATGGTCATTTTGGCAAAATTAACTCTTATGCCTACTTTGGCTATTCCTAGTACTCAAAACTTAACAGAAACATGTGTGGATCTTTTCACCACTTGATAGTACACCTAATGAGGTACCAAGGCCCACTTTGTGATCTGCTAAAAACATTCAAATACTAATTTTAAATGACAGTTTAAAATTGAATCTAATTCATATGGGAAGATCCCATTATTTCAAAAACCACTCAAACAAGCTCAAATTTCAAAACCCAAGCAACCACAGAGTCTCAAGATTATTCCTAGCAAACCCACCAAAAATCTTTTCAAAATTCAAAACTAAATCTCATGGGGCCATTTCATCAAACACTTGGCATGCATGATTTCCACCCTAATCCTAGCTCACTGTTTTGAACATGGTTTTACCCCCAAATGATCTACATTTAATCTCGTTGTCTCCCAAGAGTCAAACCATGCCTTTAGCCCCCATTCCCTACACCCCTAGTAGCATTTCCATGCCATGCCGAGCCACCCCTCGCCGGCCAACCTTGCCCTCACCGTAGCAGACCATCTCCCCCTCTCTCTCCATGTCTAGGAGGTAGCTCACACCTCACCGCCACCCTCTGCCCCCTGCCCGAGCCAAGTCCTGCAGTGGACCACCGAGGAAACCACGCGCCCAGTGCCACCGCACCATGCCGATGCCGCCCGCAGAGCACGCTCTGCCCCCGCGTGCACAAGCCGCCGCATGACCGCAACCCGCGCCTGCCGCTCCGCCACGACCTAGGGAACACCCCAGACACCCTCGTTCGCCGCCCAATGCACCACAGCCACCGCTCGCCGTGGACACCGCCGTCTCTGCCGCTCAGAGCACCACCTCGCCCAGACCGCATGCCACTGCCCCTACGGTCGCATTCACTTCCTAGAGCACCGCCAGGGGACCGCCCGTCGATCTCCACCCTCAGCCATGCCTCTACCAGGCCGTAGCCATGTCGCCACCGTCGCCTGCCCATCCCGCTCGGTCTCACCGTCGGGCCTATAAAAGGAGGCCTCCCCAGCCTCTTCTCTCCACACCACTCCACTCCCCGCACCTCACTGAACCTCACCCACCTCTTGCAGGAGCAAGGGGAGCAACAGCTTGCCGGAATTGGAGCCAGAGCCACCGCCCCTGGAGGAGAAGGGCGCCGCTAATTGCAACCACCCCTAGAGCTACCTCGACCGTCCCTGAGCTTGCCGTCGTCTTCCAGTTCATTTGCCCGCCTCGCCGTCATCGCTCGAGCCCTGGTACGTCCCCAGCAAACCCCCACCGAGCCACTAGGGTTCGAGCTCGCCGGTGACCTGTTCGTCGTCGACGACGACCCTCAGCCGTAGATTCCCCTTCTAATCCTATGGCCCACGGCGCGCGTACCGTTGCGTGTCTTAAGTGTCGCTGACAAGCGGGACGCCCTGTCAGCTGAGCCCCATGCCGCGGAGCGCCACTGGGCCGGCCCAAGTTCTTTCCCGCGCTAGCCCACCCGTTCAAATCTGGATTTTTCTTTTTAGTTAAATCTAGTTCCTCTCCACTAGTTTAAAATTCAATTCTGGGAGTTTCACAAATCCAAATTGCATGAAACCATTTTTTCCTGAAAGGTATTAAGATGATCTATCCAAGCCCGTTGGATTTAATTCAATTAGAGTTATAGATCTCTCCTAATAAAAATAACAAAACAGAAGCATTTGCAACTTGCAACATTTTTATAAAATCAACCAACTTAGCTTTTGAGTTGATTCCAACTCTCAAAAATAACATTTCATCCTATATATCTAACTATGTAATAATATTAAGGTTTACATGCAGTGACTTTGGACTAGTACCAAAATAATGCTATATAGGCATTTCTAGTCACTTTAAATCATTAAATAATGAACTTAAACCAAAGTGATATTGATCCAACCTTTAAATCTCATTCCCACATGTTAGGATATGTGGTGATGACATGTGTCCACATGATCCCATATTTTAAGTGGTGAATATTAAATCTTAGTTAATTTTTCAATGAGTAGAAATTACTTTTCTAAAATAAAAAGGATGAAACCATTGAATTAAACTCGTGATGCTTGTGATGATAATAGATCATCAAATGTGTGTCTTAGAATTCTACCTAGCCTAGTTAAGTATTGTTTGGTGATTGTGTACTCCGTATGTATTTATAGACGATAGTACCGACCAAGCTTTCGAGGAGGAGGAGTTCTACCAAGAAGAAGAGGAAGAACAAGAAAACTTCAACCACTGCACTACCCAAGGCAAGCTACTATTAGCAAGCTAGCACTATCCAAGTGCAAGCCACCATTAATAGTCCAAGCTAACACTTGCAAGTTTAGTGCTTAGCAAGTTAAGGAACAAACTAGATGGTTTAGAAAAGATGCCTTAAGCATGCCTTGATCACACCCCCTTTTTACTAGTAATACCCCAAGTCTGAGTTACAAGTTTTACTTCCTTAGTTTACACCAAGTTCTTTACTTGTTTTGAAGGTAGCATAAAAAGTGTAAAACTTGACCTAATTAGAACCCTTTAGATGTCATTCTATGGCATGAGATTGAACCCATCTTTTCCACCTTAGTGAACACTCTTAACTTAGTAGTTTAGAGTAGATAAAAAACTTGAGTCACTTTAGATGGGAACACTTGGTGAAAATGAATTATGAAAACCTTGGAATGATGAGTCATTCTATTGAGATGTTTTGACATGTGTTGAGAAACACAAATGGTTGATGGTGATGAAAATGTTGAGGCATGAGCCTTAACCCTTTTATAAAACTGATGGTTGGATTCAGATGCGATACCATTCCAAATTTACCGTACAACCACACTACCTGAATTGGGTAAGGCTTAGCTGGAAATTTATATGCATTAGTATTAGTTCCCTCATGGGAGAGGTCTGAGCTGAGGCTACCTCTCAATGTTCTCCACCTATGCAGTGCCCAAGATGACTGATGGTCATGGTTGGGAGGCCATGCTCAGAGGAGAGGTGCTTATACTAGGGTGTGTAAAGGGAAGGTTATGTTTGATTATCTGCATACTAAGTATGATGATTCAGGGTTATCCCTGACAGATGTATCGAATCTTGTGGTGAAAGTGTACCACCTCTACAGAGTGTCAAATTATTCGAATAGCCGCGTCCACGGTTATGGACAGTTGGAATGGCCATACTGTTTCGTTGTCAGATGTTTTCCAAATAACTTGAAATGAACGATGAACCTTGACTTGACCACAGCAGGGTTGTGTTTATGACATTAGCTTCCCAACTTAAGTGATTCTAGAACTTTACTTTATCTTTCTTTGCTTCTGAACTCAGCTTAGGTTTCAAACTTAACTTTATAGTTATACTTAGAGTTAGCACTTTATCTTGGAAGTATAGTATTTGTTAGTGGAAGTTTGCGAGTACTTAAAGAGTACTCATGGATTTTGTCCCTGGCTATTATCATGGCTAGACTATGAAGGAGACTATCAAGATGATGGACAACAAGACGGCTATGATAACTAGGACTGTCTGCCTTCGTTAGCATTGCCTGTGCCCCTAAAGATGGACCCTGTCGCTACGCTCATCTTTTATTTCCGCTGCTTGTTGTATTAAGATTGGATCATGAGATCCTTATTTGTGTAAGACCTTATGTATGGTTTGTAATGGATGATGTACTGTGATATCCAATCCGTTATGTCTCGCAAAAATGGTAATCCTGGGATTGCGAGGTATGGCATAACGGGCATCTGGGATTAAAAATTCGGGTGTTGACAGAGTTACCACCACATGAATGAGGAGGTGATGGGTCACCCCTTGGGCGCCAGCCATGGGGAGGGGCACCCCCCTCCTCCTATAAAAGGCCCCCCTCTCACTCCTTCTTCCACAACCTCCTCGTGAAGTATCTCTCTCCCCCTCTATTTATTCCCCATGGTCTCGGATTAGCGAGATACATGTTTCCGGTGGCTTTATCTGGAAAGGAGTTGCTGCTTCCGCTGCTTTGCTGGAGCAAGGGACAGAGGTTGTCGGGGTACCGAACGTGTGTGCAATCACGGATGCACCACTGCTTTGCGGTGTTGGACTTGGTCGTGTTGGACTTGTTGGAGCTGTATCTGAAGGACGTGCTGGAGCCGAACCTGCTGGACTTCATCACGATCTTGAGATCAGCAAGTGTACGACTACATCATCCACGAGTTCCAACTCGTTAACAAAGCTTTGTTGTCTTCGTGGGTAAGTTCTCCATGGATGTATATCCACCCGTTGCTTGTATCTAGTATATAGATCTTGGAGTATAGTTCCCATCGTAGGAATTTTTTTGTTTTCTATGCTGCGTACCCCTACACTCATAGTGTAGCAAAACATAAATGCATAGGACACCTTCAAAGTTCATAAGGTTGACTAGATACAAATAGTTTAAGAACTAGCAATATCAAAGTTATGCATCAATCAACAAGTCTTGGGACAATGCACATTAAACTAAGAATGAACACTATGCTCTCTCAATAGGTGCATAAAGATAGAAGACGGAGACTCAACATAAAAGTAAAAGAAAGGCCTTCATGGAAGGAAGCAGGGATTCAAGTCTCATAAAGAGCTTCCAAAATTATGGTACTTATTAGCTTTCAGTTCGCATTGCCCCTATCATAAGCATCTTGAAGTGATTATGGATAAAGTGACACAACTAAGAGGATATGATTGACAATTTATAAATTCAAATCTCATGCCCCTTACTTACGAGTACCGAACCTCATGCTAGTCAACTTCAGTCACAAGTAAGCTCTTGTCATTGTAAGTACATATGTATCATAGAGAACCGCCAACGGGGTACCCCTTCCACATGATACAAGAGCTATCCCATAATCAAAATGACAAGGCAAGTAGACAATGAGCATCTCAACGATCTTTTTATTTGATATTTGCAAAGGTTTTTATGGGGGATGCTTCATAGAGTGCTCATTATGGTTATGCTGCAAGTTTCCTCCATGATTAGGCATGGCTTAGGCTAGCGGCCGAGACGTTTCTCTAACACACATACAAACTCAATGATCTTACAAGTTCCCCTTTTATTACACACCGCCGGGATCCATAAGCAAAAGAATCATGATATCAATGGAATATAAGTGCAATGTTGAAAGCGTTCCCCGTGATACATGGTTCTGCTAACTTCAACTTATAAAGCGCAAGCATATACACAACAAATATGGACACAATGGTTCAAGATTATTAAGCGCAATAAAGTAAAGTGTGCCATCAAGTTCGTGAGACCTTTAAACACTAATTTTCGCATAACAAGTTTGATTCGGAAGGTAGATAAAAACATGAATATACTTGGAATAGAAAATGCTAATAGGTAGGTATGGTGGACTCTTTGGAATAACTTGGTTTTATTTGGAGTTGGATGCATGAGTGGAACTCATACTTGGTTATGGAGGCTAGCAAAAGACTAGGAGCGACCAACTAAGAGAGCAATAATGGCCATAATCATACAAAGCATTAAAACATCATTAATTAAAGGATAAAGTGATATTACAAGTTGAAAACTAAGGGATCATCGAGGTTATGGTGACTTGGGATAGTCATAACATGGTGTGAGCATGCGCCAAGTCAACCCAAATAAAGCATCAAAGGAGAATACCACAATACTATGCTTTAATATGCTAAAACAACGCATGATTCTTTCAAGGCACATTAAACAATCTCAATTGTTTATAACATGTCATGCAACAGCAAACACTAAGCATAAAGCCAAAACAATATCAAGCATGACATGGCAAAGCATAGGCCACAGTCAAAAACAAGCTCCTTTTACCACTTCAGCATGAACTTTTTCTACTCTTTTCCAATCCAAACCAACCTTATTTGAAAAGTAATGTATGAAAGAGGGGGTCCCACCAATTTATTCAAACAAACTAAGAAAACCAGGCAAACGAAAACCAAAAACAAAAATGAAGACGCTCCAAGAACAACACAACTGTGCATGAAATAATAAAAATGAAGTGTTTGGAAGAAACCTGAGATTTTTATTGATGAAGAAGGGGATGTCTTGGGCATCCCCAAGCATTGACGCTTGTACTTCTTGGATATTTCTTGGGGTGACCCATGTGGCATCCCCAAGCTTGAGCTTTAGTCCATTATTCATCTCATTACATCACTCTTTCCTTACACCTGAAATTTTTCCTTCATACAAAACTTCACACAATCTTTATTAGCAACATTAGTGCACTCAAGATAATAATTCTTTGGGTTCAATTTCAACACCAATAAAACTACCATTAAAACACAAGATACTGTAGCACTTCCCTCAAAATCTCAATTCCCCAAAGAGAACTCAAAAAGGAATCAACAAGAAGCAAATGCAAATTATGGCAGAAATCTGTCAAAACAGACCAGCAGGTAAAAACCAATTTTTTCGAAGACCTTCTGTTGCTCAAATCGACAAGTGTTGAACTAACAAAAGTTAGATAACAACCTGGGGCAGAAGCACAAAAATTAACGCCTCAAAAAGACGTACAGAGATTTTATAGGAATTTTTACAACAAAGCACAAAAATATGTTTCGGGACAGCAACTTTCCCAAGCATTACTTCTCTCTCATTAGAGGTTAATCTTGGCACAAAAAAGCAAACAAAAAGGATAAGGAGCGGTTATTACATAGGTAATAACTTCCAAGACTCATATAAAACTTTTGGGTTATCTCCCAATTATTACTTTTCTTTAACGCCTTTAAGCTAGGCTCAATAATTTGAGAAGATGCTCACATAAGAAATATGAATTGAAGCAAAAGAGAGCATCAAGGAGCAAATATGATACACATTTAAGTCTAACCCACTTCCTATGCATAGGAATCTTGTAAGAAATAAATCAAAGAAGCACATAGTAACAAGAATGGGTAGATGAAACAAGAGCAACTTTGGAACTTTCAATATAAAGAGAGGTGTTTTAGTAACATGAGAATCCCAACAACCATATTTTCCTCTCTCATAATGATTTTTAGTAGCATCATGAACAAACTCAACAATATAAATATCACACTCATCCTCCTTTGGTAAGCATGGAGGGCGATCAAATAAGGTATTAGTTAAATATTTACTCTTATTGGGAGGTAGACATGGGTAGCTGCTCCATTCTTCCCCCTCTCGATCATCACTCTCCTCCTCTTTTTTATCCAATGAGCTTCTAGTTTCAGCAATTTCTTCTAGGCTCCTGCAAGGCATTAGTCTCTTCCATTGGTGGGGAGAATCTATTAAGATATTCAAGAATATAGCCATTTTCTTCCTTGTAATTATCAAAGCAAAATTTAAGTATATCATAAACCTCATATTTATAAGGTGCGTAATTAGTATTTTTAAGTAAATAAGCAAGTTTGAATGCACCCTTCCAAGCAATAAATTCCTCAGTTTGTTCCACATCATAAAAGTCATAATTTCCCTTAACATAAGAAGTTATGGTATGTTTATACCTCCTACATCAACAAGATTTATCAAAGCAATAAGTAACATTATAAGTAGAGCACACGTTTCTAGCAATGGTATACAATTTATCAATTTGTTCCCATAAGTGATTCCCTTTTTGTGACAAGCGGTGTTCCTTATAATAATATTTTTATTCTTCCATGAACCCACCCTGCCAATAAGATCTAGTTTCCAAGAAACCAACCATTGATAGGAAGCATGATAAAGCAAGACAATAACAGACCAATGAAAATAGCAACTATAGTAGGAACTAATTTTTTTGTATTTTTGATAAGAAGAAACAAGCAAACAAAGCAGAAATAAACTAAGCAAAACAAATAAAACAAAGTAAAGAGATTGGTTATGAGGGACTCCCCTTGTGAAGATCTCCTAGACTCCCCGACAACGGCGCCAGAAAAATACTTGCTGGCTCGTGGTTGATATCGAGCTCGTTGGGGAACCCCAAGAGGAAGGTATGATGAGAACAATAGTAAGTTTCCCTCATTCATGAAACCAAGGTTATTGAACCAGTAGGAGCAAGGAAACACCTCCAAGGTGTTGTTTCCAACTTGGAATCCTGCATAACACAACCACAGAACTTTGTCCCCAACTTGTAGTGAGGTTGTAAATCTCACCGGTTTTGCTGAAAACAAAGGATTAAACGTATTGTGTGGAAGAAAGTAATAGCTTGCAGAAACTAAACAGAAAACAGTAAACAATTGTAGATTGATGGTAAAAGAAAGGAACGGGGTCCATAGTTCACTAGTGGTGATTTTCCTTATGATAGATGACATGTTGGGCGAACAAATTACAGCGGGGCAATTGACAGACATCGAGAAAGCATACATGCATATACTAATCATCTTGACTCCTATGAGATTTGATTGGGCATTCCAACATTATACATAGATCGTAATCCAACTACATCTATGACTAATAATCCACCTTCAAGTTATCATCCGAACCCCCTCCAGTATTAAGTTGCAAACAACAGGTAATTGCATTACGCATTGCGTGTAAAGTAAACAATATGATTGTTCTATGAACAAAGGATTGTTGTTTTCTCCCTAGTAGCAACATCACATCTGAAGGAGATATGCCCTAGAGGCAAATAATAAATATGTTTTTATTGTCATATCTCAATTAGTTTATAATAGTTACATATTGTGCTATAACTGTGCCAAGTAGAACATTGGTACAGGTGTGGTATGAAACAACCAAGTCCCTAGTAGCCTCTATTCATACTAGTTCGTTTGTCACGAAGATGATCTGGGTTTCAAGATCATGGGCATTTATGCCGACTGACAACGGGATCATATCATTGGAGAATGATGTGATTGGACATTCCTCGAAGGATTGCAACACGATCAAGTCATATAGTTCATTGTTGCAATAGCTATACCTAGACTCCTTCTCCTTAGACCGTGAGCTCATATTACTCACTGTTTCCCGAGGCTGCTTTGACTATATCAACCATCATCTGGTAATACGGTAGCCATAAAGGTGTATGTTGGGTATGCCAAAGGAACAGTTGATGACATGTGACTGCAAGACCGGGATTTGTTCACCCACATGACGGGTAAAGATACATACGGCCGGCTTGGTGAGATTACATCCATAAATGTTGCAACATGTGACTAGGTCATGAGGATGTAATATCACAGTAATAAGAAAACATAACTTGTTGTGAACGAGATTGAACAAGGTATGAGATACCAATGATCGGATCTCGGACAAGTTGTATCGAGAAACAAAAGGAAGAGGATGCTACATTTAACGGTTCAAACGACATTGTCATCAGGAATGCATAGGGGTCACATGGATATCCCTGGTCCCTCTTTTGATCATTGATACAGATCATGTCTAGAGAATTCCCGAGCCGTGAGAGGATACACTTAAGGGTACAATGAGAGCGATCATTCGTAAGATGGAATCACAGTAGAGAAAGAAAGAAAGCCAGAAATGTTCCGCGGAGAGATCCGAAGTTGTTAGGAGAAAGAATAAAGGAAAAGACCCGGAAAAGTGTTTTCAGATAAATGGGAATTTAAATATATATTTATTATATGTTAATTGTGAATTAATATATACTAAATAATATTTAGATTAAGATTTATAAAGGCAACTTTTATACTAGGCCAAATCCTGGAGGGAAAAGACCTAGAATAAAAGCTGCAGAAAAATAAAGGATAAAAGAAAAAGAAACAGCCCACATGGGTGGTTTTTATTAACCACTGCACGGGGGCGGACCAAAGCAGCAAGCCGCCGCGTCGGGGCCTGCTCGACCTGGCCCACACGGGCGCCAGGGAGCTGGGCCACCGGCGTGAGCCGGCCTACCCGGGCAGTGCGGGGCACAGGCCGCAGCCGGGACGACCTGGGCCGCGGGGGGAGCAGCCGGCCCACCTGGGCGCTAGCCGCCGCCACGTGTTGGGCTGCCAGTGTGGCGCCAGGCCCACCCGGCTGGCTGCTGCTAGCTGCTGCCCCTTTTTCTTCTTATTGTTTATTTTCTGTTTTAGCTGTTTTGGGTTGACCAGATTCGGCCCATCCGGCCAGGACAAAAATTCCTGTTATTTTCTTTTAACTATTACTCCCACATGGCTAACCTAATGGGGAGGGCACACACCCTCCACCTATATAAAGGGGTGCCCATGGGTGGGATTAGACACACAATTTGAGAAGTCTTTTGGTTGACTTTCTCTCTCCCTCTCTCTATGCCTTGTGACCATGGCCCCAAGTCTGGGCTGTGCGATCAAGGCACACCTGCAGTACGCTGTTGCGCTGCAGGGATTCCTAGCTGGATAACAACTTCCGCACTCCCGGCCGGATCGAGGAGCCGGAGGTCTCATCATGCACCGGATGTGTACAAAGACACGAGGCACAACACTTGGGGCGCTTAAATGTCGTGAGCTGGAGCTGTTGCACGATGAAGATGAAGAAGGAGCAAGGGGTGACCTGCGAGGAGCTTCGCGACCTTGGCGTCGGCTACGAGTATGACTACTTCAACCACGTTCCCCGCAGAACGATAACCGCGTACGGTCTACAAGGATATGTATTCTATACGCATTGGCCGTTACCGCATTTCTACATAGATGGATCCTAGGCAGTTTTTGGGGTTCCCACGTAGGAAATTTTTTCTTTTCTGCTGCGATTCCCTTCAACATCTAGTACCTTAAAGATTTCTGTCACTTCCCCAGATTACTAGAAGCATGAACCCACTATCGATCATAAATACTCCCTCTTGTAGTTTCTAGCATCTACTCGGCCAAGATATCTACTAACAACAGAGAGCATGCAATATCACAAATAACAAAGACATGATAGAATCAATAATAATCTGAAATAGCATCTCAATATCCATCGGATCCCCGCAAACACAACATGTAGGATCACAAATAGATGATCTTGATCATGAACGGAGCTCACAGGATCTAAAAAAGGTAGCACAAAGGAGAAGAACCAACCATCTAGCTACTACATGGACCCGTAGTCCAAGGATGAACCACTCACGCATCACACCGGAGGCTTGCATGGTGATGAAGAAGGCCTCCAGGATGAATTCTCCCCTCCAGCAGGGTGCCGGGAAGAGCTTCAGATCCCTCCCGATCTAGGGATGGAGATGATGGCGGCTATAGACTCTTCTGTGGATTTTTGATCGGGTACTTAGGGTTTCTGTATCAGAGGCATCTTATAGGCGAAAGGGTAGGCCGAGGCGGTGCCCTAGGCGGCCACACCACCCCCTGGCGCGGCCAGGCCTGGCCCGCGCGGCCAGGTGGTGTGGGCGAGCCCTGGCCCCTCTCTGTCTCGTATTCTGGCTCCGTGTCCCCCTCGGTGAAATATTGACTTTGGCTTTTGTCCCGTCCAATTCTGAGAATATTCATTTTCCGACTTTCCTGGAACCAAAAACAACAGAAAGCAGGCAACTAAACTATGGCATCTTGTTAATAGGTTAGTCCAAGAAAGTGTATAAAAAGTACTCCAAAGTGTGGACAAAACATAAGAAAGTAGATATAAACCAAGCACAGAACATAAAAAATTACTGATACATTAGCAACGTATCAAGCCTCATCGAGAACGAGGCGCTCGAGCTGGCCATGCTCGAGTTGGAAGCGCAACGAGCACTGGATGAGGAGGCGCACTGGGTGATGTCTACGCACTTCTATTCTTGTAGACAGTTGTTGGGCCTCCAAGTGCAGAGGTTTGTAGAACAGCAGCAAGTTTTCCCTTAAGTGGATCACCCAAGGTTTATCGAACTCAGGGAGGAAGTGGTCAAAGGTATTCCCTCTCAAGTAACCCGACAATCAAGATACAAGAAGTCTCTTGTGTCCCCAACACACCCAATACACTTGTCAAGTGTATAGGTGCACTAGTTCGGCGAAGAGATAGTGAAATACAAGTGGTATGGATAATTATAAGTGATAACGGTGCCAGAAAAGAACTTCATAGCATGGAAGAGACTAAAGGCAAACTGAAATAAAGATGGTAACAAGCAAACATGTAACAAATCTAGTTGCAAACAGTGTTTCAATGCTAAGAACAAGGCCTAGGGATCATACTTTCACTAGTGAACACTCTCATATAAATATCTTCTCTTTATGATACTACTCTTAACTACTCTCCGGTTGGACACTCTAATCCATGGTAGGGCTATAACAGCACACCTCAAAGTTCGCTTTCCGCATCTAGATAACCCCACACTGTCAACTTGAGCTCTAGATAGTTCCAACAAACACCACAATTTCATAGAAACATCCAACTCCAAATATAACTGATAACAAGTATTTGTAATCTCTAGCCTAAGTGCCACCATGGTGTGCACGCTGTCACTTTCACACACATGGGGGGAGAAGAGATCTATTAAAGCACTTGAGTAGCAAGGTAGATCTACTTGATTATAAAGCTCATGATCACAATATGATCACGCATAGACAGAGAGATGAACACATAGCTACCGGTAGAGCCCTTAGCCTCGAGAGAGAACTAATCCCTCCTCATCATGGGAATCAGCAATGGCGATGAAGATGGTGGTGGAGATCGATGGAGATGGCTCCGGGGGCACTTCCCCGTCTTGGCAGGGTGCCGGAATAGAGACTTTCTATCCCCCGAATCTCCCCTTCCTGGCGGCGTAGCGGAACTTTTCGTGGATTTCTGATTGACGACTTAGGGTTTTTGCATCGGGAAGCATCTTATAGGCGAAGAGGCAAGGTCGGTGGGCGGTCAGGGGGGCCACACCATGCCCTGGCGCAGCCAGGGGGACCCGTGCCTAGGGGTGGTGTGGCCACCCTATGGCCCCTCTCCATCTCGTCTTCTGGCTCCGTGAGTCTTCCGGTAAAATATCAACTTTGGCTTTTGTCCCGTCCAATTCCGAGAATATTCATTTTCTGACTTCCTGGAACCAAAAATAGTAGAAAACAGGCAGCTGGCACTATGGCATCTTGTTAATAGGTTAGTCCAAGAAATCATATGAAAAGTACTCCAAAGTGTGGACAAAACACAAGAAAGTAGATAAAACCAAGCATGGAACATCAAAAATTATAGATACATTTGCAATGTATCAACATCCCCAAGCTTAACTCCTGCTCATCCTCGAGTAGGTAAGTGATAAAAAGAAAGAATAATTTTTTAGGTGACATGTACCATCATAAACTTGATCAAAGTATTTGTAAAACATTCAAAGCTGGGATCATAGTACTTCAATCAAAATCATGAAAATGCACAAACAAAAGATTCATGAATAACAATGCTTTGCAAGACATTTGTTTGTTTCACATAAAGAAAACATAGCATAGTAGTATTCAGCTTTTCCCTCATAGAGTAGCAAATATAAATGCATATGACACCTTCAAAGTTTATAAGAGTGACTAGATACAAATAGTTTAAAAGAAGAAATATCAAGGTATGCATCAATCAACAAGTCTTGGGACAATGCACATAGAACTAAGAATGGCCACTATGCTCTCAAAGTAAGTTCATAAAGGTAGAAGGTGGAGACTCAATATATATAGTGGAAGAAAGGCCTTCATAGAAGGAAGTAGGGATTCAAGTTTCATAAAGAGCTTCCAAAAAATTATGGTACTTATAGCTTTTAGCTCTCATTGCCCCTATCATAAGCATTTTGAAGGTGATTAAGGTTAAAGTGACACAACTAAGAGGATATGCTTGACAAGTTATAAACTGAAGTCTCATGCCCCTTAATTAAGAAGACCGAACCTCATGCTACTCAACTTTAGTCACGAGTAAGCTCTTTTTATTGTAAGTACATATGTATCATAAAGAACCGCCAACGGGGTACCCCTTGCACATGATACAGGAGCTATCCTATAATCAAAATGACAAGGCAAGCAGACAATGAGCATCTCCGCGATCTTTTTATTTGATATTTGCATAGGTTTTTATTGAGGATGCTTCATAGAGTGCTCATTATGGTTATGCTGCAAGTTTCCACCATGATTAGGCATGGCTTAGGCTAGCGGCCTAGGAATTTCTCTAACACACATACAAACTCCATGATCTTACAAGTTCCACTTTTATTTCACACCACCGGGATCCATAAGCAAAAGAACATGATATCAACTAGGTACAATGTACAAGTGCAATGTTGAAAGCGTTCCCCATAATACATGGTTCTGCTAACTTCAACTTATAAAGCGCAAGCATATACGCAACAAAGATGGACGCAATGGTTCAAGTTTATTAAATGCAAGAAAGTAAAGTGTGCCATCAAGTTCACGAGAGCTTTAATCACTAAGTTTCACATAACAAGTTTAATTTGGAAGGTAGATAAAAACATGAATATACTTGGAATAGCAAATGCTAATAGGTAGGAATGGTGGAGTCTTTGGAATAACTTGGTTTAAGGAGTTGGATGCATGAGTGGAACTCATACTTGGTTACGAAGGCTAGCAAAAGACTGGGAGCGACAAACTAAGAGAGCAATAAATGGCCATAATCATGCAGAGCGACAAAACATCATTGATCAAATCATAAAGTGATATTACAAGTTGAAAACTAAAGGATCATCAAGGCTATGGTGACTTGGGATAGTCATAACATGGTGTGAGCATGCGCCAAGGCAACCCAAATAAAGCATCAAAGGAGAATACCACAATACTATGCTTTAATATGCTAAAACAACGCATGATCCTTCCAAGGCACATTAAGCAATCTCAATTGTTTATAGGATGTCATGCTATAGCAAAGATCACTAAGCATAAAGCCAAAACAATACCAAGCATGGCATGACAAAGCATATGCCACAGTCAAAAACAAGCTCTCTTTACCACTTAAGCATGAACTTTCCTACTCTTTTCCAATCCAAACCAAACTTTGAAAGAACTCAAAAAGATAATAATAAATAAAGATCAGTGAGTGATGGCTCGTGTATTAACAAGATCGTTGGGGAACCCCAAGAGGAAGGTATGATGAGCACAACAGCAAGTTTCCCTCAGTTATGAAACCAAGGTTTAATCGAACCAGTAGGAGCAAGGAAACACCCCAAAGGTGTTTCTAGCTGAGCCTTGGCAGGGCGCACTACCGGTGCCAGTAGCAACATGGAGACCTGCACAACACAACCACAGAACTCTGTCCCCAACTTGCGATGAGGTTGTCAATCTCACCGTGTTTTGCTAAAAACAAAGGATGAAACGTATCGAATGGCAGGAAGTAATAGTTTGCAGAAAGTAAACACAAAATAGTAAACAATTTATAGATTGTATGTAAAAGAAAGGACCGGGATCCATAGTTCACTACAAGTGGCTCTCCTTAAGATAGATAACATACTGGGTGAACAAATTACAGCGGGGCAATTGACAAACATCGAGAAAGCAATACATGCATATACTAATCATCTTGACTCCTTTGAGATTTGATTGGGCATTACAACATTATACATAGACCGCCATCCATCGGCATCTATGACTAATAATCCACCTTCAGGATATCATCCGAACCCCCTCCAGTATTAAGTAGCAAGCAACAGATTATTGCTTTACGAATTGCGTGTAATGTAAACAATATGAGTGTTCTATGAACAAAGGATTGTTATTTTCTCCCTAGTAGCAATAGCACATCTAGTACCTTAGAGATTTCTGTCACTTCTCCAGATTACCAGAGGCATGAACCCACTATCGAGCATAAATACTAACTCTTGGAGTTGCTAGCATCTACTTGGCCAAGATAGCTACTAACAACGGAAAGCATGCAAGGTCACAAATAACAGACATGATAGAATCAATAATCAATCTGAAATAGCATCTCAATATCCATCGGATCCCCGCAAACACAACATGCAGAATTACAAATAGATGATCTTGATCATGAACGGAGCTCACAAGATCTAGACATGATAGCACAAAGGAGGAGAACCATCCATCTAGCTACTACATGGATCTGTAGTCCAAGGATGAACTACTCACGCATCATACCGGAGGCTTGCATGGTGATGAAGAAGGCCACCAGGGTGAATTCCCCTCTCTGGCAGGGTGCCGGGAAGAACTTCAGATCCCTCCCGATCTAGGGATGGAGATGACAGCGGCTACATACTTTTCATGGATTTGTGATCGGGTACTTAGGGTTTTCGTCCAGAGGGCATCTTATAGGCGGAAAGAGAGGCCGAGGGGGTGCTGGGGTCGGCCAGACCACCCCCTTGCACGGGCCAGGCCTAGCCGCGCGTCCAGGTGGTGTGGTAAGCCCCTAGCCCTTCTTCGTCTCGTATTCTGGCATCTGATGACTTCTGGAAAAACAGGCACTTTGGCTTTTGTCCCGTCCAATTCTGAGAATATTCATTTTCTGACTTTCCTGGAACCAAAAACAGCAGAAAACAGGCACCTGGCACTATGGCTCTTGTTAATAGGTTAGTCCACGAAATCATATGAAAAGTACTCCAAAGTGTGGACAAAACACAAGAAAGTGGATAAAACCAAGCATGGAACATCAAAAATAGATACATTTGCAATGTATCAACATCCCCAAGCTTAACTCCTGCTCGTCCTCGAGTAGGTAAGTGATAAAAAGAAAGAATAATTTTTGAGGTGACATGCACCATCAAAGACTTGATCAAAGTATTTGTAAAACATTCAAAGATGGGATCATAGTACTTCAATCATAACATGAAAGACAAAAATCTAGCAATAAGACAAAGAAACTATGTTGCAACATAAAAAGGCACAAACAAAAGATTCATGAATAACAATGCTTTGCAAGACGTTTGTTTGTGTCACATAAAGAAAACATAGCATAATAGTATTCATCTTGTCCCTCATAGAGTAGCAAATATAAATGCGTAGGACACCTTCAAAGTTCATAAGAGTGACTAGATACAAATAGTTTAAAACAAGCAATATCAAGGTATGCATCAATCAACTAGTCTTGGGACAATGCACATATAACTAAGAATGGCCACTATGCTCTCAAAGTAGGTGCATAAAGGTAGAAGGTGGAGACTCAATATAATGGTGGAAGAAAGGCCTTCATAAAAGGAAGTAGGGATTCAAGTCTCATAAAGAGCTTCCAAAAATTATGGTACTTATAGCTTTCAGCTCTCATTGCCCCTATCATAAGCATCTTGAAGTGATTAAGGTTAAAGTGAACAAACTATGGTGTACATGCTTGACGAAGTATAAGTTAGAAATCTCATGTCCCTTGTATACGAGGGCCACTCCTCATGCTACTCAAGTTTAGTCACCGGTAAGTTCTTGTCATCGTAAGTACATGTGTATCATAGAGAACCGCCAACGGGGTACCCCTTGCCCGAAGTTACGGAAGAATCCCCATATCAAAATGACAAGGCAAGTAGACAACGAGCATCTCAGCAATCTTCTTATTTAACATGGGAATATGGTGCTTTTTTCTCTCTTTCCTCTTTTCATAATCCCTTTTTTTCTTTTTCTCTTTTTTTCTCTATATAGGACTCTTTTTTATAAGAAGAATGCTCCATAGACAGCTCATTATGGTTGGGAAAGCTGCAGGTTTCCACCATGTTAGCATGGAATAGACCAGCGGCCTAGGCGTTTCTCTAACACATATACATAACTCCATGGACTTACAAGCTCCCCTTTCATTTCACACCGACGACATCCATATACAAAAGAGCGTGATATCAACTAGGTACAAGTACCAAGTGCAATGTTGAAAGTGTTCCCCATGACATCATGGTTCTACTAATTCCCAACAAATAAGTGCAAGCATATACAACATAGACGACACAATGGTTCAAGTTTATTAAGGGCAAGAAAAGTAAAGTGTGCCATCAAGTTCGTGAGAGCTTTAATCACTAGTTTTCTCATAACAAGTTTAATTTGGAAGGTAAACAAAAGCATGAATATACTTGGAATAGCATAAGATAGTAGGTAGGTATGGTGGACTCTTTGGAATAACTTTGTTTAAGGAGTTGGATGCATGAGTGGAACTCATACTTGGTTGTGGAGGCTAGCAAAAGACTTGGAGTGACAAACTAAAAGAGCAATAATGGCCATAATCATGCAGAGCGACAAAACATCATTGATTAAAGCATAAAGTGATACTACAAGTTGAAAACTAAAGGATCATAAAGGCTATGGTGACTTGAGATAGTCATAACATGGTGTGAGCATGTGCCAAGTCGACCCAAATAAAGCATCCAAGGAGAATACCACTATACTATGCTTTAATATGCTAAATAAACGCATGATTCATCCAAGGCACATTAAGAAATCTCAATTGTTTATAACAAGTCATGCTACAGCAAAGAATACTAAGCATAAAGCCAAAACAATATCAATCATGGCATGACAAAGCATAGGCCACAGTAAAAAACCAAACTATTTGAAAACCAATGTATGAAAGAGGGGGTCCAACCAATTTATTCAGAAAACTAAGAAAACCAAGCAAACGAAAAACCAAAACAAAAACGAAAAAGAAGACACTCCAAGAACAACACAACTGTGCATGAAACAATAAAAATGAAGCGTTTAGAAGAAACCTGGGATTTTTATTGATGAAGAAGGGGATGCCTTGGCCATCCCCAAGCTTTGACGCTTGTACTTCTTGGATATTTCTTAGGGTGACACGCGTAGAATCCCCAAGCTTGAGCTTTAGTCCATCCTTTATCTCATTACTCGTTCCTTCCATACACCTGGAATTTTTTCCTTCATACAAAACTTCACACAATCTTTATTAGCAACATTAGTGCACTCAAGATAATAGGTCTTTGTGTTCAGTTCCAACTCCAATAAAACTTCCATTAAAACACAAGCTACTGTAGCACTTCCCTCAAAAATCTTAATTCCCCAAAAGAACTCAAAAAGGAACCAACAAGAAGCAAATGCAGAAAATGGCAGAAATCTGTCAAAACAGACCAGCAGGTAAAGACAATTTTTTTGAAGACCTTATGTTGCTCAAATCAAAAAGTGTTGAACTAACGAAAGTTAGATAACAACCTGGGGCAGAATCACAAAAATTAACACCTCAAAAAGACGTTCAGAGATTGTACCCGAATTTTTACGGTGAAGCACAGAAATCTGTTTCGGGACAGCAACTTTCCCAATCATTACTTCTCTCTCATTAGAGATTACTCTTGGCACAAAAAGCAAATAAAAAGGATAAGGAGCGGTTATTACTGAAGTAATAACTTCCAAGACTCATCTAAAACTTTTGGGTTATGTACCAATAAGTACTTTTCTTTAACGCCTTTAAGTTAGGCATAAGAAGCAAAAAGAAGAACCAAGTGTTCTTAAATGAAGAAGCATTAAGACCAAATTTTGTTTTTATAGGAGGAGCAGATTTCTGTGCCTACTTTGAGGGCCAAGCTGAATACTATTATGCTATGTTTTCTTTATGTGAAACAAACAAATGTCTTGCAAAGCATTGTTATTCGTGAATCTTTTGTTTGTGCCTTTTCATGTTGCATCATAGTTTCTTTGTCTTATTGCTAGAAATTTGTATTTTATGTTATGATTGAAGTACTATGATCCTAGATTTGAATGTTTTACAAATACTTTGATCAAGTATTTGATGGTGCATGTCACATCAAAAATTATTCTTTCTTTTTATCACTTACCTACTCGAGGACGAGCAGGAGTTAAGCTTGGCGATGTTGACACATTGCAAATGTATCTATAATTTTTGATGTTCCATGCTTGGTTTTATCCACTTTCTTGTGTTTTGTCCACACTTTGGAGTACTTTTCATATGATTTCTTGGACTAACCTATTAACAAGAGCCACAGTTCTAGCTGCCTGTTTTCTGCTGTTTTTGGTTCCAGGAAAGTCAGAAAATGAATATTCTCGGAATTGGACGGGACAAAAGCCATTTTTCCGAAAGTCATCAGATGCCAGAATACGAGACGGAGAAGCGCTGGGGGCCGGCCACACCACCTGGCCGCGCGGCCAGGCCTGGCCCGCGCCAGGGGGTGGTCTGGCCGACCCCAACACCCCCTCGGTCTCTCCTTCCGCCTATAAGATGCCCTCGGGACGAAAACCCTAAGTACCCGATCAAAAATCCACGAAAGAGTCTATAGCCGTCGTCATCTCCATCCCTAGATTGGGAGGGATCTAAAGCTCTTCCCGGCACCCTGCCGGAGAGGGGAATTCACCCTAGAGGCCTTCTTCATCACCATGCAAGCCTCCGGCGTGATGCATGAGTAGTTCATCCTTGGACTATGGATCCATGTAGTACCTAGCTGGCTGGTTGTCCTCCTTTGTGCTTTCATTTTTAGATCTTGTGAGCTCCGTTCATGATTAAGATCATCTATTTGTAATTTTGCATGTTGTGTTTACGGGGATCCGATGGATATTGAGATGCTATTTCAGATTGATTATTGATTCTATCATGTCTTTGTTATTTGTGATCTTCCATGCTTTCCGTTGTTAGTAGCTATCTTGGCCAAGTAGATGCTAGCAACTCCAAGTGTTAGTATTTATGCTCGATAGTGGGTTCATGCCTCTTGTAATATGGGGACGTGATAGAAATCTCTAAGGTACTAGATATGCTGTTGCTACTAGGGAGAAAACAACAATCCTTTGTTCGTAGAACAATCGTATTGTTTACATTACACGCAATTCGTAAAAAAATAATCTGTTCCTTGCAACTTAATACTGGAGGGGGTTCGGATGATAACCTGACACTACAAGAAATGTGTTGACTAGTGACCTTTTCTTAACGACCCTAAATTTTTTGGTCATAGATCTATGACCATTTCGAACCAACTGGTCGTAGGACACTTGGGAGACTACAAACCCTGAAGAACTACGACCTTTTTTTTCTCGAAGGTCATAACTTGCTTACACTAGTTGGTCATAACATAGATATCGCTGGTCCATGACCTTAATTTTGGACGACTACGACCATTTTAAATGGTCATGGGTGCTATTCATGATAACTTAAGAAAGACCCATGGCCACCTCAACAGGTTGATCTAGGTGTCAGGTCCATGTGTCAAGTTTCGTTGACGTGTCTGCATATGTGTCAAATTACGCTTACATGTCATGTCCATATGGCTTTGACCTGTTGACTACCAATTATACTCCAACCCAATGACATGTGGGGCCTCCTTGCGATGTTGGATTTAACCTGTTAGCCAAATATGGGATCTATAGCTGTCAGATCTGAAAGTCTGAAACTTAGTCGCCCAGAACAAAAACAGAACTAAATCTGACCGACAGCCGTAAGGAACATAAAATGGAGTCGACAAAAAAGACGTCGCCAGGGCTCAAACCAAGGATCTCAGGATCCTCGTGTCCTCCTCAACACGGTCTACAAACAGGCCACCGAACTCTTGTTGCATAATCGTGAGTACCAAAGATTCTTAACTATCTATCGGCCTTGTTAACCCAAGCAAGCCTCCACCTTGCGAATTCTTGGGCTGCAATCTGGGCTCGGCTTGGGCCGACGGTAGCAAGAAAGCACACAAGTTTTACTCGGCTGGCCTGTTTGCCTGGCGGGTTCGCCGGGCCGGCCGCCTTCAGTTTTTTCTTTTTATTTATATTTTTAATCATAAGTCTAAATGGAGTGAAACCAAATTTAGGGGAATTGCAAAATTAAAGAGAATTTTTTAGGACATTGTGGAACATTTTACTTTCTAGGAAAACTACAAGAATATATATTTTATATAAAACCTTAATATGTGTAAATATAGATTTTGAATCATGGTTTTGACAATAGGGGTTTGACATTGGGGATTATCCTCGCAAAAATTACATCAGATCTCTGAAGAAACATCATATTGTTAGTTTAAAAATGATGTTTGCAAAAAATCATGAGCATTAGATCACGTACATGTAGTTCAAATCGGACGCACTTCCTACCGATTCGGCACGGATTTGTCTTTTTTGCCAGGGATGGACGAAAAGGTTTGAGGTATCCTACTTGTGACATTGTATATGTAAGGTGGTCTAATATTTTTCAAAAATATGGTGGTAGCATTTTGAATTAACCATTTGGTGGTTGCTTCACAAAACGCCCCGTTTTGGTCACTTGGAAAATAGAAAATGCATTTTCTGTGCGACGAAAAGGAAAAGTTCCTCCTGCAACATTATTCCCCATCCCAATATGCACATGTGTGTATGATATGGGCACATTATCACAAACTATATCGCGATTCTGGCCATAACATTGGTCGTTTGACCCAAAAGTCATGAAACATCGAACATGATAGGTCATTTCTGTGAAGGTTTTTTCGAGATATTCGCAATATACCAAGTTTGGTATTTTTCTTGTAAATATGTCACATAATATGACACCACGCGAAGGTTTTAGATTGTTTGGACCGTTTTTGAATTTTTCATGCCCGTTTCAAACAATGGTCAAAACGGCGGGCACGAAGGTTTATAGATAGGGGATGATCCTTACTAAAATTGCATCGGATCTCTGAAGAAACGTCATATTGTGAGTCTAAAAATGATTTTTGCAAAAAAATCATGAGCATTAGATCATGTACCTGTAGTTCAAATCAGACCCACTTCCTACCCATTCGGCACAGATTTGTCTTTTTTGCCAGGGATGGATGAAAAGGTTTGAGATATCCTACTTGTGACATTGTCTATGTAAGGTGGTCTAATATTTTTGAAAAATATGGTGGTAGCGTTTTGAATTAACCATTTGGTGGTTGCTTCACAAAACGCCCGGTTTTGGTCACTTGGAAAATAGAAAATGCATTTTCTATGCGACAAAAAGGAAAACTTCCTCCTGCAACATTGTTCCCCATCCCAATATGCACATGTGTGTATAATATGGGCACATTATCACAAACTATATCGCGATTCTGGCCATAACATTGGTCGTTTGACCCGAAAGCCATTAAACCTCAAACATGATAGGTCATTTCTTTAAAGGTTTTTTCGAGATGTTCGTAATATACCAAGTTTGGTATTTTTCCTTATAAATATGTCACATAATATGACACAACGCGAAGGTTTTACATTGTTTAGACTGTTTTTGAATTTTTCATGCCCGTTTTAAATAGAAAATAAAGCCGGCCAATCAGAACAAAGTACCAACCTACCCACGGATCACCTCCCAGAAAAGCACATCTCAGCCATCTATTCACATCCAATGATCTAGATCCAACTTCTCCTGCCTCCCCCACTTTGTACCGAAATGACCGAGACGACCCTAGAATTCCCGACCGCTCTAACTAAAACCTAGGGGTAGTTTAGTCAGACAATATTTTAACCCTAGGTATTCTCACGAGGCGCCAGAATCCCAGAACTCCCAAACCCTAAACCATCTCATCTCCCAGTGTCCGCCGCCATCCCTCCACCCTTCTCCCTCCCATCGATAGCAGAGCCGCAAAGCCACATCCGAACCCACCGCCCCGTCGGTTTTCTCCCCCACCTCGAACCTGCCTAGATCCACCTCTTATTCTCTCCCCCACCGTCGCCTCTCTCCACAGCGCATTGTCCCACTAGAGCTCGAGAAAACGGGCCGATAGTCACCGACACCTCCCACCGCCACGCCTCCGCGTCCCCCTCGCCACGCGTCGCGTCTGTGCGCCTCCGCTTTCTCCTCACCGCGCGGGGACTACCACTAGCCCCGATGTCGTTCCACTACCCCGACCACGACCTCCTCGCCGAACCCTAGCTTCTCCCGCCCCGTGGTGGAGGGGAGCGAGAGAACGCGGCCATCGCAGCCTACCCGCTGTACGAGCGCATCTTGGAGGCCCATGTCGCATGCCTCTGCGTCAACCAGCTCCCCCGAATTGACTCTCAGATCACGGCGTGCCCACCCCGCTCACCGCGGCCTGCGCGACCGGGCCCTCCACGAGAAGCATCCTGAACGCCTTCTTCGACAGCGTCTCCTTTGCAACCACGGTGACACATCCTCCGCGGCCTCATTCCACCGTCTCCATGTTGTTCGTAAGCCACTGGCCAAGCTTTACCGAGATAGATCCCATCCAGATCATACCTAGATGCTCTTGTTGATGCTCTCCTGTCCCACTAGAGATGGTTATGCAGGATTGCTCTTATCTGTCCGCTACTGTCCTCACCCCCATCGGATCCGGCCTCCTCGCTGATGCAGTAGTGGTATGTAGTGAATTGCGGTGATGATGATGATGTGCTCATCAGATGATGGTGCTAAGCTTATGATGTTAAACATATAGACCACCGGATAGTCACTCATATGCTCCTTTAGGCGTTGCTCGTGCATATATGTAGAAGATCCTCAAATCCATGACTCTTATTTAGTCGATGTAGGCCTTCTTATTCTTGTTAGTGCCTACTTGGATTTGGGGAGTTATTTGCTTGTCCTTGCATGTTTATAGTTGTAGATGCTTGTAGTATTTGTGTCCCCTTGTTTATTAAATCAAGCATCTGTTGTACCTGGCTTATAGTTGCAGATGTATTTTTCTTCACCTAGTTGCATGCTTGATCCTGTCAAATTAAAGAAATGTGCTAACAGTTGAGTCATAGATAGATTGACACTGAGCTTCTTGTGTGTTTGTTTTCTGCCTTATTATTATGACACTGAGCTCAGTTCTTACTACCATGGTGCTAATACTTTTTCGAGTATTGTCTCTTCATCATGTATTCCAATGAGTATAGTCTACTGATTTGAGTGGCCATTTTCTATTGTCTTTCTTTGACATATTGTTTTTTCTTTGTCTGCATTGTCAATCGGGGTGCGGGGAGGACTGCAACATCGAGGATCCTAGATACTATCCTCTTCCAAGGTACTATCCTCTTCCAAGGTACTATCCTCTTCCAGTGCGGGGTGGTGCCATGTTCGTGTAGACCCGAGGCTACTATCCTCTTCCAAGGTACCCATCCCCTCTTCTCCTCTGCTGAGTGATAACTTGGTCGTCTGTTCCCCGGTGTTGAAGTTAGGGACATCAGGAAGAGGGTGCTTCAATTATTCGTGTCTAAGAACATTGACTGACATAGTGTTGTTTTAAACATCCTACTTATGTTTTCTTGCTACTTCATGCTATACTAGCAGATCTTTGGCTTGAATTAAGATAGTTGTTGTATTTGTCCTCACTTTCGTTTACTGTACATGTATATGAATGCAGTGTGTAACTAAAGCATGGTGTCTGTTGTTGTCTATCTATTACAGGAGCTCCACGCCGAAGAAATTTGAAGCGTGAAGCTTGATAGAGCAAAGAGTAGATAGCTATTTATATTTTGTACTAGTCATCATATCTGGCTATATGGGCACTGTAAAGACTGTAATAGGCTAATTTTGAGTATTATTTCAACAATTTCGTAGGCTAATTTTGTCTATAAATTGAAGAATTTTTTGTCTATCTTCCCGTTTCATTTGAAATATATGTCATTTGTATTACTGTAAAAACATCAGAATAAGAACCTGACAAGTGGAACAAACCCATTGCTACAACAACTAAAAAGAAATACCCAAAAAAAGGCTAGAGCCAAACGCTGTAATCGAGCTTAAAATGCCGAAGCCCATCAATGCAATCGAGCTTAAAAGGCCAAGGCTCATAAAAATATTGCATGATAAAAGTCCATGATCTAGATAAGAAAAGGGCTAGAATTATTAGGCTTGGCCTATTTAGTGGTTGAACTTGACCGGGCTGAATCTAATAACGACCAATTGATTTGGTCATAAAAATCCGCCACGTAGGATTCCCTGAAGTGGACAGGGCAGATTATCCATGACCAAAATTTTGGTCATAGAGTCTCTGACCTCTATATTGGTCATAGCAGTCCATGACCAATTCAAAAAAAGGTCGTTAGTTGTCTATAGTGACCCTCGGTATGTGACCTACCGCTTTTGGTCATAGAAAGGTCATAGATGGATTATTATGACCTTACTATGACCAATTTTTGGGGTCACGAGTTAGCGCATTCCTTCTAGAGTGAAGGTGGATTATTAGTCATAGATGCAGTTGGATGGCGGTCTATGTATAATGTTGTAATACCCAATCAAATCTCAAAGGAGTCAAGATGATTAGTATATGCATATATTGCTTTCTCGATGTTTGTCAATTGCGCCGCTGTAATTTGTTCACCCAGCATGTTATCTATCTAAGGAGAGCCACCTCTAGTGAACTATGGATCCTGGTCCTTTCTTTTACATTCAATCTATAAACTGTTTACTGCTTTGTGTTTACTTTCTGTAAACTATTACTTCCTTCCATTCGATAAGTTTAATCCCTTGTTTTCAGCAAAACCGGTGAGATTGACAACCTCATCGCAAGTTGGGGATAGAGTTATGTGGTTGTGTTGTGCAGGTCTCCACGTTGCTGCTGGCACCGGTAGTGCGCCATGCCATCGTTCAGCTAGCTACACCTTTGGGGTGTTTCCTTGCTCCTACTAGATTGATAACCTTGGTTTCGTACTGAGGGAAAACTTGCTACTATGCTCATCATACCTTCCTCTTGGGGTTCCCCAACGAGCTCGATATATTTTGGGCCATCAATTACAAAGCTCATGATCACAATATGATCACGCATAGAGAGAGAGATGAACACATAGCTACCGGTAGAGCCCTTAGCCTCGAGAGAGAACTACTCCCTCCTCATCATGGGAATCAGCAATGGTGATGGAGATGGTGGTGGAGATCGATGGAGACGGCTCCGGGGGAACTTCCCCGTCCCAGCATGGTGCCAGAATAGAGACTTTCTGTCCCCCAAATCTCCCCTTCGGTGGCGGCGGTGCAGCGGAACTTTTCGTGGATTTCTGATTGACGACTTAGGGTTTTTGCATCGGGAGGCATCTTATAGGCGCAGAGGCAAGGTCGATGGGCGGCCAGGGGGCCTACACCATGCGGCGCGGCTAGGGGGACCCGTGTCTAGGGGTGGTGTGGCCACCCTATGGCCCCTCTCCGTCTCGTCTTCTGGCTCCGTGAGTCTTCCGGTAAAATATCAACTTTGGCTTTTGTCCCGTCCAATTCCGAGAATATTCATTTTCTAACTTCCTGAAACCAAAAATAGCAGAAAACAGGCAGCTGGCACTGTGGCATCTTGTTAATAGGTTAGTCCAAGAAATCATATGAAAAGTACTCCAAAGTGTGGACAAAACACAAGAAAGTAGATAAAACCAAGCATGGAACATAAAAAATTATAGATACATTTGCAATGTATCACTGGGCTGGCACATTCTAGGCATTGCAAGCATGCGTGACTGCGCCTCCACTGGTGGTCATGCAAGTGGCGTTGCCGCCTCCATTGCAACCGCTCGTCGAGCACCACCACCAATGGGGGCATTCCCCGAGCAGGCGTTAGACTAGGTAAACCTCGCCTCCGATGATGAGGAGTAGGACGCGATGATGCAAACCCTAGCGCCACCGCATAGTAGTAGTAGTAGTATATGTTTAGATTTTATTCGCGCGAATTTCATTCAAACATTGTAGATTTTCCTAAAATTCAATGAAATTTCTTTAAATTTCGAAAATTTTCGAGGCTTGGTCGTTGGGGGCGCTGGTATGAGACGGACTCCCAAAACTACCAACAGTTTGGGTAGCGGTCCCCAAACCAACTATCGACGATCTTGTCGGCCACCCGTTGGGGGGTGCTGGTGGAGATGCTCTTATCCCCCGGAAATAACATGGTGCTCGAAATATTAAGGGTAATAGAATCTCCACCGGCGGCTCCCAACCCAGCCCCTAACCGAGTTGGGGTGGAGGCCAAAAACATTCCACACCGGAGGCCCCCAACCGATGTCAGCAGTTTGGGCCACCCACTGAACTGTTTGGGACCCTCTTGCCATCCCCGACAACCAGGGGCTAGGCTGGGGATGCCGGCATCACGCGCCACGCTGGAAACCTAGCGCTGGCCTCTTGCGAGCGACCAAAAATGCCCGTCCATGATGGCTCATATCCTGATGGCTGGAAAGGGTTCTGCCGCCACTGTTTCCTGCCGGTTCCACCGTCTTTCGTGCCTGTTCTGGCTGGTTCCCGCTATTTCTAGTAGGTTGGTAGTAGGTTTCTGCCGATTCATGCGCACTATCCCGCCAGAGCAGCTGCTCCGCTATAAAAAGGGGTGAGCCCGGTGGAGTAGTGACGCAACACCACACCCCCGACGATAAGGAGGATATCGTCGACAACTTCTCTGACGATAGCGAGGATAGTGACGGTGTGGCACCATAGCAATAAAGGCCTCGCAATCCATTGTCGTTGTACCAAGGTCCGGTTAACCGGACCATCGGCGGGCGCCTTGGGTTCAACGTCCTCTATTGCGTCTTGTATCCGCATCACATCCGGCAACAAGAACTTCAGGACACGTACGTCGACTGCTTGCGTGCCTCCCATGCCAAACCGGTGGCCTGGCCCTGCGTGCCCACCTCGACCGAGCTTGGGAGGAGTTGTAGATAGAGAAGGCGATCTTCCGCTCTCTCAAATATGAGTGGGGCCTCAAGGAACCTCCACGCGCCGCCGCCCATAGCACAACTAGTTGTTTTTTATTCCTTTGTAGAAAAATTCAATTCCTATATAATATGAATGGAACTATCTGCATTTTATTTGTGTCTTGATCATTGGGGTCCCCCGATGTGGAGCGGCTTTCCCAAAACACTGATAGTTTGGATGCCCATCCAAAGATGCTTTAAGGGTGTGTTCGGTTCGATAATGAAGAGGAATGGAATGTCATGGTTACATTTCAATGTCATGGAACGATTCCGACCCCGTGTAAGGTTCGAAAAAAATTGAGAAACGAAATGGTTCCTGTTTCTATTCCATTGGGAAGAAAACATGGAACGGAATGGCTAGAGTTTTACCCATAATTGACTTTTCTTGCCCAAAACTGAGTAGCTGAAATCTAAACAAAGATCATCTTGTATCAAGATCGGAATACACATAAGCCAATAAATAGGATGAGTAGAGGCAAAATTTGATGGATAGCTAGCAGCAACCGCCGCAAAATTGGAATATACGTAGCCCAAAATTAAAATACACTAGGACAAATCGAATGGATAGCTAGAAGCGGCTGCGCGTTCTTCGTCGTTGCGCTGCCGCATGCTCGCGCCGCAGCCACCCGCGCATAGTTGCGCCGCCGCCGCCCGTGCGTGCTCGACCGCAGCGCCGACGCATGTGTCTGCCTGCGCCGCCGCGCGTGCTTGCCACTGTTGCCATGTGCCTTGCGCTTCCACATAATACCGCGTTGTTAGCGAGCCATTTTCAGGTAAGAGATAGATTAGTGGTGGATTAGCCCTAGTGGAAGGTGCATGTTCCACCGATCCGGTGGAATGGGTGCATTCCGGATCTAGCAGGAATATTCTATTTTCTGGAAGGAGTCCATTCTATTTCATTTCCCAACCGAAGAGAAGAACAGGTGCTAGATATGGAACCGTCCATTACGGGCGTGTTTGGTTGCTCGTGCTATTTACTTGCACCTAGAGATCATGGCTCCACGCAATCTGCGCGCGGTAACGTAACCTCTCGTGCCACAAGGGTCATTTGTTTGGTTTCATGTATTCTCATTTCCCTAGGGGTTGAGAAGCCAAGCCCAAGTCGTTTAATTTTATGCATTTTAGGATTTCAGCAAATTGGTACTTGTTTGGCTAACTGCATTGCATCTGCTACCCTTACCTCCTGGCTAGTGAGGTCAGCTTACCCAACATCATCAAGGCAAACAACAAAATTCAGGAAAGTACAATGCAGAGAACTACTAGCTTGTATTAACATAAGTTCGACATAATAAGTCATGGCGTGTGTGCTGCAGTACGAGTTCATGAGCAACTGCCCGTGATGCAGCACTAGTTCATCATATACGACCCAGTTATAACTGAATACCACCTCCCAAAATATACAGACCAAAGTTCAGGGGTCACCGCAATCATAGATCATCAGCCCTAGCTACTCCAAAATACACATCACATCCATATCATCACTACTAGCACCTCGTCGAATAGCTCAGTCCACTGCTTAGTGGTAGTGCTTGTTCAGGAAGGCCGTGAACCAGCTGATCCTGTGCTCATGGGTCATGGCAAGGTACCTGGTAGCTTGTCCACTGTTCTCCATTAGGTGGCTAAGAGAATGGTATATCGCGGTCACGGTGACAGGTGCAGCGGTAATGCGAGGATTGTAGATGATCTTCATCTGAGCATAGTTGACAATGGGCTTGTTGATCAACTCATTGTCCGATGACTGAGCCTACATGAGAATCAATGTTAGTTCAAGACATGTAGGCGCATATGTGGGCTTTACAACTACTGATGCAGGTTCAGATATATCGAACCTTCATGTGCACATAGTAATCATCATCGTCCATGATGATAAAAGAGGACTCCTCAAACCAGCGCACGTTCTCAAGCCTCTTGAGTCTCATCACTCAAATCCAGCGCACTCTCCAGTGCCTCATGTGGTTGTACACCTGGGTCGGAGTGACTGTCCGGCCACAGAACTTGAAGACATCCTCTGCAATTAGGCGCATGTCCGTCTGTCTGAATCCCCGCATTACTGAACCCCCTTTCTCGATTATCTGGACAACCCGATTTAGGACGAAGGTGGACAGAGATGATGGCCATGACTTGGACAACCTCCTCGTGGCCACCTCAATTACTGCATCAGGCATCGACACATAACGCAGAGGCAACACAGATGTTGTAGACAGATCAGGGGACGCAACCTTCTCCTACGGCAGCAGGTATAATAGTGTGTTCAGTTACAGGGGTGAACTCTTATAATACTAATCCTACCTATATGGAAATCCTCACAGGACAACATGAATACTGACTGCGAAAATACTCAGTTCCAGATCTACAACACCAGCTCACAGCTTACAACTATGAGCTAGAACAGGGCAACAAATCTAAACTGTGAGAGCTAGGGTTAGGTGATTCTTACCACGATCTCAACCTCGCCTGATGAGGACGACATGTCCGACATAGCCGATGAGGAAGACTTGCTGGAGATGCGCTAGATCCACTAGAGTAGGCGCCGCTTACCTGCTCGTCGGTGAGGGAAGAGGATTTGGAGGGAGAGCTCAAAATTAGAAAAATGGAGGCGGGGATTTTCGAGCCGGCGGAGGGGCGGTGTAAATAGCCGTAGTGAATCGACGGGCGGTAACCCTAATTTCTCCTGCCGGATTTTGCGAGCTCCCGCCATCCCTCCCTTGCACGAGCGCGTGCAGCTGTTGGAATTTGGTGAGTTTTGGGTTGTTGGCCCATTAGACAAATTCTAAAATTCTCTTTGGTCCATTTGTGCATGGCAGTATATGGATGTGCTAGTGGTGTCAAAGTTTAGTCCCACATTGCTAGCTGAGTGAGAGTTACACCTCCTTATATACTAGGCTGTTCCACCACTCACTAAGGTGTGAGAAGAAGAGCAGCTCTCGCGCACTCCTCCTCCCACGCCGCCCGCCTCGCCTCGTCACGACGCGCACGCCGCAGGTTGTGGGGATCTCGCCGAGCCGAGCTTTATTTTTGCTAGTTGGAAAGTTTAATCTTAGATTAATTACGAGTAATTAACGGACGCGTTAATGAGTCAGCCGTTTCCAATATTTATGGGACATGGGCTGTTACCGACTCGGACATGGGTTGAGTCCCACGATCTCCCTGGCCTTCTCTATATAAAGCCTCCGTGCTTACCCTAATCGGTATGACCTACATACGCGTCTCCTTCCAGTCTATTGCGTCATTGTTTTCGTCTTCCCCATCCCGGCTTGCGGCGTGCACCGCAGATCGGAACAGTAGGCCTTCGGAACCCCGCCTTCTTGTGAACCTGTACGGGTGAGGGGCGATCAGGTTTTTGGGGAGCGCTTCTGCGCGACTACTGGCTTACACAACGTCTTCCGACGACGAGTTCCCGGACGACGACTTCTTGTGTGACGTCACCGACCTCTTCGACAACCTCAACATGAGCGACGACGCTGCTACCATTGCAGCTACTGCTGCTGCTACTGTCGCTGCTCTACCGTACGTAACACTAAACTTCTTATTTCAGATTCTGCTAGAATTCCTTATTCTAGCGTTCGGTGTAGATGTGATAGGTTTTTCTTATTTAGATATAATCTGTTCATCTACTTTGTTAATCTGCATGATTAGTTTTGGTACTATCTGTATGATCATGTTTTATCAGTTTATTATTCGGATTAAATCATATGGATTATTGCTTATATTTTCAACAGCAGCTTCTTCCCCGCGAGCGCGAGAAGAACTTTGCTCCGTGAAAACACCCGATTTCGGAGTTCCTCCAGAACCAGGCTGAGGGCCGTTTTAAAACTAATGCGACGCAAAGATTCAATCCGCCGCGTGAAACCAAACACCCTTATTTCTTCTAACCTCATACGAGAAATGGGGAAACGAGCAACCAAACACGCCACATTTCGCTTGGTTACCCGAACCGAACGCACCCTGATAGAATTGAAGTCAGAAGATGCTAGCAGCCGAGACTACGCATATGGAGTTAGCTGACAAGCAGGCTTTATGATCCCGCCAACAGTTGTTCCGCTTACCACTGCACAGCACATCGATGTGCACAACAGTGCAACCTAGTAGCAGGGTACCATGCTAGAGGTCCATGTCTCGCCCATGCTTCCCAATAAGACGCTGCCCCCGGCCGGTACGACTGCGCCCCGGAGTCGCTGTTCTGTTCGGAACAGCCCCGCTCCCCAGCAGCTCCTGACGTGCTTCCGTGGCTAATTACGTACAGCAAAAACGCTTGAAGATTTTTCAATGCAGTACATTAACTAAAAAACTTGAAGCTCGATTAGACGAGGCCACTCCCACCCTGGTCGCCAGATCAACATGGGACTAATTAGGCTGGAAAAAGAAACATGGCTGGGAGCTTAATCTGCCACGATCAAACTGGAACAATCAAATGGGTCCTCGTCACAGGGACGGCTTGGTATGGTATGCGCCAATACCTGGTTCACGGTCACCGGCACAGGGATTCTTTGAGAGATGATGGGTAGCTTGACGCTACACAGCTGCTCCCCGCTGCGCAGCACCACATGCCCGGGTCAGCTCCCCGCCTCAGTTAAAACCACCACCGGCCACGTACCTCGCAGCCTTGCAGATTCTTCTCACCTCCCCGATTCTTTCTCCGTTTTTTCCTTCCTTTTTGAAAGGGAAAGCTGCTTGCTTGGCTTGGCTTGGCTTTGGCTCGGGGTGGGCAGGCGACTAGGGGAGCGAGCGGTGGCGTCGAACAACCCGGCATGGAAGGGGACCCAGCCGGCAGGCAGGCAGGCCCCGTGCTCGGCATGCATGCAATAATGACGGCAAACGAGGATGCCCGCCCAGCCCAACCAACACGGTGCTGCTCCCGGATGGAGCACCTGCTTGCCTTTCCATGCTCCGCAAGCAATCCATCCATCTCGAGCATTCCAGCCAGTCGCTTTCTTTTTCCCTTCGGTTGTTTTATTTTGATCATTTCAGCGAGCCGTTTGCTGGGTCTTGGCCTCTTGGGTGTGGGTTCATCCAGGCTTTAATGATTTTGTCTGAGGTTCTTTCTGTTGTGACTGTTTGGATCCGCTCCTCGCATGTGACGTCCTCTACCTCGCCGTACGTCTAAAGCGTGCGTATGTACGTATCTCGAACTCCCCATGTCATGTCTGCGTAAACAGCAGCATGGTGCAGATACGTGCATATTCCAGCACGCCAGATCATGCTAACATTTTTAGACATCCCGCTGACGAACATATGGAAGACGTTTGGGAGATCTCTGCTCATTTGCACCAACTTATTTTGCATGTATCATAACAGATTAATAACAGTAGCATTAGATCGCCAAAAACAGTTTTAGCTCCTGAGCCCCTAGAGAAGCTCTTCTTTTTTATTAAATCTTCATTTATATTATATCCTGAAAAGTAAAAATATGCACGTATAAATGTCTAGTACACACGTACTAATTTTTATCGACATTTCTTTTAAGCTGTGATCTATAGAAAAAATATGGGGTGCGAATTCTTTTCCTTTTTGGAGGCACAATTTTGTACCTTTTGTGTTTTTTTTTCAAAATGGGAAGACTCTAGCCTTTGCATTAACTGATTGAAAATAATACGGCCTCGGTGTTGCTGACACCGATAGGAACAAGTCAGCCACGGCGAAACAATTCACGGATCAAAGAGGGTTGATACAAAATCCAATCATCAAAAAATAATAAGCATATAGCAACTAGACATTTTTCAATCCACCAATACGCCGCCAACCATAGGTTCCAATATGCCGCCATCTATCCCAATTTATTTTAGCAAAATTATCTTTTGTTAAGAAGACCTTACAAAAAAAAATCAACCTTAGAAGACCTTACAATTAAAGAACCACATAAGAAAATATCCCAAGAGGGAGTAAGCTTCCATAATTATCTTCTTTAGAATCTCTTTTAGCTATTCATATAATCTTCATGCAAAGTTTTAACTCCAAAGACACCGGTAGGAGTGACCTTCCAAACAAACCTATCAGGTTCAGCAGTTAAGTTAACTAACATTAAATGTTGACACAAGTGTAACCATAATACTCATGTTCCCCTCTTAATACCCTTCTAAAACCTATGTTTAGAGGTACTTGGGATAAAACTATATTAAAAAAAATTCCGTTGAATAATATTATAAAAAAAGGATATTCTTGAGCAAGAGATGTCTCTATTAACGAAACATCCTCCCAACAGTGAGTATACTTGACATTCCCTATATTGTATTATTTGTGTATCCCAAGATTTAAAATATTATATAAACACATTTTATAGATAGAAAAAATATGTATTCCTAGAAAATTTAAAATTATTGGAAAATTTTAAGTCATGTTCAACTCTTTAAAAAAACCTGGGTTCGCTATAGCACAATCACTAGATAGTCGTCACTTAGAGCATCTCCAATCCCCCATCCCCAACATACGAATCCGGTAACATCGGTTTTTGATCCGGGGCACATGGCTAGGCGCCTCGCCCCCAATACGCCCCCACCCACCCCAAACGTTTTAATCGCAAATATAAATATATTTCTTAGCAAGATTTGATCATATAAATAAATTAAAAACCTACAAGTTCAAGAAGGCAAGCTCCATAAGATAACTCTAAAATTTTGAACCATTATTTTAAACATATAAAACTAAGTGTTTCCTTTGATCCTCAGTATTTGCGTCCCGGTTTCCTGACTTAAGGCGTGGAAAGCAACAAACTCGGTCATCACCTGGTGATAAACTGCTACAAGGGTATACTATCGGTGATATGGTTCCCTGTCAAGCATTGGATTAGCGAGCTCACTCACAATAATCATGGTGTGCATGATCAGACATGCATTCATGACCTCCCACCTCTAAACTTTTGACCACACTAGAGCAGGATACCAGACAATAGCAAATCGAGCTTAAAGAATACCAAATGTCCGTTCAACATCATTCCTACAAGCCTCTTTGTGATATGGGGTGACCCGATCTTCTCAGCAAGCTCTTGTCGATGGTGATGATGGATGATAGATAACTAGTGCGTAGCTATGATCTCTCCCGCTCGATCCCTGATGCCAATGCAATAGCTCTCGAACCTTGTAGGATATTCACAACACCAAACTCTTGCGCACGCAGCCGTGACCACGAACGGTAGTATGCAATCTACTAATTCCCAATGGAACAACAGATCACACTCAATTAGAGTTGTAGAATTCGAACACAGGCTAATTCTAGAGGTTTTATGAAAGAAACAACTCCAAAATATTTTAATGTGGTCTAAAACGCTAACTAGTGCACCCCCATCTATTTAAGCGTCTGGGAGGCGGCGGCCTAATGAGGGATCCGAGTTGGTGCCACCCAACTAGATACAAACCGACCCAAAAGGGTTCGGCCTCAATTGTACCGTGGCAGACTTTCAGCCGGTTTCTCTGTCGCGACAGCCTGTCGTGGCACAGCCGGACTCAGTTTTCCCGCCATAGCAAGAAACGGGTGCGTTTCTCTGCCGCGGCAGAGAAGTCCCTCCGTGTGTTGATCTTCATCTTGGACAGCTCCTTGCGTTTCCTCCCTCTCCTCCCTCGCGCATTCTCCATTGATCAACACGCCTTGTTTCATTAGCTCCTCGCTCCGTGCTACGCCTTCTTCTCCTAAGTACCTGATCATGCAATAATTCAAAGACTTAGGTAGTATAAAATTCTCATTAATTAAAACACCAGGTTCATTAAGAAACAAGTTCACCTGTTGTTCTAGTAGCTTAGCATGAGCTCTTGTGATTGGTCCAATCCTTATCCATTGGATTGATCTTTCTTTGCAATTGGAACATCATCATTAGCAATTGGGGTAAGTGTAACTATAGGGATGTCCTCATCATCTCCCCCCTTCAAAAGGCGTCGACCTCGACGCTCGAAGGTCTTCTCCAGCATATGGTGATAAATCAGCAACGTTGAAGCTGTTGCTAACTCCACCAAACTCCTCAATAGGTATGTCAACCGAGTAGGAATTATCATTAATTTTGGCTAGCACCTTGTAAGGACCAGCACCACGTGGCTTCAACTTGGACTTGCGAAGTAATGGAAATCTATCCTTGCGCAGATGCACCCAAACCATATCTCCAGGCTTGAACAACACTTCCTTCCTTGCTTGATTCCATGCAGCAGCAATGTTCTTGCCTTTCTTCTCAATAGCCTCTCGAGTCTTCTCATGTATTTTCTTCACATAATCAGCACATTTTGATCCCTCCATATCAACTCTCTCATGTAATGGCAGAGGCAACATATCAAGTGGCGTCAATGGCTTGAAACCATACACCACCTCAAAAGGACAAAGCTGAGTAGTTGAATGCACAACCCTGTTGTATGAAAACTCAACATGTGGCAAACACTCTTCCCACTCCCGCAGATTCTTCTTTATCATAGTCCTTAGCAGCTGTGACAATGTTCGATTCACCACCTCCGTTTGACCATCTTTTTGGGGATGACATGTAGTACTGAATAGCAGCTTCGTTCCTAGATTTCCCCATAAGGTGTTCCAAAAGTACCTCATGAACTTCACATCACGGTCAAAAACAATCGTCTTAGGTACTCCATGTAATCTCACGATGTCCATGAAAAATAGGTTAGCAACATGCGACGCATCGTCGCTTTTGTGGAAGGCAATAAAATGAGCCATCTTAGAGAACATATCCACTACCACAAATATAGAATCATGACTTCTCTGAGTTTTAGGTAGACCTAGCACAAAATCCATACTAATGTCTTCCCATGGAGTAGTCGGTGCAGAGAGAGGTGTATACAAACCATGAGGCTTCAGCTTAGATTTTGACTTGTGGCATGTAATACATCGGCTCACAAATTTGTACACATCACGCCTCATCTTGGGCCAATAGAAGTGATCAGCAAGCATAAGCAACGTCTTCTCACGTCCAAAGTGACCCATCAAACCACCAGCATGTGATTCCTGCACTAAGAACAAACACAACGACGATTCTGGAATGCATAGTTTGTTAGCTCGAAACAAATATCCATCATGTATATGATACTTATCCCATGCGTTTCTAAGATCACACAAACGATACGGTTCAACAAAATCATGGTCAGTTGCATAAAGTGCACAAATAGCTTCTAATCCAGGAATTTCAACATCAAGATTGGTTAATAGCATGTTCTTCCTAGATAGAGCATCAACAACAACATTTTTTTTCCTTCTTATAATTAATGATGTAAGGAAAAGACTCAATGAACTCAACCCATTTAGCTAATCTTCTATGCAAGTTTGATTGAGCTATCAAGTATTTCAATGCTTTATGATCAGAATGTATGATAAATTCCTTTGGCCACAAATAATGTTGCCAAACCTAGAGTACTCTAACAAGTGCATACAATTCTTTATCATAGATATAATAATTCAAACGAGCACCAGTCAATTTCTCAAAAAAATAAGCTATAGGCTGACCCTCTTCCATCAAAACGCCACCTATGTCTTGGGCCACGCCCCATACAAACGGAACACCTTTCTTTGTAAAATCATTCAAAGGTGCAGCAATGGTGCTAAAATCTTTCACAAAGCGCCTATAGAAACCAGCTAAACCGTGGAAACTACACACTTGACTTACATTCATGGGAGTAGGACAATTCTGAATTGATTCAATTTTAGATTGATCTACCTCTACCCCATGCTTAGATACTACAAATCCTAGGAATATGACCTTATCTTTTGCAAATGTGCACTTCTCAAGATTAGCATACAATTTATTATCACGCAACACTTGCAAAACTTGTCGAATATGAGTGCAATGTTCAGTTTCGGTGTGGCTGTATATAAGTATATCATCAAAGTAAACAACCACAAAACGACCAATAAAATCTCTCAAAACATTATTCATCAATCGCATGAATGTACTAGGTGCATTAGTAAGACCAAACGGCATGACTAACCAATCATACAAGACAAATTTTGTTTTGAAAGACGTTTTCCACTCATCCCCTTCTTTCATCCTAATTTGATGATAACCACTACGCAAGTCAATTTTACAGAAAACAGGAGCACCACTCAATTCATGTAGCATATCCTCTAAGCGTGGAATAGGATGACGATATCGAATAGTGATGTTATTAATCGCTCTACAATCTACACACATGCGCCATGTACCATCTTTCTTAGGCACTAAAATAACAGGAACATCACAAGGGCTAAGAGAAACACGAATGTACCCTTTATCTAGCAACACTTGAACTTGCTTTTGTATTTCCTTAGTTTCTTTAGGATTGGTCCTGTAGGGTGCATGGTTGGGAAGTGTGGCGCCAGGAATCAAGTCCACTTGATGTTCTATGCCACGCAATGGAGGCAATCATACGGGTAAATCTTCTGGAAACACATCCCCAAAATCCTGCAAAATAGAAGAGACACCAAGAGAAACAGGGGTCATGTCATTAGAAACCAATACCTCGCCCTTATACATGAGCACAAGTGGCATGACTGTAGGATCCTCACGAAATTCTCTCATATCTTCCTTGGTGGCTAATATCAATAGACCAGGCACTCTCTCACTTTTCGTTATCACTCAATTTAGGCTCGATTACATTAGGAACAGTTGTCACACAATCATGTCGAGCTAGAGGATCTTCCTTCAAATTCACCTCTATCTTCTAGCGAGAATCATTCACAATATCTTGTGGTGTCATTGGTTGCATAGTAATCTTCTTCCCTTTGATTTCCAAGTGATATGTATTGGCTCGGCCATTGTGTTGCACATGGCGATCATAAACCCAAGGCCGACCCAATAAAAGATGGCAAACAGTCATAGGAACCACATCAAATTCAATAGAATCTTTGTATGGCCCTATTTGAAAATTCACACGTACCATATGATTAACCTTCATCTCACCATTGTTGCTCAGTCATTGTATGTAGTATGGCTTCGAATGAGGTAAATATGTCAAATTCAGCTTGGCACATAGTTCCTTACTTGCAAGATTTCTGCAGCTACCTCCATCAATAATGACCTTGCAAGATTTGTTAGGTCCAACTAGAGCTTTTGTCTAGAACAAGTTGCAACGCTGAGATTCCTCAACCGGTTGCACACAAAGTATGCGTGAAGATACGACAATAGTGGGTGCATGCTCAGGATAAGCATGAGCACCATCCTCGACATCATCAACTCTCTACTTCACCTTGTTCGTTGACAAACATAACCTTGTTGTTTGGACAATCCTTCTTGTAGTGACCTCTACCTCCACAATTATGGCAAACCACATTGCGATTACACGCAGTAGACATGTTGGAACCCGAGCTAGCAGTAGGAGCAGTGGGTTTCTGAGCATTAGAACCAAACGAAGGTATACTTGTTGGCTTGGCCGATGGTGTAAAAGGAGCATCAGCTGGTGGCGTGACAGTAGGAGCTGTAGACCTGGCCGAAAATCTGCTGGAGGGCGGAAAACAAGCATGTGACTTCGCCTCTTCCGCCAACTATAATTCGGCCTCTCTAGCATGGTGCAACAACTCATTCATGGTCTCATACTTGTGATGACGAACAATGCTCTTGATCGGTAACTTAAAATTGTTGAGGAATCGCTGCATGGTCATCTCAAGGGATTCACGAATTCTAGCACGCTGCATAAGCATCCCCATCTCCATGTAGTACTCATCAACTGTCATGGTTCCTTGCTTCAATTGTTTCAACTTATCAAAAACTGATTGCAAGTAGTTGGTTGGTATGAAACGAGCCTTCATGATTTGCTTCATCTCGCGCCAATCCATCACAGGAAGTTCATTATCCTCTCTTCTATGCTGCACAATAGCATCCCACCAACGCAAAGCATAACCATCAAATTTTGTCGCAGCAAGCTTGACCTTCTTGTCTTCTGGATAGTCAAATAAACGCCAGAGCTTCTCAATCTTCAACTCCCATCTGAGGTAATCTTCAGGATCAATGGAACCATCAAACTTGGGGATCGAGAATTTTGGCTTGCCCAAACCATCATCAGCAGCTTGGTGCTGAACACGTTGAGCACGCCCAAGAGGAGCAAGCCCACGACCATGCGCAGGTGCAGCAGCAGGTGCATGCGCAGGGGGAATGGCACGTCCCCTGCCACAATGAGGGGCATCATTAGCCGCACTACCCTCATCAAAGTCATCAAAAGCATCATCATGTTGGTGTTCCTGCCTTTGATGTATGGCGACTGTCAAAGCCTCAATAGAATGCTGCAAAGTGGCGACATTAACATTGAGTGTTGTCACTTGTGTTTGAATAGTATTGACTGTGCCAACATTCTGATCCAATGTCATTTGCATGTCCTGAATATTCTTGTCAATTGCATCTGTCGTGTGCGTAAACACACGTGTCAAGTGGGACTTCAAAGCCTCATATTTGCGCCAATTAACAAGTTCGTCATCCTTCTTTTTCTGCAACACAACATCATCATCACTAGAAGACATGATAGTGCAAAAATCAAAATCTGTATGGTGGAAACTCTCACAACTCACTCACAACTGATAAGAAAGGATATCTTACCGTTCCAAAGTGAATAGAGATGCTCTACCAAATGAAATCACAAACTTATGCACCGATGTGATGAAGTGAATATCAAAGGTATAGAGAACGATCGCAGGACACACAGGTTATTTATGGTGGAGCTATAGGTATGGTATCTTATCTACACCGCAAACAAGTCCTAGTGCTGATCGTATAAAAACCCAAGAAACACACACATGGAGAAAAACGGCAATGCAACTATGAAGGGTGTTGCACTACTCTCGAGAGACACTAGCAAAGCTCAAAGTAAACAGGCACAAGATTGCTCAATCTACCGGTGCACAAAGATATCACTAGACCTCTTGCTCAAATTCTCTTTTTCACAACTTTTATTTTTCTTTTGTATAGCTCTTTTTTGCTTTTTCTTTTGCTATATTTCTTTTTCTCATTTTTTATATATAGATCACACACGGCCAAATTACAAAGAACAACACCAAAATCCTAAGAATAGCCTGTAGGAGCGGAAACTAGTCTCAATAGGAAAGTTCCTACACCTATGTAATAGAATGGCTGTGGCTAAGGTTGAAGCAAAAGTGCAAATTCACACTTGGTAAAATTTCCTACCGTGGCAGAACAGGACTCGTGGCAGAAAAACAGGCCGTTTCTGTGCCGCGGCAGAGACGGTAATTTTTTTTAAAAAAACTGACTCGGCCAAGAGTAGATGACTGGGACTCTTAGAGTAGATCGGATCTGACCAGGTGGTGGCGGAAACTATGGTGGATTCGGCTAGAACAAAAACTAGAAAGATGAAAAAATTACGAAGAACAGATCTAGATCTAAACTAAAGGATGAACACGACCAGCAACTATTACCCATCTACGATGCAATCTAGTCTATGGATCTAAACTAAAGGATGAACACGACCAGCAACTATTACCCATCTACGATGGAATCTAGTCTATGGCAACTCTGTTTGTGGGGCTTTTTCTGTATAGGACGAAAACACTCTCTAATCTATGGATGGATTGTGGATTGCTTACCAAGGCAATGAGGAAATCTGATACCAAGATGATATGGGGTGGCCCGATCTTCTCAGCAAGCTCTTGTCGATGGTGATGGTGGATGATAGATAACTAGTACGTAGCTATGATTTCTCCCGCTCGATCCCTGATGCCAATGCAACAACTCTCGAACCTTGTAGGATATTCATAACACCAGACTCTTGCACACACAGCCATGACCACGAACGGTAGTATGCAATCTACTAATTCCCAAATGGAACAACAGATCACACTCAATTATAGTTGTAGAATTTGAACACATGGTAATTCTAGAGGTTCTATGAAAGAAACAACTCCAAAATATTTTAACGTGGTCTAAAACCCTAACTAGTGCGCCCCCATATATTTAAGGGTTTGGGAGGCGGCGGCCTAAGGTGGGATCCGAGTTGGTCCCACCCAACTAGATACAAACCGACCCAAAAGGGTTTGGCCTCAATTGTCTCTGTCGTGGCAGACTTTCAGCCGGTTTCTCTGTCACGGCAGCCTGCCATGGCAGAGCCGGACTCGGTTTTCCTGCCACGGCAGAAAACGGGTGCGTTTCTCTGCCGCGGCAGAGAAGTCCCTCCGTGTGTTGATCTTCATCTTGGACAACTCCTTGTGCTTCCTCCCTCTCCTCCCTCGTGCATTCTCCATTGATCAACACGCCTTGTTCCATTAGCTCCTCGCTCCGTGCTACGCCTTCTTCTCCTAAGTACCTGATCATGCAATAATTCAAAGACTTAGGTAGTATAAAATTCTGATTAATTAAAACACCAAGTTCATTAAGAAACAAGTTCACCTGTTGTTCTAGTAGCTTAGCACGAGCTCTTGTGATTGGTCCAATCCTTATCTCATTGGATTGATCTTTCTTTGCAATTGGAACATCATCATTAGCAATTGGGGTAGGTGTAACTGTAGGGATGTTCTCATCACTTTGCATAGAGCAAATCAAGACCTTTTCTACACAATAGTTTCATTTGGTGTATTGGTGGTCATTGATCTCGTAGTTGCACGCTAGAGCATGACCTTCAGCAACGTTGTGTCACTGCGAGATCCTGCCATACCAAAGAAAGCATGCCAAACTCATAGATCTTGATATGTCACTATCTCAAGTGCCACACGATATGATCCTTTATGACATTTGTACATTCATTGCCAAGAAAATAGATTGTCCTTGCATGACTAGTGCGTGCAATCGATGCTTCCAAGCATCCAGACAATCTCTTGGTGTGTTTTGTGCCATGATTTGAGTTGCGTATTTTTCATTGGGTGTTCTTAAGTAGTTGGTCCCAACACTAACACTACCATGCAGAAACTATACATGCACTCAATGGTTGTGCACTCGGCTATCTGTAGTTAGTCGTCATGTGTATCAGCAGGGGCTCCATATGCAAGCATCCTCAAAGCAGTAGTGCAATTCTGAATTTAGGAAAACCTAACACTCTGGTGCAGTATTTCTTGCACACGGATTAGTCGTCAAACTCCCTAACGCCAACCACCAGCTTCATGCACAAGTTCATATTCCTTGTGAAACACCGCTAAAATGTCACTTTGTCGTTGGTTCGATCGTCGGCGAAGTAGTCGTCGTACAACATGCAATATCCCTCCAGCATCTATCCGAACTTGCTCTTGTGCGGCACCTTGGTTTCAATCCTCTGTGTCGTGGTTGTGCATCACGGGCTTGCAAACCTAGGGGACAAGAGATAACCCTCAAATTCCCATCATCTATTAATAATATTATTGTAGATTTTACCATCCTCCTAATCATTCGGCCATTGGTTCTCCATAGTTGATGTACGTGGCAATGGTAGATAATGCTCAATATATTCATCATATTTCTTAAACCTATGTTGACCGAGCGTAGATCACTGTCTAAAGTTCACTGCTTTATTCCAACATTTAGCTTAAAATCATAGATCGCACGATGTGGACTTTGGATTATGAAATCCTTGATCGGTTCCAGAAGCTAGCGGCGTCGGCAGCGAAACATGCATGTATGACTAGCAAGTCGCAGTCCCAGCCGCAGTTGTCTCTGATTTCCGAACCTTATTTTGGTTGGGCATCGGCCACTAATCCTACAACATGGAAATGTGGTGCGTGAGCCACCTCACTGCTTATTAGAGCGATCGCCCCTGGTTTGCGTTTGGAGCAGGGCACATTGGGCCCTACGTGTCCCGCATGCGACGGTGGCGTGGTGGCCGCGACAGCAACCCATGCGCGCGTGAACGGCCCAGACCGAACCTACCGTTAATCTATCCAGAAGGGGCGCCATGAGTCACCAGTCGACGTGCATGGCTCGTGTCGCGCATGGAAGCGTCGTCGCGGCCGCAATAAATTAGTCCTCGAACGGTTGATGCACCGGGCTGCGGCTGGCTTTCAGTGACGTGCAATGCTCGTCGTCGCCCGCCGGTACACTGTACTAGCAGTACTACGCTCACAGTCACAGGGTAAGCTGCTCGGTCGCGTCGGGTCCACGTGCGACGGCCGGTTGCAGCACACAGTTGCACGTCTTGGCCCAGCTCGGCCGGTCTAGCTAGGTGTACCTTCGCTGCCGCGCACGCACCGCGTCTCTTTGCGTCGGCGCTAAGCAGCTCGCTATTATTTTCTTCCAAACATGGAAAAAGTTTCCTGTCTCCGCTTCCGATCTCGTCTGAACATATGGTGTACAATTAATCGTGTACGCTATGCTTGGGCGCTCCGCACTGCTTCAGCATATGCATGCACCGAATAAAGTTTTTGCTTAGGCAGCTAGCAGAAGGCTATGCTGTGCCTTTTACAACAAAGCATCCTAGCTGGAGCCGTGGGTGGCGCCCACACGTACGCACATAGTACGTCGTGTACTCTCTCGAGTACCGCTACGTACAACTTGGCTACCGTTGTCGTCTACTGTGACTCTCCGCATCGAAAAGTCAGAAGTAGTGTTCAATTTCAGCGAGTTTTCGATTATACTACGTAATATATGCTGAAAAATGACGAAACTATGTGCACTGTCGATTATTGACCAACATGCACGTCATGTTCTGTTCGTACGTTTTTGGTCGCTTGTGGTGCGTACGAACCCGTCCATGCTGGTGGTTCTTGTGCCGGAAGGCATCTCGAGCGCGAGATCAGGCAAAACAATCTCGGTCGGAAACCCCTATCTGCACTCCAGTCCGCGCATCGGCGAGTCTGGCCGTACGACGGATCTATCCCTATCTACAGCCGCCGGCCGGCTGATGTGTCGTGCGCGCAAGCGCCGGGCCACACGTTCCAGACCTACCTAGTTGCTCCACCTCCACGGTGGCGCGCATGCAAATGGCAAGAGCAAGTGTGTACACGGCCTTGTCGTAGTAGGTGCTAGGTGAGATCGAGTAGACTAGAGGAAGAAGTGGAACGCTGCAAGAGATCGATGCTACTATACCCGCGTAACGTACGGAGTGGGATGGTGGTGCGCGCGGATGTGGCCTTTCGCAGCTCCCCATGCACGCAGACGTAGGCCCCAAAACTCCTGATGCCCCCCAACCCCCGATCGACCCGTCCTTGCTTGCACCGTCTCCCAACCCCAACTCATGCACCTTTGCTTTGGCGAGCCTTTCGATACCGTCTGCGCCACCCGCGCCCGCCGCTGCATTCTTTTTTCTCTCTGGAGACGGACTGTGGTGGTGGTGGTCGATCGAGTGCTCTGGTCAGCTGACGTACACGGACGTATGGTCGACCAGTCTGATGAGTTGGCGTAACAGTCCGATACGGTCTGGGTCGGTCGGCTCCGGTCTGGTCTGTCAGACTAGTGCGATCCATTTTATCCACTATGTGATTAAAAAATACAAATTTAAATAAAATTTAATTTATGCGCCATATTTAGGTAGATTTTAATTGTTTAATGCATAATTTACATAGATAATCAAAAAAATAACTAGCTACATCACCGTCGTCTTTGCCCTTGGTCTGCGGTGGGTGCAGGGTCAGTTACATGTTGTCGTCGGAACGAGATCGTAGTACTCCGGCGGCGTCCAGAGGTTCGAAGCGATCCATCTTGTCCACTATGCGGTTAAAAAATGCAGATTCAAATATTTTTTTAATTTGCGCACGACATTCAGGTAGATTTTCATTATTTCATGCATAATTTAAATAGATAATCAAAAAAGAAAAATAGAAACCCTAGCTACATCACAGTCGTCTTTGCCCTTGTCTGCAGTGGGGGCGGGGTCAATTACATGGTGTCGTCGAAACGAGATCGGAGTACTCCAGCGGCGCCCAAAGGTTCTCTAGCGGCAGCACATGCTGTGTCGGCGAATCGATCACCTGCCGTGCCAAATTGGCCACTCATGTTGAGGGGCAAGCAGTGGCTGATAGCTCCAAATTTCAACACTTTTTATTATTGTTTTTCCTCTTGTTTGTTGCTAGATTTTACTGAAGTTTACGTATTTTACTAATGCTAACATCGCATCTAGCGAAACCTTGGTTTTTTTTATGGTTTTCAGGCAATGAACATTTTTCAAAGATCTGATAGCATTTATGGGATAATTACACCTGAAGAAACAAATCTGCAATAGGAGCCTCTTTCAATAGCGGCATTCTGAGCGCATAACGACCACTGGTACGGTTAGGACACGCCCGTACGGCCCGCCACCAGCTTTGTTATATCAATACAAGCAACTTTCGTGAAGGAGAGAGGACGAAAACACAACCTCCGCAAACACATCTAGAAGAGGAGACATCAGATCCGAAAAAGGAGAAGAATACCATCTCATTCTTCGACGATCCATAGCCTCAAAACCATTCACTTCACCATCATCCCCATTTGTACTTAGAGAGAGAGAGAGAGAGAGAGAGAGAGAGAGAGAGAAAGAGAGAGAGAGATTGCCACTTGTAATATTAGGATTTGATACTTTGATCTACCTTGGTTTATATTTGATTCGATCTTCAAATGGTATTGTGGCTTACTACGGTAACTTTGACATGATTTCCATTTGCAATACAATTATGCCTCTGATCTATCTTCCTCTCATGTCTGAGTAAATCTCCATAGGCGTGGGAGATGTAGGGGATTGGTAAGATGTGTTGTGTCTTCTTTAATTCCATTGATTTGTGATTATTGTAGTGTTTATTAAATTGTGAGAATGAATATCTATATTTGCCTAATGCTTGTTATTCAGTTTGAGGGTCCGGGTAACATGATCTAGAGATCTCATAGGTATGAACTTGTATGCTGGTGAATCGGCGACCCACAACTGACATGCCGACATCAATGAGGAGGTAGTACTACTCGAGGACAACAAGGAACCATCAAGATTAAAGTCTTGATCCGGTCGAAAGACCTAAATTAATGTGTTAACCATTACTGTAATAACAGGCAGATGGATCATTGGGACTGGGAAGAATTGTCCATGAGACTCCTAGTGGATATATGGGTTGCTTGCCTACTCACCTATAAATAAAAATATCATAATCACTTATTTCATCTTATTCATCTGGCACCTTCACTATTACCATGAACCGTTCCTCTCTTTGCCTTACTTCTCATCTGTAGGAACCTCGAACACTTTTCTCACCTTTACTTTTATGTTATTTAATTCTCGCTTTTCCTTTATGCAAGTTTCCTCTATTATTCACTCACCCCCTTCCAGCTTCAACAATTGCAGTCAATTTACTCAAGACAGGTGACACCTTGAGTGCGAGACAAACATCGAAAAAATATACTTACCTAGGCTTCTTATTAGGATCGATATAAAAACTGGAATTAATAGTTCCGTGAAAACATGCTCTGACGAACATGTGTACTTGCAAGCCATCAAGCTATTTTCTAGCACCGTTGCTAGGAAGCTAAGCGCTAAGTCAAGTTTCTTGACATATGTGATTGTTGACACCATCCATGATCTTCGTTGAAGACAGAGGTACCACTCATTTTGGAAGAACTTGTTTAGCTCCATATATTGACCCTATTCCAACTGAAAGATGCCTAGAATTTATTAAAAGATTTTCGAACTCACGTATTGTAGACATCAACAATTTGATCTCTTTGATGGCAGACTTAACCATCACCCATGGAGCCGAAGAGCCTGAGTTACCATTGGCAGAATATGGGAATCCATCTAGGCACTTAATAAAAATGCATATTCTTTGTCCTAATCTTGAAAGCCAGGAATTTGAAATATATTCTGAGCTAATTTATATGATGAAAGAAATTGCTTTCGTAGGAAACAAAGAGCAAGATTGATCCTAGTGATCATTTGACGAAGGTCTATGCCCTTTGTGCTACTCTTAAAACAACAAGTCTACCAATAGAGTTTGTACTCCTTAAACTTTTTCACCGGTCTCTGAACGATAATGCTTTTACTTGGTTACAATCATTACCGAATCACACTATAAAAAGATGGAAAGATTGCATCCGAGAATTTATGCATAAATATTGTTCATTTACTAAAAATCATGCAAATTAAATGCAGCATTAGAAACTTTCTTCAAGAAATTGGAGAATTTTTTTATCAAGCATGGAATAGATTTTATGGAATGATTGTGAAAGTCCCGAATCATGATTTCCATGAGCATTTAATTATCCAATATTTTTATAATGGGCTTAATGAAGATACAAAAGAAATGATTAATGTATCTATAGGGGGGCTATTTGCAACTTGACGTTGCCAAAATGCATAAAACTTTTTGAGGTAAGATCCTTGAAAGATGAACAATTTAATCTTATTGAGGATGTTAAAGCACAAAAAGGTATGTTTCATATACCTCAGGAAGTTATGCCTGAAGTTAAGAAGTCCATGAAAGAAAAAGGAATAGCAACGAAACTTGTTGAAGAAAATAAATTAGATATTCTTCAAGCTTATGTTATAGAAGATGAAACAAATCTTGTAATGCAAAAGTTTAGATATCAACAAAATCAGTTCCGTGAGAAATATTATAAATGTCTAATGACTCAAAAAAAACATAAAAGAGGTAACTGAAGTTTTTGATGACTTAGGACATGCCACTAGGCATTTGGATAAATACTTGAGTATGGTTAAAACTTAATGTGATCAGATAGTTGAAACTCAAGGTCTTATTTTAGACCATGGTAATTGATTTACAATATTGTTAATACTAACATTGTCGCTAGACGTGGTACAGAGACACATGAACCCCATGAGCCACCTTGGTATCAAGAAGAACAAACCTGCAAGGCAAAAGAGACTCAAGAAATGAGTCAAGAGGAAGAGGACCTTGTGGATCCTCAATATGATATTGATTACGAAGCTTAGAAAAGAGAGCATGAGACTTCTAAAGATAACAAAGAAGAAGCAGCAGATAAACATAAACAATATGTCAGATGTTGAGACAGTAGACTCAAGAGAAGAGGCTGATCTTAGAAAGGAACAAGAAGAGAAGGCTATCACCTTGAGTGAAGAGTGTGCCGATAAGAAAAAACCTTTAGCGAGGAACAAAACTAAAAAGGATGTTGAACCAGTGGCAAAGGTAAAGGAGAAGGTAATACCCACCAGAAAGAAAATTCTTTATCCTAACCATGTTCAGTATGAACCGGATAAAGCTATTTATGATTCGGAGGTTGGTTGATAAGCTAACCCTCCTTAATAAAATGCTTAATAGGAGTCAACCAATTCTTAGTAGTTCATTTTTATTTTGTTTAATTTTATTTTGTTTTATTTTTGTGTGTCTTAATAAATTTGTTCAAGTTTTTGACTTGTAGAGAACTTATATACTTTCGTGAAGTTTAAATAAAAGTGAAAGAAAAGCAAAAAAGGAATAAAACAGGGTTCAAATAGCATAACGAGTAGCAGTACAACCGGATGTGACCGTACCATGTGCCCGTACCGTTGAAGAAAAATCAATCGATAAGTTCTTTTCAACACAACGCTCATAACAAGCACTCGTACGGTCGAAGGTACCCGTACCACCCGCCCGTACCAAACTTTCACAATTTGCTCCAACCTTACTGCCGCAATAACGAGCACTGGTACGGTCGAGACGCGCATGTACCGTCTGCCTATACCAGACCTCTAGGTTTTATCTCGGACCATAATCTTGATCCAATGGTGACAACCACCGATACGGGCAGGATGCGCCCGTACCACCCGCCCGTACCTACTACATCGCCAGGTAAAGACTGACGGTGGCTGGCTCATAGCCAGCCCCTTTCTTCTTCCTCCCTCATTCTTTCTTTCTCTTTCTCGCTCCACCTCAAACCCTAATCCTTTAGAACCTTCGATTCTTCATCGATTTCATGTTTTTGAGTGGGGGAATCTTCACATCGGTAAGTTTCTCATCTGATCCATGTTTTATTTTCTGAAATCCATGGTTGAATTCCTCACGTTGACTCTCTAGATGAGTTTATCATATTTTGAGATTATTTTTTACTCCTCACGTTAGGATTTGTAATTTCTGCTTGTAATCATTTGTTTATATGATAGAAAACTGATGCCTATAGTTTTCTTTGACAATTTTGCAGCACGATGCATAATATTGGGACGATTTTCTGCTCGAGCAAGGGCTCAGGAATAGAAGGGGCATCGGGATCCACCAGGCCGCCTAGCTCGAAGAATAGGCGCTTGGAGGCGGACAACTTGAGAGCATCCATGAACAAGGACTATGAGAGGGTGAGCCAACACAATGTTTTAACCACTAAGTGGGTAAGCTATGAGTTTCTCTCCCACCAGGGTCTGCTGGAGGACTTCGACTGGATCACCGTGCAAGTTGGCATGTTCCCTTTATCCTACCTCTCCACCGACACTTACGAGCTCGCCACGTACGAGTTCCTATCATCATTCCACGATGACCTAGAGGCCCAAGAGTGTAATTGCACTGTAAGTTTTGTGCTCAATAGGCAACCCCATAGCCTCACTTTCTATCAATTTTGTGATTGTTTCGGTTTCTCTTATGAGCGGGAGCTCGATATCAATGATAATGTCCACATAGAGGAAATCCATGCTTGGGAAAAGATTTATGTCCACAGGAACACCGATTATTTGTGCAAAAAGAGCGCCAGCATCCAGAATCCCACTATGCATTATTTTGACACCTTCTTGGTGAATTCTATTTTTGGGAAAGGAGATGTCGGGAAAATGGAAGGCCCCGATATAAGTGTAATATATATAGCTCTACATCCTGAGATGGAGAACAAGATAAACTTAGGTGCTTTGCTCATCTAGCACTTCCGCCGCCAAAGGTCGACTTCCTCGGGTGACATCCGTTGTGGTGGCTTGATCACACAGATCGCCTACGCAAGCGAGTTTGTCATGCCCATGAGAGAGTTGTGGCTAGAAGTAAGATTTTGGATGACATTCACATGGCAAGCACAAAATTCATGGGGGTCTATATAGACCCCAACGCTCCCTCCATGCTTATCAATTTTATTTTGAGCCTAATGGTGATCTCCACCAAGTTTTGCTTCCTTTTGTCCAAGATTTTGGTTTGCCAAGTAAACAGAATGAAGGAAATATGCTCTGAGAGGCAATAATAAAGTTGTTATTATGTATTCCTCGTATATGATAGATGTTTATTTTGCATGCTATAATTGTATTGATCGGAAACGTCAATACATGTGTGTTTAATAAAAAAAGGGTTCCTAGTTATGCCTCTCTTATAGACTAGCTTGTTGATTAACAAGATGATCAAGGTTTCCTGATCATAGACATTGGATGTTGTTAATAACAAGGTCACAACATTTGTGAAATGATGTGATGAACATTCATCCGAAGTATAGCATTACAATCAAGTCATTATATTTACATTGCTATAAACATCATACGAAGTAATCTTTATCCTTAGACCATGAGATCATGTCAATTTCTAATTCCGGAAGAGTATCTTGATAACATCAAACGTCACACCGTAACAGGGTGACTATAAAGATGGGTTCAGTGCTACGAAGGTGTTATGTTGAGGCTCATGGATCAAGAGTGGAATTTTTCAATCCCGATGACGGATAGATATACTCTAGGCCCTCTTGGTGATATCACATTGAGATAGCTTTCAAGCAAGTGATGAGATCACTAGAATGTTATATCACGGGAACGAGAAAAGAGTGCATGTCGGCAACGAGATCAAACTAGGTATTTGGATACCGATGATCGAATCTCGGACATGTATTATATCAGGATACAAATGGATTAAGTAACTAGCGTTAAAGGTTCTCACGATCACAGAAGTCATCGTTGAATATGCAGGAGTTAGTATGGATCTCCAGGTCTCGCTTCTGATTATTGATCTGAGAGGAGTCTCAATCATGTCTGCATTATTCGCAAACCGTAGGGTGACACACTTAAGAGTTGCCAGACACCATTTTGGAGCACATATGTTTCAGACGAAAGAATTGCAAAGCGCAGGAATTGTTTTGATAGAAACCGGAATTGTTTCGGGTGAAATTGCAGAAAGTGGTTCTGCATGTAATATTGAAATGTTGCAAGGGATTTTATGTGAATGTTTGTTAATTAAAGTAATTAACAAAATTCTGAATAAATATAATAAAATAGTTTTATTAAATGAGAGAGCATTAAACTTAGAGAATTTTAATGCATTTAAAGTGGAGACTTTAAAAGAGAATGTGAAGGGGCATTTTAATGTGGAGGAGTTACCACCACATGAATGGGGGAGGTGAGGGGTCACCCCCATGAGGCGCCGGCCATGGGGAGGGGCACCCCCCTCCTCCTATAAAAGGCTCCCCTCTTCCTCCTTCTTCCACACACCTCCTCGTGAAGGATCTCTCTCCCCCTCTAGAATTATTCCCCCATGGTCTCGGATTAGCGAGATACATGTTCCCGGTGGCATTTTGTCTAGAAGGAGTTGCTGCTTCCGCTGCATCGCTGGAGCAAGGTGACGGGTTCGTAGCATGGAAAACAAAAAATTCTACCGCAAGAACGAACAAAACCCAGATCTAATCTAGATAAAAGCCAAGATCTAATCTATTAGACATGTGCAACGAGATAGATAGAAACTAACCCTCGTAGATCCGAAAGCGTTAACGAGATTAGATCTCGTGGTTGATGTAGTCGATCACTTGCCGATCTCAAGATCATGTGGACGATCCTTCCGGCGCCGCGTTCCGGCAGCGCTTCCGCAGTCGGTCACACGTGCGGAGTCGAAGCAGACCTTCCTCTCCTCGTTCCAGCGAGCAGCGGAGGTAGTAGATCTTCTCCACGGAATCCCAGTAGCACGACGGCGTGGTGGTGGTGGAGTAGAGAATTCTGTAGGGCTTCGCCTATGCCTGTGCAGAAGAAAGGAGGAGGAGAGAGGCGGCGGAGATTGGGTGTTGTAGAGGAGAGGCAAGGGGTGGCGCCTCCCCCTTCTATTTAAAGGAGGGAGGGCGCCTGGGGAGGGGGAGTCCTAGTAGGACTCCCCACCCCCTTGGGCCGGCGGATTGGGGAGGGGGGAGGAGTCCTCCTCCCCCACGACTCCTAGTCTTGACCCACCAGGACTCCTTGATCCCTATCTTGATTTTCAAGCAAACTCTAAGAAATCTTCTAGAACCTTCCGGAACATTCCGAAACCTTCTAGAATCCTCATACAAATACTCCGGAACATTTCCTAACTCAGAAAATGATCCCCAATATATGAATCTTATTCTCCGGACAATTCCGGATCTCCTCGTGATGTCCCGGATCCAATCCGAGATTCCGAACAACATTCGGTCTCCAACGCACATTCCATATCTACTTAAAACAACTTCGAACCTTAAGTGTGTCACCCTACGGTTCGTGAATATGTAGACATGACAGAGACACATCTCCTATCAATAACCATCAGCGGGACCTGGAGATCCATAATGGCTCCCACATACTCAACGATGACTTCGTGATAGATTGAACCATTTACATACGAAACCAATTCCCTTTGTCACGCGATACTATACTTATCCGAGGTTTGATCGTCGGCATCTCCATACCTAGTTCTACCTCGTTACTGATAAGTACTCTTAACTCGTTCCATGTTATGTCATCCCTTGTGACCCAGTCACATGCTTTCAAGCTAACTAGATGACATTCCACCGAGAGGGCCCAGAGCATATCTATCCGTCATATGGATGGACAAATCCCAATCTTGGTCCATGCGCTTCAACACATACTTTCAGAATACCCAATGACACCTTTATAACCACCCAGTTACGAAGCGACATTTGATGTCATCAAAGTACCCATCCGGTGATGGTGATTAACACAACCTCATGGTCAAAGGATTAGGTTACTATGCATTTAAAAGCTTATAACAATACGAACTTAATGACTTGATCTTATGCTACGCTTACTATGGGTGTGTGTCCATCACATCATTCTCCTAATGATATAACCTTGTTATTAATCACATCCTAATGTCCATGATCAGGAAACCATGATCATCAATTAATCAACAAGCTAGTTCAACAAGAGGCTTACTAGGGACTCTTATATGTTTACAAAACACACAAGTATTAGTGTTTCCTAATAATACAATTATAGCATGGGATGTAAACATTCATCATAAACACAAAGTTATAATAATAACCACTTTTATTATTGCCTCTTGGGCATATCTCCAACACAAGGAGGTGGAGGTTGTCCGGTGGCTTGAACGTGTGTACGAGGACGGATGCGCTGCTGATTTGCGGCGCTCGGACTTCCACACGATCTTGAGATCGGAAAGTGTACGACTACATCAACCACGAGTTCCTACTCGTTAACAAAACTCGTTGTCTTCGAGGGTAAGTTCTCGATGGATGTATGTCCATCCGTTGCTCTGTATCTAGTAGATAGATCTTGGCGTGTAGTTCTCATCGTAGGAATTTTTTTGTTTTCTATGCTGCGGACCCAACGCAGAATTGGGTGCTCAATGAGGAAGAGTTCTAGCATGCATTTATCTCCTCAGGTAGGCTTGCACCACCGAAAGGCCACCCCAACTGGGAGGATGCAGCCGCTGGCCAACAACAGCAAGAGCAAGGTGGAGAGGACTCGAACGTAGCAAGTTGGGATGACTACGGTCAGAAGCGTCATCACCAACAACCTTTTCCCCGGCACCAGTAGTAAGGTATGCCTCCACCTCGACCGAGATTCAACTATGTCCCGAGGAGTGATTTTGACCAAGTGGGGCATCGCATGGACAACGTAGAAAATGCATTGCATGACGTGAACGCCAACATTGTAAACCTCACCCAAGACTTCACCACCTTCATGACAAACTTTCCAAGCCAATATTCGTACTTCCCATACCAATAGCTGCCGCCCGGTGATGGTGGCAATAATTGATTCGAGACAGGACAAGAGTCTATGCTTGGGGAGGTTGAACTCCTCACCACCTTTTGTATTCATATTTTTCATTCTTCTTTTGATTTATTTGTTTTCCTTCTAGTGCATGTTTATTTTCTGTTTGCATTGATAAAAGAAAACTCATAAATATTAGACTAGCTTTTATCTTGATTTGTGCAAAGTTCTCTCGGCTCTCGTTGATTTTTTTTGCAAGTTATTCACTCCTAGTGACTTAGCTATAGAGATGAATGTGAGGAGTTGACCCAAGTGGGAGATGAGCAAGCAAGAGGAGGTACCACATTCCTATTTGCCCTCTTCATGTAAGTTTATTCATGAACATATTGTGTTTGTTAGGTTGCACTTGAGTTCCACTCCATGCTTAGCTCGTTATCTTTTAGGTCTTAATCTCAATGGTTAATGTCACTACTTTGGTTAAGACTTATGACAATTACTATCGGTTAAAAAACAACCCTTTGGATTAAGTTCCAAATTTTTGAGAACAAGAGAAAGTGTCTTTTGACAACTTTGGTGTCATGTTTTTGTCTTAAGGGCTTAATCTTAGTAGCACTCAACCCCGCATCCTAATCGTTTGACTTGATAATACCTTCTAAAAAGAATTGTTTGATGGAACAAACTTTTTATGGTGACTGTGGGATACGCCAAACCTGTTTTGATCAACTGAAAATAGATACTTCTCGAGAAAAAGAATTATGAGAGTACCCAAACTTCATGGAACTAACAACTCCTATGGCCTACGAATGATCTTGAGTTCAACTCAGATTTCGGTTACGAGTTGTTTAGATATTGACAACATTGCTGAGATGGGCAAAATTTTAGTTCCATGGGCCCAAGTACTTGAGTAAAAAAAGAGAACTACCACCGAGATATGATCTGAAAATATTCAATTCTTATGAGAGCATTGGTATCACCTCACCAACTAAAATCAAGAAAACTAGAGTTCTTGAAAAACAAGGAAGAGATGGGGTGTTAGATAGCCATGGTTTTTGAAGTGGGTGTTAATGAAAAGCTCTAATTTTATCCTTCTTTTGACATCTACTTGTGCGCCCTTAATTTTGACTAATAATGTCCTCCCTTGAAAATATTTTAACTCTCATAAAACAGGGGCGCTGAAAAGAATTGATTCGCAAGCCTAGCCAAATTTTTGACAGTCTCTTTTGAGTTTATGAACTATTAGCTAGCGAGTTACTTGCGGTTAGGAAGTGAACTTAAGTGCAATTTTTCAGATATATTATGCTCATGTTTAAGGTTGTATGATTTGAGACAATGAAATACGATACAACCTTGAACTTGTGAGTGTTTCCACTTGATTCAATTTCTCGGTATTACTCATTATAGCTTTTTCACTTGAGGGCGATTAACAACTAAGCTTGGGGAAGTTGATAGCTCCAAATTCTAGCACTTTTTATCATTGTTTTTTCTCTTGTTTGTTGCCAGATTTCAATGAAATTTACCCTTTTTACTAATGTTAACATCATATGTAGTGAAACCTTGGTTTCTTGTGATGGTTTCCAGGCAATGAATATTTTTGTAATATCTGATAGCATTTATGGGATAATTACACCTGAAGAAATAAATCCCCAATTGGAGCCTCTTTCATTAGGGGCATTCTGAGCGCATAACGACCACTGGTCCGGTCGGGACGCGCTAGTACTATGTGCCCATACGGCCCATGGCCAGCTCCGTTATATCAATACAAGCAACTTTCGTGAAGGGTGAGGACAAAAAATACAACACACCCACCGCAAACACGTCCAGAAGAGGAGAGATCAAATCTGGAGAAGGAGAAGAACACCATCTCATTCTTCGACGATCCCTAGCCTCAAAACCATTAACCCCACCATCATCCAAATTTGTACTTAGAGAGAGAGGGGCACTTGTAAGATTAGGGTTTCATACTTTGATCTACCTTGGTTTGTATTTGATTCGATCTTCAAACGGTATTGTGGATTGCTATGGTAACTTTAAGATGATTTCCATTTGCAATACAATTATGCATTTGATCTATCTTTCTCTCATGTCTAAGTAAATCCCCATAGGCATGGGAGATGTAGGGGATTGGTAGGATGTGTTGTGCCTTCTTTAATTCCATCCATTTGTGTTTGTTTTAGTTTTTATTAAATTGTGAGAATGAATATCTATGTTCGCCTAATATTGTTATCCAATTTAAGGGCCCGGGTAACGTGATCCATGGATCTCATATGTATGAACTTGTATGCTAGTGAATCGGCGAATCCCGAGTGACAAGGCCGATATCAATGAGGAGCTAGTACTATTCGAGGACAACAAGGAACCATCAAGATTAAAGCTTTGATCCGTTCAAAAGACTTTAACTAATGTGCTGACCATTACTATGGTAACATGCAGATGGATCATTAGGACTGGTAAGAATTGGGTTGCTTGCCTACTCACTTATAAATAACAAATATCACAATCACTTATTCATCTTATTCATCTGGCACCTTCACTATTACCATGAATCGTTTCTCTCAGCGTCTAACTTCTCATCTGTAGGAAGCTAAAACACTTTTCTCACCTTTACTTTTATGGTATTTAATTCTCTATTTTTCCTTTATGCAAGTTTCCTCTATTATTCACTTACCCCTTCCACCTTAAACAATTAGAGTCAATTCACTCAAGACAGGTGACACCTTGAGTGCGACAAAAATATCGCATAAAGACACTTACCTAGGCTCCCTATTGCGATCGATATAAAAATGGAATTAATACTTCCGTGAAAACATGCTCTAATGAACATGTGCACTTCCAGGCCACCAACGACACAATATCCCCGTACTCCTCGGTATGTGGTGCCGCGTACTTTGGCAACGACGGGGGAGGATGCAGATTGGTGTTGTGCGCCGCAACCATCCTCGTCAACTCGAAGGCCTGGCGGAGCCCTATCCATTTGGCATCCTCTTCAGCCTCGGACACTGCCAGGGCTTGCCGCAGCAGTGCCTCCACGTCGTAGCCTGCTGCCACGACGTCCTGATACTCGGGGGGGGGGGGGGGGGGGGGAGGGGGAGGTGGCCAACACCTGTGCCGGTGGCATTCCTCCACCTCCCGCTTGACGATGCTGCTGCCCTCGATGTCGCCTTGCTCGTTGTCGGAGAAGGTGGGGATGTCGTCATAGACTTCACACGGCTGGAACTCGCCGCGGTAAGCCAACGCTCATCGCGTGTTGTGCTCCCACGCGAGGAAGCCGCACCAGTAGAACTCATTCTGGTACGCGCGCCCAAACACGACGGCGTATCTCCGCCTATAGCCTCTTCCCCTTCTTTGGCGCTGGCGGTTGATGCTTGTAAAATGCAAACATGAATTTTGTAGTTTATTGACTCATATTTGTATGTATTTGTATCTTATAGAATGTCATATCCATGTTTTACATTGATTTTGGGATTTTCTAAACAATCCTCTCTCATATGGTTCTAACTATGTCTGGGCAAGATCAGATAGCACGCTTCAGAATTTTTGAGAAGCATCTAGCATGCCAAAGGAGGTCACCATACATGACTTTATTTAAAAAAAAATTGACCCAGAAAACCTTATTTCTCTATACACTTTAGAAAATCATCCATATAGATGGAGAAAACTATTTTGTTGAGTAAATGTTCATCTAGTGAAGAAGATAGTGTTGTCTCACTGGTCTGAGAATGTCTTATTTATAACTGACTTGATAAATTTGTCCGTACATATATAAAATCTATTCAGCTTGTTGTTATAATTTCTCTAAAAGAAAGGAAAGAAAGCGTAGCGTGACTCTACAACAATTTTGGTTTTTGAAATAATAAAGCCTTGTTTGCATTTGTTGGATAATTAAGCCAAGTGATGTGGGGTTGTAATTACATTGACCCAACCAGATGTGCTAGACTCAGCTCCTGAAGTTGCACTATCACTTTTGTTCATGCAGTGCAAAAGGACAATTTATCACCAGCATTTATAAAATTGAGTAATATTTTTTTCCCGGATCTCAATCTCGAATCGAAAGGTCCTGATGTTAAATGAGAAAAAAAATCTCCAAAAACGAAGAAGATAGAGTTGGCTGACGAGGCCAGTAGTTCAATCTCCGGCCGTCAAACCCCTCCGTCGGTTCCACTGGCAGACAAGCAGCTTATCTGCATTTTGTTGGACAAATAAAGAGATCATGGTTTCAAAAGTTTATGTGTAAAAACGTATAATGCTCAAAGTTTATGTTGTGAAGCACGCCGTCCCGGCCGGTTCATCAGATCCCGAGACAAGCAAGGAGTCATTGTACGTGATGTCACCGTGCGCAGCGTCCTGCCTTGCCCTGCTCGCGACAAAGACACACCCTGTCCGCAACCGCAAGGCAACTCCATCTTCCTGGCCATGCTGGCCTTCCCGTGTGACACGGGCTCCACACCACCCCGGCTATAGCTCTCTTGATCAGCTTCATCGCCGTCGTGTCTGTAATCAGTAACCCCATGTAGCCGCTCTCTTGATCAACCGTAGAAACATGCATGCATGACATGGCGCTAGTACCATTTCTCTACCGTCACGTGCATCGCTTCTCTCACTTTCCGTCTATCTCAATTTCGGTTCCCGTCGCCAGTCAACCCTGCTGCTTTCGGATCTGGCCCGATCGGAGAGCACAACGTTGCCAGCCCGGAGAAAGGGAGGAGGAGAATGTTGCTTGACGTATTTGCTTCACGGTCTGCTCCGATCCGTGCAAATGCATGGGAGCATGGGACCTCGCGAACGTATGTTTGTTTATACACATCCGACATGCTAATTGCCGTTTCATTTTGTAAGCTTGAAAGGGTAACATAGTCATCTTGTATCAATTGCTATATTTTAATTAATCCCGGTACAATCAAATACATTAACCAAGAATTATGCTACATGCGGTAATTAATGCCTGATTAACTCCATGCAAACACCAGGGCTCCTCTCCATGTTAATCGCTAGACCACCATGCATGAATGATTAAATCCCAGGGCATGCGTGATCAACTCCTTAAAACCAAGGGTGAAACTGCCCAATGCATGCACGATATTAATGCGGTAATTAACTATTGTCTCCTAGATTTTTAGCATCAGTCGTAATTCATGGTAGTATTACCGATTTGATTCTTGGACTTTCTATGTGTAAGTTGGCAACGTTATTTAGTTCGGTGTCAATGCCGGAAAACAAATACGATGTCCAATTGCGTGCAACCTATGGGCTGTGTGGTTTAGAGGATGTCATTTAGGGGATGAGGATATCTCCAACCAGCTGGTTAGGGGTAGCTATTTTTTGTGTTTGGCTAAAGTGGGGAAAAAATGGTTAGGGATAGCTAGTCAAAATTTACAAACAGGAAAACACTTCGGAGGAGCTATCCAAAAGTGGTTGAGTTCATCCAGCTCTTTTTGTGGGATATGCTCAACCACCATTTTAAGACAAAAGTGGTTATCAATATCTCCTCCAACCTCTAAACCAAACACTGGATAGCCATAAAAAATAGATATCCCTTGTCATCCACTGGTGGATAGCCATTGAACCAAACAGCCCGCTAGTCGCCAGAGTTGAGGCCTCACCATAGCTCGTGTCGGTCGCAGCCAAGAAGAGACAAACTGGCCACCATGAGCAGGGCCTTATGGGGACAGACCACCGCTAGTGTACGTATACCGTGTATAGACGTATAAAACGCATGAAACGTACGGATGCGAACAGGTCTTAATAGAATTAGACTTAACAGAATATTAATTAATGACCATCATACCCTTAATTATGAAGAGGTATGGAGCAATCTTAGCCATTGTTGTGTTTAAGATTGAACAAGAGAGGAGCACTGAAGCAGAAGTCTTTGATTCAGTGTGTTAAGCTATCTCTTCCATATCGTTGATCCAAAGCGCGCGCTCGTGCGTGTAGGTGTGATGTACTGCTGTGGCCGGTGTTGTGCAACTGTTGGTTTGCATTGCATATACTTTGACAATTATTCTGCAAATTTTTTTATTTTATCCGTCCCAAAATAAGTGACCTAGATTTGTTAAGATTCACAACATGATCTATATACTAAATACGTTTATATACATGCAGATTTAGATAAATCTAAGTCACTTATTTAAAATGGCGGGAATATACAAATTAGACTCAGCAGCTAAAATGTCCTTTTTTAGCTAGGCTAAATATGTTCCACACAAACCACATCCAGAGTTCAACATAAGCCTTTAACTTTCAGGAGCAAAATGCTTGCACGGAGCTCATATATCCAGTGGCCGATCCATGGCTCTCAGCTAGTCTCTATCAAGGATAGAAATCCATTCTTATCGTAGTTGCCAAAAGCCAGCTGGGTGCATGGGAAGATAAGTATGCATGCAAATTTTTCTCTTAACGTCAAAATGACGTTGCTTGGTGATCGCGACAACTGGTAATGTTGGCGAAACGGCCATCAACCACCGCGGTTGTCGTGATTTGCGACTACTTTGCTTCAAAGCTGCGAAACGCAAGGCCAGATGGAAGGAACGAAGCCGCCTAATTTATGATTAAGGACATCTTAGCGAATTATCAGGCCTTTCACTATAGGAGTCATCCTAAAACGATATCATAGGAAAAATAAGAAACAACCTCACCGGTGGACTGGCTCTTAAGAGCAAGTTCAATAATATAGCTAGATGTTGGCTATAAAAAAATATCATGTCAGCTATAACCATCCCTATAGCTCACTTATACAATAGTTAGTTATAAAAGTTTACTATTTAATTAATATAGGCCACATTTCACAACCTACCTAGGAGCATGTGGTAGAGCTGGCTCTTAACTTACAGCCCTCTTACAATCTCTCTCCTCTTCTCTCTCCTTCAGATCACCAAAACTATGATATTTTATCTCTAATAGCCAGCTGAATGTACGCTATTATACTTGCTATAAGTGTTCTTTCAATTTAACGATTTTTGAGATGATTTTGGAGACACGTATGCATGAGATTGCGCTAGAATTTCTTTTGCCTATGGCTGCTCACAAAAAGCGTATCTTAGCTAAGAGAAAATATAATTAGATACAATTAGCTGGCTATAAAAGATAACATATTATAGTTTTGATGAGGTGAGTAAAGAACTATAAGTTAAAATTCAGCTCTACCACATTCTACTAAGCATTTTATAAGCGTGAAATGTGCGCCATCTATTGATAACGTAGTACACTTTTATAGCTAACTATTGTACATATCAACTATAGTGTTGCCTGTATATGACATGGCACTTGCTTATAGACATCAACATACTATACAATTGAACATGCTCTAAGATACGGAGTATAACAACAATCTCTTATTAACTTTACAATCACATAAGCATTTGCCTATAATACAGTGTGAAGAGCTTTCCATCCCGAAAGGCGTGACAAAATAAATGCACCAGCAATGGTTTCTCTGTTGAACAAAACAAATTATCGATCTAAAAAAATACTACCACCATTCCAAAAAAATAAGGCGTATATTTTTTGAGAAGTCAAATAGTGTTAAGTTTGACAAAAGGTTATTCGAAATATTAGTAATATCTATGATCTAAAATATATACCATTAGGTACATTATGAAACATATATTCACATTGTATATCTACAAAGTATTATAATAATTGATAGTTTTTATAGAAACTTGGTCACACTTGACACCATTTGAATTTTCAAAAAAATTATACACCTTCTTTTCTAGAACGGGCGGATGACAAAAATATCATCAGTTAGGTAGATATATTGCATGTTTTATTTCCACTATGATGAACTATGTTACTTAATCTATTTCACTCAAATGGATTTAGTGTTGGGTTATGGTCATAGAAAACAAAAAATTCCTACGATATGACAACTAAGCACCAAGATCTATCTATCTAGATACAATCAACGGGTCGATATATATTCATAGAGAACTTACACTCGAATAGCGATAAAGCGTTACGAGATTTAATCTCGTGGATGATGTAGTCGTTCACTTGTCGATCTCAAGATCGTGATGAAATCCAGCACCGCAAAGCAGCAGTGCATCCGTGATCACACACATGTTTGGTACCCGACCACCTCCGAGTCCTCGCTCTAGCGAAGCAGCGAAAGAAGCAAATCCTTTCAAAAAAAATCCACCGAAAACATGTACTTCGTTAATCCGAAGCCATGGAGAATATTCTAGAGGGGGAGAGATCCTTCATGAGCAGGTGTGAAGTGAGAGGAGGAGGGTGCCTTTTATAGGGGAAGGGGTGAAGGAAATATGCCCGAGAGGCAATAATAAAGTGGTTATTATCTTATTCCTTGTTTATGATAAATGTTTATTTTGCATGCTATAATTGTATTCATTTGGAAACGTTAATACATGTGTGTATAATAAATAAAAGGAAAGTTCCCAGTTATGCCTCTCTTATAAACTAGCGCGTTGATTAACAAGATGATCAAGGTTTCCTGATCATGGACATTGGATATTGTTAATAACAAGGTCACAACATTAGTTGAATGATGTGATGAACATTTATCCGAAGTATAGCATTACGATCAAAGTCATTGTGTTTATATTGCTATAACATCATACAAAGTAATCCTAGTTCTTAGACCATGAGATCATGTCAATCACTAACACTAGAAGAGTATCTTGATAATATCAAACGTCACACCGTGAAAGGGTGATTATAAAGGTGGGTTCAGTGCTATGAAAGTGTTATGTAGAGGCTCATGGATCAAGAGTGGGATTTGTCCATCCCGATGACGGGTAGATATACTCTGGGCCCTCTCGGTGATATCACATTGGTTAGCTTGCAAGCAAGTGATGTGATCACTAGAATGTTATATCACGGGAACGAGAAAAGAGTACATGTCGGTAATGAGATCAAACTAGGTATGGAGATACCGATGATCGAATCTGGGACATGTAATATATCACGAGACAAATGGATTTAGTTTCTAGCGCTAAAGGTTCTCACGATCACAGAAGTCATCGTTGAATGTGTAGGAGTCAGTATGGATCTCCAGGTCCCGCTTCTGATTATTGATCTGAGAGGGGTCTCGATCATGTCTGCATTATTCGCGAACCATAGGGTGACACAATTAAGGGATACCGACACCATTTGGAACAAATATGATCCAGATAGAGATTTAAGAAAGCGCTGGAATTATTTCAATAGACACCGAAACTGTTTCGCGTGAAATTGCTGAAATTGGTTCTGCATGTAATATTGAAATGTTGCAGGGGGTTTTTATGTGAATGTTTGTTAATTAAAGTAATTAAGAAAATTCTGAATAAAATTAATAAAAGAGTTTTATTAAATGAGAGAGCATTAAATTTGGAGAAATTTAATGCATTTAAAGTGGAGACTTTAAAAGAGAATGTGAAAGGGCAAATTTATGTGGAGGGAGTTACCACCACATGAATGAGGAGGTGAAGGGTCACCCTTGGGGCGCCGGCCATGGGGAGGGGCACCCCCCTCCTCCTATAAAAGCCCCCTCTCACACCTTCACACTCATACCTCCTCGTGAAGGATCTCTCTCCTCCTCTAGTATTTTTCCCCATGGTCTCGAATTAGCAAGATACATGTTCCCGGTGGCTTTATCTGGAAAGGAGTTGCTGCTTCCGTCTCTTTGCTAGAGCGAAGGACGGAGGTTGTCGGGGTACCGGACGTGTGTGCGATCACGGATGCACCGCTGCTTTGCGGTGCTGGACTTGGTGGTGATGGACTTGCTGGAGCTAGATCTGATGGACGTGCTGGAGCCGGACCTGCTGGACTTCATCACGATCTTGAGATCGGCAAGTGTATGACTACATCATCCATGAGTTCCATCTCGTTAACCAAGCTTTGTTGTCTTCGAGGGTAAGTTCTCTATGGATGTATATCCACCCGTTGCTTGTATCTAGTAGATAGATCTTGGCGTATAGTTCCCATCGTAGGAAAATTTTGTTTACTATGCTGCGAACCCTTCAGTGGTATCAGAGCCTGATCTATGCGTAGGTGCTTTGCACGGGTAGAACACATGAGAGTATGTGGGCGATGATGATCATGTTATTGCTTCTTTCATGTATTTTGGATATTGGTGGCATAGTGGGATGAAGCGGCTCAGACCAACTTTACATGTCATCGCACATGAGACCGGTTCCACGACTGACATGCAACTAGTTTTGCATAAGTGGCTGGCTGGTGTCTGTCTCTCCTACTATAGTCAATATCTGATTTACAACGAGTTGCTAATAACTTAGTTATCATCGTTGTTGTTCCATGTTCGTAGGTAAGACTGGTTCTATCTTCGAAAGCCCTAAGCCACGTAAAAACTTGCAATTGATAAATTAGAGACATCTAGTTTAGATCGTTGCTAGACTAGTGTCATGATATGGTAATTATTGTAAGTTGATGTATAGTTGATACTCTTACAACACACTTAATGTGTAAGTTCCATAGACCTTGACCTTACACACAAAGGAATGATAGAGATCATACCACGATGAATATGATGGTGATCAAATGCATGGACCATATCATCCCACTTTACACATATGATGTTTGCATCTTTTATTGCTTGTTTGGCATTTTAGTAGCATTATAAGATGATCCCTCATTTAAATATCAAGATAAAATGTGTTCTTCCTTAAGACTGCACCATTCTATGGATCGTGTTTCGAGACATCAAGTGATGATCAGGTGTACTCGACTCTGCACTTTGATACAACGGGTGTAAGACAGTTTTACACAGGCGAGTACTAAGGTTCTTACTTCGCGAGACTAGCATGTACAAACATGGTCTCGGAACACGGACCGAAAGGTTAAGCATGAGTCATATAGTTGATATGATGTCCATATTGATGCTCGCCTTGGAAGCTACACCGACTCACGTGATGATCGGACTTGGTGTAGTGGATTTGGTTCATGTAATCACCAAAAAGGCACGAGGGATGCCGTTTTTGAGTGGGAGTTCATTTCTAATTTTGATTAGTCAAACCAAATTTGTCATAAACTAAATCAGAGTGAATTTACATAATTTATTATAGTCATTGGCATCTGTTTACTACTGTATGCTTAGTTTTAATTGAGATAATAGAACTATAGAATTCTGGATATTTACTTTACGAACTGGTATCGTATTGTTTTGAATGTCAATTTAAAGTTTTGAAGTCCTATTACAAACTTTCAGCAAACTCTATTTACTCCATGAAGTTTAATAAGCAATATTAAATCAAGAGTAAGAATTCCAATGTTAGTATCTAAAGTATCATGTTTGCCTCCATGATTCTTGATATTCAAAAGTTGTTTCAATATCGAGGTTATCTAGGAGCTTAAATAATTGTTTCAAAAACCATCATGTGTGAAAGATATTGTGATATCTGAAACAATGTTTATGGTTGCAATACGATAAAGTATAATTTAGCAAAATACATGTTCTCATATTGTATGAGAATTTGTGAAGGTTGGAGACGCTAGGCATCCTAATCTACCAAAAAGGTTTTGGGAACTGATATTATACTCACGGTTCATCCTTATAGGCTATAGTAGCTTGATCATGAAGTTGTCATGATAAGGATGAATAGAAGATGTAAGTAAAATATTTACTACACTAAAAGATTACAAAAGAATGGATTTTTGAAAGAATTCCAAACATTTGATGATGGTGATCCACTTTAAAGTGCAAGTCCAAAGGAATTAGTATTTGACTATACACGCTTTGTACTATGTGTCATGTGAATGACACCACTATTGATATTGATAGATCTTTTAAAAGGAAAAGGAATTGCTAAAAGAGAATCTATAAAATATTTGGCAGAAAAGAAAAAGTTGGAAATGTCCAGCTTAGGTATATAGAAGATATACATGTTATGGTTGTATTCCTTGCTTGTTAAACAATGTGGTTCTTAGGTATTGGATACCGAATTGGTTGGTATGAAGCGTCGTATAGGACAACACAATTCATGGACTACAATGGCCTAAGTAACTGGCAACAGAATAAGTGATGATGTTCATCAAAAACAAATAAAGTGTTATTGTGTTTTTCGTTGTCGTCAAACCTAGCCTTCAAGATTTGTTTTAATAATGGTTGTTTTGTTCCGGTATTACAAGAAAAATGGTTGTTCAAATAATTACCGTATTCCATAAAGGATGGATGAACTTTCACAAGTCTAGTGGGAGAAATCACATCCATAAACACTATTGCTAAAATGTCGCAAGACAAATGATTGAAAGATCACTTATGAAGTGACATCGCTGTTTAAATTATATTGGAAAGAAAACATGAAGAAACTCCATGTTGATGGATTTTTGGAGTCTTTGATTTTGATCAACTGACGCGTGTGAGACTTTCCTTGAGATAATTGAAACTCCGTCCATAGACCAAAGAGGAACAAATGACTAGCTTATTGGAAATTATGCATGCTGATGTGCATAATCCATTATGTGTAACCAAATGCGAGGGATTTTTTTTGCTTCATATGCTTTGTCTAGAAATTTGAGTGAATATATTTATGTATTTACTTAACAAGGAAGAAGTATGAAACATTTGAAAATTGTTCAAAGAATTTCAAGATGAAGTGGAAAATCATTGTAAAATAAAATAAAGAGTTTATGATTCGATCATAAAGGAAGATATTTGAGTTACATGCTTAGCAAAACACCTAAGATTTGAGAAATTGTTCCATGATTTGTGTTTCCCGATAAACCATAGGAGTATGGCATATTTGAGAGATGAAATCAAACCATGTTTGACATGGTAAGATCAAAGGTGTCATTTATAAAACTGCCATTATGTTTTAAGGACTAAAGCTTTAGAGACTACCGCTTTTACACTGAAAAGAGCACCATCGTGATCCGTTGAAATGACACCATATGAGTTATGGTTTGGGATAAAACCCGAATTGTCTTTTCTTAAATTTTGGTATGCTATGCATAAGTAAAATGTTTACAACCAAAGTAGGATAAGCACATCTTTGTAGGTTATCCCAAAGAATTTGTTGGGAATTCCTCCATAACACCGAGGACAAAAGAGTTTGTCGCTTGGAACGTCAAGTTTCTTGAGAAGAAATTTTTTGCGAAAAGTTAAGTGGGAGGACAATAGAACTTGGATAAGGTTGTTGAACCTTAGCTATATGTGCTAAGTAGAGCAGCACCGGAAAGTGTCCCGGTGGCGGCCACAATGCTCATGGCTCCCGTGATTACAAAGGTTGTGATCTCGAAGCTTAGAGTTCCTATTGAACCGTGTGGGTCGGTATGAATCAAATAGTGTGATTTGATAAACAAGTCGTTATTGTTTTGACAACGATGAACCGACTACATGCAAAGAAGCGATGATGGGCCCTGAGTCCATAAAATGACTAGAAGTCATAGAATCCATGATAGTATCCATACACGAGAAATCAAGTTTCTGAACTTGGAAGACCCTCTGAAAAGGCGTGAAGCCTATCGGTCGTGTTTGGATCTATAAAGAAATAGACATGGATGTTTAACATCTATGAAATAGTCGACATGTCAGAAAGAAGTTTACGACAATGTTCAAGGAGTTGACCATGACAAGATTTGATCTTTCATGGCGATATTTAGTCTTGACGGATTAACGTAACAACCACTACATATAATTTGGTGTATGGTAGTTGAACAAACAAAACAATGTTCTTCTAATAGAATGGTTACCTAGGACGTGTACACGACACGGTCCGAAGGGTTTTGTTAATTCAAATGGTGCTAAAAGGGCATGCAAACTTCAATAGTTGAAGTGAGCATAGCAGAGTTGGAATCTTCACCATGATGAAAATGTTAAAGGAGTTTAATTTCATCGGAGACGATGACGATGCTTGCATTTGCAAGAAATTAAGTGGGTGCGCTGATACAAATTTCCAATACATTATGCAGAGTACATATTGTTGATTGGAAATGATGTATCTTTTATTGACGCAAGTTAAGAATTTCATTAAAATAGGATTTCGATGAAAGACTTGGGTAAAACCGGAATATTTGGCATCAATGTCTATATGGATAGATTGAGGCGCTGATATGATTGTGCCAGACGTACATATATGAGATATTGAAAGGGTTCAATATGGAAACAACAACAAATGTTATTGCTGCATGGAAAGGATTGTATCAAGATTCAAGTGTTTTAACACTTGGTGAGTAAAATCACATGAAGATTTTGACCGATTATACCGTGATATGTATATATCCAGATATGTCCTATGCTCTAAATGTTATGAGCACATACCAGAATGATTCATAAGATGATCATTGGACGATAGTAAAGATATTCTTGTGATATTTGGTAGAACTAATAATATATCATGTATAAGTGACAAATAGTTAAAGGTAGTTAATTGTAAAGTGTTACATTGATACTAGTTTTGTCACAAGATACAAATTAAAATTTATCTCAATTTAGACTATGGGTGGCACAATGTAATGGAAAGGATGTTCCATGATAGATTTGGATGAGTTCCAAAGTTGAGACATTGTGATGGATACTACACAAAAGGCTAAGTATATGACTGCTATAGTAGCAGCAAAGGAGGGCATTTGTGTTAAGTAGTTTGTTATCAAACTAGGTGTGGTTCAAAGTGGACTAATACTATGAAGATATATTGTATGACAATAATATCAACATATTTTAACCTGAACGAACTAAAGGTCTCACCAAAGGACCAAATTTATACAATGCCATCCCATTTGAGAATGAGTGATGCGTAGAGACGTAAAGACATGCAAATACACAAGGACCTGAAACTGTCAGATTCGGAGATTATGTTAACCACTAGCAATCGCATATATGCAACACCAGAAAGCCATAGGTGTTCAATACGCAAAGTATTTCAAACTAGATTATTGACTCTAGTGCAAGTGGGAGACTAAAGGGAATATGCCCGAGAGACAATAATAAAGTGGTTATTATCTTATTCCTTGTTTATGATAAATGTTTATTTTGCATGCTATAATTGTATTAATTTGGAAATGTTAATACATATGTGTTTAATAAACAAAAGGAAAGTTCCTAGTTATGCCTCTCTTATAAACTAGCTCATTGATTAACAAGATGATCAAGGTTTCCTGATCATGGATATTGGATGTTGTTAATAACGAGGTCACAACATTAGTTGAATGATGTGATGAACATTCATCCGAAGTATAGCATTACGATCAAAGTCATTGTGTTTATATTGCTATAACATCATACGAAGTAATTCTAGTCCTTAGACCATGATATCATGTCAATCATTAACACTAGAAGAGTATCTTGATAACATCAAACGTCACACCGTGAAAGGGTGATTATAAAGGTGGGTTTAGTGATACGAGAGTGTTATGTAGAGGCTCATGGATCAAGAGTAGGATTTTTCCATCCCGATGATGGATAGATATACTCTGGGCCCTCTCGGTGATATCACATTGGTTAGCTTGCAAGCAAGTGATGTGATCACTAGAATGTTATATCACGGGAACGAGAAAAGAGTACATGTCAGTAACGAGATCAAACTAGGTATGAAGATACCGTTGATAGAATCTCGTACATGTAATATATCGCGAGACAAAGGGATTTAGTTACTAGCGTTAAAGGTTCTCACGATCACAGAAGTCATCGTTGAATGTGCAGGAGTCAGTATGGATCTCCAGGTCCCGCTTCTGATTATTGATCTGAGAGGGGTCTCGATCATGTCTGCATTATTCGCGAACCATAGGGTGACACAATTAAGGGATACCGACACCATTTGGAGCAAATATGATCCAGATAGAGATTTAAGAAAGCACTGGAATTATTTCAATAGACACCGAAACTGTTTCGCGTGAAATTGCTGAAATTGGTTCTGCATGTAATATTGAAATGTTGCAGGGGGTTTTTATGTGAATGTTTGTTAATTAAAGTAATTAAGAAAATTCTGAATAAAATTAATAAAAGAGTTTTATTAAATGAGAGAGCATTAAATTTGGAGAAATTTAATGCATTTAAAGTGGAGACTTTAAAAGAGAATATGAAGGGGCAAATTTATGTGGAGGGAGTTACCACCACATGAATGAGGAGGTGTAGGGTCACCCCTTTGGGCGCCATCCATGGGGAGCGGGACCCCCCTCCTCCTATAAAAGGCCCCCTCTCACACCTTCACACTCACACCTCCTCATGAAGGATCTCTCTCCCCCTCTAGTATTTTTCCCCATGGTCTCAGATTAGCGAGATACATGTTCCCGGTGGCTTTATCTGGAAAGGAGTTGCTACTTCCGCTGCTTTTCTAGAGCGAGGGACAGAGGTTGTCGAGGTACCGGACGTGTGTGCGATCACGGGAGCACCGTTGCTTTGCGGTGCTGGACTTGGTGGTGATGGACTTGCTGGAGCTAGATCTGATGGACATGCTGGAGCCGGACCTGCTGGACTTCATCATGATCTTGAGATCGTCAAGTGTACGACTACATCATCCACAAGTTCCATCTCGTTAACAAAGCTTTGTTGTCTTCGAGGGTAAGTTATCTATGGATGTATATCCACATGTTGCTTGTATCTAGTAGATAGATCTTGCCGTATAGTTCCCATCGTAGGAAAATTTTGTTTTCTATGCTGTGAACCCTTCAAGGGGGCAGCCCTTCCCATGGCCGGTGGCCAAGGTGGTGCCCCCACCTCTCCCTTCATTCATGTGGGTGGAGGTTCCACTCACATAAAAACCTCCCACTCAAATTTCTGCTCACATGCATTAGTTTTTCACAAAAATTAATGTATCTCATATTTAACAAAACTCTTTTATTTATTTTATTCAGGATTTGGTTAATTACTTTAATTAAAAAATATTCACATAAAACCAATTTTATCAATTTGACCAATTTCAGTAATTTGACCAGAAACAATTTCGGTGTTTATCAAAATAATTCCAATGCTTTCATAATCTTCCTATGGTATCATATTTGCTTCAAATGGTGTAAGTATCCCTTAAATGTGTCACCCTATAGTTCGTGAATAATGTAGACATGATCGAGACCCCTCTTCGATTAATAATTAGCAGCGGTACCTGAAGATCCGTACTGACTCCCACACATTCAACGATTACTCTAGTGATCATGAGAACCTTTAACATTGTAACTAAATCCCTTTGTCTCGTGATATATTACATGTCCAAAATTCGATCATCAGTATTGTAACTACCTCGGTGAATTACGCTCTTAGTTACATGTCTGGATGAGCGAAAGTGGTTAAAATAGTATGGTGGGGCCCGTGACCACTCACGGTAGACCTTTCGGCCGTCCTAACCACTTTCAGAGCATCGGGACAAGAACGAGCGGCGTAATCGGCAGGCGAAGGGATCAACTACATACACAAGTGAGCATGTATGCAAGCCACATACAACAGTCCTCAGAGCCATTCCATCTAAAAGAAATAGAGAATATTGCAACGCCATACGGCAAGATTCAAATATCCTGGATAGAGATAATATTTTAGGATAGCTCCTCATACATCAAACATTAGAGTATCAGGCGGAAGCGGAAAAAAAGATCCGAGTACGGATAAGAAGCAAATCGGCATGAGATGCCACATAAATAAACACATCCCGCCCACAGATCTCACGGATCCACGTTCCCGGAATCTCTACACCGAGTGATCGTTGCCAACATCATCCGTCTCCTCCACCGAGTATCCTTCTTGCGAGTACACCTGTTCATCTGAATCAAACAATTTATCGTGTGAGACCCTAGGGGTACTCAGCAAGTCCTTATGCCTCTAAAGGTGACACAACCTGGGGTGACGCAATTGCAGCAAAAGATAATAACTAACAAGTCTAAAGATACTCTCTAACCATCCGCCTAACCAATGATAGACGGATGTCCGTGAATAAAGAACACAGTTATAACATTATGATTAACGGATCCATCCTCCTCCTCGCTTACCAACGAGGAAGCGGACGAACAACCCCCATCCGTTGGCAGTTTTATTAACCATTCCATGAGTATTGCACTATGTACTAGTCAGGTACTTAGTCAATTTAAAAGCGGTACTTTAGTTAGACTTGTCTATGATCGAGAAACTGTGCTCCAAGTCGTCCATAACCGTGGACACGGCTTTCAGAAAGTTTTACCCTGCAGGGATGCACAAATAGCAACACACACTCGATCAACCTCGGAAAAACCAACTCAAAACCCAACGAGGCATTCATGACAAAGCGATCACAGGGTTCAGAAATATTTCAGGGGGGCACCCCATTAAGCTACCCGCAACGAAGTTGGCCGGCTCCGAGACGGACCCAAGGTTTGTGTCAATGGCTGTAAACGACTGGGAACCCGAAAGTGTGACTGGGCTTGTCGATACCGCGAAAACATTCCACGATCCAAAACAGTACAGGTGCTCCACGCACAATCTTAATAAAGCAGTAACATGGCATAAGTACAGGATAGTAATAAAGCCCCAAACTACTCGTGGCCCCAAGAAATTAGAATGAATCAAGCTCTGGCTCAGGGGGGTCCATAAGGCCTCCCGGATGTGGATAGTACGAATAGTCAAGGAACAGGAATCAAGTACTCGGGGTCCTACGGGACACAAGTGAGCATGAAAAACCAAATAGCAGATATTGCTCACCGGTGCCTCTTTCATTAGTTATCCCATTACTACTCAGGTTAAGTTGTTTAGGTACCTCCTTATTCATGAGACACTCACATACCCTACACATGCTTTTCTACGACTCGCATGGCTCAAACAACTCCTGTAGTAATGGCTCATGGGATGGAGGAACAAGCTTCGGTGGGGTTTTAAAGTAAAGGCTATGCAGTACTCGAGATTCAATTTAATGCAATCGCGACTCAGTGATGCAAGAATAAGATAGAGGCAATAGGTACTATATGTATGCAAGCATGTGGTAGTGCTTGCCTGGTAGCTCAGTTGAAGCGAGAGATGGATCTGGATAGAACTCCTGTGATTCCTGATAATTCTCCTGTTGGGCGTCTATTCGAAGAAGAACCAAACAAACAAGGGCCAACATAAATAAAGTGTACACGCATATGAATTAAAATGCGACAAGCAAACAAGCATGCCATGATGAATGATGCACAATTTACATGGCATTAAAGTAGCATGGCAAGGGTGAGGTGTGGTTACAAGAGTAAAGCATTTTATTAATTATTTAGCCAAGTTTTATTGCCATAAACAGTTCTGATTTTTAATAATGACATGTTGCATGCTTCAATTCAGACCAAGGAATGCATAGATAGAACGGGCTCGTCGCGCTGATCGATTTAGACATATTATTTGTTGAATTTGGAGTTATAGATTTAAAGTTATTAATTTATTAGAAAAGGGCATTTTATTGTAATTTTAATCATCTCGAAATTTTAAAGTGTTCAAACATTATTTTGAATAGCATATTTGAATTCCTCACATTTTTCTGATTCAAAAACATATATCATTTGAGTTATTTAGACTTATAATTTAAAAGTTATGTAAAACAGATTAAAACATATTTAAACATTTCTGAATTTGTTTTATTAAAACAGATAAACAGGCACACTTTTAATACTCAGCCGGACTTAGCCACAGTCACTGACATGCGGGCCCAAAACCGGCGCGGCGCTGAGTTGGCGAAACGGCACAACGGCCCTTTACGTACGCGGGGCTTGCTAACCAGTGAGGCTGACAGGTGGGGCTGGGTGATGATGGGGCCACACGCGTGCGTCGCCACCCTGGAGGCGACACGTGGTCGATCTGAGGCCCGCGCGGTGGAGAACAGGGAAACTACCGGTGCCTTTTTGCAAAATCTCACAGGGACTGACTCGTGGGGTTGCTGGGGCTGCGAAGGACCTAGGCGTGATCGACAAAAGTTGCAGGGGGGGTTTTCGGGAAAACGTCGCCCGTGCCCTGAACTGAATCTGACGCCTGCTCTCTGAACCGCGACGACAACCCTACGGCGTCGGCGAGTTCCGGCGAGGCTGGCGTCGGCGTTACGGCGAATCTCGCGTTGCCTCCAAAACAAAACGAGGAGAGGAGATCACTAGCTACGGATCTTGTTTAGGAAGGATCGTCGGCGGCGGGCTATACCGGACGGAGGGCCTCGAGGAGAAAGGGGGGGTGCACGGCCTAGGTCTGCTCGTCGGCGGGGCACCTCACCAGCGAGGGTCAAATTCGGGCGGCGCTTGGCACGCGGAGGGGAGGAAACGGGAGAGGAACGAGGGGGTGCTCACCTTGTCTGATTCCCCAGGGAATCAGAGGACGGGACGGCCAGAGCGGAGGGGGACGACGAGGTCGCGGCGGTGGTGCTCGGTTCACTGGCGAGGGGGCGGGTACGAGCGGGTCCGGCCTCTCCTAGCAGGCGGAAACGACGCCACGGTCTGCAGCGGTGCTCCCCGGTGAGTCCTCGGTCACCAGCTAGGACGGAAACGGCGTCGTGGAGCTCTGACTGGCGACGAGCATGGTACGGCGGAGAAGAGGGAGAGGGGAAACGGATAAGGGAGCTAGGGTTCGAGAACAGGCGTGGCTCGGCGCGAGGATAAGAAGGAGAGGAGATGGCATACGGGAGGCGCGTGAGCTGACGCGGCAGACAGCGGAGACGGCCACCTGTTCGCTTCCGTCAGAGCAGAGGAGAGAGGCGGGCGACGGAGAAGAGGAACAGGGGGAAGACGGCGTGACGGCGAAGGGGTACGGGCCAGGGGAAAAGGAGGGCGGCCCAGGAGGGAAGCAGAGGTGGGCCGGAGCTGCTGCTGGGCCGCGTCCAGGTAGGGGGCTGCTGCTGGGCTCTCTCTTTATCTCGTTTTCCTTTTTATTTAATTAACTGTTTTGTTTTTGTTTTGTTGCAGATTCAAACCAGCCCAAAAATAACCCTTTTTGGAAGTTGTTGCAAATTTGATTTAAAAGGGAAAAGAGATGGCTATGGAGTGAGGTGAGGCTTAGTGGTTGAGCACAAGTTGATGGTGAGGAAACAATACAAGAGAGAGAGAGAGGGAGAGGGTTTTTAAAATCAAAGGAAAAATCGCACATGATCATGCCTGATGGGGAAAAGGTTTTGTTGGGAACATGGGGATGGTGGAGAGATAGAGATGGTTCCACAAAGAAAAATCCACTAAAACAAAGAGAAAAACAAAAGAGCTAAAGATGGTGATACTCTTGCATGGCCCATGCAGAGAAGAGGGAGAGGGGAAATAGAGAAGAGAGCTAGGGTTCGAGAATAGGCGCGGCTCGCGCGAGGATAAGGAGGGGAGATGGTGTACGGGAAGCGTGAGCTGGTGCGGCAGACGGCGGAGACGGCCACCTGCTCGCTTCCGTCAGAGCAGAGGAGAGAGGCGGGCGACGGAGAAGAGGATCAGGGGGAAGACGGCGTGACGGCGAAGGGGTACGGGCCAGGGGAAAAGGAGGGCGGCCCAGGAGGGAAGCAGAGGTGGGCCGGAGCTGCTGCTGGTCCGCGTCCAGGTAGGGGGCTGCTGCTGGGCTCTCTCTTTATCTCGTTTTCCTTTTTATTTAATTAACTGTTTTGTTTTTGTTTTGTTGCAGATTAAAACCAGCCCAAAAATAACCCTTTTTGGAAGTTGTTGCAAATTTGATGTAAAAGGGAAAAGAGATGGCTATGGAGTGAGGTGAGGCTTAGTGGTTGAGAAAAAGTTGATGTTGAGGAAACAATACAAGAGAGAGAGAGAGAGAGAGGGGGGAGAGGGTTTTTAAAATCAAAGGAAAAATCCCACATGATCATGCCTGATGGGGAAAAGGTTTTGTTGGGAACATGGGGGTGGTGGAGAGATAGAGATGATTCCACAAAGAAGAATCCACTAAAACAAAGAGAAAAACAAAAGAGCTAAAGATGGTGATACTCTTGCATGGCCCATGCATAATAATTAATTGCCATGTTTTATTCTTGTGAAAACAATATTAAATAACATGGCATTATTCTTATGCATTCCAAAATATGGATCTAGCCAAGCCAAAAGAATAGATTTGGATCCCTCCCAACTCACATGAGCTAGATGAAAAGCAAAATAAAAACTCATGGGTAATTAATAATAAGGTGTTGACAAAGAAAGGTGGTGGAGTGGAATAAAAGATATGCCCCCAACTCAATTTGGGCACCAAGCATTTATCAAGAATCAAATACAATTTAACAAGAGCCAAATACAATTAATAATGCATATGAGAGAAGAACCAAATGGAAAAGGTTTTATATGATGCTCAAAGGCAAGGTGGCATGATGACATGAGCATGGCATAATTATGATGCAACAATTATATGTAGGAAGTAGCCATTATATTACTAAACCATGTAGCATTGCAATTGTTAGACAATTGGGATGCTACAACTCTCCCCCACTAAACAGGAATCTCGCCCCGAGATTCTAGGAAGAAGAAGAAGACTCAAAGAGGGTAGGATACTTGGCACGGAGCTCATCTTCACGTTCCCAAGTGGCTTCATCAACGGAATGGTGCGACCATTGCACCTTGCAGAACTTGATGGACTTGTTGCGAGTCCTTCTTTCTGCGACTTCCAGAATTTTTATGGGGTGTTCTTGATAAGACAGATCTTCTTGGAGGTTGATGAGTTCATGGTCCATGGTCCTGCCGGGATCCTTGAAGCACTTCTTGAGTTGAGAGATATGGAAAACATCATGGACCTTGAGTTTTTCAGGGAGCTCAAGAGCATAAGCAACTTCTCCTCTTCTTCCACGTATTTTGAAAGGACCGATGTATCTAGGAGCCAGCTTTCCTTTGATACCAAAGTGGTGCGTGCCTCTCATGGGAGTGACACGAAGATAAACGAGATCACCAGGGACATACTCCATGTCCGTGTGCTTTCTGTCATAATTGCTCTTCTGGCGACTTTGAGCAATCTTCAGATTTTCAAGAATGATGTGAACCTTCTCCTCCGCTTGAGTTACAATGTTGGGGCCAAACAATGTTCTTTCTCCTGTGCCCGACCAACCAATCAGAGTTCTGCAATTGCGACCATAGAGAACCTTAAATGGTGCCATCTTTAGACTTTTTTGGAAGCTGTTGTTGTAAGAGAATTCAGCATAAGGAACGCATTCTTCCCACTTCATGCCGAAAGAGATAACGCAAGCACGGAGCATATCTTCTAGAATCTGATTGATCCTTTCAACTTGTCCTTGCGACTGAGGGTGGTAAGCTGTTCTGAAGTTCAATTTTGTTCCCAAAGCATTTTGGAAACTTCCCCAGAACTTGGAAGTGAAGATGCTTCCACGGTCTGAACTGATCTCAAGAGGAACTCCATACAGAGAGACAATTCTGTTGATATAGAGCTCAGCCAACTGAATTGCAGAAATTGTTTCTTTGACTCGAAAGAAGTGAGCTACTTTGGAAAGCCTTTCGATGACAACAAAGATTGCATTGTTGCCCTTCTGCGACCTTGGAAAAACAGTGATGAAGTCCATCTCTACTTTCTCCCATTTCCATTCCAGAGGCTTCAATGGCTGTAGAAGACCGGAAGGTTTTTGATGGACAGCTTTAACTCTGCGACAGACATCACACTCCGAGACATACTTGGCACAATATCGTTTCAACCCAGGCCACCAATACTGTGTTTTCAAGTCCATGTACATCTTAGTGCTGCCAGGGTGGATAGAAAGAACAGAATCATGCGCCTCCTTAAGAACTTGCTCTCTTAAACCCGGGTAGTTCGGAACAAACATCCGGTGTTCAAAGAAAAGAGTGCCTTGGTCGTCAACGTGGAAAGACTCATACTTCGGAAGATGAATGTTGGAGATGATCTTTTTAGTATAAGGATCACCAAGTTGAATAGAGCGAACTGTTTCTTCCAAGAGCGGTGTTGCCAGAAGGTTCAGAAGATACCCTTGATCCACAATTTCAAGGTTGAGCTTGCGGAATTCCTCGCACAAGAGGGGCTGTTGTTCTTCCACCATGAGATTGTTGACATAAGCTTTTCGGCTGAGGGCATCAGCCATGACATTAGCTTTGCCCAGAGTGTAGTTGATGGTCAAATCGAAATCATTGATTACTTCAATCCACCTCCTCTGACGAAGGTTGAGATCAGGCTGTGTGAATATATACTTCAGACTCTTGTGATCCGAAAATATCTCACAACGGTTGCCAAGCAAGTAATGCCTCCATACTTTCAAAGCAAAGACAACTGCTGCGAGTTCGAGGTCATGTGTAGGATAGTTGATCTCATGCGTCTTCAACTGCCGAGAGGCATAAGCAACAACTTGTTTTTCTTGCATAAGAACCGCACCCAATCCTTGCAATGAGGCGTCACAGAATATCTAGAAAGGCGCTGATGTATCTGGAGGAACCAAGACTGGTGTGGAAGTGAGCTTCTCTTTGAGTGTTTCAAATCTTGCTTGACATGCAGGAGTCCAAAGGTATTTCTTGCCTTTCTTGAGGAGATCGGTAAGAGGCTTCGCAATCTTCAAGAAGTTTTGAACGAAGCGACGACAGTAACTAGCCAAACCAAGGAAACTCCGGACTTCTTTGACATTTATGGGTGGAAGCGAGTCCATAATTGTCTTAACAGTTTCTGGGTTGACTGCAATGCCCTTGGCAGAGATGACGTGACCAAGGTAGGTGACTTGAGGTAGCCAGAATTCACACTTGGAGAACTTTGCATACAGGCGGTTCTCACGAAGCTTGTTTAGGACACACCGAAGGTGTTCTTCATGTTCTTCTTTTGACTTAGAATAGACTAGAATGTCATCCAGATAGACCACAACGAACTTATCAAGATACTCCATGAAAACCGAGTTCATAAACCTCGAGAAGGTGGCAGGTGCATTGGTGAGACCAAAAGACATGACCGTGTACTCGTACATGCCATAACGGGTGGTGAAAGCTGTTTTAGGAACATCTTCCTTGCGAATCTTGATTTGATGATATCCACTTCTCAAACCAAGTTTAGAGAATACCACAGCTCCAGCTAGCTGATCGAAGAGATCATTAATCCGCGGAAGGGGATATTTATTTTTGATGGTTTTAGCATTGAGTGCCCGATAGTCAACACAAAGTCTATCAGTCTTGTCTCGCTTCTTCACGAAGATGGTTGGGCTACCCCAAGAAGAAGTACTGTGCTTAATGAAACCCAACTTCTCTTGTTCATCCAGCTGGCATTTGAGTTCAGCCAACTCAGCAGGACCCATTTTATAAGGCCGCTTGGAGATAGGAGCGGTACCAGGTTCAAGTTCAATGACAAACTCGACCTCACGATCAGGAGGCATCCCCGGTAACTCTTCAGGAAAAACATCTGGAAACTCACAGACTACCGGAACACTCTGAATACCTTCCATAGCATCATCATTCAGAGCCGCCAAAGAGTAAAGCTGAATTGCAGGAGTCAGACTTGGAGGATAGACTATATGGCCTTCAGGAATTTTCAGAGAAACCGAACGTTCAGCACAATCAATCACAGCTGCATTTGTTGTTAACCAATCCATGCCCAAGATGACATCAATGTCAGAGTTGCCCAGAATAATTAGGGAAGCCGGAAACGAAGAGCCACCAATCTCAATTTGATTGCCATGGCTGATTTTGGTAGATAAGAATCTTGCCCCAGGAGAAAGAACCATTAACTTTTTATCCAGCTGGTCTATAACAAGCTCATGCTCATTTGCAAATTTGCGAGACACAAAAAAATGCGATGCACCAGAATCAAATAAAACTCGTGCAGGAACTGAGTTAACAGGAAGCATACCCATGACAACTCCAGGTGCATGCTCAACTTGAGCGACGTTGACACAGTTGGCACGAGCAACCATAGACCCAGGCTTGGTGTTGATGTTGAGAGCCCGAGGTGGAGGTGCACGAACCATAGGAGAACTTGCCGCAGGTCTTGGAGGTGGTGGTGGAAGAGCTTTGTTGTTCATTGGACAACACTAGTGCTGATGCCCAGTGTTTCCACAAGTGTAGCAAGCACCAGGTGGACGTGGAGCAACATAGCCAGGGACTCTGCCAGGCGCTCCAGGGTAGTTGTGGTTGTAGCCCCTAGGAGCCGCAGTGAAGGAGTTTGGTGGCCTTGCTGCGTAGCTTGACGGTCTTGGTGGAGCCGAGAGCGACGGTGGGGTGTTAGGAACCCAGACACGACGCTTAGAAGGAGCTGTCATAGCAGAAGAGTTTGCTGCATCGCGGCTGTGTTTCTTTGACTCCTCAAACACTTGCCTACTTGCTTCTTCCTGCAGAGCTGTATGTTGGAGTTCCAGAATAGACGTCGGCCTTGCATGAGTGATTGCATATTTGGATGCATTGAGTCCTTTCCTAAACCTCTTTTGCTTCTTCTTGTCATCAGAGATCTCATCGCCACCATACCGAGAAAGGTTCATGAAGTTTCTGATGTAGGTATTGACATTGTCAGTGCCCTGCTTGAGGTTGAGAAACACTTCCTTCATCCTTTCCATGACAATTTCTGACAGATATTGCTCTTTGAAAGCCGCAGTGAATTGCTCCCAAGTAGGCTGAAAACCAGAGAGGTCTGCCTTGAGGTAATTTTCCCACCACAGAGCTGCATCTCCCTTCAGAAGGTGAGTGGCACATTTGACGCATTCTTGCTCGGGAACATCCGCAGTCATCAGCAACCTTGACACTTCACGCAGCCAATCATCCGCATCAAGTGGCTGATCAGACACCTCAAATTGGCGTGGGTTGAACTTGAGAAAACTCTTGATGTCTCCTCGCTTGGGAGGTGGAGGTAGCGGAACAAACTCATTCCTCCTCACGCTTTCTTCGAAGCGCGGCTGGTTTTGCTGCATAGTGCCCAAGGCATTTGCAATACTTGCCAAAGCAACCCCCAGTTCAGGTGGTATGTCCTCCTCAGAACGGCGTGGTGGTGCCATCCTGTGATTGATATAAAACACAAGTCAGTACTATAATGGAGAATGATAATAATCCAAAATAGTACCAAAATGGAATTAACCAAGATTAAAGGATACAATTCACTGAGATGATATTAAAATATCACAAAGTTCAAGGCACCTAGAAGATATTAAGCATAACGCACATGACTGAACAAGGAGTGTGGTACACAAACTAACAAAGAAAAAATTTCCGCAAATTTCGGCATTAAAATACCACTATATGCGCAAAACCACTTAACGAATCAAGATTAGTAACTATACTAGTTCCATATACAAGAGCAAATGATAAAAGTAGTGGTATGGTCGCGACTCCATCCCGCACTCAAATCATTACTCCGCACATAAATCAGTAAAACACATATCCCAACACCTTCTTCTTAAGATGAACCTAAAGATTATTAACTACAGAAACGAACACCCCAAACAAGATAACGTCAGATAACAAAGAGTAAGACAGGTCACACCGGTATACAACGAATCAGATAGATCGCGTCAGTTTACAAAGGCCTGTCGGCATGGAATGTACCAACAGTTGATAACCAAAAGGCAGATAGCGATAACATTTGGATGCAACAGATAGACAAGGAATTCACACACACACAGACACACACACACACAACCTATGGTACTACGGAACCCAGAACATGTGAATCCTAGTTTGAATTTTAAGAAGAGGATTGAAAACGTTACACTTCCTTACCAGAAAAAGGGTGGGTGGATGGGTAAGAAAAAAATAGAAGCAGTCCTACTCTCACGTTTGTTTTTCCCTAATATACATAGCTACCAAAAATATTTGCTAGACTGACAACGACCATTTTGGCTGAGACCCTGAAGGGCGGGATGGCTCTGATACTAATTGTAACTACCTTGGTGAATTACGCTCTTAGTTACACGCCTGGATGAGCGAAAGTGGTTAAAATAGTACGGTGGGGCCCGGGGCCACTCACGGTAGACCTTTCAGCCGTCCTAACCACTTTCAAAGCATCGGAACAAGAACGAGCGGCATAATCGGCAGGCGAAGGGATCAACTATATACACAAGTGAGTATGTATACAAGCCACATACAACAGTCCTCAGAGCCATTCCATCTAAAAGAAATAGAAAATATTGCAACGCCATACGGCAAGATTCAAATATCCTGGATAAAGATAATATTTTAGGATAGCTCCTCATACATCAAACATCAGAGTATCAGGCGGAAGCGGAAAACAAGATCCAAGTACGGATAAGAAGCAAATCGGCATGAGATGCCACATAAATAAACACATCCCGCCCACAGATCTCACGGATCCCCGTTCCCGGAATCTCTACACCGAGTGATCGTTGCCAACATCATCCGTCTCCTCCACCCAGTATCCTTCTTGTGAGTACACCTGTTCATCTGAATCAAACAATTTATCGTGTGAGACCCTAGGGGTACTCAACAAGTCTTTATGCCTCTAAAGGGGACACAACCTGGGGTGACGCAATTGAAGCAAAAGATAATAACTAACAAGTCTAAAGATACTCTCTAACCATCCGCCTAACCAATGATAGACGGATGTTCGTGAATAAAGAACAACAGTTATAACATTATGATTAACGGATCCATCCTCCTCCTCTCTTACCAACGAGGAAGCGGACGAACAGCCCCCATCCGTTGGCAGTTTTATTAACCATTCCATGAGTATTGCACTATGTACTAGTCATGTACTTAGTCAATTTAAAAGCGGTACTTTAGTTAGACTTGTCTATGATCGAGAAACTGTGCTCCAAGTCGTCCATAACCGTGGACACGGCTTTCAGAAAGTTTTACCCTGCAGGGGTGCACAAATAGCAACACACACTCGATCAACCTCGGAAAAACCAACTCAAAACCCAACGAGGCATTCATGACAAAGCGATCACAGGATTCAGAAATATTTCAGGGGGGCACCCCATTAAGCTACCCGCAACGAAGTTGGCCGGCTCCGAGACGGACCCAAGGTTTGTGTCAATGGCTGTAAACGACTGGGAACCCGAAAGTGTGACTGGGCTTGTCGATACCGCGAAAACATTCCACGATCCAAAACAGTACAGGTGCTCCACGCACAATCTTAATAAAGCAGTAACATGGCATAAGTACAGGATAGTAATAAAGCCCCAAACTACTCGTGGCCCCAAGAAATTAGAATGAATCAAGCTCTGGCTCAGGGGGGTCCATAAGGCCTCCCGGATGTGGATAGTACGAGTAGTCAAGGAACAGGAATCAAGTACTCGGGGTCCTACGGGACACAAGTGAGCATGAAAAACCAAATAGCAGATATTGCTCACCGGTGCCTCTTTCATTAGTTATCCCATTACTACTCAGGTTAAGTTGTTTAGGTACCTCCTTATTCATCAGACACTCACATACCCTACACATGCTTTTCTACGACTCGCATGGCTCAAACAACTCCTGTAGTAATGGCTCATGGGATGGAGGAACAAGCTTCGGTGGGGTTTTAAAGTAAAGGCTATGCAGTACTCGAGATTCAATTTAATGCAATCGCGACTCAGTGATGCAAGAATAAGATAGAGGCAATAGGTACTATATGTATGCAAGCATGTGGTAGTGCTTGCCTGGTAGCTCAGTTGAAGCGAGAGATGGATCTGGATAGAACTCCTGTGATTCCTGATAATTCTCCTGCTGGGCGTCTATTCGAAGAAGAACCAAACAAACAAGGGCCAACATAAATAAAGTGTACACGCATATGAATTAAAATGCGACAAGCAAACAAGCATGCCATGATGAATGATGCACAATTTACATGGCATTAAAGTAGCATGGCAAGGGTAAGGTGTGGTTACAAGAGTAAAGCATTTTATTAATTATTTAGCCAAGTTTTATTGCCATAAACAGTTCTGATTTTTAATAATGACATGTTGCATGCTTCAATTCAGACCAAGGAATGCATAGATAGAACGGGCTCGTCGCGCTGATCGATTTAGACATATTATTTGTTGAATTTGGAGTTATAGATTTAAAGTTATTAATTTATTAGAAAAGGGCATTTTATTGTAATTTTAATCATCTCGAAATTTTAAAGTGTTCAAACATTATTTTGAATAGCATATTTGAATTCCTCACATTTTTCTGATTCAAAAACATATATCATTTGAGTTATTTAGACTTATAATTTAAAAGTTATTTAAAACAGATTTAAAACATATTTAAACATTTCTGAATTTGTTTTATTAAAACAGATAAACAGGCACACTTTTAATACTCAGCCGGACTTAGCCACAGTCACTGACATGCGGGCCCAAAACCGGCGCGGCGCTGAGTTGGCGAAACGGCACAACGGCCCTTTACGTACGCGGGGCTTGCTAACCAGTGAGGCTGACTGGTGGGGCTGGGTGATGATGGGGCCACACGCGTGCGTCGCCACCCTGGAGGCGACATGTGGTCGATCTGAGGCCCGCGCGGTGGAGAACAGGGAAACTACCGGTGCCTTTTTGCAAAATCTCACAGGGACTGACTCGTGGGGTTGCTGGGGCTGCGAAGGACCTAGGCGTGATCGACAAAAGTTGCAGGGGGGTTTTCGGGAAAACGTCGCCCGTGCCCTGAACTGAATCTGACGCCTGCTCTCTGAACCGCGACGACAACTCTTTTATTAAATTTATTCAGAATTTTGTTAATTACTTTAATTAACAAACATTCACATATAGCCCCTTGCAATATTTCAATATCACATGCAAAACCACTTTCTGCAATTTCACCCGAAACAATTTCCGGTTTCTATTGAAACAATTCCTGCGCTTTGCAATTCTTTCGTCTGAAACATATGTGCTCCAAAATGGTGTCTGGTAACTCTTAAGTGTGTCACCCTACGGTTCGCGAATAATGCAAACATGATCGAGACCCTTCTCTGATCAATAATCAGCAGTGGGACCTGGAGATCTGTACTGACTCCTACACATTCAACGATGACTTCTGTGATCGTGAGAACCTTTAACGCTTGTAACTAAATCCCTTTGTCTCGCAATATATTACATGTTCGAGATTCGATCATCGGTATCTCCATACCTAGTTTGATATCGTTACCGACATGCACTCTTTTCTCGTTCCCGTGATATAACATTCTAGTGATCACATCACTTGATTGCAAGCTATCTCAATGTGATATCATCGAGAGGGCCCAGAGTATATCTATCCGTCATCGGGATTGACAAATTCCACTCTTGATCCATGAGCCTCAACATAACACCTTCGTAGTAGTGAACCCATCTTTATAGTCACCCTGTTACGGTGTGACGTTTGATGTTATCAAGATACTCTTCAGGTGTTAGCAATTAACATGATCTCATAGTCTAAGGATAAAGATTACTTCGTATGATGTTATAGCAATATAAATATAATGACTTGATCGTAATGCTATACTTCGGATGAATGTTCATCACATCATTCCACCAATGGTGTGACCTTGTTATTAACAACATCTAATGTCCATGATCAGGAAACCTTGATCATCTTGTTAATCAACAAGCTAGTCTATAAGAGAGGCATAACTAGGAACCCTTTTTGTTTATTAAACACACATGTATTGATGTTTCCGATCAATTCAATTCTAGCATGCAAAATAAACATCTATCATTTATAAGGAATACATAATAACAACTTTATTATTGCCTCTCAGGGCATATTTCCTTCATTGCATGCTATAGTTCATCACGAAGCTCTTATAGCTTGGTGGTAGAGATTGGAGAACACGATGTATGCCGAAGTCAATGGGAATCGTTATCCACAAAGCTACAAGCTTGTCGGCGTACCTAGACATTTTCAGTACATGCTCACTAACGGAGTTGTTCTCCTCCATCGTGTAGCTAAAGAACTTTTATGAAGCATCATAACTCTCCACAACAACATGGATATCGAAAATCATTTTCAATTCACCCATGGTATCAAAGGCTTCACCATTGTCGAAACGTTTTCGTAGTTCCGGCTCTAGCCCATATAGTATGCCACAATGAACCATGTTGTGGTCCTCTTGACGACTTAAGTAAACATTCTTTACATCATCAGAAGCATCATCAAGTGGTGGGGGGGCTAGTGGTGCTTCTAGCACATATTGCTTTTATGCACCAGTGAGGAGAATCCTCAAGTTCAGGGCCCAGTTGGTAAAGTTGCTACCATTTGTTGCAAGTTTCTCTTTCTCCATGAACACATTGAAATTAAAAGGAGGTGGTGCCATCTATAATAGAATTAGCAAAGTTTATTTAGACTAAGTTTATGATAGATTGAGTTTGGATATTCCACAATTACAAATGAACTCCCACTCCAAAAGAACATCCCTCGTGTCTTTTTGGTGATTACATGAACCATATCCACTACCATGACCGATCATCACGTGAATTTGTGTAGCTTCAAATGTGAGCATCTAGATGGTCATCATAACAACCATATGACTCATGCTTTACATTTTGGTCCGTGTTCTAATGCCATGTATGTACATGCTAGGCTCACCAAGCAAGAACCTTAGTACCCGCATGTGCAAAACTGTCTTACACCCGTTGTATGTGAACATAGAGTCTACCACACCTGATTATCACCTGGTGTCTCGAAACGATGAACTTTCTTAACGGTGCATACTAAAGGAAGAACACATTTTATCTTCATACTTAAATGAGGGATCATCTTATAATGCTACTAAAGCGCCATACAAGCAATATAATATGCAAACAAACATCATATGCAAAAAGTGATGCGATATGGTTCTTACACTTGATCACTATCTTGTGCATCGTGGTATGATCTTAATCATTCCTATATGTGTAAGGCCAAGGTTTATGGAACTTAAACTTTGGTATGTTATAAATTCCAAGAGTATTTATAATTTCCAAGAGTATCAAACCATACTACAAATTATAACATTACCATATCATGATACTTTCCCAGCAACAACTAAACTAGACGCTTCTAATTTATGCTTTGTATGTTTTTACGTGGCTTAGGACTTTTGGAGATAGAACCATTGTTACCAACGAACATGAAACCACACAGGTGATAATAAAATTAGTAGCAACTCATTGTAAATTAGATATTGACTATAGTACGAGAGACAGACACCCGCTAGCCACTTATGCAAAACTAGTTGTATGTCAACCGTGGAACATGTCTCATGTGCGAGGACATGTAAAGTTCACCCGGGCCGCTTTATTCTACTATGCCACCAATATCCAAAATACATAGAAGATGCAATAGTACATGATCATCAACGCCCACATAATCATATGTGTTCTACCCGTGCAAAGCATTTGCGCATAGATCAGTCTCTGATACCACTGTTGGGCTATGTGCATATAAAACAAAAATATCTACGATATGAAGAAATAAGCACTAAGATATATCTACCTAGATACAATAAACAGGTGGATATACATCCATAGAGAACTTACCTTAAAGAGTGACAAAGCATTACGAGATTTAATCACGTGGATGATGTAGTCATTTCCTTGCTGATCTCAAGATCGTGATGAAGTCCAGCTCCACAACGCAGCAGTGCATCCGTGATCGCACACATGTCTGGTACCCCGACCACCTCTAAGTCCTTTCTCTAGCGAAGCAGCTAAAGCAACAAATCTTTCCCAAAAAAGACATTGGGAACATGTACTTCGCTAATCCGAAGCCATGGGGAATATTCTAGAGAGGGAGAGAGATCCTTCACGAGGATGTGTAAAGCGAGAGGAGGAGGGTGCAATTTATAGGGGGAGGGGACATCCCCTCCCATGGCTGGCGGCCAAGGTGGTTCCCCCACCTCTCTCTTCATTCATGTGGGTGGAGGTTCCACTCACATAAAAACCCTCCACTCAAATTGCCACTCACATGCATTAATTTTTCACCAAAATTAATGTATCTCTAATTTAATAAAACTCTTTTATTTATTTTATTTAGAATTTGTTAATTACTTTAATTAAAAACATTCACATAAAACCCCTTGCAACATTTCGATATCACATGCAAACCCAATTTTAGCAATTTGACCCGAAACAATTCCGGTGTCCATCGAAATAATTCCAGCACTTTCATAATATTTCTCTGGTATAGTATTTGCTCCAAATGGTGTCAGTATACCTTAAGTATGTCACCCTACGGTTCGCGAATAATGTAGACATGATCGAGACCCCTCTCCGATTAATAATCAGTAGAGGGACCTGAAGATCCGTACTTACTCTCACACATTCAACAACGACTCTAGTGATCGTGAGAACCTTTAACGTTGTAACTAAATCCCTTTATCTCACGATATATTACATGTCTAATATTTGATCATTTGTATCCCCATACCTAGTTTGATCTTGTTACCGACAAGTACTATTTTCTCGTTCCCGTGATATAGCATTCTTGGTGATCTCACTTGCTTGCAAGCTATGTCAATGTGATATCCCCGAGAGGGCCCTAAGTATATCTGTCCATCATCGGGATGAAGAAATCCCACTCTTAATCTGCGAGTCTCGACATAACACTTACAGAGTACCCAAACCAACCTTTATAGTCACCCAGTTATGGTGTGATATTTGATGTTATCAAAGTACTCTTACGGTGTTAGCAATTAACATGATCTCATGGTTTAAGGATTAAAGTTACTTCACATGATGTTATAGAAATGTAAACATAATGATTTTGATCGTATTACTATAATTCAGATGAATGTTTATCATATTATTCCACCAATATTGTGACCTTGTTATTAACAACATCCAATGTCCATGATGAGGGAACCTTTATCATCTTGTTAATTAACGAGCTAGTTTATATGAGAGACATAACTAGGAACTATATTTTTTTTATTAAACACACATGTATTAACATTTCCAATTAACACAATTATAGCAAGCAAAATAAACATCTATAATTATTACTTGCAATAAGATAAATAACAACTTTATTATTTCCCCTCGAGCATATTCCCTTCATTTAGTATTTTCGACCAAATATTTGACCATTATTACAGTTGTAAATAGGTAAAATACCAATCAGCGTGAGTTGAAACTTTATCCGAATCTGCCAAATCTATGTATAGTGGGTCGGTCTTGCCTTCTGATATCCATAAAATGACATTTGAATATGTTATTCCAAAGTTGTGACCATTTTAACCAGTATGAACTTTCTTTAAAACTTCAACATGAATTGCACTCTCTTAGAAATTTTGATCAGATCTAATATCGTTTGCTACCGCCACATGCTCTAGTGGTAGGGTTGAATGGGCTACCTCCAAGGGATTTGTCGGTATCGCCTTTGTACCACAGCAGGCTTGGGTGATATGTGCTTGGTATCACCAATGACTTCGGAGGTACCTCACTAAGGCCCAGTTCTTTTAGCGGCTTCTCCGAAAAGGTTCCCTACCCTCCGCTTCCTAGGAAAGCCGGTTAAAAAAATTACGAGGATTCCAAGTCGTTAATACTAAACTAATTTGGAAGCCTCACAAAATTTTGGAACCGGCTTCCCCAAAAAGTTAGGGGTAGGGCAGCTTCTCGGAGAAGTCGCTAAAAGAACTGGGCCTAAGCCTACCACCTGACATGTGTAGCGGGACAAAAAGGACCAGATCTAGTATTTTTTTTACGATGTTTGTTTTTTGCTAAAGTTTTGTGAAAAGGTTAGATTAGTCACTCCGACACGGAGGTAGATCCCGAAGGTGTTAGGGTGGGACATATCCCACTTTAGTATTTCATATGAGCATATATACCAGTGAAAAAAATGAAAAACAAAAACCTAACTCTAGTATACATCACAACATCTTGGTTATCCAATCATACACTACAAGAATGGATCTGTAAGCAGAGGGCTAAAAGCCATCGGCGTAGGCCATATAGCTATCGGCGTAGGCTACGTCGACGGCTACCCTCGGTGTAGACTCCTCGGCAAAGACCTCCCTAGAGCGCACGAAGGCTGTCGGCATAGAGGCCGTCGGCATAGCCCTAACGGCAGGTTGCAAAAATAATTTCAAATTTTTTGCTCAACTTTTTTTAATCTTTGAATTGTTTGACTCGTTAATCTCTCACTTGGAACATTTTTAACACTAATTACCACTTAACCTTTGATCAAATTGCAGTCTTAGTCAAACTTCCTGGTCGGTCACCCATCCTCACTACTCCACCCTGAAAACGCTTAACTTATCTATTCCTTCAGAATCTGTTTCCGCAAAGCAATTTATACCTTGTTGTCAATACTATGATATCAATCCTATTAACTCTTATATCATCATGTCACATGTTTGTATTTTTTGAAATTACAAACAATTATTTAAGTAACCAACAATGAATAAGTAAAAATATTATTAATTTCAAATAAAAACATAATGATTTTATTTTTGTATTTTTCTATTTAATATGGAATAATTAATATATTTAAATTCGTAAATCGGAATTCGAAAATTAATATGTATAAGTTGATCAGAAAAATGAGAGGAATCCAAATATGATATCCATACCAACTTATCACAAACTATGCCGTGATTCTAGTCATAATTTTATTTTCTCGTTTAAAACAGCAGGCATAAAGACTCTTAGCTCAGGGTTGAGACTCGACAAACTTGAAGTGGATATATGATGAAATATCATATTATGAACCTAAAATAAGATCATGTACCTGTAGTTGACATCTGACCCACTTCCTACCGATTCAGCAGAAATTTGTCTTTTTCACCAGGGATGGACGGAAAGGTTTGAGATCGCCATCTTGGGACATTGTCCATGTAAGGTGGTCTAGTATTTTTAAAAAATGGGGGTGGTAACATTTTGAATTATCCATTTGGTGGTTGCTTCACAAAACCTCCCGTTTTTACGCTCAGAAAATGGAAATGGCTTTTTGGTGTGACGAAAAGGAAAACTTCCTCCTGCAACATTGTTTGCCATCTCATGATGCACATGTATGCATAATATGGACACATTATTATAAACTATGCCTTGATTCTAGCCATAACATTGGTCATTTGACCCGAAAGCCAAGAAACCTCGAATGAGATAGGTCATTTGTGAAAGGTTTTTGAGACATAATCAATATACCAAGTTTTATTTTTCCTTCCAACTATGTCACATAATATGACACCACGCGAATGATTCGCATTGTTTGGATTGTTTTTAATTTTCTTATGTCCGTTTTAAACTATCATCAAACTTTGTCGAACTGCGGGCACAAATATTCTTAGCTTGCTAAACTTGAAATGAATCTCTGATGAAATAGCATATTTTTAACCTAAAAATTAGGTTAAAAATATGCTATTTCATCAGAGATTCATTTCAAGTTTAGCAAGGATCAGCCCCGAGCTAAGAATTGACCATCAGATCATGTACATGTAGTTCATATCTGACCCACTTCCTATCGATTCGGCAGAAATTTGTCTTTTTCACGAGGGATGGACGGAAAGGTTTGAGATCCTCGTGTTGGGACATTGTCCATGTAAGGTGGTCCAGTCTTTTCGAAAAATGACGTGGTAGCATTTTGAATTAGCTATTTGGTGGTTGCTTCACAAAACCCTCCGTTTTTGCGCTCGGAAAATGAAAAATGCTATTTTGGTGCGATGAAAAGGAAAACTTCCCCCTCAACATTGTTCGCCATCCAATGATGCACATGCATGAACAATATGGGCACATTATCACAAACTATGCCTTGTTTCTAGCCATAACAATTGGTCATTTGACCCGAAAGGCAGGAAACTTCGAATGATATAAGTCATTTTGTGAAGGTTTTTTTGAGACATAATCAATCTACCATGTTTTATATTTTTCCTTGCAACTACATCACATAATATGACACCACGCGAAGTTTTTACATTGATCGTTTTTGAATTTGTCCGTTTTAAACTATATGTAATGTTTTATGTTTTACTTAATTTTATTTACAAATGTGTAATATTTGAGTGTAGATAGGAAGATCTTATTTTTCTGCAAATTTTGATATATTATTGTATTTTTCTGAATTAGAATGATTTAGTTATGATTTTTCAAAGATTAATGAGATAAAAGGAAAAATAGGTATGCCGAGGGTAGCTGTCGGCGGAGGCTACACCGAGGGAAGCCGTGACGTAGGCTATCCTATGCCAAGGACAATTCTACGCCGACGGCTGCTTGGGAGAGGGGGGGGGGGGGTGGCCTGGTCGCGGTCTACGCCAACGGTCCCGACGTTTGGCCGTCGGTGTAGCATCTGGCTGTCGGCGTCTCCGACCATTCCTGTAGTGATAGCAAAAACAATTTGTCACTACTTCACCAATAGACATATTTGCCTTGGTTAAGCTCACCTAGGCCTCCAGGAGCTAATCTATATCCAATCCTAGCTTTGAAGATTAGTGTTTTGCTTGTTTCCTTCACCAGGGGTCGAGCAGTGTGTCTACAAGTACATCTCTATCTCATCAATCCCCTAGCTAGCAAGCTAACCCATGAAATTATCTTTTTTTAATATAGTTCCCGGTGTGTGTTGAACCTAGGTTGTGGAATACTATCGTACTAACTAGGAATATTTGTAGGGGAGATATGCATAGCTCATCAGGAGGTAGCTAGTTGCCTAGTTAGCTCTGTTCACGGGGAGGCGCATGTGCATATCTCCTACATCATATGTCCACAATGTAGTTTCTAGATTATTTCTGCGCTAATTAATTAAAAAAATTGTACAAAAAATGATAAGTAGCTAGAGATTATAGCCTATTTTTAGGTTTAGAAAGTCAACCTCAGGAACGATCGACGCATACGTGCATTGAATAATCTCCCTACTTTTTTTTTGCGAGAGAATAATCTCCCTGCTAAACCATGTCGCGAGGAACACATGTGTGGGCGTACAAAAACATGAAAAGGGCAGGGGCAGAACACGGTCAGCCAAGCTGTTCGACGACCAACGAACGTGAGCAAGCAACCTGCAGAGTCCCATGCATGCAGGACGAAGCCAAATGGAAAACCAGCAAGGCCAGGAAGGAAGAGGAAACCTGCATTTTTACCGTTGTCGTCCAGCACTCCGAGCAATTCCTGTTTTGCTTCACTTTCGTCCACAAACACGGCAACTATAGCATCCTCGGCATCCTCGACGTCACATCCAGGATGCACAGATGCCTAAATGCCTCCCGACCCAGATAACTAGATCTTCTTGGATTTTGGTATGATTAATACGTAGCAGTTAACTGTATTTTGTATTCGTGCTACTTTTCTAATAACTTACAACTGCTATACTTGTTATCCGTATCTTCGTAAATAAACTCTTTGTAGCCAGGTTTAACCGTAATGCATTGAACTGTGATTTTGTTTGTCATGACGAAATATGAGTCAGTGAACGGTGACCACATTTTTACTCTTTTTTCATAGAGAAAAACAACAAGTAGGAAATAACAGTTAGTGTCATAGACTACGCCAAATCAGAGAGAAATTATAATCGTATTATTTATAGGCACTTTAATAAAGCAGATAGTAGAAACAGATATGGTCATCATTCACTGACTCATATTTCGTCATGACAAACAAAATCACATTTCAATGCATTACGGTTAAACCTAACTACAAATAGTTTATTTAGGAAGATACGGGTAACAAGTATAATACTTGTAAGTTATTACAAAAGTAGCACGAATACAAAATACAGTTAACTGCTACATATTTATCATACCAAAATCCAAGAAGATCTGGTTACCTGGGTCGGGACGGCGTTTAGGAATCCTGCGCATCATGGCTGGTGACGTCGAGGTCGCCGAGGGTGCTATGGTTGCGGTTCTTGTGGGCGAAGGTGAAGCAAAATAAGGGTTGCTCCGAGTGCTAGACGACATTGGAAAAGAAGCGGGTTCCTAGCGGTCGAAAATGTGTTTGGTGCACCAGGTAAGTGGGTCGATGAAGCGGATCCGGGGCAGTGCACAACAACGACGGTGAATCGGATCAGGTGTAGTGGACAAGGTAGTCAGCGAGCTAGATGCTTAACGTCGGTGAAGCGGATCCTGTAGACTGGTGCTTTAGTGGATGTTCCGGCAGTAAGGTGGTGAAGAAGGTGAGATCTAGAGTTTTCCGCAGGGCTTGCACGGCTGGGGGCGAGCAGTGGGGGTAGTGCTGTGATCTGGACTATAGAGGTAGTGAACCGGGAAATTACGATTGAAGCTCCAGCTACCCCACTTAACTAGGGGCCAAAGGGGAATTCCATAACGTTTGAAACATTAGGGCACAAGATATTTCGGGGATAGCATGAGATTTTCCCGCTTGATGAAATTCAAATTTATCTATAATCCAAATAATAATAGTAAATTAGTAGGCTGTACTCCCGTTGTTTAGGAATATAGGGCGGACAGACACATCAACCGATCATCCATGGCCCATACTGCCTTTGTTAAAAAATTAAGGCCCCGTTTGGCATCTACATATTCATCATACATGGTCCATATTGGCTCTGTCCAAATATTAAGGCCTTGTTTGACATCAAAGTACTTTTAAAGTATTTAGGGAACACTTTGGTTTCTGAAAAAAAAACTGAAATATTATAGTGGATTGATAGGAGGAGAAGGATCCGACCACCGTAGTCGGATCTGAACCTGGGTAAACTCATGTGATCCCCGTCCCGGACATATTTACGTCTCACACCCCCTTTCTTTCCATGCCCCGAGGACCCGTCATGGCGTACTTGTGATTCATACAACGACAATTGGCACCCAACATGGGGCAGGCGACCTCGGGAGCTCGGATCTAGACACGACCCGATTTTGTGGGAATCGACAAAAACATCGCCATCGATTGCGTTCTATATGCCGACGGTCTTCCTATCGTCCCCATGGATGAGACCTGGATTCCAGCTAATAGCTACATCACCAGCTACACCATCGTGCCATTCCGAGACACCCACGTCTTCATCGCATCTATCGATCCTTTTGTATTCAGACCTACAATGAAGCCCGCCCCGGCGGTGACATTATTGGTGGAAGAAAGATCCGGATCTACTATGTCTGCGAAGGCGACAGAATTCTGGCTCTCTAACAAATCCAAGCACACCAAGCCTTCCCAAAATCAGAGGTTTAGGTGAAAGACAAATCTAGATCTAAGCTATCCACGGAGATGGCAGATTTCGAGATCTCTAAAAAACCACCCAACCTACCATAGAGGTGGAGATCGAGGTGGTAGACGAATCCGAGGAGGATTTCCCTGTTTAGTCTCGCATCTACAAATCTCACTTTGTTGGTTTCATCGATGTGGTAGATCCGGCACGTTGTGTTCAAGAGCTAGACTAAACATTGGGAAAGTTCCTGGTCAGATGGCTCAGGGTGAAAAAATCTAGTCGAGGGAATCTCGGATGCGGCAATTGTGCCCTACATAACCAGTGGACTAACTAAAGGCCCACTTCTATAGCACAAGTTAAGGTGGATGGCCGCCGATGCACAGCTAAGCCTAGATGACCTGATCGAGACTGTCGAAAGTTTCTACGATGTCGAGTCCGAGGGTTGTGCTCTCCTACATTCTAGAGACTCTCACCACTTTGTCGACTATGTTGGCTCTATATCCGGTTCTACGGATGCTCAAGCCAAAAACGACTCTATCATTGGCGCACTTGAAGAAGACGTTGGTTCATAAAACTCGACTAAACCTCAACCATACATGGACAACCAGGAGGACGAATACCAGTCCGCTCATGTTGAAGTAAAGAGTAGGGAGACTGATGAAACAAATCCGACTCCCTATGAAGGCAGAAACAAAGTAAATCCTGGAGGCGACTCCGCTATTCCCGGAAGTGTTTACAGATCCGAGTTTACTCAGTCTAAGAGCACATATGGAAGCCACTCTCCAGAAATATGTCCTAAGGATGTCCTCGTCACGATTACCGACATGGCAGGAGAGCAGAATGCTACGGAACATCAAAATCTTCTGGCTCCTCCCCCGCGGACCAAGGTACCTCCGACCAATCCTAGAACAAGCAGGCCATAGATCAATGCTAGCACCATCATGCCATCATCCAAAGAGATATTCCGAGAATTTTTGACAACTCGGATCAACATGACGACACAACAAACTTTGGAGGCTCTAGAAGCCAAACGCTTATCGCTCTTGGAGCAAGCAGAGAATATCGATGTGATACATGAGCGCATCGATAAGGAAATTGATCGCATATATCAATTGAGGTCCGAATACAAGAGGCTCACTTCCCTCTATGAGTGACAAGAAGGTGCACATGCTAGAGGTCCATGTCTCGCCCATGCTTCCCAATAAGACACTGCCCCCCACCGGTATGACTGCGCCCCTCGCTATTCTGTCCGGAACAGCCCGCTCCCTGGCAGCTCCTAACGTGCTTCCAGGGATAATTACTGTTAGAGATATGTCACATTATGTGACATGATTGCCAGAGATACGCCACATTAGGGCATGTACAATGCTAGAGAAGGCATGCCTTCTCTTAGCTCTCCACGTCATTTAGAGAAGACACAATATATAACTTGTACAATGCATTATCTCTTATTGCTATCTCTAGCAATTAATGAGAATTAACTATTTTTAGTAATAAATTGGTTAGCTAAGAGAAGACATATGGTACAATGGAGAAAATAGTCTTCTCTTATTTTTAAGAGATCATCCATTAGCTAAGTAAAGACAACCTTCTCTTTCTTGTTTCTCCCTCCTCCAACTAAGCAAAAATTCAACGTGGCAAGCATAAGGGAAGGCTGACGTCACCACATTGTACATGCCCTTATGTGACATAGCTCCCTAATCCTCTGAATCGTGGAGATTCCTTATTATTGTGATCTCCCATTTATGATTAGGATTGTAATTCTTGTATAAATACACATGCAATGGAAAGGCCCAGGTGTGATCAATTCTTTCACATGGTATCAGAGCAAGATGTCTTGAGTTTAAGATCCGGTTGGTGCAATATAAAATAAATATATTACATCCCACTTTCAGTACACATTTAGTCCCGAGGGAGCCACACGTGAGGGGGGGTGTTGAAGTATAATGCATTGCCTAGTCTCTTCCATAAGATCGGTCTTTTGGTTGTATTGGTTAGAGCATGCAGTTCTATATGGTATCAGATTTGAAGTCCGTTGGCTCTCTCGTCCGCTATAAAGCACGTTGGGTGCTTCGCGGAGCACGGTGTTGACTTCGACGATCAATCCGGTTGTCAAACCGGCCATGATCCGTGTCGTCCTCTTCATCGCGCTCTCCCTTAAATGGGAGACTCGCCAGCTTGACGTCAAGAACGCCTTCCTCCGCAAGCTCGCCGAGGACGTCTACAGTCACCAACCCACTGGCTTCATCAACTCTACTCGCCCCGAGCACGTCTATCGGTTAAACCGTTCTCTATATGGTCTCAAGCAGGCTCCTTGCGAGCGATACCAGCGGTTCGCGACATTCATCACCTCGATTGGCTTCACGTGCTCACACTGCAACACGTCATTGTTCGTTCTTCAGTGCGCGGAGGGTACGGCTTTCCTCTTGTTGTACGTCGACGACATCGTCCTCACCGCATCCTCGACTCAGCTTCTCGACCGGATCACCCCCTCCATCCGCTCCGAGTACGCCATGACGGACATGGGAAACCTTCACTACTTCCTCGGCATCACGGTCACCCGTGACTCCTTCGGCATGCACCTCTCGCAGGCCAGGTACGCGGTGGAATTTCTGGCAACATCGGCATGACTACCTGCAAGTCCGTCATGACACCGGTTGACACGTCACCAAAGCTCTCTGCCTCCACCGGCCCTCCCATGGCCGAACCGACTGAGTACCGGAGTCTCACAGGGGATCTCAAGTACCTTACCTTCACGCGCCCTGACATCGCCTACGCCCTTCAGCAGATGTGTCTTCCCATGCACGATCCGTGAGAGCAGCACTTGGCGGCTATTAAGTGCATCTTGCGCTACGTCAAGTGCATGATGTCTCATGGACTCCAGCTTCATTCGTCTTCACCGGATTCCATGGTCACCTACACCGACGCGGACTGGGCGGGCTGCCCCAACACTCGACGTTCCACGTCGGGTTTCTGCGTCTAACTCGATGACAACCTCGTCTCATGGTCTTCGAAGCAGCAACACACGATCTCTTGTTCCAGCGCTGAGGCTGAGTACCGTGTTGTGGCTAACGCCGTTGCCGAGGCTAGTTGGATACGCCAATTCCTCCACGAGCTTCATCGACCATCTTCTCTAGCTACGGTTGTGGTCTGCGATAATGCTAGCGTTGTCTACATGTCAACGAACCATGTCCAACACCAGCGTACCAAGCACATCAAGATCGATCTTCACTTCGTTCGCGATCATGTTGCCATGGGTCAGGTTCACGTGTTGCATGTTTGTTCGTCTCGACAGTTCGCCGACATCTTGACGAAGGGTCTTCCATCACCGTTGTTTCTGAACTTTTGGTCCGGTCTCAACGTCCGTACTCCTCCCATTGTGACTGCGGGGAGCAGTGGCGGAGCTTCGAACAAAACTTGGACGGGCCAAACTAAAGGAGAATAAAAACAATTTTGAGAAAAAAAAAGGAGCTAGTGTGTTATGTTTGTTGTCTTGCCGCAGGGAAATTTGAAGATACAAAGTTTTGATTATCAATCGCTAATTAAGAATATGGTACTTTTTTAAAAAATAACCTATAGGCAAAACTATTTTTTTATCTAAACCTTTAGCAAAACTATTTCGGAAATTGACCCCTAAGATCGGTGTCATGTAAAACAGAGCCAAAACTGTGTAGGTCGGCGCCAATATGAGGGAAGCAACCTAGGGGTTCGCTACCAAGTGACCTACCTTCGGCACCAAGTGATATGGCCCCAACCTCGTTTGGTCTGCTTTCCTGCTTGTTTTCTTGCTGCTTCGTGTTGGTACCGAGTTGTACAACTTTGGCTCTATTTTAGATGTCGTCGAGTCCAGGGGTTAGATTTTGAAATAGTTTTGCAAGGTCAAGCGAGGAGTTAGTTTTACCTATAGGTTAAATTTATCAAAAAATACAGGAATTTAGAAAAGAAATAAAACTACTCCCTCGGTCCAGAAATAAGTGACTTGGATTTGCCTAGATTTCAAGTCACTTATTTCTAAACAGAGTGAGTACATGTTCTAGAGTGTTGTCTTGCTTAAACTTAAGGGAGAAATTAAAGATCAGCTTCTTGTTTGCGAGATGCGAGGCATTGGATACACGATGTGGGACGCCGCTCGATCGATGCTGCTGGCTACAACGATGCTGCTCCACGGCTTCTTTCCAAAAGATAATTTCCTCATCTCTAGCCTGGTGGATGTGGTGATAGCAAGCTGGGATTTAGTAGTTTGCTACCGATGCATCAGCATAATCAAATTTTTTTCCCAAAATTATGGGCAGGCCATGGCCCAGTTTGGCCTATGTGTAGTTTCGCTTGTGGCGGGGAGTGTTATAGATATGTCACATTATGTGACATGATTGTCAGAGATATATGTCACATAACATAACTTCCTGATCTCTGAATCATGAAGAGTCTTTATTATTGTGATCTTTCATTTATGATTAGGATTATAATTCTTGTATAAATACACGTGCAATCGAAAGATATGTTTGGCCAATTCTTTCACAATTACGTACGGCAAAAACACTTTAGACATTGTTTGATACTAGTGTTTTAGTCGGGATTAGAGAAAATAATCCTAAGGGGATTACCCGACCTACACCCAAACCCCTTCAATTTCCACAAAACTCCAATCCCCCGCCCCCCCCCCCCCCCCCCCCCACAACACACACACACACACACACACCCATCCACTAGGTAGGGGTAGTATTGAAATATTGGAAGAAAAACACTAGAACTTGGGGAAAAGTGGGGATTGAATAAGACCAATACTCTAGAACCAAACATACTATTTGAAATAAGTGGAGATTTAAGATTTGGTAGGGATTATCTCTTCTAATCTTCATAAATACTCTAGTACCAAACAAGACCTTAAGATTTTTCAATACAGTACATTAACTAAAAAACTTGAAGCTCGATTAGACGAGGCAACTCCTACCCTGGTCGCCAGATCAACATGGGACTAATTAAGCTGGAAAAAGAAACATGGCTGGGAGCTTAATATGGCACGATCAAACTGGAACAATCAAACCGGGTCCTCGTCACAGGGACGACTTGGTATGGTATGCGCCAATACCTGGTTCACGGAGAAAATATCTAGTGATACAACACATTGAGTGATACCATGATACCACTTCATAAAACTCAATTATGTGTGTCAAAAAAATTCAAAAAAAAATGTGAGTGTTTACTAGATGTGTATTTATATTCTCTATATTTTTTACAACCAAGTGGGAACTAGTATAGAGAAATAAAAAAGATAAATTTATGTGTGAATAGTGTCATTATATGTTTTGTCTTGTTGTGGTACTATTTATATTGGATTTGTCCTTTTTGTATTTCTGCGTGGGTTCGTATTTAGTTTTACAAATGCTAGAAATTATAAAGACACATCATGTGAACATCTATAAAAAAATTGAAATTTTTGGCATATATAAAATTGATTTCTAAGAAGTAGTATCATGGTGTCACCTCCACGGTCACCGGCACATGGATTCTTTGATGATGGGTAACTTGACGCCACACGGCTGCTCCCCGCTCCGCAGCACCACATGCCCGTGTTAGCTCCCCACCTCAGTTAAAACCATCACCGGCCACGTACCTCGCAGCCTTGCAGATCCTTCTCACCTCCCCGATTCTTTCTCCATTTTTTCCTTCCTTTTTGAAAGGGAAAGCTGCTTGCTTGGCTAATTGGCTCGGGGTGGCCAGGCGACTAGGCGAGCGAGCGGTGGCGTCGAACAACCCGGCATGGACAGGGGACCCAGCAGGCAGGCAGGCAGGCCCCGCTTCCGGCCTGCATGCAATAATGATGGCAAACGAGGATGCCCGCCCAGCCCAACCAACACGGCGCTGCTCCCGAATGGAGCACCTGCTTCCCTTTTCAGGCTCCAGAAGCAATCCATCCATCTCGAGCATTCCAGCGAGGCGCTTTTTTCCCCTTTGTGTAGTTTTATTTCGATCATTTCAGCGAGCCGTTTGATGGGTCTAGGGTGTGGGTCCATCCAGGCCTTAATAATTGGAAAACGATACGGTTCCCCCGGGGATGGAACGATTCCATCCCCCGGGTCGCTCGCTCGCTATGCCCAGATCCATGTACAGTTAGATCGAGATCGATTGCCCACCTCCATCCCCAGCGTCCTCCCATTCCCAGCATCCGAGGCTCCGCCTCCATGGCACCGCTACTCATCTCCTCCGCTTCCTCGAGCTCCCCTTCCCCACCGCCTCGCTCTTCCTAGCGCCGCCTGATACGTCTATTTTGCATCACTATTCTATATCATAATTTACTGTTATTCATTGATATATTTTATATTAAGAGATGATACTTATGTTATTTCATCTGTTTTTGCATGGTTGATGACTTTTGGAGCATGGACCGCTGCAGTCAGGATTCTGATGGAAAAGGTGCTGTTTGGAGGCAAAATTCACGAAGATCAGAAAATCCGGAAAAATACATGGAAAATCCTATTTTTCCAGAAGACGAAGATTGCCAGAAGGAGGAGTGGAGATGGGCCATAGGGGGCCCACACCACCCCCTTGCGCGGGCCACCCCAGGCCGCGCCACCAGGTGGTGTGGCCGCCCTGGTCCACTCCAGCCTCTCCCCTCTGGCGTATATTATCCTCCCGAAACCCTAAGACTTGGGGAGCGACCACAGAAAGAGTCCGCGGCCTCTACGGGGCGGAAACACCGAGAGAGAAAGATCGCTTCGGCAGACAGAATTCTGGCGGGGGAATTCCTTCTCGGAGAGGGGAGATCGTCGCCATCAACACCACCATCAAGCTGGACTTCATCCGGATCATCATCATCACCACCATCATCTCCACCAGCACCATCATCACCATCTCCATACCGCTGTAACAATTGAGTTGAATCTTGCATAGTTCTTAGGGGAAACTTTCCCAGTGTTGATTACTCTTTGTAGTTGATGCTATTGAGTGAACCGTTGAATTATTGTTTATGTTCAGATTGTTACACATCATTATTTCATCTCTGATCCTGATCCATATGATGTCTTGTGAGTAGTTCATTTTGTTCTTGAGGACATGGGAGAAGTCATGTTGTTAGTAGTGGAATTGTGTTGAGAAAGATTCAATAGTTTGATATTTAAGTTGTGGTGTACTTCTTCTAGTGGTGTCTGATGACCCACAAGTATAGGGGGTGTATCGCAGTATTTTCAAGGGAAGTGAAACCCAATTTATTGATTTGACACAAGGGGAGCCAAAGAATATTTATAAGCCTTAACAACTGAGTTGTCAATTCAGCTGCACCTGGAAACAATCTTGCTCACAGCAGTTTATCAGTAGCAACAGTTTTGTAGTAGGGATAGCAAAGTAACAGCAGTAGTAAAGCAAATACAGTAGTAACAAAAGTAGTAAACAGTGAGACTCGAGTGCGGTAGGCATAGGGATCGACGGACTGGCGTTGCATGGACAAGACAATTCACATAGCAATCAGAACATAGGGCAATTGCAGATAAATAAGATAAAGCATCCAAGTACTAGACAATCCTAGGCATGTGTTCCATATATAGTCATACGTGCTCGCAATGAGAACTTGCACAACATCTTTTGTCCTGCCAGCCCGTTTGCAGCGGGGCCTCTAGGGAACTACTGGCAATTAAGGTGCTCCTTTTAATAGAGCACCGGAGCAAAGCATTAACACTCCATGAACACATGTGATCCTCACATCAAAGCCTTTCCCTTCCGGTTATCCCGATTTCTGTCACTTCGGGGCCATAGGTTCCGGACAACAACGTGTGTATACAACTTGTAGATAAGACCAAAAACAATACTATCATAATGAATCAATAACATGTTCAGATCTGAAATCATGGCACTCGGGCCCTAGTGACAAGCATTAAGCACAACAAGTCGCAACAAAGTCATAAAGCACTAATAAAAGATACTAGGCACCATGCCCTAACAATCTGATTCCATTACATGAACGATCTCATCCAATCCCTACCATCCCCATAGCCTACTGATGGCTCAATGCACGACGCCTAGAAAAATGCTTGATGGCGGTGTTGATGTAGAGCTTGTTGGGAACCCCAAGAGGAAGGTATGATGAGCACAGCAGCAAGTTTCCCTCAGTTATGAAACCAAGGTTTAATCGAACCAGTAGGAGCAAGGAAACACCTCAAAGGTGTTACTAGCTGAGCTTTGACAGGGCGCACTACCGATGCTAGTAGCAACGTGGAGACCTACATAACAGAACCACATAACTTTGTCCCCAACTTGCGATGAGGTTGCCAATCCCACCGTGTTTTGCGGAAAACAAAGGATTAAACGTATTGAATGGAAAGAAGTAAAAGTTTGCAGAAAGAAAACACAAAGCAGAAACAGTTTATAGATTGTATGTAAAGTAAAGGACCGGGATCCATAGTTCACTAGAGGTGGCTCTCCTTAGATAGATAACATGCTGGGTGAACAAATTACAGCGGGGCAATTGACAAACACCGAGAAAGCAATACATGCATATACTAATCATCTTGACTCCTTTGAGACTTGATTGGGCATTACAACATAATACATAGACCGCCATCCAACTGCATCTATGACTAATAATCCACCTTCAGGTTATCATCCGAACCCCCTCTAGTATTAAGTTGCAAGCAACAGATTATTGCTTTACGAACTGCGTGTAAAGTAAACAATACAATTGTTCTATGAACAAAGGATCGTTGTTTTCTCCCTAGTAGCAACAGCACATCTAGTACTTTAGAGATTTCTATCACTTCCCCAGATTACCAGAGGCATGAACCCAAATCGAGCATAAATACTAACTCTTGGAGTTGCTAGCATCTACTTGGCCAAGATAGCTACTAACAACGGAAAGCATGCAAGATCTCAAATAACAAAGACATGATAGAATCAATAATCAATCTGAAATAGCATCTCAATATCCATCGGATCCCCGCAAACACAACATGTATGAATTACAAATAGATGATCTTGATCATGAACGGAGCTCACAAGATCTAAACATGAAAGCACAAAGGAGGAGAAACCAACCATCTAGCTACTACATGGATCCGTAGTCCAAGGATGAACTACTCACGCATCACACCGGAGGCTTGCATGGTGATGAAGAAGGCCTCGAGGGTGAATTCCCCTCTCCGGCAGGGTGCCAGGAAGAGCTTCAGATCCCTCCCAATCTAGGGATGGAGATGACGGCGGCTACAGACTTTTTCGTGGATTTTTGATCGGGTACCTAGGGTTTTTGTCCCGAGGGCAACTTATAGGCGAAAGGAGAGGCCGAGGGGGTGCTGGGGGCGGCCAGACCACCCCCTGGCACGGGCCAGGCCTGGCCACGCGGCCAGGTGGTGTGGCCGGCCCCCAGCCCTTCTCCGTCTCTTATTCTGGCACTTGATCCCTTCCAGAAAAATAGGCACTTTGGCTTTTCTCCCGTCCAATTCTGAGAATATTCATTTTCTGACTTTTCTAGAACCAAAAACAATAGAAAACAGGCAGCTGGCACTGTGGCTCTTGTTAATAGGTTAGTCCAAGAAATCATAATAAAAGTACTCCAAAGTTGGAACAGAACACAAGAAAGTGGATAAAACCAAGCATGGAACATCAAAAATTATAGATACATTTGCAATATATCACCTACAGCGGGGGATTACTCACTCATAGATGGGGGAAACATGGATGGTTGCTAGAGAAGCGATAGTGATGATGATGGCGATGATCTCCTCCAATTCCCCGTCCCGGCAGGGTGCTAGAACAGAGTTTCTGGAGTTGTTTCGTGGAATCTGGTGGTGGCGGCGGAGCGGAACTCCTTCTAGAAAAACGTCGAACCCCCCGAAGTTTTTAGGTCAGAAGGTTTCTTATAGGCGAAGAGGGGGACTGAGGGGGTTCCTGGGGCCACCACACCATGCCCTGGCACGGCCAAGCCCAGCCCGCGCCTGGGGGTGGTGTGGCCAGGCCCTGGCCCTCCTCCATCTCGTATTCTGGCTCCATGAGTCTTCTGGAAAAATAGACACTTTGGCTTTTGTCCCGTCCAATTCTGAGAATATTCATTTTCTGACTTTCTTGGAACCAAAAACAGCAGAAAACAGGCAGCTGGCACTGTGGCTCTTGTTAATAGGTTAGTCCAAGAAATCATATGAAATGTACTCCAAAGTGTGGACAAAACACAAGAAAGTGGATAAAACCAAGCATGGAGCATCAAAAATTATAGATACATTTGCAATGTATCAGTGTCATGTGAACGTCGACTACATGACACTTCACCTATATGGGCCTAGCGGAATGCATTGTGTATTTGGCTACTAATCGTAGGGGTTGCCGGAGTGACAGAAACCTGAACCCCCGTTAGGAAACCTTTGCACAAGGGACGTCAGGGTCTTAGAGTTGGTGTGGTTAGATTTCTACCTTAATGGGGAACGCTTTCAACATTGCACTTGTACTTTGTACCCCGTTGATATCATGTTCTTTTGCTTATGGATCCCGGCGGTGTGAAATAAAAGTGGAACTTGTAAGATCATGGAGTTTGTATGTGTGTTAGAGAAACGCCTCAGCCGCTAGGCTAAGCCATGCCTAATCATGGTGGAAACTTGCAGCATCACCATAATGAGCACTCTATGAAGCATCCTCAATAAAAACCTATGCAAATAGCAAATAAAAAGATCACTGAGATGCTCATTGTCTGCTTGCCTTGTCATTTTGATTATGGATAGCTCCTGTGTCACGTGCAAGGGGTACCCCGTTGGCGGTTCTTTATGATACACATGTACTTACAATGACAAGAGCTTACTCGTGACTAAAGTTGAGTAGCATGAGGTTCGATCTTCGTAAGTAAGGGGCATAAGATTTCGGTTTATAACTTGTCAAGCAGATCCTCTTAGTTGTGTCATTTTAACCTTAATCACCTTAAAGATGCTTATGATAGGGGCAATGAGAGCTGAAAGCTAGTAAGTGCTATAATTTTTGGAAGCTCTTTATGAAACTTGAATCCTACTTCCTTCTATGAAGGCCTTTCTTTTACTTTTATGTTGAGTCCCCACCTTTTATCTTTATGCACCTACTTTGAGAGCATAGTGGCCATTCTTAGTTCTATGTGCATTGTCCCAAGACTTGTTGATTGATGCATAACTTTGATATTGCTTGTTTTAAACTATTTGTATCTAGTCACTCTTATGAACTTTGAAGGTGTCCTATGCATTTATATTTGCTACTCTATGAGGGACAAGCTAAATGCTATCATGCTATGTTTTCTTTATGTGAAACAAACAAACGTCTTGCAAAGCATTGTTATTCATGAATCTTTTGTTTGTGCCTTTTCATGTTGCAACATAGTTTCTTTGCCTTATTGCTAGAACTTTCTCTTTCATGTTATGATTGAAGTACTATGATCCAAGCTTTGAATGTTTTACAAAATTCTTTGATCAAGTTTATGATGGTGTATGTCACCTCAAAAACTATTCTTTCTTTTTATCACTTACCTACTCGAGGACGAGCAGGAGTTAAGGTTGGGGATGTTGATACATTGCAAATGTATCTATAATTTTTGATGTTCCGTGCTTGGTTTTATCTACTTTCTTATGTTTTGTCGACACTTTGGAGTACTTTTCATATGATTTCTTGGACTAACCATTAATAAGAGCCACAGTGCCAGTTGCCTGTTTTCTGCTGTTTTTGGTTCCAGAAAGTCAAAAAATGAATATTCTCGGAATTGGACGGGACAAGAGCCAATATGCCTATTTTTCCCGGAGACTCACGGAGCCAGAATACGAGACGGAGAGGGGCCACAGGGTGGCCACACCACCCCTAGGTGCGGGTCCCCCTGGCCGCGCCAGGGCATGGTGTGGGCCTCCTAGGCGCCCACCGACCTTGCCTCTTCGCCTATAAGATGCCTCCCGATGCAAAAACCCCTAAGTAGTCAATCAGAAATCCACAAAAAGTTCCGCAACGCCGCCACCACCGAAGGGGAGATTCGGGGGACAGAAAGTCTCTGTTCCGGCACCCTGCCGAGACGGGGAAGTGCCCCCGGAGCCATCTCCATCGATCTCCACCACCATCTCCATCACCGTTGCTGATTCCCATGATGATGAGGGAGTAGTTCTCTCTCGGGGCTCAGGGTTCTACCAGTAGCTATGTGTTCATCTCTCTCTCTATGCATGATCATATTGTGATCATGAGCTTTGTAATCAAGTAGATCTACCTTGCTACTCAAGTGCTTTAATAGATCTCTGCTCTCCGCATGTGTGTGAAAGTGACAGCGTGCACACCATGGTGGCACTTAGGCTAGAGATTATAATTACTTGTTATGAGTTATATTTGGACTTGGATGTTTCTATGAAATTGTGGTGTTTGTTGGAACCATCTAGTGCTCAATGTGACAGTGTGGGGTTTTCTAGATGGGAAAGGCTTACTTTGAGGTGTGTTGTTATAGCCCTATCATCTATTAGAGTGTTCAACCGGAGAGTAGTTAAGAGTAGTATCACAAAGAGAAGATATTTATATGAGAGTGTTCACTAGTGAAAGTATAATCCATAGGCCTTGTTTCTTAGCATTGATACACCGTTTGCAATTAGATCTGTTACATATTTGCTTGCTTCCATCTTTATTTTAGTTTGCCTTTAGTCTTTTCCCATGTCAACCACACGCCAGCAAGCTATTTTCTGGCACCGTTGTCTTATATCCATACCACTTGTATTTCACTATCTCTTCACCGAACTAGTGCACCTATACGCCTGACAAGTGTATTGGGTGTGTTGGGGACACAAGAGACTTCTTGTATCTTGATTGCAGGGTTGCTTGAGAGGGAATACCTTTGACCACTTCCTCCCTGAGTTCGATAAACCTTGGGTGATCCACTTAAGGGAAAACTTGTTGCTGTTCTACAAACCTCTACACTTGGAGGCCCAACACCTATCTACAAGAATAGAAGTGCGTAGATATCAGACGACACCATCAGAGTTGGCCTCGATGGAGGGGAGGTCGCGGGGGCCCAACGGTTTGAACTCGCCGCGATAGGTGCTGAGGCGGCGCGCCGTGTGCTCCTAGTCGAGGAACTTTCTCCAGAAGACCGGGTCGTGGTACGCGCGATCGTACCAGAAGGCCTGCGGGAGCTTGCGGATGCGGCGGGCTATCTCCGCCGCCAATGCCTTGTCGTCCTTCAGGGCAGGCGGCACCGGCACCCAGTCCTGGTTGAGGTGCCAGCCCGTGGGGAGGGAGACACCGTGGTGGGGGGATGCCTCTCCCTTCCCTCCACCGTCGCTCGCACTCCGCAATGCGGAAGTACCGGCGGTCGTGGGCTTGCTCCGCATCCACCCGGCGTTCGGCTCGGATGCCGACGAAGTCCTACGCCCGGGTGGCGGTGGCAACACCTCCCTACCGAATGCTAGCATACCGCTCTAGCGGCGTCGGCCGGTCGAGCCGGATCCGCCGGCTTCATGGTCATTCTTTGACTTCTTGAACCACCCCGGCTTCTTCATCGCGGCAGTGGTGGTGCTGGTGGCAGTGGTTGCGGTGGCTAGTTGGTCAGTGGCTACGGCGACGGTGATGGTGATGGCGAGAGGAGGAGAGGTGTGCGGCACCGACGGTCGTAGGGGGGCAGCTTAAGCAGCCCCTGCCGGTGGGAGCGCGTGCAAGTTCTCGCGCTTTCACCATCAATGCCGACACGGGAACTCAGGCGACGCCCCGTCTCGTCGTCATTGATGGCGAAGACTGCCGCGGTTGCGTCTGCCTCGGTGCCCCCGTTCAGTCTGCCGCCCTGAATCGGTGCTGCGGCCTTTGCGTCTGAATCGGTGCCGTGGTTGCGTCTGTCGCTGGCCGGTGGGCCACTACCGCGCGCGAGGAGGACACGCCCGCGACCCGAGCGTGCCTGGGCTGCCCCAGTGGTCACGCAAATTAGGTGCACCGATGGTTCGAGCCGAACGCGTCGGGACGGATGAGTGTTGCCGCTACGGCACCACACACGTCGCGCGCGTCCGCTCGGACGGGTTCGTACACGCCGGGATGGGCTGGGTCGACCCGGTGGAGATGCCCTCACTGTTTTGGAGCCGGTCCTCCCATGTTTTTTTTTGAATGGATAAGGTCCAGAAGGACCTGGAGTTTCATTTAGCGGAGGGGATGTTACAAAGAGACCCAAGAAAATAGGAAATTACAATATCCCCCCTATATTTTACAACCAACACCCTAATAGAGATTGCCTCCAAGCAATCGGATCCAAGCATGCCGCTGAGAGCTCACCAAGCCACGCCGGCGCCACCCCAGTTCCGACCGGGGACGAAACCACTTGGCCGGACGGGGGACTTCGATGCCGGACAAGCAAGGCAGGAAGATCTCACGAAGAGGATAAGGCTCGCGTAGTCTTGAGCGCTGAGCTCGGCATGGCCATCCTTGTGGCCTCGAATCGCGGTGGCCAGACAGCGCCACCGTGGATGAAACGCCGGAGAGAGCCGAAACTCCAGGGGCTCCTAGAGAGGGCCGTCACAAGCCCACGCCAACTGAGGCAAGCTCAAGGCCACCCCTCGCTGCCAAGGCCGGTCAGGTGGACAGGAGCTGCCGCAGTGCAGCACAGGTAGCGGCGACCGCGCTTGGGGAAGAGCTCGGAGCTGTCGGTGAGCTTGTTCACCCGCTCTCCCATCCCCTCACCACCGAGGCCGCTCGGAAGAGGAGAAGGAGGTGAAAAAGACACCATAGGCGGCCCGCCGGTGCCGCGCTCACGCACTGACAAAGCAAGGCTCCAGCTGCCTCCAGATCCGCTGAGATCCCAACTACTGCCACTGCCCCCCTCGCCACCAAGGCCGGCCAGAGAGCGGAAGAGGAAGACGGGATCGACGGACGCCAGAGAGCAGAAGACGGCGGAAGGTTTATTAGAAGGTGTGTCGGCCGCCTCCTCCACCAACTGCTCCGACTAGAGGAGCAAGAAGGCAACGACGGCGAGCCCTACAGCCCAGATCCCGCCGGGATCCAAGGCTCCACAACCGGACATAGCGCCCAAACTACCGCGCAAAGGTGCACAACTACTCCTAGCTACTATAGGACGGCCGGCGCCTCTCCTCCGCCCCCCTCCACCGGCGGCGCCGGCGAGGGAGGCGTTGGATCGGCCCGGCGAGCTCTCAGCGACTCTCAAAACACTGTAGCAAAGAGAGAGAGAGGGGGCAAGGGGGAGACCTCGGTCCTCGCATGTGACGTCCTCTAACTCGCCGTACGTCTAAAGTGTGCGTTGTACATACCTCGAACTCCACATGTCAGCATAAGCAGCAGCATGGTGCAGATACATATGCATATTCTAGCACGCCAGATCACAGACATTGCGCTGACTATGGAACATATGAAAGACGTTTCGGAGACCTTGCTCATTTGCACGAACCATATCCTTAAATTTATTTTGCATGTATCCTAACAGCAGTTTAGATCGCCAAAATAGTTTTAGCTCCTGAGCCCCTAGGAAGCTCTTCTTTTCATAGAAAAATCATTTACATTCTAATAATAAAAATATATAAGTATAATTGTCTAGTATGCATGTAATACTTTTTATAGAGATTTCTTTTAACTTCTGATCCATAGAAACAATATGTGGAGCAAATATAGCTCTTTTCCTTTTTGGAGGCATAACTTTGTCCTTTTTGTGTAGCCCGATATTTAAAATATTATCTAACCACATTTTACAGATAGAAAAAATGCGTGTATGAATTCCTAGAAAAATTTAGAATTTTTTAGAACTTTTAAAAGTCATCTTCAACTGTTTAAAAAAACTCCAGGTTTGCTATAGCACAATAAATAGATAGCCGCTACTTACTCTTCATCCATTTACCGTATATGCCAAACATTTTCCATCCATGCACCACATGCCTATTTATACAAATTTTGACTCCCTTGAGTGACACTCCAAATTTTGTAGAAACATAACATATGCATATAATTATTATGATAATTAGCATTTGCAATTCAGAATTATTTTAACGAAAATAGTCTGCTGCCCCGGGGATAGCTCCCCCCCCCCATGCCCGCCAGCGTGTGCACTAAGATACGTGCAAAACCAGCATAAGTTAGACAGTTTGATTAATCAGACTGTAATAAAGCTCACATGCTACAGCAACCATATTGTGAAAGCTGACACGCATGCAGAATATCTCGGGTAAACCTATTTGTCTGACCGACATATGTTTATTGCTTGCTTGTGCTAGCTAACGCTTACTCGTCTCCGGCGTATTTTCATAGCAGAGACTGTAAAAAGTAAATTTTGGACTCCAAGATTCCCAAGTATGCCAACCGACAAGACCAAGTCTTATACATGTGCAGCTAGCACTCTGTACACACTGACAATAAATTTGCATGCACTATTTACCTGCCATAAGCCAACAAACAAGGCCGTACACGCGTTGCAGAGTACAGACCTGGCAGCCAAAGCGTTGTTTAATCAGTGATTAACACCACTTCAAGACCACCACATCAAAAGACAGCAAGATGGAAGTGCAAATCTTGACAAGAATCGTACGGTGCTGCTAGGGGGGGGGGGGGGCAGCTATCCCCCTGGGCATCAAATCCACACTCTTATTTTAAAGTTGAAATTATATTTAACGTAATGCAGAAATGTTATACGCAATTTAGGTCTCATCCTTTTGGTAATAATTTTGCTTTTCAAATTATATATTTTTAAGGGCGTTATACAAAGATGAATTTTAAGGCTCTCCTGTGTATTTATTTAAGATATTGAAAAGTACCATAATTTTTTTTAATTCAAGGAGTACGATGTGTTAAGAAAATGCGGTAAATTTAGTCTATAACTCTTCAAAAAAATTGACAAAACATATTTGAAGCTAATAAGTGTAAAATTAGAAAGAAGTGCCTAATAATTGATCATGAGATTCTAGGTAGGGAAAAACTAGCTAACTATGTAAAGCATAGAAAAATGAATTATTAAGATGGAAAAGTAGAGGAAACATAAAATAAAGTAAGCCTTATAACAACTTTTCAGAAAAGATTAATTAAACAATGAAGTTAATATTTCATATATGGCCCACAAAAGCATGTATATCTTTGGAAAAGGTAATCCAACATTAATTATTTACTTTTATGGCATGGTTTCTTTGGAGTTTTTTATTGATAATTAGAATTTTGCATATATTTATAAATTAGTTATTAGAAAATATCGAGTATAATTTAGGCACAGACAAACGCACACCACCATCACTTGCACACAGTCACACAACTAGTACTAAAAACTTGAATCGACAGGAACCTCGCTATATGTTGACGGAATCATCGCCCCCCACTAAAAGGGTGATCGGCTTTGTAAGACGCGACGTAAAACTTCGGGTTTGGTCCTTGGTGAACTGAGTCAACCATCCTCCTAACCATTCAATCATGTATTGGTTCTGTACAGTTGATCTACATGGTAATGGTAATTGTAGTGCTCAATGGATTCATCTTTTGAAGCCATCAAATAATTTCAATATGTTACTTCATCTATCTTTGTCCGAAGTTCAGTGCATTGTTTTAAAACAGTTAGCTTAAATTATACTATAGTAGATCGCAATATGTGGACTTTGGATTATGAAATCCTTGATCGGTTCCCCAAGGTAATACATAAATGTTATATGCAATTTAGCTCTCCTTTAATTAATATATTTAGATTTTAAATTATATACTTTTAAGGGCGTTATACACAGATGATTTTTAAGGCTCTCCTATATTTATTTAAGATAATGAAAAGTAACATAAATGAATTTTTTTAATTCAAGGAGTGCGGCATATTAAGAAATGCGGTAAATTTGGTCTATAACTTTTTAAAAACTTGACAAAAACATTTGCAGCTAAATGTGAGGAATATTTATTTAGTTTTAAAAGTTTATAAAATTGTATTGAAAGGTGTTGTAGTGTAAAATCAGCAAGATGTGCCCAATAAGTGACCATGAGATGTCTAACATTAATTATTTACTTTTATGCCATGGTTTCTTTGGAGTTTTCTATTGATATTATTATTATAGAATTTTGCATATATTTATAAATGATTTATTAGAAACTATCGAGTATAATTTAGGCACACACAAACGCACACCACCATCACACAACTAGTACTAAAAACTCGAATCGACGGGAACCTCGCTATATATTGACGAAAACATCATCCCCCCGCCAACCCCCCTCCCCCCCCCCCCCCCCCCCCCACACACACACACACACATAACACACACACAGAAAAAGGGTGCCGGCTTGATAAGACGCGACGTAAAACTTTGGGTTTGGTCCTTGGTGAATTGAGTCAACCATCCTCCTAATCATTCAACGATGTATTGGTTCTGTACAGTTGATCTACATGGTAATGGTAATGGTAGTGCTCAATGGATTCATCATTTTCTTAAACCTCCGTTGACCGAGCGAAGCCATCAAATAATTTCAATATGTTACTTCATCTATCTTTGTCTGAACTTCACTGCATTGTTTTAAAACAGTTAGCTTAAATTATACTATAGTGGATCGCAATATGTGGACTTTGGATTAGGAAATCCTTGATCGGTTCCCCAAGGGTAGAGGCCGGTGTCGCAGCCAAACATGCATGTATTAGTCGCACGTCGCAGTCCCAGCCGCAGTTGTCTCTGAATTCCGAACCTTATTTTGTTTGAGCACCGGCCACTAGTCCTACAACAACAAATGTGTGCGTGAGCCACCTCACTCTACAAACAGCGATCGCTCCTGGTGGTTTTTTTTTTTTTTTGAGAGAGAGGGGCTGCATGGTTTTGGGAGCAGGGCACGCTGCGCCAACGGAACGGAGGCACACACGTGACGTAAGTCTCCCGCATGCGACGGTGGCCGCGACAGCAACCCATGCGCGCGTGAACGGCCCAGACCGAACCTACCATTAATCTATCCAGAACTCTCAGCATGAGTCACCAGCCGACGTGCATGGCTCGTGTCGCGAATGATGGAGCGGAGGAGGAGGAGGAGCCGTGGAAGCGTCGCGGCTGCAATAAATTAGACCGGTTCATGCACCGGGGGCTGCCGCTTGTTTTCAGTGACGTGCAATGCTCCCCGCCTGCCGGTACTCTGTACTGGTACTCCTACGCCCACAGTTACAGGGTAAGGTGCTCGGTCGGGCCGGGGTCCACGGGCCACGGCCGGTTGCAGCACAGTTGCACGTCTTGGACCAGCTCGGCCGGTCGAACGGGCCAACCTAGCTAGGTGTACCTTCGCTGCCGCGCACGCACCGCGTCTCTTTGCGTCGGCGCTAAGCAGCTCGCCATTATTTTTCTCCCGGACATGGAAAAAGTTTCCTGTCTCCGCTTCCGATCTCGTCTGATGCTACATGTACACAGCACAGTACAGTGTACAATTAATCGGCACTGTTGATAGGATTGTGCATGTATACCGTGTACGCTATGCATCGCGGCGCACCGCACTGCTACCGCATATGCATGCATCGAATAAGGTTTTTTTGCTTGCTTGGGCAGCTAGCGAGCTAGCAGAAGGCTATGCTGTGCCTTTTACAACAAAGCATGCTAGCTGGGGCCGCGGGTGGCGCCCACGTACGCAACAGTTGGCATCGCGTACTCTCTCGATCGATTAACGGGTACCGCAGCTTGGCGACTTGGGTATGTATGTATGGTCCACCCAAGGAGCTAGCGCGGCGGGCTACTTGATCCGTTGTCGTCTACTGCCTCAGAAAGTCACAAGTAAAATCGTTCTGTTTTGGTTATACTATATGCTGAAAACAACCTTTCGATCAGAACATTGACCAACATGCCAACAACTCATAATACACGTCATGTTCTATTCGTACTAGTACTATTGTTTCGTTTGTCGCTTGTGACAGTACTCGGTGCGTACGAACGCGTACATGCTGGTGGTTCTTGTGCCTGAAGGCATCTCGAGCGAGATCATGCATGTAAAGCTATCTCGGTCGGACACCCCCATCTGCACTCCACTCCACGCAGCGGAGAGTCCGGCCGTACGCCTCTATCCCTATCTACAGCCGCCGCCGGCTGATGTGTCGTGCGCGCAAGCACCGGACCACACGTTCCAGTCAGGCCTAAGTGTGTACACGGCCTTGTCGTAGTAGGTGCAACGGTGCTATACGTGAGAGCGAGTAGACTAGAAGAAGTGCCAGACTACCCGCGTAACGTACGGAGTGGGATGGTGGTGCGCGCGGCGGTTTCCTTTCGCAGCTCCCCATGCACGCAGACGTAGGCCCCAAAACTCCGTCCTGATGCCCCCCTGGTCGACCCGTCGTTGCTTGCACCGTCGCCCAACCCCAACTCATGAGCCTTTGCTTTGGCGAGCCTTTTGATGCCGCCTGCGCCACCCGCGCTCACCGCTGCGTTCTTCTACTGCACTGCAGCTCCTGCCGTGCCTCTCTATTCTTTAGACTAGTTCTACCGGGAGTATTATAAGCATGCATGCCACCTTGAAAAAAATCTGATATGGCAACATAATTAATGAATAGCGATGTTAGTAGTATCATAATATAATACCGTATCATATTGCGTGAAACTAGGTAATTTAATGATCAATACATCTCATACACACAATTGCATTGAGATTATAGAAAAAATGATAAGTCGATCGATCGAGTGCTGCTGAGCTGACGTACGCTGACGTATGGCCGAGCAGCATGATGAGTTGGCGTAACCGCCGCAAAAGAAAAAAAAATTCTGCAATATTGTGTGCGCTCCTGTTTTTCTTTTTTTAAGCTTCTGCGCGCTACAGGTTTCTGAACTCGCTTGACTTTTTTTCCTAACATGATCCATCCACTTATTCCCGGCCTCTTAACTGTTAGAGTACGCCGCGGTTACCTATTAGATTCAGGGATTGCTATATTTAGCAGTTTACTAGTCTTATTAGTTTTAAGTCTTTTAGTATTACTAGTAAAATTGCTCGTGCATTGAGAAAAATTGCATTGGAGCTTGTTGGTACAGTCTTTTTAGCACGCCCACGGTAACACATTGTTTTTGACATCTATTACTATTACAATTTGAAACACTATCTAGTGCCGTATGACCATTTCTAGCGCTGTTTCTAAGATTCTTCTCTCGCAATCTCTAAAGTTCAAGTATCGTCAGCTCCTAGTTTTTTAATATCATGAAGCTGCAAGTATCAGAACAGCTACTCTAGTAATAAATCCAATCGTCCAATCCGTTGAGGCCATGATGCTCTCCAGTTTATGCAAACAGGGGCAACCCCGGTCCTGTCCATGGACTCATGAACGATATATATAGAAATCTAAAGTATTTTACTTCATCAATCCTAAAAAAAATTATGATTGGTAAATAAATATTCATTGAATAATATAAATATTCGCGTTTAGGTGCACTGAAATCTAGACAAAATCTAAGTCACTTATTTTGGGACGGAGGGAGCAGTAGAAGCTTCCAAATTGCATATAGAAATTTTTTGGACCAATCAAATCTCTACTATTACTTAAATTGTTCAACCTATACATCATTATCATGTTATCAAACCTACACATGGACATGTTCTCCATTATAGCAAAATCAGGCAGAAACACAGCATTCTCTGTTCGGGATGCTAAATCCAGTTTTTCTATATGGTCCTTCTAACCATTACATGCACATCGAGCTTATAAAATACATAAATCATTTCATTATGTTCGTGGCTCCTTGCTTAATAGAATTGGATCAAAATTCTATTCTGCCAATATGTGTATAGCAAAACGTATGGGGTAAACTGAAAATTATGTCAGGTTCTTGCTCACTTCTGAAGCCCAATATCAGCCTGCGCGTACAGAATTGTAAAGCAAATTTGTGTAGCTTAGCCATGGTGTGAGGAGATCTTTGTGGTGCCACCGGGACGGGGAGCTGGCAGCAAACAGAGATGAATCTGACAATCTACCGCATGCGTGAAGCAGGTCCTCTTTGGCTCCTGCGCTCCAAGCGACACCAGGTTCACGTCCATGTCCCACCAAATCCCTCGGCTCCTAAACAGAGAACACCGAGAAGCGGAGGAAGTTGTGTCTGATGCCGCCGGGGTCGATCTCGGCCGGAGGAAAAAAGGGCAGCACCTCCTGTTCGATTTCCGGCCGGAGGCGCCTGCCTCCTACCTCCTGCTGGACTTCCCGGACGTCACCGGCGCAGCTCCGGCCTCCACGCCTACCGGCCCCTGCCTCCTCGGAAGGAGCTGTGTCTGATGTCGCCGGAGTCGATCTCGGCCGGAGGAAAAAAAAAAAGGCAGCGCCTCCTGTTCGATTTCCGGCCGTAGCCGCCTGACTCCTGCTGGACTTCCCGGACGTCACTGGCGCAGCTCCGGCCTCCACGCCTACGGGGCCCTGCCTCCTCGGCCCCCAGGGTGCAGGCCCCTGCACCTTCTCGTCCGGCGCTACGCCGCCTATCCCCCTACCTCTTCAATCAAGATCCTACACGCTGGCAACTGCTCTCCGCCCTCCGGCCGGACACGCCTCCAGCACTCGCCTTGGTAGAGATAGAGAAGAAGGAGGCATGGTTTCCGTCGGTAGAGGAGGCATGGGAAGGGAAATCGTGAGTCGTGCAAGACGAACCGTTTTTTCAATTCAATTACCGGTGACACCATGGGTATTTTCTAACGATGGTGGAGGGTAAAAGGGTCCAGAAAAGTATTGGACCGGAAGAAACAATCCGTCCTTTATTATTAAGTATAGATATACACAACCAAGGACCACAATGTAATAGCGCAAGCTACCAACACAATCACGATTATTGTCTTTGTAGTATCACAACCTCTCGTTTCTCGACCTAGGGTTAGCCCACCACTTTCGCCGCGCTGCCCCAGCGAGAAGGATCTCCGCTAAGGGCCGCGGAACATGTAGATTAGATCTAATATATTTTCCCAACATTTTCTCATCTCTGGCAAGTCCTTGAAAACGCCCGTGCTAAAGGCGCTATGCGTGGCGATCCACGGGACACCTTCACGCGTTGTCGCCGGCTTCTCCGCCCGCACGTCACCATCACCTCGGCCCATCTTTGCCAATATCAACCTGGACTATCCCCACGTACGCGCCTCACTGTCAACACAGCGCCACACCTGCATTGTTGATGGTCATCATCACCGACAATAATATACACCAACAACTCCAATGCACGTACCGCATTATTGCGTCATCACCAATCAAGGTCTTCGTCGACACTAATAGGTTCTGCGTCACCGCGCTCAAGCATGTAGATGAATAAAACGGGTTTGATCCCCGACATCTACAACATCTTCTTCAACAAACATGAAAGAGCTTCTACATATGGATGACTAAATCGGATTCAATCCCCAACATCTACTACCGCTACGGTTCAATCGCCATCGATAACCACCTCGTCGTTTTCATCCACCACGACCTCTCCGACACAATTGCAGTCTAATTTTATTAGCACCGCTTGTGCTCAATTTTCTTCTACTAACCACTTCTTCTACTCCGGCGCGCGCAACCGACCGTCCACTGATGTCTTCTATGTTGCCCCCTCTGACTCTGGCTCACATGGTTCGTGATGGTGCATGTCTTCGCACGTCTGGTATTGGCAACACCGATGCGTGCCTTCGTCCTCGGCATCCTCCGAGTTTGCAAGCTCCGCACGATGTGTCATCTACCTCTACTACCAAAACTCTAGCTACAACTACCTCGAGTTGACTACCGCTCCAACCGTCTTTTAATATATTATTACTATGGTGACTTCCCCCTGGCTCAATGACGACACCGACCACACCTACATCAACCGCAACGAGTTCACCAATAATGACTACATCACCAACACTCCAACAACACTATCGACTAGGACTACGACGCCCTCACTATTAGCTACATTGACATTCACATCAAGAGCCATCATCCACCGACATCCTCTTTAGTCGGCGCCCTCTTCTTATGCTCTAGTCGGACTGTCTACGGTGCTCTTGTTGCTCATATCACGAGGGGTGTTAGAGTACAACACGGTTAGGTATTACAGTAGATCATGAATTGCTATATTTAGTAGTTTAGGATTCTATCTCTACTAGGTTTATTAGCCCCAAGTCTTTTGTTCTTGAAAAGGGAGTAAACCCCGGCCTCTGCATCGGTTGATGCACACAGCCTTTTATTAAAAGTAATTATGCAAAGAGTTTACAATTCACGAATCACATGAGGTCGATACATGCACCAACTAGCGGAACAAAAGAAGCATGCATAGATTAAACATCTTATAGTCTACTATTATGACGCCAGAACGACTAGGTGAAGATATCTTGAGCGACCATCAGGAGACGGTTGCACCCAACAGCCATAATATTGAAGGAGATATGCCCTAGAGGCAAATAATAAATAGGTTTTTATTGTCATATCTCAATTAGTTTATAATAGTTTCATATTGTGCTATACCTGTACCAAGTAGAAACATTGGTACATGTCTGGTATGAAACAACCAAGTCCTTAGTAGCCTCTATTCATACTAGTTCGTTGGTCACAAAGATGATCTGGGTTTCAAGATCATGGGCATTTATGCCGACTAACAACGAGATCATATCATTCTCCAATGATGTGATTGGACATTCCTCGAAGGATTGCAACACGATCAAGTCATATAGTTCATTTTTGCAACAGCTATACCTAGACTCCTTCTCCTTAGACCGTGAGCTCATATTACTCACTGTTTCCCTAGGCTGCTTTTACTACATCAACCGTCATCTGGTAATGCGGTGGCCATAAAGGTGTATGTTGGGTATTCCGAAGGAACAGTAGATGACATGTGACTACAATACCGGGATTTTTTCACCCACATGACGGGTAAAGATACATACGGCCGACTTGGTGAGATTACATCTATAAATGTTGCAACATGTGACTAGGTCACGGGGATGTAATATCACGGTAACAAGAAAACATAACTTGTTGTGAACGAGATTGAACAAGGTATGGAATACCAATGATCGGATCTCGGACAAGTTGTATCGAGAAACAAAAGGAAAAGGATGCTACATTTAGACGGTTCAAACGACATTGTCATCAGGAATACATAGGGGTCACATGGATATCCCTGGTCCCTCTGTTGATCATTGATACAGATCATGTCTAGAGCATTCCCGAGCCGTGAGAGGATACACTTAAATGTACGATGAGAGCGATCATTCATAAGACGGAATCAAAGTAGAGAAAGAGAGAAAGCTGGAATCGTTCCGCGGAGAGATCCAAAGTTGTTCGGAGAAAGAATAAAGGAAAATCCACGAAAAGTGTTTTCGGATAAATGGGAATTTAAATATATATTTATTATATGTTAATTGTGAATTAATATATTCTAAATAATATTTAAATTTAGATTTATAAAGACAACTTTTTTGTTAGGCCAAATCCCGGAGGGAAAAGGCCTAGAAGGCAAAGATGTAGAAAAAGAATTGGAAAAAGGAAAAATCAGCCAGCCTCGTGGGCGGCAGATAACTGCCGCCGCATAGGGGGGCATGTAACCGGACCGCGCCAGGCCACCGCACGGGCGTGCGTGGGCTGCCAGGGGTGAGCCGGCCCATCCCGTGCGCCAGCAGCTGCTGCCTCCTCGCTGGTGAGCTGGGCCGGGCGGGCGCATTTGGGTCGCCGGGGGTGGTGTGGCATCCCGCAAACACCACTACTAGAAAATCGCGGTGTTTTTATGCATTGCATCATCATGACCGCATGCTCATGTCATCATGCCACATTGCATTTGAGCATCGTCATCATCATGCATGGTTTTTGTCTAAACTATTTTCTAAAAGCCTAGTTTTGTTTTCTAAATATCCTCCCGCCTTTATTTCAAATCAAAACCCCGGGCTGTCCGGAATATTTTGTTTCGTCTACAAACAGTTTTCAAACGCTCTCCCACTCCCAGGCGCATCTCCCGCGCGCTCGTTTCCTTGCCGTGCCAGCCAATCCCGCGGTAGGCACACCGCCCGACGACCGCTCCTATGCCGGTCCCACACCTTCCACGCCCTTCTCGGACCCGGTCCCACCACCCTTGTCCGCACGCGAGGCACGCCTCGCCCGTACGCGCTCCTCTCTCTCCCGATCTTCCCCCAACTTTTCGCCACCAACCCCCTCGGCCTCCTACGAGCCCTTCCTTGAGCCCTCCCCGTCGAGCTCCTCCGCTCGTGGCCGCTGCTCCGACCCGTGCCCCTCGAAGCTTCCCCAGCACGCCGGAGTCGGCCCTCGCGTGACTCCGCCTCTACACCAACCCCGGCCGCCTCGAGCCTGGCCCCTCCGCTCCGGCCACCGCCTCCTCCATGTGCGGGTGCGCCGTCCCTCGCGTCGCCTCCGACCCCGCCGCCGGGCGCCCTTCTCCTCGCTGCCCCTGTCAGCCACCTCCTGTCATCCCTGCAGCCACGCGAGCCCTCGTCCTCGAGTCCATGGCGCCGCCACCGCCCGCGCGTGCTCGTGCGACCTCCTCGGCGGCCCTCCTAAGAAACCTGGTGGACCCGGAGATCTGACGCCGCCGTTCTTCCCGTGCTCGTCCTCGCGCCTGGGACCCCGCCCGCGCCGCCGTTGGCCTCGGCACCACTCCGCGCCGGCCTCCCTCTGCGTGAGCCCCTCCTCTGCGCCTCCCTGTCGTCGGGCGCCGTCGACGTCCCTGCCGCCCGAAGCTCCGCGTCCTCCCCAGAACGCTGCCGCTCGACCTCCTCGCCGGCCGCGCCCGCGCCGGCCTCACATCCGATCGACTCGACGTCGCCCCGGCCTTGCTCCCTCTACGCGTCGAGCTCCACCTCGGCAGATCGCCCCGCCCCCTCCTCCTTCATCCGGTGTTCTACCTCGCCTCGGCCCTCGATGGAACCACACGCCACGATGCCCTGCTCGCCTCCCATCACCTCCCCGTCACCCTACGCCTTCCTGTTCCAACGCCAAGCTTCGAAGGACCGCCATGTCCCTGCGTGGGTTCCTGTTTGTGTGCTGCTCGAAGGGTTCCTGTTGTTCATCTGTGCACATATGTGTATGTGCTTGTGTTTGTGTTATTACGAGCCATCGGTGCACTTTGCGTTCCGCGTGCAATCCTCTTCCTCCAAGGCTAGCCACGACAAGATCTACATCGGACAAGTACGACGACCACCGGAGCAAGTTCGACATCGAAAAAAATCGGGACGACATGATCGCCTTCCCGGACGCCAAGTTCTCCGACCCTCACCAAGATCTCTCGAAGACAAGAATGCACCTCCAGATTGCCTACCGGGAACCCCAAGACCCCGAAGACCCCCGTACCCGAAGGCCTTCGACGTGGAACCCCAAGATCTTCTCCCGGATCGACAAGAACTCCTACATGGGACGACAAGTACTTCGTCATGGATCCGATTGAAGCAACCCCGAAGACCACAGATGCGACAAGTACTCCTTCCCGGATGCGAGATCCGGATCCGAAGACCGCCAAGATTGCCACCGGGACGCCAAGTCCTTCTTCCCGGAACGCCAAGCTCTCCCTCCGTTGTCCGAGAACGCTTCCGCCGAGACCGATCCCCATCGAACCCTGTCGAACCCCGAACCCCCCGGAACCCAAGATCGCCAAACGCCAATGTGTGAACCTTTTCCCGAGCCCCTATTTTATAAATTGCCATATATCTTGTTGCATATTAAATTGTTCATGCATGCATACCTGTCTGTGGTTTGGGGGCATTATGCCGAATCACCTCATAATTAAATATGGAGTCCATCCGCGGGATACCTTTGTCTTATTCCGGACTCAATTTAAATTTGCGTAGTGAACCGATGTCCTGGTTCGTCTTGTTAATTCAACATTTAATTTGCGGGGTAGATAATAACTTGAACCACTTAATTAATTATCGGGACCTCGGTTCCACTTAAATTGCCTAATTGCACCGCACCTTTGCCATGCCATGCATCATATCATAATCATGCCGGATCTTCTGCCATAGTATTAAATGTTGCATCCGATGTTTCTTCTAGTGTTTGCTTCTTCGCGGATTAGGCCAATGAGTTGATGCGAGTATCGACAAGTTCTCCGGATATGATCCTTCGGCAGTGTTTCCCAGGCGAGCATCTCTCCCCCTTCTACCTATTTTGCATTTATAGTCTTTATTTCCTCCTGTTGATCTATTGCTATCCGTATCGCGATGCTTTAGTTTCCGTACACCAGTTAAATCCCGTGCAGCCTTTATATTGCCTTGGACACCTCCTATTATCTTCGTTTGATAGATAGCTGGCCTTGCGAGTCGTAGTTGCTTGCTCAGGTGTGGTCGCTTGTTGTCAAGTGCCACAGTTGTTGGAATGCTGGCAGATGTTTACGGTGGAGATGATCACGACTTTAAATACAACTATTAAAATGCTAGATATAACTAATGCAGAGGCATCGGTGGGCAATAGATGTTATTTGGTTCTTCCACGCTCACTTGTGTCCCGTAGGACCCCGAGTACTTGATACCTGTTCCTTGATTTTTTGCACTATCCACATCCGGGATGCCATGGACCCCCCTGAGCCAGAGCTTGATTCATTTCTATTTCTTGGGGCCACAAACTAGTTTGGAGTTTTATTACTATCTTGTACTTATGCCATGTTACTGCTTTATTTACGATTGTGCGTGGAGCACCTGTACTGTTTAGGATCGTGACACGTTTTCGCTGTATCGACAAGCCCAGTCAGACTTTCGGGTTCCCAGTCATTTACAACCATCCACACAAACCCTGGGTCCGTTCCGGAGCCGGCCAACTTCGTTGCGGGTAGCTTAGTGGGGTGGCCCCTTAAAATATTTTATGAATCCTATGATTGCTTTGCGTGAAAGCCTCGTTGGGTTTTGAGTTGGTTTTTCCGAGGTTGATCGAGTGTGTGTTGCTATTTGTGCACCCCTACAGGGTAAAACTTTTTGAAAGCCGTGTCCGCGGTTATGGACGACTTGGAGCACAATATCTCGATCATAGACAAGCATAACTAAAGTAGTGTTATAAATTTGACTTAATATATCTGACTAGTAACCAGCTTCACTATAACAGAATGAATACTAAAAATGCCAACCACTAGTGGACCTGGGTTGTTTTGTTATATCTGCCTAGTAAGTATTGAACTCCAATGGAATGTGATAAAAGTGCCAACAAAATGCTGGGTTTTAGGATTCCTCAGGACAATTATATCTGACTAGTAAATGTTCCAACTACAACGGAATGTTAACTAAAACTGCCCACTAGATGGTTGTGGAATGTTAGAGTAATGTGATAGCAACATTTTAGTGGAGACCAATTATAAATTGATCTCTTATTATAAACTTAGTCTAGATGTCTATTTGCAAATATCTTAGTATACCTTGGCCTATCCCATTGAGGTCCTTTGCGACCATGGGAATATATTGCTTAATTTGGAACTTAGTGAAAGGGTCCAACTTCATAGATTAATACCCATGCCTGAGGGATATTCTCGTAAAAGGTGATCTTCTCTTCTTGATACAATAGCCATTAGGAGATAATTCGATGACTCCATAATGTTTGGAAAAACACTTAGCGATCTTGCACTAGAGTTAAGAACTCTTAGAAGGACTTGATTGCAAAAGGAAGTCATGGATGAAAAAGGTATATATAAGATATACAAATTATAAATGTGGTTCTTGCAGAACTCATTGCAGTTTGCAAAGTATTTGATACTTGTCCCGTTTTGTGAAAATAGAATGATTTGCTTGAGAATTGCTGGATTTGAGACAATGTGGCTTGATGACGGCAAACAAGACAGTTGATGTCCGACATTACCACCTTCCTCCAAGTTCATCATTTGGATTAGTGGACTTGAATATAATAGTTTAAACATTTGTAAAGGATTAGAATGCTAAAAGTTACAAGATTACAACCTTCCTCCTTGTTTGTGTGTCTTGCTTTTTGCGAGATGATTATTCATATGAACAAGTTACAAACCAGTTTGTACTATTCTTATGAACAATACCGTTATGGTCACATTACGATTATAAACAAGTTATTCACATCACTATGTTAATGATAATAGTTTAAAAATTTGTAAAGGATTAGAATGCTAAAAGATATCCAAAGTTTTATAATGAAAAGGCACTATAGTTTAAGTCATTTTGGTTATTGCATGTTCTTTATGAAGATCGGGGTCCTAGATGCTTAATCTAGAGACTTTGCAAAACCATGCCTCTTGGGCAGAATGACTAAAACTCCGCATTCTAGTAAAACGGTGATATGCGAAGAAATGTTGAAACTTATACATAATGATGTATCATATTTTCAACAAGTAGTGGAAATCATTTATTGTGTACTTAAGTGAATAAATGTATTTACTTAATGAAACATGAAGTTTGAAATGATTTGAATTGTTCAAATGAGTTCATAACTAAATGGGATATTGAATTAACTGAATTAACAAGTCTCTTCGATTTGATCGACATGACTTAGGTATTCAAGTTAAGTTTAGCATAAAGGGACTCGTGAAAGATGTTTCACAAATTATGATAATTGGACGAATTCAAACTATGTTGAAATGTCTAAACATTATAATAATTATGTATTAGATACATATGGTATAATATCATCTCTTATAGGGGTTATAGTTGTCGTTTAGAGTTAAAGATCGAAATAAGCAAACACTCATTTGAAATACAAAGGAACATCTAAAGATTCGTGGAAACAACACCATAAGTGTTATGGCACGTTCGAGTTTTTGGAGATTTCGACAAGTCGAAGTCGTGCCGAATAAACAAGTCTTTGTAGAGCATTCTTAGGAATCCATGAATGCATCTTCCACAAGGGGAAAACTTGTTGTTGTCCTAAATTGATGTGTTTTGATGAAGATACAGATGGAAGAAAGTAAAAGATCAAAACAAGGCATTTGACCTTGCCTCCGAATTGTTGAGTGGCGTAGTGGAATTTGTTTCGTGAAACCACACTCTACAAATAGAGGAGAAACTAATGATAATGATCATAAAGTTTCAGTAAATACTTTTACTAAAGAAAGTAAGATTCAACTATATATTCTACAAGTTTGTGGAATTGTATTATTGATTCACTTGTCATGTTTTGAACAAGACATACCTACAAAATACAAAGAAGCGTGATGGACCTAAGTACGAGAAATGAATGGTCATTGAAATCTCGTTAGTGCAATTCTCGATTTGATGGTGATCAAGGAATTTTGGAATGTCCAAGATTATCGAGAGGACCTAGATTTGAGTGGGAGCAAATCATCTTGGCTAAATCATAATATGAAGCTAACATATTTTGAGTGGGAGCTAAGTGAAATCCCTGGATCTCAAACATGAATGTCATATTTGAGTGGGAGCGTGAAATCATTCTAGGATATGCGGACAACATATGTGAATGATGTGATTGGTGTTAATAACTTTTAAGTTAGATAAATAAGGATGAAGTTGATGTTATTAAACAAAAGATCTATCGAGATAGATTAGTAAGTTTAATAAACACTAAATGTCGAATGCTTCCTGGACTTGATTCTGAAAAATGTTCAGAAAGTCCTAAACAAGATTCTGAAGAAGCTCAGAATGGAACAAGGTAAGAAAGAAGTTCTTACTATATGAAGCATTGAGTATTGCAACTATGGTTCAAAGAAAGAGATGTGTTGCATCTCCTATGCCTCAGTCATAGGTTCTTCCATATAACCATGTTGTATACTCGGCATAAAGTGACCTGAGGTTCTGGTTGGTAGGACGAAGTCTTAACTGTAAGAGCATGTCTTTAAGTGATTCCTGAGTTGATCACAGAACCAGAATTAAGTTTGTACTTAAGTAGCAAGAAGCAATGTAAGTGGCATAGTTGCATTTCATGCACTAGGATCTACATAGATATAGAAGTATAAAGGCTGCATCTGATGTGATGTATAATGTTGTGGCAGGGCTAGTTTGCTTTTAACGTAGAATGTTGTGTCCCAAGGCCCAGTGCCCATGAGAAAGCCCTTGAGGTTGATCTAATGTCACTGTAAGCTCCTAGAATCTGGCCTCGTTCTGCTGCCATGACTATAGTAAATACACAAAGGATGACAAAGTGTGTTTCGAAGTTTAGATGACATTAGTGAAAACGACCGTCATCATAAATACTAGAAATAAAGTCTCACTTTGTCACCAAACAAATGCTTCGACCCATTATAAGATAATGGTGTGAATGTTAAAGTTAGGAAGACATTAACGATTTGCAAAAGACATAATGATCTGGTAAAACAGAACATGGACACGACGTTTCCCATGAGCATGTATGATCTGTAAACGCATATGGCATATGGTTTATATGAGTAAAATGCAAGCTAGGTTATTTGTACTCTAGTGCAAGTGGGAGACTGAAGAAGATATGCCCTAGAGGCAAATAATAAATAGGTTTTTATTGTCATATCTCAATTAGTTTATAATAGTTTCATATTGTGCTATAACTGTGCCAAGTAGAAACATTGGTATAGGTGTGGTATGAAACAACCAAGTCCCTAGTAGCCTCTATTCATACTAGTTCGTTGGTCACGAAGATGATCTGGGTTTCAAGATCATGGGCATTTATGCCGACTGACAACGAGATCATATCATTGGTGAATGATGTGATTGGACATTCCTCGAAGCATTGCAACACGATCAAGTCATATAGTTCATTGTTGCAACAGCTATACCTAGACTCCTTCTCCTTAGACCATGAGCTCATATTACTCACTGTTTCCCTAGGCTGCTTTTACTACATCAACCGTCATCTGGTAATGCGGTGGCCACAAAGGTGTATGTTGGGTATTCCGAAGGAACAATAGATGACATGTGACTGCAATACCGGGATTTTTTCACCCACATGACGGGTAAAGATACATATGGCCGACTTGGTGAGATTACATCTATAAATATTGCAACACGTGACTAGGTCACGGGGATGTAATATCACGGTAACAAGAAAACATAACTTGTTGTGAACGAGATTGAACAAGGTATGGGATACCAATGATCGGATCTCGGACAAGTTGTATCGAGAAACAAAAGGAAGAGGATGCTATATTTAGACGGTTCAAACGACATTGTCATCAGGAATACATAGGGGTCACATGGATATCCCTAGTCCCTTTGTTGATCATTGATACAAATCATGTCTAGAGCATTCCCGAGCCGTGAGAGGATACACTTAAGGGTACGATGAGAGCGATCATTCGTAAGACAGAATCAAAATAGAGAAAGAGAGAAAGCTGGAATCGTTCCGCGGAGAGATCCGAAGTTGTTCGGAGAAAGAATAAAGGAAAATCCACGAAAAGTGTTTTCGGATAAATGAGAATTTAAATATATATTTATTATATGTTAATTGTGAATTAATATATTCTATAATATTTAAATTAAGATTTTTAAAGACAACTTTTTTGTTAGGCCAAATCCCGGAGGGAAAAGGCCTAGAAGGAAAAGATGCAGAAAAAGAATTGGAAAAAGGAAAAATCAGCCAGCCCCGTGGGCGGCAGATAACTGCCGCCGCACAGGACGGCATGTAACCGGGCCGCGCCAGGCCACCGGACGGGCGTGCGTGGGCCGCCGGGGCGAGCTGACCGATCCTGGGCGCCAGCAGCCGCCGCCTCCTCGCTGGCGAGGTGGGCCGCGCGGGCGCATGTGGACTGCCGGGGGTGGTGAGCCCACTCGGGCTCCCCTTGCCGGGCCGCCGCCTCGCGGGAGAGCTGGGCGCGGGGTGGGCCGCGCCAAGGCCCACCCGGCCAGCCCCTGTTGCTCCCCTTTTTCCTTTTTCTGTTTATTTCCTGTTTGTCTATTGGGCTGAGTAGAAACAGCCTATTTGGCAGTCCGAATTTCTGCTGACTTTTTCCTTTAGTATTAGTCCCACATGGCTTAGCCTTTGAGAAAGGTACACCCCCTTAGCCTATATAAAGGGGTGCCCATGGGTGGGATTAGGGACACCAAAAACACACAATTAGACAAGTCATTTGGTTGACTTTCTCCCTTCCTCTCTATACCTTGTGACCATGGCCCCAAGTCTGGGCTGTGCGATCAAGGCACACATGTAATACGCCGTTGCGCTGCAGGGATTCCTAGCCGGATATCAAATTTCACACTCCCGGCGAAATCGGGGAGCCGGAGGTCTCATCGTGCACCGAATGTGTACGAAGACTCGAGACGCAATACTAGGGGCGCTTAAATGTCGTGAGCCGGAGCTTTTGCACGATGAAGATCAAGAAGGAGCAAGGGGTGACCTGCGAGGAGCTTCGCGACCTTGAGGTCGGCTATGAGTACGACTACTTCAACCACGTTTCCCGCGGAACGTTAACCGCGTACGGTCTACAAGGGTATAGATCCTAGGCAGTTTTGGGGGTTACATCGTAGGGAAATTTTTGTTTTCCACACCGATCCCTAACAAATATCCCACTGGTCTTGCGAATGTACGAAAGACCATACTTGCACCCAATGTGCTACCATGTGAATAACCTGTAAAATATTAAACATTTTCGATTTGTTAAAGATAATATCATTCCTGCACGCCAGATAGCCGAACATAAGGCTGAAACACCAATCTAAGTTATGTCCTTAGATTTTATCAACACCATTTAACTAGTTTCCAAACATATTAGTTATATTGGATGGAGGGGGAGGTCAACAACGAATGTGACAGTGTGTCACAAGAGGCAAGCAAAAGGGCAAGATATAAACAAATGCTCAATGGTTTTCTGCGAGCCACAAAAATAACACTTGCTACATCCTACCTAATTTCTTTTAGTTAAGTTGTCCTTCGTCAGAAGAACTTTATTATTCTAAAACCACATAATTTTTTAAATTTTGAGTAGAATTTTTAATTTCCAAAGATATTTCTGAAGAAAAACCGTATGATCATTCATAAGGTCTTCATACAAGGATTTAACCGAGAAACCCCATGATATCGTTAAGTTCCAAATAAGCTTTTCACGATCATCGGATAACTGCACCATTATCAATCTTTGGCATAAGTGTAACCAAGAATTCCACTTACTACAAACAAGTACACGCCTAAAACCAATATTTAGTGGTACTCTTGAGCTAAAACTTGTGCCATAGTCATATTCGTCTGTTGCACAATATTGTATAACGACGGATATTGTTGTGCTAGGGGCATATCACCCAACGATGTATCCTCCCAAAACCTAATACTAGTTCCGTCTCTGAGTTGGAAATGACCTATAGCAAAGAACTCTATCTTTACCTGCATAAGGCTCTTCCAAAAAGGAGAATCGGTTGGTTTTGTTTGGACTTCAGACAAAGTTTGATGACTTAAATATTTATTACATAGTAATTCTTTCCAAACTCCATTCTCGTTGAGTAGTTTAAAAAGTCATTTTCTTAGTAAACACTTGTTTTTAGTTTTCAAAACCTCTATGCGTATTCCACCCTGATATTTTGGTCTACAAATTATATTCCATTTCCTTAATCTGTATTTCCGTTTATTCCCATCAATTTACCAAAAGAAACGAGATCTATAGAAATCCAATTGTTTCCTTACACCTTTAGGTATTTTTAGGAAAGATAACATAAACATAGAAAACAGAGTTGATTAGGACCAAGCAATCACCAGCAGCCTAGCATCCCTTCGAGTCTACTCTCTACCAGATATCAATCTGATATTTTAAGTTTTCGATATTGAAGATGTATTAGAGAACAAGCCTCACAACCAAAAATTTCTTTGTAATGTTGTTCCTCCTCTTAGGCTTTTCCAAAACAAAAAATCTTGCTTTGATAAAAAATTTATCTTTAAACCCGATAATTGTTCAAATATATATAATATTAATTTCATGTTCACCACCTTCTACAGGTCATGCTCCATGAATAATATAGTATCATCCACATATTGTAGAATTAAAACTCCTCAATCAACTAGATGAGGGATAAGACCTCTAACTTGACCATCCTCTTTTGCCCTTGCGATGAGGATGGCTAGCATATATACAATAATATTAAAAAGTATCGGGGATAATAGATCATCCTGCCAAAAACCTTTTCTTGTTTGAAAGAAATGACCAGTATCATCATTAACACGAATTCCGACACTCCCCGTGCACAAACTGCTCAATTAACCTACACCATTTAGGAATATAACAGTTCAAGGGCACACAATATAATAACGCAATACAGAATATCAATCCAGCAACACAATCAACTATTATTGCCTTCGTTCATCCTTGCACATAATCTCTATAATGAGTCTGATGTACGTACTGATCAATCTTGTCTTTCTCTGGCTCTACTCTTTTGCTTCTTGGCCTTCCTTGTTTCCCTCTTGACTTTTTATTATTAATCTATCTTTAATTTTTGAAAAGGAACTGTGGCATGCAATAGGGTCCTGCTGCCATTCCATCCCGCATAGAGGTCCATCCATCCGCATATATTCGGTGGGGGGGGGGGGGGGGGGGGGGGGAGGGGTTCTGGATGTGGCATACCGCATCCATTTTCGGCATACCACATCCATTTTCCTCTTCATCCCCTACACAGAAACCCTCGTCGCCGTCCGCTACCGTCTCCGATTCCGGCCGCCGAAAAGCACATCGCCACCGCCCACCGCCGCATCGACCCCCACCTACCCATGGCCGGCCAAATCTTGCCGGAATTTGGCCGGCCGCAGTGGGAGGTGCGGGTCGTGTGCTCGCGTGCCGGTGACGGAGGAGGAGGCTCGGATCAGGTGCTCGCATGTGCATATCTCCTACATCATCTATTCATAATAGAGATTCTAGATGATTCCTGTAGTAATTAGCTTATATGTTCACAAAAGATGATAACTAGCTAGATCGATTATAGCCTCTTTTTTTGTTTAGAAAGTCAAGCTATGAAGGATCAAATTAGCTTGACGCATACGTACATTGAATCTACCTACTCAATCATGTACTAGCGAGGAACACATGTGTAAGCGTACAAAAAACATGAAGAGGGCAGGGGCGCAACAATGTCGGGCCAGGCTGTTCGAAGAACAACGAACCTGCACAAGCTAGTCCCGCAAGCAACCCGGCCGCTAGCTGGCACCGTAGCACGCAGGGTCCCATATGCAGGAAGAAGCCAAATGGAACCGGCGAGGCTAGGAAGAAGAGAGAATTCCTTATTTAGCCCTACTTCAAATTTTAGTTCCTTATTTGGTCCTGAAAAACTTTTTCTTTCCTATTTAACACTTTCTCCAAAAAGTTTGCCTTATATGACCCTCTAGTTCATTTTGAGTACTAACAACTTTAAATAGCAAGTAGAAAAGACACTTTTGCCCCTGGTGCACTTTTTTACCAAAAAATTGTACTAGGAAAAGCAACGGTTATCTCACATATTTGGGCATGTACAAATGACTAAATAAGGCACATACGTCTAGTCACGAACCGACTTTGATTGAAAAACTTGGTCGTCGATTTTAATTAAAAAAAAATAAGAATTGGGCAAAACCTTTCATGACTAAATAGGAATAAAAAAGAACCTTTCAAAACCTTTCCACGCTAGAGGTAGAAACGATCCTTCTTTTTTTGCCTCTCCTTTTTCATCTAGTGCTGGATGCATGCATATCGATTGAGGACAGGGCTAAATCGGTCTAGCAAAAAAGAAACTGACGGCAGGGACTAACAGATTGGACGCTAGGGTCATATAAGGAAGACAAATCAAGATGCAATGTTAAATAAGGAAGACAATTTTTCCTAGGGTCAAATAAGGAATTGAACTTTCAAGTATGATCAAATAAGGAATTCTCTAGCCAACACTATCTTCAAACCCGAAGACATCATGCGTCGGATGACGCTTACAGGCCATCCACACTTGTTACATTTAATTACCAGTCAGCTGCAGGAGTAATATCTTTTACAGTATGATGCTCTTCTGCTGACTACAGGAACGCCTTACTACGCCGATAGGCCGAAAGCCGTTGGCATAGGCCAAATTGCCACCGGCGTAGGTCTATGTCGACGGCAGCCGTCGCCGTAGAACGGCGTCGTCCTAGACGGATACGCCGATGTTTGACTCTTTAATCTCACAAGCTTTTTCTTAAGCTCTAAGTATGCCTAATAACAGGTTAAATTGTATTTATGGTCAAACTTCCCGATCAGCCACCCATCTTGCCACTACTCCAGCCCCAATACGCTTAACTTCTCTGTTTTTTCCAGATGAGCTTCCGATAAATAAATTAGACCTTGTTGATAATACTAACGTATCAATCCTATTAACCTTTGAAACATGGTATCACACGCCTTTATTTTTTAAATTTAAAAACAGTTATTTAAATAAACAAAAATGAATAAGTAATAACAATCTTGATTTCAAATAAAATAAAATAAATATTTTTTCCTTTTTCTATTTAATATGGAAAAATCATATCTTTTAATCTATAAATCGGAATTCGATAAATAATATGTCTAAATCGATCGAAAAATGAGAAGAATCCAAACATGACATCCTATCATCTTTTCAATCATACATCATGTATTTTTTAATAGTGTGCTGCAAGGTTTTCTAAATAAAATTTATTTAATAGTGTTCAAATCTTCAAAAAAAACATATAAAAATTCTCTTTTTAATTTGAGGATTCTAAAAAATCATTAGCTAAACTTTCATTGGATCTCTGATAAAACAACATATTATGAGTCTAAACATTTTTGCATAAAATCATGAGCATCAAATACTATACTTGTAGTTCAAATCTAACCCACTTCCTATCGATTCAGCAGAAATTTGTCCTTTTCATCAGGGGTGGACGAAAAGGTTTGAGATCTTCCGGTTGGTACATTGTCCATGTAAGGTGGTTTAGTATTTTTAAAAATAGGGTGGTAGTATTTTTAATTAGCCATTTCGTGGTTGATTCACAAAACACCCCGATTTAGCACTCAGAAAATGGGAAATGGATTTTCTGTGCGACGAAAAAAAAACTTCCTCATGTAACGTTGTTCGTCATCCCAAGATGCACATGAATGCATAATATGGGCACATTATCACAAACTATGCCACAATTCTGACCATAACATTGGTCGTTTGCCTAAAAGTCATGAAACCTCGAACATGATAGGTCATTTTTTAGAAGGTTTTTTGAGATGCAATCAATATACCAAGTTTGGTTTTTTCCTTGCAACTATGTCACATAATATGACACCACGTCAAGATTTTACATTGTTCGGAATGTTTTTCAATTTCTTATAACCGTTTCAAACTATGGTCAAAATGTTGGGCATGAAGGTTCTTAGATAGGAGATGAGCCTCACTAAACATGCATTGGATCTCTGATAAAATAGCATATTGTGAGTCTAGCTAAAGTACTTGTGTTCAAATCTGACTCACTTTCTACCGATTTAGCAGAAATTTGTCTTTTTCACATGGGGTGGAAGGAAAGGTTTTAGATCCCCGGTTGGAACATTGTCCATATAAGTTGGTTAGTATTTTTGAAAAATGGGGTGGTAGCATATGGTAACTTTTCATTTGATGGTTGCCTCACAAAACATCCCCTTTTAGCACTCGGAAAATGAAAAATGTGTTATACGAAAGTATTTGTAGTATGTTTATATTTTATTCAACAAAAATATGTAATATTTGATTTTAGATAGATAGATCTTATTTTTCTGAAAATTTTAATATATTATATGTATTTTTATGAATTAGAATGATTTAGATATGATTTTTTTAATTAATGTGACAGAAAGGGAAAATAGCTAAGCTGACGGCAAAGCCAACAGCTACGCCGAGCCTTGACGTCGTCGCATCACCATTTCAACCAATCGACTACGCCGATGTCCGGTCTACACCGACAGCTGCTGTCGGCCTATCCTACACTACGCCGACAGCAAACCTAGGCTGACGGCCGGTATGCTCGGCTGTCTGCCTCGGGGGCTACTCCGACTGCCCCGACGAATAGCCGTCGGCCTAGCTTCTGGTCGTCGCACCTTGAATTGTTGCTATAGTGGCTTCTTGGCATCGATAGAATTGATTGCAAACGCAACTTACAACTACAAGCACTTTTTTTGAATGAGGAGAGCCTAGAAGGGGCTGGAAGCCTTCTATAATATCACAACGGTGGAGATACAAATTTTCACGCAGGTCCCAAAAAGAAAAGAAATTACAAACCGAGACCAATGCTTTACAAAAAGGACCTTACAAAGATTCTAGAGAAAACTAATAGATCCTTCTTCCATCTCATCTCTGCGACAACAGGGCCTCATCGTGGAGGTTGAAGAAACGTCGGGATTCATCGCTGGAAAGCTCAATGGCCTCTTGGCCAGGATAATCGGTTGGCGAGATGCCTCCGATTTGGATCTGCAGATAAAGGTGGCTTCACAACTCCAAGGCTGATCTCTGCAGCTGCTCCTCGGCGGTCTTCTCCTTCCTTTCGCTACCATAACGCCCAGGAACAGACAACAGGCCGAAAAGAATCCACATCGAGCAGCCAGGATCCGTCGATGTTCCTCGAAGAAACCAAGCTTCCTCCTCAGAGCTCCTGCCCGAGATGAGGAGGAGAAGCCGAAGATGATGCATCACCGACGAATCCAGACGGCCTCCTAGAAGGGGGGGCCAAGCAAGATCCAGAGCAGGGACGAATCAGAAACGCAGCTATTCCACCCTCCCTCGCCTCCTCGGCCGACCAAGAGGGAAATAGGCATACCAATTAGGTCATGGAAGTGAAGCTCCTCCTCGCCGCCACGGCCGGCCAGGAACCACACAGCCAGTCCACGTCCACTGATCTGAAGCAGACACCTGCCCTTATTGGACAGGGGCCTCGCCTGCGACTCCAGATCCACCGCCCACCACCGCAGTGGCACAACATAGGAAGAGGAAGGCAAAAGACTGGCGCCACGCAGAAACGCCAGGTCAAAGAAGAACCCCCACTCCCCCGCTGATCCAGCCACTCCGCTGCAGCATCCTCCCCCCCGCCCCCCACCGCCACGGCCGGCCAGCCAGTGAGGTTGCGAAGAAGCAGAGATCCGGATCAGGGCGGGGAAGAAACATGCCTTATTAGCGGAGATCTTTGCGGCCACGCCGCCGGCTCCAACCAACGAGGCAGCAGTAAGAACCAACACCACCCCCAGATGCTATGATTCCGGCCTAAGGAAATCGACGCCCTACTCCAAACTACGGGCACACGGCCACAAACTCTAAACCTACTCCTACCTACTGCTCCGGCGCCTCCCCCTCGCCATCTCCGACCGGCAAAGCCGCCGGAGATAGCTCGGGGTTGGCTCGGTCGAACTTGGTCAACGCTCAGAAGAGAGAGGGGAGGGAGAAGAGCGGTGAATTACTTCTTTCTTCCTCCAACTACAAGCACTTGGGTTGCATTTCGTTGGGAGTCCTAGAATGAGAAAGCTGTGCCGGTCAAGGTAATCGTCACAAACTTTGGCTAGACGCGGAAAGAAGCAACATACCAGCCCATGGTAGACTCGTCCGTGGTAGTACTATATATGCACGTACCATGTCGACTAGCGAAACTGCTTCATTGCGTGCGAGCTACCAAGCCAGTGGGCGGTCAAAGCTCTTTTGACTCCATGAATCTGGACGTACTTCCCAGCACCGCTCGCCAGCACCAAGAATGAACTCTGATATCGGGGAAGAGATAAGCTAAATATCAACCAGGCGATCAAGCCCTAGATGACGTAAGGTCAACTCCAACGGTCTCTCGCATTTCGGACATCGATTTTGTCTTATTCAGTTCGTTTACGAGGATGGTGGACAGGCCGGCCGGGCTCAGCCCGATCGCGGGGGTTTGTGCCCCAGCGTGCGAGCTATACCGAGCCAATGGACGGTCAAAGCTCTTTTGACTCCATAAATCTGGACGTACTTCCCAGCACCGCTCGCCAGCACTAAGAATGTACTCTGACATCGGGGAAGAAATAAGCTAAATATCAACCAGTACCAGGTGACCAAGCCCTAGATGACCATGTTCTACATAAGAAGGGCATCCTCCTCTTCATCCCAACTCTAGTACTCCCTCCGAGCCAAATTAATTGACTCAAGTTTTTCTAGATTCGGATGTGTCTAGTACTAAAACATGTCTAGATACATCCGAATGTAGACAAATCTGAGTCAATTAATTTAGATCAGATGGAGTAGAAAAAGGCGAAGGAGAAATCCGATTCAAATTAATTGACTCAAGTTTTTCGAGATTCAGATGTATCTAGTACTAAAACATGTCTAGATATATCCGAATGTCGCAAATTTAAGTCAATTAATTTGGATCGGATGAAGTAGAAAAAGGCGAAGGAGAAAGGGAGAGGAGCAGAGGCGGAAGAGACAACTCTCAACAACATGATGTCCAAAACATGATTAACATGAGAACCAACGAGGAGAGTAGTTTCACGTATCACATTTGAATAGGTTAGTGGGTAGCAACTTTTCGGTCGATGGCAAAAGCGCTTGGATGACTTCGTCAAACTTAAATCTTTGTCATAGTCTAATTGCGAATGGATACCTCTACATTGTACTCGGTGTTCGGAAACAACACATGATTAACATGGTTGACGAACTGGTGTTTGAAAATTCATATGTATGTCATCAAGGATAAGCAAAACAAGCTAGCCAAGTGGCTAGTTGAAGCAAAGACCGACGATGTTGCAACTCTTGCGCACCTAGTCCTATCACGAGTCTAGATATAATGTACACTGTACACACGTGCGGCATCATCGCCCAGTTCATCGGGTGGAGACAAAAACCGGCAGAATACTCGTATGCCGTAGAAGTCTTGGTATACACGCATATATGCATGGAAACATGGCAGGTGAAGTGGCGAACGAGTGAGCAAATTCGCCTCATGTTGTGGACTACATCAGGATCTCGTGTTGCGTTTTCAGTAACTAGTTGATTTGCTTGCGAAGGCACGCACACGTAAATATACCACTCAAAGGAAGAAGTAGTACTCCAACATGTGCATGTACACAGTAGATACTGTATCTTGGTGTGACTGCTGCTCCCGGAGCTGTTCCCGTCTATATATACTCCCTTCGTTAAGAAACATAAGACCTTTAGTTTTGTAAAATAAATGCATCAAGATGTTTTTTATTGTATAGGTTCACAAAAGTCGTCTAGATACATTCGTTTCACAAAGCTAAAACGTATTATATTTTTAGACGGAGGGAGTATTTGACGAATGTTCTCGGTCCATGTAGCCGAATCTACCCAGGAAGGTCTAGAATTTGTTGTTACACAGATCACTAACAATATGCATTCGCACAAAACCAGAAGCGGGCAGGTGAAAATCTCAAAAAAAACAGTCAGTTGTTCGGGCCGCAGTAAAAATATCAATCAAGTTCCTTTAAGTTCAAACATGTTGTTTCCCCGCCCAAAAAAAAAAAACCCGAAATGTCTTAAAATGTGCCCAGAAGGCCACAAAGGTTTGTGCGCGGTCGCCATCTGAAAAACAAACAGCTCATACTAACTCATGTAACCTGTCAGGGCTTGATCCAATCAGTTTTCTCTGACTGCCTGACTGGATGAAAGAGTGCATGAATTCAAGGGCAAGACAACAGCCTTGGCATTCAGTGCACGGATATACACACACAATAGCTAATCCTTCTTCTCGAAAGGAAGAAAACGGAGTGCCAGTGAAGGAAAGCTATCTACTGGGCCGAGTACCTGTGCTTCAATTGAACTAGGGAACAAATCCCTAATTACCTCTGGATCGATTTACTATATAGGTAACAGCAGAACTAATACTTCCTCTTGTTAATAAACTACCACCCGCACATGCACGTACATCCTCGGTGCATGCACATTCATCTGGTGTCTTCTCTACTCAAAATGGCCGATGAATCCCAAAGCCGATCGAAGTACGAACTGGAGTAGAAATCACAACTGAAGTTTCTGTACTTGAGATTAGCATGGATCTAAAGAGCATTTTGGGAAACAGAGGAAGGGGATTAGCAGTTTATTGCTTGACGCTGTAACCTCTGTCCCCTGCTTCTTATTGCCGCACAAGATCACGCGGGCTCCCCTCGTTCTGAGCTCGGATGTGTCGTGCGCGCGAAGCATGCATGGCGCGCCGCCGCATACTCACATGCATGGGCGAAAAAACAAAGTACTCTCTCCGACCCATATTAGTTTTTTTTTGCGAAATTCCACCGATCTATTAATAATTATCAACAGCAGTACAAAGAGTCTCAAAAGTAATAAAAATTACAAATAGGATATTGTACCACCTAGCGACGACTACAAACAATAGCGCGAGCCGAAGGCGCGCCGCTATCCTCGCCCCTCCATCACCGGAGCCAGGCAAAGCTTGTCGTAGTAGAGCTTATTGTAGTAGACAGACGGGAAGTCGTCGTGCTAAGGCCACAAAGGACCAGCGCACTAAAGCAGCAACCATCGCCAATGATGACAACCGTAGATCGGAAGAGACTGACCTGAAAACAAACCAACGAAGATGAAAACGGACAGAATCCCGGGAGATCTGCCGGACACACGACTCCACGCGCTTTCCATCGGAGCTAGATGCACCACCGGAACGAGGATAGAGCGGGGAGGATATTATTCTAACTTCAAGACTTAGCCGTCGTCTCAACGTCTCGAAGAAGACACTAAAAACAGCCTAAATAGAGGACGGAAAACCTCCCGCCGGCGAGAGGTCGCGGTCTGCCACACCTCCAAGGCCATAAGGCCACCGGAGGCGGAACAGACCGACGATGTCGCCGGCGAGGGGTAGGGAAACCCTAGATGGGTTTTTAGTCTGGTCGCCTCCCTAGAGGCCCGTACTTACCGGTTGGTCTTCCGACCCATATTAGTTGACTTGGATTTGTCTAGATTCGGATGTATCTAGACATGTTTTAGTGCTAGATACATCCGAATCTAGAGAAATTTGAGTCAACTAATATGGTTCGGAGGGAGTACTAGTAGCTTCGTCCGAACATTCGGTGACACGGTTGCGAGTTGTGGCCACACACTAGTAGAAACTAGGCTATTAGCCTCGGTTCGTAAGGACCTTTAGTCCCGGAATTCAAACCGGGGCTACCAAAGCGAGACTAAAGGTCATGCCTTTAGTCCCGGTTCTGTCACGAACCGGGACTAGAGATCCACCACATGAACCCGCGAGCCGCGCTAGGCTGGAGGACATTTAGTCCCGGTTCGTAACACGAACCGGGACTAAATGTTCCCTGCCACGGCAGCATTTTGGGCCATTTGGCTGCCGCGGCAGGAGATGGGGTTTTAGGATTTTGTGTTTTTATTTTCATTTTGTGTTTTGTGTTCAATTATTTTTCATTCTGTGTTTTCATTAAAAGCAAGTTTTCATATACATACAGAACGCTACTACACAGTACTTGTACACATTGATGCAATATATAATATTATTTCTCTTACAAGCATACATGGAGTCCCAACCGGGTCCAGAGCCTGTCTATTTTTGATTACATGGAGATCATTAAATGGATGCTTTAGGGTCTATCTAGAGAGTATTCTCCGCGTAGGTCTATGACCTCATCGACAAAAAATCCAGCAAATTCCTCTTGGATTTCTATTAGGCGGTCCACTGGTAGGAGCTCCTCAGTAGTGATGCGAATGAATTCGCACATGTAGAATCCATATAGATTAGTCCCCCGTGGCTGCCTCGCGCACTTTACAAGAATAGAATTCAATCAAATAATAACTCTAGCATGATAAATGCACATAAACTAGAATTAAATAGATGCGCGGACTTAGCTCGTACTACTTATCGAGATCGATTTAAAAATAGCTCCTCACGCCATTGACCGCAGGCCTTTATCTTGAACCGTGTCCAAACCCTACCCGACAAAGAAAATAAATGTATGAGTTAATAACTACTAGATATCCCAGAAAATGAACGAAAGAAACCGATATAGTGCGATAATGGTTGAAATTACCTCTGGAGCATATCGATAATGCCACGGTAGTCTTCAATGTCTTTGTTTAGTGAGTCCATGATGTGAACTCTTCCCCAGTCAACTAAAATGCTTAGAAGAATCCAATGGTACCTACGCAAGGTTTACATATGTCAGCAACTCATCATTTACACTGAACATCGAGTAAGCAAAAGTTAATGTGTACAAGAACTCACTTGCCGTCGTGATAGGAGATAGTATTTCATTACAGAAATGCTGGTTCATGAGAAACCGGAGCAAGTTTTGCTCGGTATCCAATGGCTTATCCTTTAGCATAGCTCCATTAACTCGATGTGGGTCAATGAACCCAAATCCATTGATAGCCTTTCTTTTACATTCGAGAATCTTCATTCTGCATCATTATATATAGCGTACAAAAGAATATAGTGAGTATACTTACCGGCAATGAATTGAACAAGCTAAGATAGAGACTTAATTACATAAATAAAGTAATCATTTACAAACAATAGCAAATGAGGATAGATCTGTCGAGTTCCTTTAGATTGAATAACTGAAATAATTCTGTAAATTCAACAGGGACCTCGTCTTCAACAAAGTAATGCGATTTTTGAACTTTCAGTATGAGTCAATATCGCTCTTCTTTTGAGGCTTTCATGTACCATTCATGGAATCGTTGCATTTTTGTTGGCATATCTGATGGGTTCGTAGCATGGAAAAAAAATTCTACCGCAAGAACGAACAAAACCCAGATCTAATCTAGATAAAAGCCAAGATCTAATCTATTAGACATGAGCAACGAGATAGATAGGAACTAACCCTCGTAGATCCGAAAGCGTTAACGAGATTAGATCTCGTGGTTGATGTAGTCGATCACTTGCCGATCTCAAGATCGTGTGGACGATCCTTCCGGCGTCGCGTTCCGGCAGCGCTTCCGTAGTCGGTCAAGTGGACAATCCTTCCGGCGCCGCGTTTCGGCAGCGCTTCCGCAGTCGGTCACACGTGCGGAGTCGAAGGAGACCTTCCTCTCCCCGTTCCAGCGAGCAGCGGAGGTAGTAGATCTTCTCCAGGGAATCCCAACAGCACGACGGCGTGGTGGTGGTGGTGGTGGAGTAGAGAATTTTGCAGGGCTTCGCCTATGCCTGTGCAGAAGAAAGGTGGAGGAGAGAGGCGGCAGAGATTGGGAGTTGTGAGAGAGGGCTTGGAGGGGGCGCCCCTGCCCCTCTATTTAAGGGGGTGAGGCGCCATGGGAGGGGGAGTCCTTGTAGGACTCCCCTTCCCTCTATGGCCGGCGGATTGGGGAGTGGGGGGAGGAGTCCTCCTCCCCCACGACTCCTGGTCTTGACCCACCAGGACTCCTTGATCCCTTCCTTGGTTTTCAAGCAAACTCCAAGAAATCTTCTAGAACCTTCCGGAACATTCCGAAACCTTCTAGAACCCTCATACAAATACTCCAGAACATTTCCTAACTCAGAAAATGATCCCCAATATATGAATCTTATTCTCCGGACCATTCCGGATCTCCTCGTGATGTCCCGAATCCAATCCGAGACTCCGAACAACATTCGTCTCCAACGCACATTCCATATCTACTTAAAACAACTTCGAACCTTAAGTGTGTCACCCTACGGTTCGTGAATATGCAGACATGACAGAGACACATCTCCTATCAATAACCATCAGCGGGACCTGGAGATCCATAATGGCTCCCACATACTCAACGATGACTTCGTGATCGATTGAACCATTTACATACGAAACCAATTCCCTTTGTCACGCGATACTATACTTATCCGAGGCTTGATCGTCAGCATCTCCATACCCAGTTCTACCTCGTTACTGATAAGTACTCTTTAATCGTTCCGTGATATGTCATCCCTTGTGACCCAGTCACATGCTTGCAAGCTAACTAGATGACATTCCACCGAGAGGGCCCAGAGCATATCTATCTGTCATATGGATGGACAAATCCCAATCTTCGTCCATGCGCTTCAACACATACTTTTAGAATACCCAATGACACCTTTATGACCACCTAGTTACGAAGCGGTGTTTGATGTCATCAAAGTACCCATCCGGTGATGGTGATTAACACAACCTCATGGTCGAAGGATTAGGTTACTATGCTTGTAAAAGCTTACAGCAATACGAACTTAATGACTTGATCTTATGCTACGCTTACTATGGGTGTGTGTCCATCACATCATTCTCCTAATGATAAGATCTTGTTATTAACGACATCCAATGTCCATGATCAGGAAACCATGATCATCCATTAATCAACAAGCTAGTTTAACAAGAGGCTTACTACGGACTCTTTTATGTTTACAAAACACACAAGTATTAATGTTTCCGGTTAATACAATTATAGCATGGGATGTAAACATTTATCATAAACATAAAGATATAATAATAACCACTTTATTATTGCCTCTTGGGCATATCTCCAACAGTCTCCCACTTGCACTAGAGTCAATAATCTAGTTAAAAACTTGTGCATTCAACACCTATGGCTTTCTGGTGTTGTATAGACACTATTGCTAGTGGTAAACATAATCTTCGGATCTGACACTTCCAGGTCCGTGTGTATTTGCATGTCCTTGCGTCTCTATGCATTACTCATTCTCCAATGAGATGGCATTGTATAAATCTGGTCCTTTGGTGAGACCTTTAGTTCCATGGGATTAAATCATGTTGATACAATTGTCGTACAATGTATCTTCATAGTATTATCCCGCTATGAACCACACCTAGTTTGATAATAAACTACTTGACACAAATGCCCTCCTTTGCTGCTACTATAGCAGTTATATACTTAACCTTTTGTTGTAGTATCTGTCACAATATCTCAACTTTGGAACTCATCCAAATCCATCATGGAACATCATTTCCATTATATTGTGCCACCCATAGTCTAAATTGAGATAAATTTAATTTGTATCTTGTGAAAAAACTAGTATCAATGTAACACTTTACAATGAACTACCTTTAATTATTTGTCACTTATACATGATATATTCTTAGTTCTTCCAAAGATCATAAAAATATCTTTACTATTGTCCAATGATCATCTTATGAATCATTCTGGTATATGCTCATAACATTTAGAGCATAGGACATATATGGATGTGTACATCTCAAAGAATGATTGATCAAAATATTCTTGTGATTTCACCAAGTGTAAAATCACTTGAATCTCGTGTCAACATACTTGAATCTTGATTTAGTCCTTTCCGTGCGTCAAGAACCTTTCTTGTTGTTTCCATATTGAACTCATTCAACATCTCATCTATGTACATTTGGCAAAACCATATTAGCGCCTCAATCTATCCATATAGACATTGATGCCTAATTCTTGAGTTATGCCTAAGTCTTTCATCGAAATGAAATTCTTAACCTGTGTCAATAAAAGATACATTATTTCTAATCAACAATATGTCTTTCACATAATGTATTAGAAATATGTCTTAGCGCTCCCACTTAATTTCTTGCAAAATGCAAACATCTTCATCGTCTCTGATGAAATTAAACCTTTTAACGGTTTCATCACGGTGAAGATTCCAACTCTGCGATGCTCACTTCAACCATTGAAGTTTTGCATACTCTTTTAGCATCCTTTGAATTAACAAAACCCTTTGGATCGTGTCATGTACACGTCCTAGGTAACCATTCTATTAGAAGAACTTGTTTTGTTTGTTCAACTACCATATACCAAAATATATGTAGTGGTTGCTACATTAATCCGTCCAGACTAAATATCGCTATGAAAGATCAAATCTTATCATAGTCAATTCCTTGAACATTGTCGTAAACTCTTTCCGACATGTCGACTATTTCATAGATTTGAAATATCCATGTCTATTTCTTTATAGATCCAAACACGACCGATAGGCTTCACGCCTTTCCGGAGGGTCTTCTAAGTTCAGAAACTTGATTTCTCGTGTATGAATACTATCACGGATTCCATGACTTCTAGTCATTTTATGGAGTCAGGGCCCATCATCGCTTCTTTGCATGTAGTCGGTCCATCATTGTCAAAACAATAACGACTTGCTTATCAAATCTTACTATTTGATTCTTACCGACCCACACGGTTCTATAGGAACTCTAATCTCCGAGATCACACCTTTTGTAATCACGAGAGCCATGAGCATTGTGGCCGCCACCGCGACACTTTCCGGCGCTGCGCTACTTAGCACATATAGCTAAGGTTCAACAACCTTATCAAAGTTCTATTGTCCTCCCACTTAACTTTTCACGAAAAAAATTCCTTCTCAAGAAACTTGACGTTCCAAGCGACAGACTCTTTTGTCCTCGGCGTTATCGAGAAATTCCCAACAAATTCTTTGGAATAACCTACAAAGACGTGCTTATCCGACTTTGGTTGTAAACATTTTACTTATGCCTAGCATACCAAAATTAAGAAAGGACAATTCGGGTTTTATCCCAAACCATGACTTATATGGTGTCATTTCAACGGATCACGATGGAGCTCTTTTCAGTGTAAAAGCGGTAGTCACTAAAGCTTTAATCTTTAAAATATAATGGCAGTTTTACAAATGACACCTTTGATCTTACCATGTAAAACAAGGTTTCATTACATATCTCGAACACTCCATACTCCTATGGTGTTTTGGGAAATGCAAATCCATGGAACGATTCCTCAAATCTTAGGTGTTTTGCTAAACTTGTAACTCAAACATTTTTCTTTATGATCCAATCATAAACTCTTTTATTTTCTTGTTACAATGATTTTCCACTTCATCTTGAAAGTCTTTGAACATTTTTTCAAATATTTCATACTTCTTCCTTATTGAGTAAGTATATACATATACTCACTCAAATCTTCGGAGAAAGCATATGAAGTTGAAATCCATCGCCCACGACTACACATAATGGACTATATACATCAATATGTACAAATTGCAATCAGTTAGTCGTCCGTTCCTCTTTTGGCCTACGAACGGAGTTTTAGTTATCTCCAGGAAAGTATCACAAACGTCATTTGATCCAAATCAAAGACCCCCAAAAATCCATCAACATGGAGTTTCTTCATGTATCCCTTTCAATATAATTTAAACGGCGATGTCACTTCGCAAGTGATCTTTCAATCATTTGTCTTGCGACATTTTAGCACTAGTTTTATGGTCATTATTTCTCCTACCAGATTTGTATATTATCCATCTATTATGGAATACGGTAATTATTTGAACAACCTTTTGTCGTCATAATACCTGATCAAAATAACAATTATTGAAACAAATCTTGAAGGCAAGCTTTGATGTTAACGAGCAACACAACAACCCTTTGTTTTTTTTTCGATGAACATCATCACATTTTCTCTTGCTAGTTACTTAGGCCATTGCAGTTCATGAATTGTGTTGTCTTGTATGACACTTCATACCAACCAATTCGGTATCCAATACCGGAGAACCACATTGTTTAACAAACAAGGAATACAACCATAACATGTATATCTTCTATATGCCTAAGTTGGACATCTCCAACCTTTTATTTTCTGCCAAATATTTTATAGATTCTCTTTCAGCAATTCCTTTTCTTTTAAAAGAATCTATCAACATCAATAGTGGTGTCATCAACATGACACATGGTACAAAGCGTATATAGTCAACCACTAATACCTTTGGACTTGCACTTTGAGGTGGATCACCATCATCAAATGTTTGGTGTTCTTTCAAGAATCCATCCTTTAGTAATCTTTTAGTGTAGTAAACATTTTACTTATATCTTCTATTCATCCTTATCATGACAACTTTCATGATCAAGCTGTTATAGCTTATAAAGGTGAATTGTGAGTATAATGTTTCTTTTCAGAACCTTTTGGAGGATTAGGACGACTAGCGTCTCCAACCTTCACAAATTCTCATCAAATATGAGGACGTATACTCTATCATGTTGTAACCAACACATTGTTTTAGATATCGCAATACCTTTCACATATGATGGTTTCTGAAACATTGCTTTCAGCTCTTAGATAAACTTGATATTAAAAACAATCTTTTGAGTATCAAGAATCATGGAGGCAAACATGATACATTAGATACTAACACTGAAATTGTTACTCTTGATTTAATACTATTTATTAAACTTCATGGAGTAAATAGAGTTTGCTGAAAGTTTGCAATAGGACTTATAAACTTTAAATTGACATTCAAAACAATATGATACCAGTTCGTAAAGTAAATATCCAGAATTTCTATAGTTCCACTATCTCAACTATAACTAAGCGTAAGGTGGTGAACGGATGCCAATAACTACAACAAACTATGCAAATTCACTTTGATTGTGTTTATGATAAATTGAGTTCGACTAATCCAAATTACAAATGAACTCCCACTTAAAACAACATCCCTCGAGTTGTTTTAGTGATTACACGAACCAAATCCACTACACCAAGTCCGATCATCACGTGAGATGATGTAGCTTTAAAGGTGAACAATCAACATGTTCATCATATCATCCATATGACTCATGCTTTACCTTTCGGTGTTCCGTGTTCCGAGACCATGTCTGTACATGCTAGGCTCGTCAAGGTTAACCTTAGTTTCCGCATGTGCAAATCTGGCTTGCACCCGTTGTATGCACACGTAGAGTCTATCACACCCGATCATCACGAGATGCTTCGAAACGACGAGTCTTAGCAATGGTGCCAACTAAGGACGAATACTTTATTACTTGATATTTAGTGAGAGGGATCATCTTATAATGCTACCGTCACGATCTAAGCAATACAAGACGCATAAAGGATTAACATCACAAGCAATTCATAATATGTGATATGATATGGCATTTCTTCTTGTGCCTTTGATCTCCATCTCCAAAGCATGGACATGATCTCCATCATCACCGGCGTGGCGTCAAGGTCCGTGGCGCCGCTTCATGGTTGTCCATCATCACTAGCAACTATTACAACTACTTGGAACAAAGCTATTACAAGATGAATAGACATGCAGGTCTTAACAGAATTGAAGACAACCATTAGGCTCCTGCCGGTTGCCATATTACAACAAGGATCATTGCATACATCAAATACAATCATAATCACATGATGGCCATATCACATCACAAAACCCCTGCAAAAACAAGTTAGACGCCTCAAATATTCTTTGCATGTTTTACGTGGTTTGGGGCTTTCGCATAAGACCGATCTTACCTACGAACAAGGACCACAACGTTGATACAAGTGTTGTCAAGATGCTCATTGTAAATTGAATCTTAACTATGGTGGGAGAGACAGACACCCGCAAAGCCACTTGTGCAAAGCAAGTTGCACGTCAAGCGTGGAGCAAGTCTCATGTGCGATGACATGTAATGTTAGCCCAAGCCGCTTCATCCCACCATGCCGCAAGATGCAAAGTACACGCTAAGACACGGACAACAAGAGCATCAACGCCCACAAAAACATTGTGTTCTACTCGTGCAACAGATCTACGCATAGATACGGCTCTGATACCACTGATGGGTTCGTAGCATGGAAAACAAAAAATTTCTACCGCAAGAACGAACAAAACCCAGATCTAATCTAGATAAAAGCCAAGATCTAATCTATTAGACATGAGCAACGAGATAGATAGGAACTAACCCTCGTAGATCCGAAAGCGTTAACGAGATTAGATCTCGTGGTTGATGTAGTCGATCACTTGCCGATCTCAAGATCGTGTGGACGATCCTTCCGTCGTCACGTTCCGGCAGCGCTTCCGTAGTCGGTCAAGTGGACAATCCTTCCAGCGCCGCGTTTCGGCAGCGCTTCCGCAGTCGGTCACACATGCGGAGTCGAAGCAGACCTTCCTCTCCCCGTTCCAGCGAGCAGCGGAGGTAGTAGATCTTCTCCACGGAATCCCAGCAGCACGACGGCGTGGTGGTGGTGGTGGAGTAGAGAATTCTGCAGGGCTTCGCCTATGCCTGTGCAGAAGAAAGGTGGAGGAGAGAGGCGACAGAGATTGGGAGTTGTGAGAGAGGGCTTGGAGGGGGCGCCCCTGCCCCTCTATTTAAGGGGGTGAGGCGCCATGGGAGGGGGAGTCCTTGTAGGACTCCCCTTTCCTCTATGGCCGGCAGATTGGGGAGTGGGGGGAGGAGTCCTCCTCCCCCACGACTCCTGGTCTTGACCCACCAGGACTCCTTGATCCCTTTCTTGGTTTTCAAGCAAACTCCAAGAAATCTTCTAGAACCTTCCGGAACATTCCGAAACCTTCTAGAACCCTCATACAAATACTCCGGAACATTTCCTAACTCAGAAAATGATCCCCAATATATGAATCTTATTCTCCGGACCATTCCGGATCTCCTCGTGATGTCCCGAATCCAATCCGAGACTCCGAACAACATTCGGTCTCCAACGCACATTCCATATCTACTTAAAACAACTTCGAACCTTAAGTGTGTCACCCTACGGTTCGTGAATATGCAGACATGACAGAGACACATCTCCTATCCGTAACCATCAGCGGGACCTGGAGATCCATAATGGCTCCCACATACTCAACGATGACTTCGTGATCGATTGAACCATTTACATACGAAATCAATTCCCTTTGTCACGCGATACTATACTTATCCGAGGCTTGATCGTCAGCATCTCCATACCCAGTTCTACCTTGTTACTGATAAGTACTCTTTACTCGTTCCGTGATATGTCATCCCTTGTGACCCAGTCACATGCTTGCAAGCTAACTAGATGACATTCCACCGAGAGGGCCCAGAGCATATCTATCTGTCATATGGATGGACAAATCCCAATCTTCGTCCATGCGCTTCAACACATACTTTTAGAATACCCAATGACACCTTTATGACCACCTAGTTACGAAGCGGTGTTTGATGTCATCAAAGTACCCATCCGGTGATGGTGATTAACACAACCTCATGGTCGAAGGATTAGGTTACTATGATTTTAAAAGCTTACAGCAATACGAACTTAATGACTTGATCTTATGCTACGCTTACTATGGGTGTGTGTCCATCACATCATTCTCCTAATGATATGATCTTGTTATTAACGACATCCAATGTCCATGATCAGGAAACCATGATCATCCATTAATCAACAAGCTAGTTTAACAAGAGGCTTACTAGGGACTCTTTTATGTTTACAAAACACACAAGTATTAATGTTTCCGGTTAATACAATTATAGCATGGGATGTAAACATTTATCATAAACATAAAGATATAATAATAACCACTTTATTATTGCCTCTTGGGCATATCTCCAACAATATCCTGAAGCCTCTCAGAACTGACCAGAGGCTCCCCGTGAACAAATTTGGGAGCTACATCAGCCTTGGGCATATCGCCGTGAATAATGTCATGAATAGATATATTACATTGCTCGGCCAATATCTTAGCTGATTCCGGATCCATAGGTTCTCCCTTATATAGTTGAGGTTCGGGTATGTACACCTGGAGCGGGGGGAGCGGTTGATTTGCTTGTTTCCCCAGCTGGGGAACGTCTCTTTTGGTTCTTCGGCTAGCACTCGATTGTTTTGCTTGTTTCCCCAGCTGGGGGACGTTCGTTCTGATGCTTCCGCCCACTCGATTGTTTTGCTTGTTCCCCTGCTGGGGAACCTCTTTTGTGATGCTTCCTCTACCGCTTGATTTCTTCTGTTTCAGTGTCTTCTTAAGACATCGTGTATAGTCATTTGGCGCATTTAACTGAGCTTGGGATGGCTGCGTCAGTAATTTTCTAAAGTGCTCCTTGGTTTCCGATTTTATTTGGACCTCTGGCTCAGGTTGTTTCTTTTTAAAATGAGCATCCACTTCGGCCCATACGATCGCATCGGTCTCCTCATCGGTCAGGTTGTAAGCCCTCTTGGGAGGAACCGGCGGTACTCTTGGGAGGGGCGACAACTGTCGCTTTGGCCATCGGTTATCGCTCGACGGAGCGGTGCTATTCTTCTACTTTTGGCCCTTAGTGGGTGGAGGCGGCAACGCAGATCTAGATGGACTCGTGTTGGGGCCATGGATTGGACTTGGAGGTGGTGGACTTTTACCGGGAGGAGACGGTGCCCTTGGAGGTAGACTTGGAGGTGGACTTTTACTAGGAGGAGATGGTGGCCTTGGAGGTGATGGATTGTTTCTCGGTGGAGAAGGTGGCCTTGGTGTCGAGCCTAGAAACTTGATGTATTTTTTCCAAAGAATGAAGCCACTCGTGACTTCTCCTAGTGTCGTCTCCCCTTCACCTCCAGGGATGTCAAGCTGTAGTGACTGACACATCGATTGAACTTCATCCACACCGACATGAGAATAGCCAGCTGGAATAAGATTGCAATGGTAGGTCGCTCCCGGTGCAGAAGGTAAAGCAAAGCCGACCGCCACCTTCATTGATATGTTCTTCAGTTCAACATGCATCTCACAACTAGTCTTCTCCTTAATTGCATCCACAGGGTACACATCCATCGTTGCATCATTACCGTGGCCCTCCGTGGAAGCCACGCTGCTTTTCTGTTGCGATGGGCCGACCGTACTATCTGGTACATGATCTTGCTGTCGGAGTCCTTTAAGTTCATTAAGCTCCTCGCGATGCTCCTGCAGCATGGCTTCAAACCTCGCGAACCGCTCCGCATCCTCCTCTTTTTGCCGCTTTGTTTTTTTCGATCGGCTTTTGTACGTGTCAATGTTCTCGGGAAACCCGATAGCCCATGGACAAGAAGGTCCGAACCCTCTTGTTCGTCCAGCCTTTTCAGGATTCCCGAGAGCCTTTGTCAGCTCATCGTTCTCTCTGTCGGGAACAAACGTTCCCTCTTCAACCTCTTTTATCACTTCAATAAGTTCATTCTTGGGTGAAGAAACTTCTTTGACTGCAACAATCTCGCATGTTTCTGGGTCATACGATGCCCCATGCCTGAGTACCCAATTTCTTGACCTCCTGGGCCAATGAGACATACCTGGAGTGACCCCTTTAGCCTCCAGGTCAGCCTTAGCTTTATCCCACTTATGCATGGCACTCCTGTAGCCACTTGTGCCCATATGATGGTGATATTTATTTTTGGCTGCATTTATCTTATTCTTTTTTGACATTGCCAGAGCTGGTGCCGAGTTCTTGTATTCCACAAATGCGTCCCAGTTATCCTGCTGCATCTCTAGTGGGCCAGTAAATGGAGGAGTTTTTTCTTCAAGACATACTTGTGGTAAAATCTTTTCTTCCATTCCTTAAATAGTTCGTCCATCTTCTTAAGAGCAAAGTGCTTGACTTTCCTCGTCATTTGTTGTGTGACCTCATCAGTCTCCAAGACTGGTAGGGTGAAATGTGTCATGAGAGAATTCCACATCGCATCTCTCGCTCTGTCATCTACAAAACTAGCCCCAGCTGGATCCCTTTTCTTTCCTAGCTTATTCCAATTTCACGTGGTGATCGGGACGGTGTCTCTAACAATCACTCCGCATTGAGTTATAAATGCATTCACGGATTCTTTGGGATCCAACGGTTGACCCAGCGGAGAGACTAAGTCAATGCTGAAACGGACATCAACGGGCAACTTGTGTGTCGGGCCTCTTGTCCTTGTAGAAGATTGGCCGGAAGCGGAGGTCTAAGAGAAAAAACATTCGTCAGTACATATATACGAATCAATTAGTGCATCTATACTAGTGATCAAATGATAGAGGCTTTATATACCTTGACAGAATTTGTTATTATTATGGTGTCTTCATCATGGTCTCCACCATGGTCAGCACCATTGTCTCCACTATCGTCTCCACCCTCGTCTCCTTTAGACAAATTAAGATACTCGAAGCCATCGTAATAAGAACCTCCAGTACCCTCATCTATCATATTGAGAAGCTCCTCTTTATTCTGACTACCGTCCATAGCTTAACTAATATAGAAAAAGAATATTATATTAAGTAAAAAAAATATTAGAATTGCGACAACTCGGATACAGAAAAAAGATTACGTACTAATAATAAAACAATTTTGCATTAAGATAAAGTACAATAATATAAGATAAATTACATTATCAATACATCTCGCTCATTACTCGCTCATAATATAAAGTACATTATTAATACATTTCGCTCATATCAAACTAGCGAATTCGGCTGCCGCGTTCTGTGCTACGGCAGCTTTGCAGCTAGAGAAGAGGAACCATCACCAGAGAATAGCTCGGGTGAGATCCGTGAACCTGCCAGATATTGGAGAACCTAGTCTCCAAAAGATACATATATTGATGTACGTGCTCGTCCTCCTCCCTGTTACAACGACGTACCACCTCCTCGGGGGCCAGCTCCCTCTGCACCGCTCATGGACATCGTGGACGGCTCCAAAGAAGCTCCAGGTCGACGATAATACCTGAATTCCTCACCAAGGTACGAGTCCCCATAGATAGCACCTCCCAGTGCCAACCCGACGGAGCCCAGGCTCGCACATCCCTAGAACCAACGGAGTCCAGTAGGCTCGGACGAGGAGGACGCGACATAACTAAATAATAGCAATAAACAATCATAAAACATAAACAGTAACTAAATCACGAAGTATTGCTCTAATAACACTAACTCTAAACCTAACACTAACTCTAAACCTAATTAACTAAGTATTCTAACTAACCCTAGATAATACTAATCTATACAATTAACCTAATACTAACTAATACTAATACTAATACTAAATACTAACCTAATACTAATACTAACTAAATACTAACCTAATACTAATACTAAATACTAATACTAACTAATACTATCCTAATACTAATACTAACTACTAAATACTAATACTAATAATAATACTAAATACTAACCTAATACTAATACTAACTAATACTAATACTAAATACTAACCTAATACTAATACTAAATACTAACCTATAATACTAATTAATACTAACCAAAATTAATATAACCAAAATTGACGCGGTTGGCACGGCGATCACCTGAATGGCAAGGTGGCGCGGGGCGGAGACGGTGCGGGCGCGGGGCGGAAGGGGCGGAGACAACGCGGCGGGGTGGCACGGAGACGATGCGGGCGGCGAGCTCCACGGGAGCGGGCGGTGGCGGGACAGACGGCGCAGAGACGGCCGGTGGAGAGCTCCTCTCCACGGGCGCGGGCGGTGGTGGGGCAAATGGTGGCGTGGGCGGCGAGCTCTAGGAAGGTGTAATACAACCCAGGGCTAAAGTGTTTTCGCCCGCCGCTCTTCCCACGTGTGTACACCCTTTAGCCTTGGTTTGTAATGCAATGCAAACCGGGGCTAAAGGGGGACCTTTAGCCCCGGATTTGTATTACAACCCGGGGCTAAAGGTGATTTTTGGCGCCAAAAATAAAAATGGTTTATAGTTTTCAAAAAATTATGTATTATATATCAAATTTTTTAGAAAAAGAAGATCTGTAATTTAAATCTATTATCATACTTTATTATACAACTTAAATGAAATTATCTATTACTTAACAAGTATTATATTTAGTACAAATGTTGGAAAAATATAGTTTATTATTTAAAAACAGAAAAATACATATAATATACCAAAATATTCACAAAAAATAATATACTCATTAGTAATATAATATTTAATACTAAAAGTAGTAATTAGGACTAAAACATATTTCCCGCCATTTCCCCCGCTTCCCGCCATGTTTTCCCGCCATTTCCCCCGCTTCCCGCCATGTTTTCCCGCCATTTCCTCCGCTTCCCGCCATGTTTTTCCGCCATTTCCCCCGCTTCCCGCCATGTTTTTCCGCCATTTTCCCCGCTTCCCGCCATGTTCTCCCGCCATTTCCCTCTATATCTAGGCCGACCACCATGTCCATCCACACATCCACACCTTCTCTCTCGCAACAATGGACACCGCTTACTGGGCCTTTCTGACGCTCGAGGAGACCGAGGCGCTATGAGCCTCTACCTACACATGCCCGCCGGGGGTACCGGCTGCCTGCCGGTTGGATGCTGAGCACTGGAGGGGTTCTTGTTCCTCCTGTGCCTGAAGGTTCGGCCCGCCAGGCAGCCATCACGAACCACTTATACCTCGAGCTCACGCCGGAGCAGGGGATGGATCCCCATTGGGATCCCGACAACCTCGACACCTGAAATGCCTTCTTCGCAAACTGGCAGGAAAGGGAGCTCGCCAGGTACGAGGGTGACGGCCTGATCCCAGTGAACCACAATGAGGCCGGTCGCCGCCTGTGGTGGGCGAACCGGACTATCGCTGGCGTGATGCGCTACACCGCCATGGGAGACCATGTCGCCTGAGGTACCCACACTTTCACCAGCCGCATAGCCACAAGAACGGGGGTGATGGTGAAGGCCTAGGGCGTACTGGGGTCGTCATCCGAGAGCCCCCTCCCCCACGCGTCGTGAATCCGAGGCCGGAGTGGCAGGTGCCCTCTCCCCCGTTCCCCGGTGCACAAGCTGGGGAAGGGCTGAGGATCCAACCGCGTGCTACGAGCGACGACGATGACGATTCCGAAGACGACCCTGAAGCTGTGTACTACAGGGCTAGATATGATTATGTCTAATTTTTACGTTTTAATATTAATAAATGTCTGACCACAGCAAGTTGCAATACTATTGAGATCAAGATAGTTCGTATCCATATATATAAGTAGATTATTAAAAATAAAGGTTTAATAATATTTTATATCACCAACATCCACACATTTCTATTGTTAGGATTTTCTTCTAATCCGTAACCATGGAGCATCTTCCTTACTTAACGGGATGCTTGGGTCATCCTTCACAGCGAAAGACGTAATTTCATGAAACTTATCATAATATTCTGACATGTCTATCTTATCCTCCACCCCCACGATGTTTCTTTTTCCTAAAAGAACTATGTGGCGCTTTGGCTCATCGTATGTTGTATCTTTTGCTTATCTTTCCTTTTTCTCGGTTTGGTAGAAATGTCCTTCACATAAAAAACCTGAGCCACATCATTGGCTAGGACAAATGGTTCATTTCTATACGCAAGGTTGTTGAGATCTACTGTTGTCAGTCCGTATTTTTTGTCTACCTCAACCCCGCCTCCTGTCAGCTCGACCCATTTGCACCGAAACAAAGGGACCTTAAAATAAGGTCCATAGTCAAGTTCCCATATCTCCTCTATGTAACCATAATATGTATCCTTTTACCCATTCTCGTATGTTGCATCAAATCGGACACCACTGTTTTGATTGGTGCTCTTTTTTATCTTGGGCGATCGTGTAAAATGTATTCCCATTTATCTCGTACCCTTGGAAAGTCAATATAGTCGAAGATGGTGACCTGGCCAACAAGTACAACTTCTCTCCAATATTTATGTCATTCATGACATGTGTCTGCAACCAACCGCCGAAAGTCCTCATGTGTTCATCTCTAATCTAGGAGCCAGGCTTCCCCGGGTTGTTGGAGTGTACAATATTCTTGTGTTCCTCGATATACGGAGCCACCAAGGTGGAACTTTGTAGAACTGTGTAGTGTGCTTTAGTGAGAGAATGTCCGTCCATACATATCCTTGCTTTCTTTCCTAGTGTGCCTTTTCCACTAAGTCTACCCTCATGCCGTGATTCAGGAACACCGATGGGCTTAAGGTCAGGAATAAAGTAAACACAAAACTCAATGACCTCCTCTGTTCCATATCCCTTTGAGATGCTTCCTTCTAGCCTAGCATGATTATGAACATATTTCTTTAACACTCCCATGAACCTCTCAAAGGGGAACATATTGTGTAGAAATACAGGACCGAGAATGTTAATCTCTTCGACTAGGTGAACTAGGAGGTGCGTCATAATATTGAAGAAGGATGGTGGGAACACCAACTCAAAGCTGACAAGACATTGGACCACATCTTTCTGTAACCTTGGTAGACTATCTAGATTGATTACCTTCTGAGAAATTGCATTGAGAAACGCATATAGCTTCACAATGGGTACTCGAAGATTTTTCGGCAGGAGTCCCCTCAATGCAATCGGAAGTAGCTAGGTCATAAGCACGTGGCAGTCATGACACTTTAGGTTTTGAAATTTTTTCTCTGCCATATTTATTATTCCCTTTATGTTCGACGAGAAACTAGACGGGACCTTGATATTGTAAAGGACTTCAAAAAAGATTTCCTTCTCTTCTTTGGTAAGCTAGCAGTACCTTCAAACATCTCTGGATGCATGCCGTCTCGGTCTTTCATACGTTGTTGGTCCTGCCGTGCTTCAGGTGTATCTTTGCTCTTCCCATACACGCCCAAGAAGCCTCGCAGCGTCACGCAAAGATTCTTCGTCAGGTGCATCACGTCAATTGCACAACGGACCTCTAGGACTTTCCAATAGGGTAGCTCCCAAAACATAGATTTCTTTTTCCACATGGGTGCGTGTCCGACATTGTCCTTCAGAACAGATTGTCTACCAGGACCCTTTCCAAAGACTACTTTTAAATCCTTCACCATATCAAATACATCAGCACCAGTACGGTGGATAGGCTTACACCGGCTGTCTGCCTCACCATTGAAATGCTTACCTTTCTTTCTTAGGGTGTGCGTGGGCGGAAGAAAATGGCGATTCCCCGGGTACACATTCTTCTTACATTTATCCAAATATATACTTTCAGTCTCATTTAAACAGTGTGTGCATGCATTGTATCCCTTGTTTGTCTGTCCTAAAATGTTACTAAGAGCATGCCAATCATTGATTGTTATGAACAACAACGCTTGTAGGTCAAATTCCTCCTTCTTGTTCTCATCCCACACACGTACACCTTATCCGTGCCACAACTATAAGAGTTCTTCAACTAATGGCCTTAGGTACACATCAATGTCGTTGTCGGGTTGCTTCGGGCCTTGGATGAGCACTGGCATCATAATGAACTTCTGCTTCATGCACAACCAAGGAGGAAGGTTATAGATACATAGAGTCACAGGCCAGGTGCTATGACTGCAGCTCTGCTCCCCAAAAGGATTCATGCCATCTGTACTTAGACCAAACCATAAGTTCCTCGCATCACCTGCAAAGTCTGGAAACTCTCTCTCGATTTTTCTCCACTGCGACCCATCAGCGGGGTGTCTCAACATCTCGTCTTTCTTACGGTCTTCCAAGTGCCATCGCAACAACTTGGCATGCTCTTTGTTCCGGAACAAACGTTTCAACCATGGTATTATAGGAGCATACCACATCACCTTGGCAAGAACCCTCTTCATGCGGCGCTCGCTCTCAACATCACCAGGGTTATCTCGTCTTATCTTATACCGCAATGCAGTGCATACTGGGCATGCATCCAAATTCTCGTACTCCTCGCCGGGGTAGAGGATGCAGTCATTAATGCATGCATGTATCTTCTGCACCTCTAATCCTAAAGGGCAGACAACCTTATTTGCTTCGTAGGTACTAGCAGGCAGTTCGCTATCCTTTGGAAGCAACTTCTTCATTATTTTCAGCAACTTTTCAAATCCTTTGTCAGTCACACCGTTCTCTGTCTTCCATTGCAGCAATTCCAGTATGCTACCCAGTTTTTGTGCCCATCTTCACAATTTTAGTACAACAATTTGTTGTGATCCTCTAACATCTGCTTGAACTTCAACCTCTCCCTTTCAGTTATGCATTCTTCCTGGGCATCAATAATGGCCCGACTAAGATCATCATCGGGCAGATATGATGCATGTTCTTCATCTTTTTCTTCATCAATGTCTTCCATTGTAGTACCATCGTATTCAGGGGACATAGTAGGGTAGTCGTTATCATTCTCTTCTTCTTCGTTGTCTTCCATCATAACCCCTCTTTCTCCGTGCTTGGTCCAATAATTATAGCCGGTCATGAAATCAGACCGAAATAGGTGGCTGTGAAGGCCTTTGAAGAAGAGTATTCCTTATGATTTCGACAGACACCACATGGACAAGACATAAAACCATTCCGCTTGTTTGCCTCGGCCACAAGGAGAAAAGAATGCATGCCTTTAATAAACTCGCTAGAGAGTCGGTCAGCGTACATCCATTGCCCGCTTATCTACATTATATAATTAATTAAGTACATCAAACATAATCATAATTAATTAGTACTAATCTAAAAACAAAATTAAAGCCAGCAATATCTTTAGTCCCGGTTGGAGGCACCAACCGAGACTAAATGTGGATGTGGCGACAACAGGTCGACACTATGTTCTCAGTGGGCAACACTAAGCCAGTAAATGATGACACTATTTTGGGTGGGTGGCAGCACTAGGGGTGAGTGTGTCGACATTATTTCTTCAGTGTCCGACACTATGTTGTGCTCTTAATCTATAAATAGGTAAGTATTCTTGTGAAGAACTGCAAGATGGTGTGCGAGACTAGAGACACCACTACGGCGAGCTCCTCGAAGATGTCTGAGGAGAGGCACTCTCTAATATGTCAAATTAGTTAGCTCCACCAGCATACTGATCTATAGAGAAGATATAAACGGAAAGATGGTGTGCGAGAGCAGGGACACCACTACGACAGAGCTTCTCGAAGATGTCTTAGGATCCTGTCCTCAGACATCTTTGAGGAGCTCGCCATAGAGGCACTCTCTAATATGTGAATTGTTTTAGTTACCCGGCGTATTAATCTATAGCTAGAGAAGTTATTAACTCCAAGATGATGCGAGAGGGACACCACTACGGCGGAGCTTCTCTCAAAGATGTCTTAGGATCCTATCCTCAGACATCTTCGAGGAGCTCGCCATAGAGGAGCTTCTCGAAGATGTACTGTGATGTTTTCTTATCAAGCTTTTATGAATTAACCCTATCTTTGTTACAATTTTTTTAGTTTGTTGAACGCAGGTAGACGAAGAAGGATATTTTTCCTAGCTAGTTAGAATGATGAACTCACGCATGTGTGTGCTTCTAAAATCAAATTTCAAGACTATGTGCCAAAACAAGATATATAGATAGAATCCACATATTGTGATATTTACCTTAGAGTTCCTTACATTAAAGATAGAATCTAAACATCGATCTCATGTTCATTGCAAAAATTACTACCAAACTAAATCCACAAATCCATCTACAAGATAGAGCATGAAATGAGCTAATATAGCAATGGGAGTTCAAATGATGAAGTTGCTCACCTTTTAGAACCTTTGGATAGATGGAGCACCACAAAATATAGATAAATCTTGAGAAAAAAATTGGGCATGAACTCGAGCTTGAAGCAAGAAAGAGAGAGAGGAGACACCAGCTTGAAATGGTGGCTCGGGCAGGTGGGGAAAGAAGATATAGCCAGGCCTTTAGTCCCGGTTCGTTTCTAGAACCGAGACTAAAGGTCCATCTTTAGTCCCGATTCGTATAACAAACCGGGACTAAAGGTTCTGGCGCCCGACCCAGCCTGCCTGAAACCCTTTAGTCCCGGTTTGTTACACGACCCGGGACTAAAGTCCCGTTCGAACTGGGGCTAGTGCCTGCCACCCCCTGGGCCAGATCTAGCAAAATCGGAACTAATACCCCTGGACCAAAGGTTCGTTTTTACTAGTGACATATGGCTCCCAAAACTCGATCAAGTTAAAATAATTTGGAAACCCGATCAAGTATATGTACCCCAACAGAGCGGCAGCCTTGCCCTAAGGCTATAAAGCTACGCGAGGCTTTTAATTCGGAAGTTCAGGATTTACTAGTAACAATCTCTCTTTATTCTTTAATAGTGCCTAGGGCTCGCCTAAATCTCGATCGGTTGGGCATCCTACTATTCGTGACACATGAACATGTTTTAATCTCATCTAAAAAAGAATGTACTGCATGAGCAAAAAAAATGTACCACGTGAACAGAAAAATTGTGTTGCTTGACCATATTTCTCAGCTGCAACTGACGCGCAACTCTCAGCTCGCACGAATCACAAGACGGGTTCAATGGTGAGAACGGTAACTGAGATTTAACAAGTTCTCTCAGGCCGGTACTTTCAGTTGCACCAAATAAACGTAAGGCACAATCAACTTTAAGGGCCTTTTTGGTTCGTGAATCCAAAGGAATAAGAAAATATGGAAAACACATCATTGAAATGTCATGACATGATATAATTACTACAAGAACTAAATATATAGATTATGCAATTATCTTACGTGGTTGGAAATACGTGAGACTTAACCCCTCCCCCTCGCGAGAGCCGTCGCCGTCCCACAGATCCGCCCCTTCCGGTCCCCCTCCTCCCCTCTGCCCGGTGGCCAAGCCGGCGGATAGAGGAGTGGAGACCCGTCATCTTCCTCGCTTGTTTTTTCTAAGTCTATTTTCTCTTGGTTTTGTCTCCCTAGTGGCATCGGTTAGGTGGAAGCGATGATGATGTATTGGAATAAGGTTTCTTCGGCCTCTCCCTGCCTCATGGGCGTTCGTTTCGGAGTCAAAGAAGGGCCTGTGAGGGTTAGCGTTGCCGGATATGTTGATGTTCTTCGGATCTTGGCAATTGGTGTCTCTATCAAGGGGACTTCTTCTGGTTGTGGGGATCTAGGGATGTCAAGGAGCTTCATCGATGATCACTTTTTTCTCTTCGTCTTCGGGACGGATGTAGTCTTCTAGACCCGTTCGGCGGCTTTCCGTCCGCAGCTAACAACGTTAGGCTAGCTCAGGGAGGAGCGACAGCGTCGGCACATCCTTGACACGGCCTGGAGGTTGAAAACAAAAGGGCATCTCGAGGATTTCGTTGTAGTTTTTGGGTTTTTTGTCTTGCTTTGTACCGTCGTATGTTTCTTTTAATGCTAGGGTCCTTTCCGCATAAACATTATCCTACATGGTTAGTGCTAAGACTGCATTCTTGTGCATGCCCTAGCTAAGAAGCATAATTTCCCACAATAAACAATAGGAAACATAAATCTCAAAACAAACTCAGTTAGAGCAAGGTTCCAAATCTTTAGAAAAACTAACACCACCTTCATGCTGTCGCAACCCACAGTGGATTTTTCACAGAAATATACATTTGCGCAAATACGATTACCAGTGTGTTATTTAGGTTGTCCTTATCACAAAAATTTCATTGGATCCCAAAAGCTCCAATCTTAAGTTGGTAGTATCTACCCTTTTGTCATTAAATGGTAAGACAAACGACAAATATCCGTGAAATTTTTCAATACGAAACTGGTGAAACCATTGGCCAACATGGAGTGGTTTCTAACACGATGCTACATGTAAGACATATGAAAATCCACAGAGGATGTTTTTCTACACGTATAGCGGGAAGAGGAAAGCAGTATCATACAACTAGCATACATATTTTCCTATAAACACTTTATGTCCAAAAGTATGGACAACGTGCCTGAGTATATCATGTGAGGTGAATCTTATGGTGTATAACTACTCCAACAGAGCACTGAAAATAGACACTAAAATACTACAAATAAAACAAAAATATTACCAGATGGACACAATAGACATATACCATGTAAAAAATCTCAATTCACCATATATTTCAAAGTACAAACAAAACTTAGTATTCAATTGGATTTTTGAAATATGAATAAGCTACCATTCACATCGTATCTTCTTATTTTGGGAGACGTGGATTGAACTCTAGTTTGAATTTATTTTTGGGGTTATACCAAGGATACGTCTGCCACGCTGCGTCAGGTCAGGGCCGCCCGCTCATCCATGAGGTCCGTTAGGCTCTGTCTCGCTCGGCATCCATGAATAGACGGGCATACTCGTCACGCTAGGCGGCCGCGAAGGATGCAATGAGCACCACCTACTCATCGCTCGTCGTCAGCACGACACCCTTGTCGTCGAAGTCGTTATCCATCTCCGCACGAGCAAAAAGACAGTCCACGCTGGCGGAAACCGAGCAGTAGTGCGGGAAGTTGGCAAGGCGGCTGTGTTCATGGGACGTGTTGGCATTAACTTCGCCATGTCGTCCATGGCGGGCTGGGGATTAGGAAAATGTGTTGGCATGCTGGTACACCCCGCCCCAGACGGCCGGGAGAGTACAAGACATCATTTCCTATCCAAAAGGACAAAAACAAACATATTTGGTGTGCCAAATGGATCGCCCCGTTAGACATGCCCTCAGGCATACATTTTCCTAAACAAGGATGGAATAAAATTACCCTAACTTGTACTATTTGAAGTTGAACCAAAAAATCCGCATTTCCATATATAGTGGAATCAGGGCTGGCCCATAGTGCGACGGGAGGGTGCACAGGAGAGCTCACCTAGGGGCCCAAGGAGGGAGGGGCCCAGCCCAAGATTTGTTTGTGTACCTATATTAATTTACTTCTACTATTGAAGTAAATTAATATACTATTGAAACCAATAGTTAATGCTCAAAAAATATTGAAACCAATAGTCTAGAATAATTCTAGAAAATATAGATGGTCCAAGATGCATTGCACCATATATGCCTCTACTCCACGCCTCGTACCCTAAAATATATAGTGCAAAATTCTGAAAAAAATCTCTCTATGCCACCATTTCTCTCCGGACTCTAGAATGTGCAGAACAACACCCGCACTCATGTGTTTTTCCATGGTTGTGAGTATTGATTAGTGGAGACTGATGTTGCTATCACATTACTCTAACATTCCACAACCATCTCTCTTTCGATTTCTAATAGTTCTAGTTGTGCCCATCATACTTGTTTAAGAGACCAGTATATATATTCCATCCTATTATTATTCTAGTGCCAATTATGTCTACTCTTTTACCCATTTTTTCGACATGCATATGATTGGTTACTCCCATAATTTTCTTATGTGATTAAGTTCTAGGGGTACATATTTGGCTTTTTAAAAATAATACACCTTTTAAAATAAATTTCAGAAATAATACATAAAATTCGGAATTTTGGATTTTAGGACGGCTGGTACACCGATATGTACTAATTGGAGTATCGTACACCGATTAGTACCTACCGGTGTATGGTAGTACAACGATTAGTTGCATTTCCTTGCTCAGACATGTGTGTGTGATTTTGTACCTCTCGGTGTACCGTACACCGATTAGTACCTATCGGTGTACCGTGTACCACAACCGTGCTAAAATCCGAAATTTCGAATTTTGTGTATTATTTTTTGGAATTGATTAAAATAATGTATTATTTTTAAAAAATTACCTACATATTTGTATAGACATGTACACATGGAGTTATTTGTAGAGATAAGTATCATGTATAGTTCACTCGCTCGGTAGAAAGTAATTTTGAATGTCTTCGCCGAGATTTGAAAATCATGGATGTATTAAATATATGGATTACTTAGTTTGCTATTGCATTACAGTAATATTTTATTTCTCTCGCAAATTCTAATATTTTTTTATGTTTTGTGTGTGAACAACAGGTGAAGCTTGGCAGACATGGTTGAGGATTATGCTTAAACTTTGTATAATCTTTAAAATGGTAGCATAAATCATGGATGTATTAAATATATGGATTACTTAGTTTTCTATTGCATTATAGTAATATTATATTTCTCTCGTGAATTCTAATATTTTTTATGTTTTTGTGTGTGAACAAGAGGTGAAGCTTGGCAGACATGGTTGAGGATTATGCTTAAACTTTGTACAATCTTTAAAATGGTAGCATAAATATTAAGAAAAAAATTATCTTTTAAGAATTTTCTGGAATAGTGAGGTCATGGTCCCCCCTTGACTCTAGAAAACTACGCAACTGTGAAGAAGATGTCCTTAGTGTCGTGTCACTCTAGGGCCCCCAACATTTGTGGAATGTCCCCTGAGTGGAATTATGCACAACAGAAGGAATATGCTAAGAGATGGTGATCATCTAGCCCAATTTATTTGCACTATCTAGTCATCATATTGGATGATTCTTTCTATTGATTTTATCTTTTTTGTTTCTCCAATTGGAACTTTGAGCCGAAAATAATTGGGGTTGTTGATATAGGCCAAAAACATTAAATTTTTGTACAATTTCTCGATGTAGTTTTTTAAGGATTCTATTTCTCATGAGAAGTGAAGACCCCATTCAACTCTCTCCATGTTTCTTCTGCACCTTTTCACCCTCTTCTTCCTTCTCCCACTTCACGGGTATATTTTTATTTTTTATTCTGCCAATCACGAGAATTATATCACATACAAACTACAAAAAATAGTGCACCTTTCTCTTTGTCGGATTGAGTACGAAGATTGTGCTACCGATGTGACTCCATCCGAGCTAGATCCATCCGAACTGGTACACGTGACCTGAGGGCTCTGAGAGAGGCAGCTCGAGGCGATCAAAACTCATCTAGGGTTCTATCCCCCCGCCGGCGACGTCGCCTGTTCATCGACCTGAAGGGCGACGACGGCGGGGCCGACTAGATCGACGGCGGTGGCGATCCACGCCAGGGCTGCAGCACCATGCCACCGTCGAAGCAGGAGCCCAGCGACGATGATGGCGACTACGTGGCAGCGATGATGTACCGTCGCCTTGACCTGGGCAGACGTGGCATTGGCCGCCACTAGTTTAGTTTTTCTTTTTCTTTAAATTTTATACAAACATGTTTAAACTACTTCGTATTTGCCGTATTTGCACAAATTTAAAATGTTCGAATTTTTTGTACGAGAGGCACGGCTGGCAGCCAGCACCCCCAAGTTTTCGTCTAGCCGGCGCACCCGATACTGCTCTAACATGCTGATGTGGTCCAAAGAACGTTTCGATCGTCATGGATGTGATCCTCCGGAAATAACGTGCTGCCGGAAATATTAACGGTGCGAGAATTGAAGTCACACGATGCTAGGTTAGCTAGCGGCCGAAAGTACACATATGGAGTTAGCTGACAAGCAGGCTTTATGAACTGCCAACAGTTGTTACGCTTACCACTGTACATTACATCCATGTGCACAATAGCGCAAGCTAGTAGCTTGGGTACCATGCTAGAGGTCCATGTATGATGTCTTGCCCATGCTTCCGGCCGGTACGACTGCGCCCCAGAGTCGCTGTTCTGTTCGCAACAGCGCGCTATTACAGCAAAACACTTGGAGATTTTCTCTACTCCACATTAACTAAAACAGTTGAAGCTGGATTAGACGAGGCCACTACCACCCTGGTGGCCAGATCAACATGGGACTAATTACGTTGGAGAAAGAAACATGCATGCATGGGAGCTAAATATGTTACAGTACGAACCACGATCAAACATGTCCTCATGACCCCATCACAGGAGAGGACGGGTTGGTATGCGCCAATACATGCATGGTTCATGGTCACCGGCACATGGGTTCTTTGATGATGGGTAGCTTCACGCTGTACAGCTGCTCCCCGCTCCGCAGCACCACATGCCCATGTCAACTCGCCTCCTCGGTTAAGCCACCACCTGCCACGTACCTCGCAGCTTTCCAGATCCTCCTCACCTCCCTGATTCGTTCCCCGTTTTTTCCTTCCTTTGTGAAAGGGAAAGCTGCTTGCTTGGCTAGCTTGGATCGGGGTGAGTGGTGGCGTCGAACAACCCAGCATGGACCCCAGCAGGCCCCGCGTCCGGCATGCATGCAATAATGACGGCAATCCATCCATCCATCTAGCTTGTTTTATTTTGATCATTTCGGCGAGCTGTTTCATGGTCTTGGGTGTGGGTTGATCCAGGTTTTAATGATTTTGTTTGAGGGGTTCTTTCTGTTGGTGTGTCTTTGACTCCTTGGATCCACTCCTCGCGTGCGACGTCCTCTAACTCGCGGTACGTCTAGAGCGTGGGTATCTACGTATCTCCAACTCCCCATGTGTCAGCATAAACAGCAGCATGGTGCATATTCCAGCACGCCAGATCATGGTAGATTTTAGACATCCCGCTGACGATCATAGGAAAGACGTCTCAGAGATCTCTGCTCATTATTTGCACAAACCATATCCTTATATTTATTTTTGCATGTATCATATATACCAGCAGCTTAGATAGCCAAAAATAGTTTTATCTCCAGCCCCTAGGAAGCTCTTCTTTTAATTAAATCTTCATTAAATGTGCAGAAAATAAAAAATATATTAATATAATTTAGGCACACACAAATAATACTACTCTCTCCGTGGATTCATCGTTTTCTTAAAGAGCACTGCTACACGTATGACAATTTGTATACAATTTTGGTACGACCTAGCACAACAGCCGTTGATCAAACCTTATGTCACTCATAATCACCGTTCATTTACCAATCATACACAAATCGTACCTAGTTTAGTCGTACGTGAGGTAGTTCCGCTGTTGACCGACCGAAGCTAGCAAATAATATCAATATATTACTCCCTCCGTCTCAAATAGATGTCAAACATTTGTCTAAATTTAAATGTATGTAAATTAAATAGTGTCTATATACTGTTAGATTTATATGGGCTGCGGCCCCATGTAGGCAGCCCATCCAGTCTAATAAATCCTGAAATCTCAAGGCCCATCTACTATGGCAGCTTGGGAGGTCTGTGGAAGGGAAAGTTTAGTCTCACATTGCTAGTTGGGAGAGAGTTGGACCAGCTTATAAGGTGAGCTGTTTCACTCCTACTAAGTGAGTGAGAAGAGAAAGAGTCCATGCACACTCCTCCTCCTCCGCCGCCCGCCTTGCCTCGCCCGCACGCGCGTCGATTTTCGCGAATCGAGTTCGAGTTAGAAACTCGTTTTGTGGAAGACTGGATTTTTGCTTGGTGCACCAGTTGTTGGATACGTGTCAACATTCGTGTGCATGTTTGACGCGTGTCCTTATCTCCCACAGCGTGGCGACTCGGCCGGCTCACCTCCCAGGCTATAGAGCGAGAGACAGACAGATCTGGACGGATCATGTTCTTTTCTCAGTCTCTCTCGCTGTGTGTTCCTCTTGCTGCGCTGCTCTCTAGGCTTCTCCATCCCGGCGGCTACGTGCACTGTTGTCTGGGAGAGCAGGCCTCCGAAACCCCGTCCGTTGAGATCCTGCACCGGGAGACGGGCGATAAGATTTTTCGGAAGCGTCTCGGCGCGATTGCTCGCCTCTGTTTGTGTGTTCTTCTTCAGCAACCGACGACCTCATCAGCATCATGGGCGACAACAACAATGACCAAGGTGATGTTGCGGTGACGACCTTCTCGGTCAACCTGTATATGCTATTCTTCTCTTTGTATGCACTAGTTCTTGCTAGATTTTCAGATCCATTAGATGTGGTTGTTTGGCTGCATGTGTTTAGATCTGCTAGTGCTTACATAATGTTGATTTCGGTAATTAATCTCATGGGGAAATTGCCTAATATTCCAATAATCCAAAAACCTTATTTATTTAGGCAATTTTCGCCATCTGCCTTTGCTGCTTCGCTGAAACCAAGCCCCTTTACAGGTGCTAATTTTAAGAGATGGCAAAGGAAAACCCTCCTGTGGCTCACTGCTATGGGCATAGAAAAAAATTGCAGATGGTACTCCCAGAGGTCCGCTTACTCTCGAGGAAGAGAGAGCGTTCAGGGAGACCACTGTACTTTAAGTGGGCTCTTTACTCGGTGTGCTTGGAAACTAGTTGGCTGATGCATATCTGCATATCTGTGATGCCAAGGAACTATGGGATGCGCTGGACGCTAAGTTTGGTGCTGCCGATGCCGGTGGTGAACTGTATGCTATGGAGCAGTTCAATGACTACAAGATGGTTGAAAACTGATCTATAGTAGAACAGGCTCATGAGCTACAGATCATGGCAAAGGAACTCGAACTCCTCAAGTGTGTGCTTCCGAACAAGTTTGTCACGGGATGCATTGCCGCTAAGCTTCCCACTTCATGGAGGAACTTTGCCACTTCTCTGAAACATCAGAGGCATGAGCTCTTTGTTGAGTACCTTATTGGTTCTCTGGATATTGAAGAGAAGACAAGGGCAAAAGACAAACACACTAGTGGAACCGAGGGACACTATGCTGCCAATATGGTGCAGAAAAATGCCCACAAGTCCAAACGAAATAACAAAGTCTACCAGGCTACAAACTTCAAGAAGAAGAAGGGGCAGAACAAGGAAAAGAAAGAACCTTGCTGGGTGTGTGGCGAGATTGGCCATTGGGCTCATCATTGTCCACAGAAGAAAGGCAAGAAGGGTCAGGCTGGATAGAGTTCTAAATCTGTCAACATGGTCATTGACAATACTGATGCAGGAACTTCAGGTTCTGGGTACGGTAATTTATTACCTACTGTTCTTTCAGTATTTCAACCCACAGAATGTTGGGTTGATACGGGTGCCAATGTTCATGTGTGTGCTGACATTTCCATGTTCACCTCTTATCAGGCTCGAGATTCCTCAGTCATGATGGGGAATGGGTTACATGCTACTATTCTTGGTGTTGGCACGGTAGATCTGAAGTTTACTTTGGGCAAGATCGTGCAATTGAAGAACATGCAACATGTCCCTTCTATCAAGAAGAATCTCGTTAGTGGTTCTCATCTTATGAAAGATGGGTTTAAGTTGGTATTTGACTCCAATAAAGTTGTATTGTCTAAATACGGAACCTTTGTTGGAAAAGGCTATGAATGCGGAGGCATGTTTCGTTTTTCATTGGTAGACTTCTGTGATGATGTAGTGAACCATGTTTGCACTACTAGTAATGAAACTAATGTTTGGCATTCACAACTTTGTCATATTAATTTTGATTGTATGTCGCGGCTTGCCGGTATGAGTTTAATTCTGAAATTTACTATTGTCAAAGGCTCTAAGTGCCATGCTTGTGTGATGGCTCGTGAATGATGAGCTCGTTAGGGAAACCCAAGAGGAAGGTATGATGAGCATAGAAGTAAGTTTCCCTCAGTTATGAAACCCAGGTTTAATCGAACCAGTAGGAGCAAGGAAACACCCCAAAGGTGTTGCTAGCTGAGCCTTGGCAGGGCGCACTACCGGTGCTAGTAGAAACGTGGAGACCTGCACAATACAACCACAAAACTTTGTCCTTAACTTGTGATGAGGTTGTCGATCTCACCGGTTTTGCTGAAAACAAAGGATTAGACGTATCGAATGGAAGGAAGTAATAGTTTGCAGAAAGTAAACACAAAGCAGTAAATAGTTTGTAGATTGTATGTAAAAGAAAGGACCGGGGACCATAGTTCACTAGAGGTGGCTCTCCTTAAGATAGATAACATGCTGGGTGAACAAATTACAGCGGGGCAATTGATAAACATCGAGAAAGCATACAAGCATATACTAATCATCTTGACTCCTTTGAGACTTAATTGGGCATTACAACATTATACATAGACCGCCATCCAACTGCATCTATGACTAATAATCCACCTTCAGGTTATCATCTGAACCCCCTCCAGTATTAAGTTGCAAGCAACCGATTATTGCTTTACAAATTGCGTGTAAAGTAAACAATACGATTGTTCTATGAACAAATGATTGTTGTTTTGTCCCTAGTAGCAATAGCACCTCTAGTACCTTAGAGATTTCTGTCACTTCCCCAGATTACCAGAGGCATCAACCCACTATCGAGCATAAATACTAACTCTTGGAGTTGCTAGCATCTACTTGGCCAAGATAGCTACTAACAACAGAAAGCATGCAAGATCACAAATAACAAAGACATGATAGAATCAATAATCAATCTGAAATAGCATCTCAATATCCATCGGATCCCCGCAAACACAACATGCAGAATTACAAATAGATGATCTTGATCATGAACGGAGCTCACAAGATCTAGACATGAAAGCACAAAGGAGGAGAATCAGCCATCTAGCTACTACATGGACCCGTAGTCCAGAGATGAACTACTCACGCATCACCCCGGAGGCTTGCATGGTGATGAAGAAGGCCTCCAGGGTGAATTCCCCTCTCCGGCAGGGTGCCGGGAAGAGCTTTAGATCCCTCCCGATCTAGGGATGGAGATGATGGTGGCTACAGACTCTTTCGTGGATTTTTGATCGGGTCCTTAGAGTTTTGGTCCCGAAGGCAATATATAGGCGGAAGGAGAGGCCGAGGGGGTGATGGGGTTGGCTAGACCACCCCCTGGCGCGAGCCAGGCCTGGACGCGCGGCCAGGTGGTGTAGCCAGGCCCCAGCCCCTCTCTGTCTCATATTATGGCTCCAGATGTCTTCCGGAAAAATAGCGACTTTGGCTTTTGTCCCATTCAATTCCGAGAATATTCATTTTCTGACTTTCCTAGAACCAAAAACAGCAGAAAACAGGCAGCTGGCACTGTGGCTCTTGTTAATAGGTTAGTCCAAGAAATCATATGAAAAGTACTCCAAAGTGTGGACAAAACATAAGAAAGTGGATAAAACCAAGCATGGAACATCAAAAATTATAGATACATTTGCAATGTATCTTTGTGTGCAAGCAAATTAGCCTCGCAAGCCTCATAAGCCTGTAGAGGAAAGAAACTTGGCACCTCTTGATATTATACATTCATATCTATGTGAGATGAATGGTGTGTTGAAAATTAGTGGAAAGAAATATTTTATGACTTTAATTGATGATTCTACTAGGTACTGTTATGTATATCTTTTGAAAACTAAAGACGAGGCGTTATATTTCTTTAAAATCTATAAATCATAAGTTGAAAATCAACTTGAGAGAAAGATCAAAAGGATTCGGTTCGATCGTGGTGGAGAGTACTTTTCTAATGAGTTCAATTTATTCTGTTCGGAACATGGTATTATACATGAGAGGATGCCTCCCAATTCCCCTCAATCCAATGGGGTTGCTGAGAGGAAAAACTGGACTCTAACAGATTTGGTTAACGCCATGTTAGACACCGCCGGTTTATCCAAGGAATGGTGGGGGAGGCTACATTGACTTCATGTCATGTCCTAAACCGTGTTCCAACTAAGAATAAAGATATTACTCCATTTGAAGAATGGGAAAAGAAAAGGATGACACTCTCATACTTACGAACTTGGGGTTGTTTGGCAAAGGTCAACGTGCCAACCAACAAGAAGCGTAATCTTGGACCGAAAAATGTGGATTGTGTCTTTCTTGGCTATGCTTCTCACAACATTGCTTACAGATTTCTTGTGGTGAAACCTGAAATGGACGACATGAGTGTTGATAAATTGCAAATGTATCTATAATTTTTGATGTTCCATGCTTGGTTTTATCTACTTTTTTGTGTTTTGTCCACACTTTGGAGTACTTTTCATATGATTTCCTAGACTAACCTATTAACAAGAGCCATAGTGCCAGCTGCCTGTTTTCTGTTGTTTTTGGTTTCAAGAAGTCAGAAAATGAATATTCTCGGAATTGGATGGGACAAAAGCCAAAGTCAATATTTCACTAGGCGGAACACGGAGCCAGAAGACGAGACGGAGAGGGGCCAGGGGCCAGCCACACCATAGGGTGGCACGGGTCCCCCTTGGCCGCGCCACCAGGTGGTGTGGGCCCCTCCGGCCTCCACCGACCTCGCCTCTTTCGCCTATATATCTCCCCCGAGGCAGAAACCCTAAGGAGTCAAGCCTCCAGCCACGAAAAGTTCCGCAGCGTCGCCGCCACCGAAGGGGAGATTCGGGGGACAGAAAGTCTCTGTTCCGGCACCCTGCCGGGACGGGGAAGTGCCCCCGGAGCCATCTCCATCGATCTCCACCACCATCTCCATCGTCGTTGCTGATTCCCATGACGAGGAGGGAGTAGTTCTCTCTCGAGGCTAAGGGTTCTACTGGTAGCTATGTGTTCATCTCTCTCTATGCATGATCTTATTGAGACCATGAGCTTGTAATCTATATATCAACCTTGCTACTCAAGTGCTTTAATAGATCTCTGCTCTCCCCATGTGTGTGAAAGTGACAGCGTGCACACCATGGTGGCACTTAGGCTAGAGATTACAATTTGGAGTTGGATGTCTTTATGAAATTGTGGTGTTTGTTGGACTCATCTAATACTCAAGGTGACAGTGTGGGGTTTTCTAGATGGTAAAGGCTTACTTTGAGGTGTGTTGTTATAGCCCTACCATGGATTAGAGTGTCCAACTAGAGAGTAGTTAAGAGTAGTATCATGAAGATAATATATTTATGAGAGTGTTCACTAGCGAAAGTATGATCCCTAGGCCTTGTTTCTAAGCATTGAAACTTCGTTTGCAACTAGATCTGTTACATGTTTGCTTGCTTCCATCTTTATTTCAGTTTGCCTTTAGTCTTTTCCACGCCATCAAGCTATTTTCTGGCACCATTACCACTTATAATTATCTATACCCCTTGTATTTCACTATCTCTTCGCCGAACTAGTGCACCTATACACCTGGCAAGTGTATTGGGTGTGTGATACATTGCAAATGTATCTATCAATTTTGATGTTCCATGCTTGGTTTTATCTACTTTCTTATGTTTTGTCCACACTTTGGAGTACTTTTCATATGATTTCTTGGACTAACCTATTAACAAGTGCCACAGTGCCAGTTGCCCGTTTTCTGCTGTTTTTAGTTCCAGGAAAGTCAGAAAATCAATATTCTCGGAATTGGACCGAACAAAAGCCAAAGTTGATATTTTCCCGGAAGACTCACGGAGCCAGAAGGAGAGTCGGAGAGGGGCCACAGGGTGGCCACACCACCCCATGGCGCGGGTCCCCCCAGGCCGTGCCAGGGCATGGTGTGGGCCCCCTGGCCGCCCACCAACCTTGCCCTCTGGCCTATAAGAAGCCTCCCGAGGCATAAACCCTAGATAGTCAAGCCTCCAGCCACGAAAAGTTCTGCAACGCCGCCGCCACCGAAGGGGAGATTCGGGGAACAGAAAGTCTCTGTTCCGGCACCCTGTCGGGACGGGGAAGTGCCCTCGGAGCCATCTCCATCGATCTCCACCACCATCTCCATGACCATTGCTGATTCCCATGATGATGAGGGAGTAGTTCTCTCTCGAGGCTAAGGGTTCTACCGGTAGCTATGTGTTCATCTCTCTCTCTATGCATGATCATATTGTGATCAGGAGCTTTGTAATTAAGTAGATCTACCTTGCTACTCAAGTGCTTTAATAGATCTCTGCTCTCCTCATGTGTGTGAAAGTGACAGCGTACACACCATGGTGGCACTTAGGCTAGAGATTACAAATACTTGTTATGAGTTATATTTGGAGTTGGATGTCTTTATGAAATTGTGGTGTTTGTTGGACTCATCTAGTACTCAAGGTGACAGTGTGGGGTTTTCTAGATGGGAAAGGCTTACTTTGAGGTGTGCTGTTATAGCCCTACCATCGATTAGAGTGTCCAACCGGAGAGTAGTTAAGAGTAGTATCATAAAGAGAAGATATTTATATGAGAGTGTTCACTAGCGAAAGTATGATCCCTAGGCCTTGTTTATAAGCATTGAAACACCGTTTGCAATTAGATTTGTTACATGTTTGCTTGCTTCCATCTTTATTTCAGTTTACTTTTAGTCCTTCCACGCCATCAAGTTATCTTCTATCACCGTTACCACTTATAATTATCCATACCACTTGTATTTCACTATCTCTTCACCAAACTAGTGCACCTATACACCTGACAAGTGTATTGGGTGTGTTGGGGACACAAGAGACTTCTTGTATCTCGATTGCAGGGTTGCTTGAGAGGGAATACCTTTGACCACTTCCTCCCTGAGTTCGATAAACCTTGGGTGATCCACTTAAGGGAAAACTTGCTGCTATTCTACAAACCTCTGCACTTGGAGGCCCAACAACTGTCTACAAGAATAGAAGTGCGTAGACATCAAGCTATTTTCTGGCATCGTTGTCGGGGAGGAAAGGTAAAAGTTATTCACACCGGAGGTTTAAAGAAGAAGAACCTCCCACGGCAAACGCCTTTTTTCTGGCGCCGTTGCCGGGGAGGTAAGGTAAAAGGTACTCACATCCTCCGGTGTGAGTGCTCGACGTTATTTCCTTTAGATTCTGCAATTTTGTCTTTTTTTTCTTGTTTTCACTAGTTAGGCTTAATGGAAAACAACAAAAAAATTAGAGAGCTTTATAGTATTTATCTTGAGTTAGGACATGAACTGTTTAAAGAGAAAATTAAAAAACATATGGAACTTTATTTGCATGCTAATAGCAATATTGTTAGTATGAATTCTTTGGACACCATTATTGCTAATGTTATGGAAAAGTCTAAGCTTGGGGAAGCTAGTTTTGATGAGCATGATATTTTTAGTCCCCCAAGCACAGAGGAGAAAAATTACTTTGATGATACTATACCTCCGATATATGATGATTACAATGATGAATATGATATTTTTAGTCCACCTACTATTGAGGAGAAAATTAATTATGATTATAATATGCCTCCTATATATGATGATTATGGTGATGAGAATAATAATGATAGCTATTTTATTGATTTTGCTCCCACTACAATTAATAAGAATGACTATGCTTATGTTGAAATGGATCGTATGGGCACCTAGAGGGGGTGAATAGGTGCTACACCAATTTTTAATACTTTTTCAATTTTAGGCTTAGCACAAAGGGTAAATTCTCTAGATAAACTATTAGGTGGAATTTCCCTATATGCAAACCTATCTACTAGCGAGTAAAGAGCGAGTGGAAGAGGAGCGAGTAAACCGAAGTGAAGCACGCGGAGACATAGGATTTGTTTGACCGCAATTCCTTCCTTGATAAGGGAAGTACGTCTGCGTTGGAGGGGTGGGTCGTACTAAGACCACCACGCCACAAAAGGCCTCACCCTGTTCTCCGATGGATCTCGCCACAACAGGCCTGATCCACCTTCCACTATAGGTACCCTTCGAGGCGGGCACCGGCGCCTTTACACAACTAGCGGGGCAACAACTCCACAACAACTTGGAGGCTCCCGAAATGACAACAAGCTGCCACAAAAACAAACTTATCAAATACAATAAATAAGATCTAGGTATTGACAAGAATACTAGATCAGGGATTTCTCCAAGTGAATGGAGAGGAGTTGAAGCGCTTGATTCTTGATGATGATGATGAACTTCTCCTCCTTCAATTCCACCAAAGATCAAGACCTTCGGGTGGTTGAAGTGGGAGCTCAAGAATGAGAGCTCTTGCACAAAGTCTGGTCAATTTCGAATGAATCAAGCGTTCTGAACGTTGGGGAAGAAGGGGTATTTATACCCCCCTTCAGAAACCAGCCGTTGCAACCTTTGGGGGGCCGATTATCTGGCCCAAGTGAGGGCCGGATTATCCGGTCTGGGGAAACATCGCCCCAGACTCGGAATATCCGGTAGATAATCCGCCCCCTCTCAGAGCGTCGCGCCGAGCTTGCCCTTGATCAACTTCTGGTAGCCGGATTATCTCGTCCTATGCGAAGGCCAGATTATCTTGCCTGGGGAAGAAAAACCGCCCCAGTTCGGATTTTCCGAGAGAAAATCTGACCGGATACCGAGCGACACGCCTTGGCTCCTTTTGCTCGAAAACTGGGGGCCGGATTATCCAGCCCATGCGACACCCGGATTATCCGGCCTAGGGAGGAAAAAAACCGCCCAGTTCAGATTTTCTGGGAGAAAATCCGACCGGGTACCGAGCGACGCGCCTTGGCTACCTTTGTGCGATGAGGTAGGCCGGATTATCCGGCCCTTGGTGGGGCGGATTATCCGGCCCCCCTCAAAACTTCCTGCACACTTAGCACACATGAAAAGTCTCCAAAGTATTGTTATGTAACACGCAAAACATAGGAAATCATGAAATGTTCTTTCAATCTCCCCCTTTTTGGTGTTAGATGACAATACCAGGATTTGCAGGAGAAAGACACAAGACAGACGGAGATAACTTATGAAAGAGACTCCCCCTCAATGTGTGCATAATAGAGTTTTGCATTGGAATACAAATGCACACAAATAGGTGAATCTATTCCATAGACATATGAGCAAAAATACATACCACCGAAGTAGAGAATAGGCATCCTTGACATAAATCACAATTATTACCGGATAACCAATATGAGCGCTCCTTCCGTGATATACCTCCAGCAATAGGATATGAGTAGATAGATCCATAAGCATAATCCATGATATGAAGTCCATAGGCATAGCATAATCCAGACAACCACAAAAAGTCTCAAAAAACCACAAATCACGAATTTAAAGTTCAACGCTAAATGGGCATAAGCAAGAAATAACGAGTAGAAAAGTGCAAGTGCTTATGCCCGACCCATGCAAATCCACGGACAACCTAATAGAACTACTTCTCCCCCTTTGGCATCGAGACACCAAAAAGGGAGAAGAGCGATGCTAGCGCCCCATGGGATCACTCATCGTAGTCCTCTTCTTCGTTCTCTTCCTCATCCTCATCTTCAAGTTCCTCAGTGTCACCTTCCTCATCTTCATCATCAGTAGTGGGCGCAGAGGGGAACAAGTGACGCTCCAGCTCACCATAGTTCAGCCTGGAGGAAGAGTTCCACCGAGCATACGGAGTGGGAGGTGTAGGAGCCGGAGGAGCACCCGAAGCGCCAGACACGTGGTGGAGGATGAGCTGCTGGGAGTGAGCCAACTCATGGCGCTGCTTGTATGCCTCGTACTGACTCTTGCGCATGTCCACGCCCATGCAGAGAATGTGATGCTAGAACCAGTTCAGCTGCTTGATCTCACGGGCCACGGGAGGCACAGGGGGCCTGCGAGCATCCCTTATAAGGCCCTCGGGAGTAGAGGAGGGGTGAGAGGTCTTCCGAACCTTGTTGTAAATCTTCTTGGCCTTGTGCACCGAGTCAATGTGGAATTCCTCAGCAGGAAGCAGGTGACGGATGAGCATCATAATGTAGGGCACATAGGGAATGGACAGACGGTTGAACATAGCATCACAAAGCTCATGGTAGATGAAGTCCATGACATCCAGCCTATACTGCACTGACTCGTCCTCGCAGGAGGCAACCTCATGAGAAAATTGAAGTAGCTGAACAAGGTGACCGCGTATGCTGTCATTGTTGCCCCCACTCGGTGTAATAGAGTCACGGAAGAGACCCACTAATGCAGCATAGAAGGGAGCAAGACCAGCCACAGTATCGACAATGCCATTGTCCACAGTGCACGGAGAGAGAGCTGCATCCTTGTTGGGCTTCAGCTGAGTGATGATGCGGTGGCCACTGGCTCTATCCCTGATGCGGAAGGAGTACCCCAGAACCTCAGCAAACACGTGAAAATCAGCAGCCATTGGCATGTCATGAGTCATCCACTTCATAGTGCGACGCTCATCCCCACAAATCACCAAAGTGGAGAAGAACTGCTTCACCACCTCAGAGCCAAAGGAGCACTGGAAAGACATGAGACGGTGTATCCCCATCCTCTTAGCCACATACATCGCATCCACAAGATGCGCCTTCTCCAAAGCATCAGCAAGTACCAGTGGGTGCATAGGCCTAATGTTCAGCCTGGCATAGATGTCTTCATAAATCCCCTTCTGTTCTGCACACCAAAAAAGGGGATCCCCCAACTCATCATCACGAGGCAGCTCAGCAAACAAGTCACGGCGATGAATGGCGGAAAAGGAGACCGCATCCAAAGTCCTGTAGTTGATCTTGGGCTCCTTGCCCTTCCTCTTGGACACCCCCTTCCTAGTCCTCTTTGCTTGTTCAGCCATGTGCTTCTCTTCGTTCTTCCTTCTCCTCAACTCAACTTCATCCACTAAGTTACCCTGTCTGTCGTCCCGAAAGTATTTGGCGCAAGGACAACGCTTGTAGGTCTTGGAAACACTGGAACCACCTGTCAGGAGAATAAGGGCGATAGCAAGGGGATAAGCATACACACAAGTCCAGGAGAGAGCATGGAAAAAGTAGTCAAAAAGTTAATAGGACAAAACTACTCAATGCATACTCCATAGTGAAACTGAAGCAGAATCGAATATGTCAGGCCGGATTATCCGGCCTGGCCAGGGGCGGATAATCCGGCCCTGGCAGAAATTTCCGATTTCACCTAGATTGCATGCAAAAAAGTAGATCGGGCCTAGAAACTGCAAGACTATGATTTCTATATGAAAACACATCCTTCTAGACAACGTTCCACCCAACAAGATACACATCTAGCCAAAGATGGGGAGAGAGGGAGTTACCCTCACTCATTGGAGAAAGAACACGGAGGAGAAGGTACCCGGAGGCGCGGAGAAGAAGATCCGGGGAGGCCCGGAAAATCCGGTGGCCGGAGAGGCTCCGGGGAGGGTGAGGGGCGGCAGGTGGCGGTTGTGGAGGAGGAGAGGGCTGGGGGAGAAGTGTTGCTCGTTATGAGCCCTTCCCCCCGAGCACTGCCCTTTAAGATGAAATCCGCCAGGGCTGGATTATCCGGCAAACACTTGGGCCGGATTATCCGGCCTCAAATCTGGTATTCTGTTACACACAGAACCAGGCCCGCGCGTCTCCAACCAACACCCCCACAAGGTCTACAAGGGACTTGTGTGCAAGAATAGATGGCTTAGGGGTAGGGAAGGCCTGGGATTAAGAGAGCCAAACTGAGATGGTACTAGACACTCAAACTTGCAAAATCCAAATCAAATAAAAGCCAAGAGTGAGTGTGATTCCCATAAGAACATGAGAGAGCAAATAACATCCAAAAAGATCAAATTCTCCTCCAGGGAGAGGACGGTGGCCGAAGCCACCTTGTTGGAGTGTATGGTGTGACACCACGAAGATATATCTTGGGTTCATGACCAATACTCATCAATAAGCTCACATATCACAAAATGATATTAAGAGAAATGATTTATCTTGCTTTTGGCATTATGGGGGGAGGGTTAGCCCAGTGAGTTAGGACCACACTCCCCCTATATCCATGCCCACACCTAGACCAAACAAGGATTGAGATGTACGAGTGAGTGCATGGGTAATCAAGACAAGCTCCCGGAATCAATGATATTTAGCTCATTCCTCAAATAGCATAATCTTGCTTCATCAAGTGGCTTTGTAAAAATATCCGCTAGTTGGTTCTTCGTGCTCACAAAGGATAGATCAATATCGCCGCGAGCAACATGGTCTCGAATAAAATGATTCCAAATCTCAATATGCTTCGTCCTAGTGTGCTGAACAGGATTGTACGCAATTTTGATTGCACTTTCATTATCACATAAAAGAGGCACTTTGTCACAATTGACACTGTATTCCTTTAAAGTTTGCCTCATCCACAATAATTGAGTACAAGCGCTGGCAGCAGCAACATATTCAGCTTCGGTGGTGGAGAGAGATATACAATTCCGCTTTTTGGAGGACCAACATACAAGAGATCTTCCCAAGAACTGACAAGCTCCAGAAGTGGATTTCTGATCATCCTTATCACTATCCCAATCTGAGTCAGTATAACCACATAAAGAGAAATTGGAGCCCTTGGGATACCAGAGACCAAAGTTGGGGGAATGAACCAAATATCGAAAGATCCTCTTGACCACCACTAGGTGGCTTTCTTTAGGAGCTGCTTGATACCTTGCACACACTCCCACACTCAACACAATATCGGGTCTAGATGCGCAGAGGTAAAGAAGAGAGCCGATCATGGACCGGTATACCTTTTGGTCCACATCTTTACCATCAGGGTTAAGTTCAAGATGACACTTTGTTTGCATCGGAGTGGCGACACCATTTAGATCTGTCATCTTGAATCTCTTGAGCATGTCTTGGATGTACTTTGCTTGATTAATAAAGGTTCCTTCTCTAAGTTGATTGATCTCGAATCCAAGAAAGAACCGTAATTCCCCCATCATAGACATCTCAAACCTGTCAGTCATAAGCTTTGAAAATTCATCGTTAAAAGCTTTGTTAGTAGAACCAAAGATGATATCGTCTACATATAGTTGGCATATGAACAGCTCCCCCTTAACCTTCTTAGTAAAAAGAGTGGGGTCGATTTTCCCAACTTCGAAGCCACGGTCTAACAAAAGCTCTTTAAGGTGCTCATACCACGCATGTGGGGCTTGTTTAAGGCCATAGAGTGCCTTATCGAGTTTGTAGACATGGTTCGGAAAGTTAGGATCCTCAAACCCCGGGGGTTGCTTTACGTATACCAACTCATGTAGAGGACCGTTAAGGAAGGCACTCTTGACGTCCATTTGCTGCAACTTAAAATTGTTATGTGCAGCATAAGCAAGTAGGATACGGATGGACTCAAGGCAAGCCACTGGAGCATAGGTCTCGCCGAAGTCGATTACCTCAACTTGGGAGTAACCTTGTGCCACAAGTCTTGCCTTGTTCCTGACAACAATTTCATTCTCATCTTGCTTGTTCTTGAAAATCCACTTGGTGCCGATAACATTGCGGCACTCTTTGGGTTTCTCCACGAGTTTCCAGACTTTGTTGCGCTCGAAATTATTCGATTCTTCATGCATAGCAACAACCCAGTTTGGGTCTTCAAGAGCTTCAAAGACCTTCTTAGGTTCCACCATGGAGATATGAGCTTGATGCTCACCAAAACTAGCCAATTCTCTTCTTGTAGAAACCCTTTGTCGAAGATCACCAACAACCTTGTCGAGAGTGTGACCCCTCAACTCAAGGTTACGATTAGCCCGAGCCTTGCGACGAAGTTCAATAAGTTTGTTGTCTCTTGGAGGAGGAGATTCATCACTTGAGTCTTCATTGGAAGTATTTTCTCCGCCTTGATCAGTAACTGGAACATTAGTAGCAGGTGATGGAGACGCATGCCCTCGAGGTGAATCCGTAGCCGTAACAGGAGGCAGCAGAACTGGAGAGTCAGGGCCGGATAATCCGGCCGATGGAGAGGCCGGATAATCCGGCCTGGGAGTACTTGTCGCAGCTTCATCAGGAGGCCTGGGTCTTGCTTGAACTGGTGAGGGGCCGGATAATCCGGGGCTGGCCGGAAAATCCGGCCTGGAGCTTGCGTTGAAATCTTCACCAGCAGGAGAAACATGGTCAGCTGAAGCGGGGTGGCCGGATAATCCGGTGTCAACCGGAAAATCCGGCCTGGAGCTTTCTGGAACATCTTGACCTTGAGCAGTTGATGGAGATGGTGTAGGAGTTGCCCCCGTGGTTGGAGCATGTTGAGTATGTGTAGATGAGGGCTCTATATGAGTAGAGCATTGTCCTTCCCGGTCTGCCACAAGGGGTTCCTCAATGGGGCGGAAGAATCCCACGCCCATTCTTCTTATGGAATCTTGGGGTATTTCAACATCTGCATCACAAACACCAACTTTCTCCGCACGGGAACCGTCATTTTCCTCGAACACCACACTACAAGATTCTACAACAGTTTCGGAGAGCTTATTGTAGACTCTATAAGTGTGGGATTCGGCACCATAACCAACAAAAATACCTTTTAAAGCCTTAGATTCAAACTTAGATAAACGAACTCCTTTAATAAGAAAGAAACACTTACACCCGAATACCCGAAAGTATGAGACGTTTGGCTTGTTACCGGTAAGTATTTCATACGGAGTCTTGTCCAAAATCTTGCGGAGGTATAAACGGTTGGATGAATGACAAGCAGTAGAGATTGCTTCAGCCCAGAAGTTATATGGAGATTTAAATTCGGCTAACATTGATCTTGCCATGTCCATTAGAGTTCGATTCTTCCTCTCGGCTACACCATTTTGTTGAGGGGTGTACGTAGCGGAATATTGATGTCTTATCCCCTATTCACTTAGGAACTCATTTAAGGTGTAGTTCTTGAACTCCGAGCCGTTATCACTCCTTATAGCCAGAATGGGGACGTTGTGTTGACGTTGAACCTCGTTGGCCAAGTCGATGACATTTTTTTGAGTTTCACTCTTCAACTTGAAGAAATAAACCCAAGTGTATCTTGAGTAATCATCAACAATCACTAGACAATACTTCTTCCCATCGAGGCTTGCATGAGATGGAGGTCCGAAGAGGTCCACATGAAGGACCTCCAAAATCCTTTTTGAAGAGATAATGGTTTTCCTCGATGAGGTGAATCATGCATTTTCCCTTCAACACACGCCCTGCAAACACGATCTTTGGCAAAAGAGACATTTTCTTTTAGTCCAAGAATGTGGCCACCCTTGTGGAGACTTTGCAAAGTTCTCATATTGATGTGGGATAGTTGGCGATGCCATAGCCAGCCCGCATCAGCCTTTCCAAAAAGACACATCGGCCTGTAGTGGTTTTCCCCGAAAAGTCCACCACGTACATGTCGTTTTCGACATATCCCACGAAAGCGACTTTTAGAGACTTGCTCCACAAGAGTACCACTAAATCAGCATCAATGTAAACTGCAAAGCCCATCTTACCAAGGGCACGAACTGAAAGTAAGTTATACCCGAGGGTCTCAACAAGCATGACATCCACGAGAGAGATATCATGAGCCACCACGACTTTGTCGAGACCCAATACCTCAGATTTTGACTTGTCACCATAGGAGATGGTAATGTGATCAAGGTTTGGCCGCATCTCCGTGATGATCTCCTTGCTTCCAGTCATATGACTCATACAACCGCTATCGAGTACCCATTTAGAACCACCGGAAGCATAGCCCTGCAAGAAAATTACTTCTTGGTTTTAGGTACCCATTTTTCAATGGGTCCTCTCATGTTAGTAACAAGGGTCTTGGGAACCCAAATAGACCAAGGAATGTAACAATCATAAGGCCCTACATAACTAGCATAAACATCACCATAACAATCACAATATAGTTCAAAGTTAGGATTGTTGATCCCTGCAAAACCATCATGATTAGTCTTGTCATTGGTAATGTTGCTAGTCTTTGATTGAGCAGTCTTGTTCTTCTTCTTCTTGTTGTTTTTCTTGCTCTTTATCTTGGATATGTAACCAAGACCTTCTTTACTATTGTTTGTCCTTTGCCTGCTCACTATCTCATCAATAACCCCTTTACCTTTGTGTTGAGAACTTCTTGCAAGATCTTCTTTTCCAAAGGATGAAGTGGAGGTACTTGGCACATCATACCGTTTCAATTGAGTTTGGAGCTGGTCATGAGACTCATTTAGAGTAGAATGATCACTCTTCAATGCCTTGTGAGCACTTTCAAGATTGTCAAACTTCTCCAAAAGTCTAGCATGAACAGCCCCAAAATCAATCTTTTCTTTCTTTAGTTTCTTTACCTTGGCAAGAGCATGGTCATGTTCTTTAATGAGCTGAGCTACAGCTTCTTCTTGTGACTCCTCAAGGGATTCGAGTCTTTCTTCCAAAGATACTCGAGCTTCCTCTTCCTCTTCCAAGGCATTCTTCAAAGAAGCTATCTCCAAGGCACCTTCTCTTTCAATTCTGCCCTTTTCTTCAAGGAGATCTTCGTCTTGAGAAAGTTGACTCATAAGAGTATCAAAATGGAGTTTGTGCTCACCTTGTAGATTAGTGAAAAACATATCCAAGGCAATAACTTCTTCTTTGATTTCAAGACTGTCATGATCATCCATATCCAAAATTATGTTAGTCTTAGGAAATGAAGAGCTAGAAGTTGATACCTCGGATCCTCTTGCCATTAGACAAGTGGCGTTGTTGTTGATGGCGTTCTCGTTCAGCGAGTCGAAGAGAGAGGAGGGAGTCGATGTGGTGGCTATAGCAGCCACTTCATGGGAACTATCATCATCCTCTTTATCTTCACTTGCGGAGGAGTATTCCTCTTGATCTACAAGGACAATCTTGGGTTGCTTCTTAAGGGTCATTATTCTTAATAAACGGCTTCTTCTTAGGAGCTTTAGATTTCTCTTTAAGAATGAGCCTGCCACCATTGTCTTCTCTATTTTGATATGGACATTCGGCTACAAAGTGCATTCTATCTCCACAGTTGAAGCAAGTTCTCAATCTTGGGCCACTTTCTCTTCTTCCATTTGACCCGTTCTTGCACTCAAGTTCAGACTTGGCTTTGGCAGGGTCCTTCCAAAAGTTCCTTGCATAGAATGCCATGTACTCACCATGAGCACGTCTAACCTCATCGAGGCAGTCCACGGATACCCCCTCAAAAGCTCCTTCATCTTCCTCTTGCTCAACAACATTGGCTTTGAGAGCCACATTGACACCCTTTTGCATTCCAATGGCTCGAGCACGGGCATCTTCAGTATTCTTTGCCGCCACTTTGAATGATGCCATTTCTTGCATGACTTCGTTGGATGTCATTTGATGGTAGTTGTGTCTACCTTGCAGGCTCTTCAAATCCGTTGGCTCGAAAGGCATTAAGGCACTCACATACTTTCTTTTTATCCATGCATCATCAATGTGAGTGGCCCCATGCTTCCGAAATGTTGTTGCGATGCCCTTGAGTCTTCTATACATGTCCTACTGGTTTTCACCATCCAACATGTAGAATCCCTCAGCTTCATTACTAAGGGCATCATACCTGTTTCTTCTCATGCTTTCATTTCCAACAAAAAGGTCCGTAAGAGCATCCCACGCCTCTTTAGCTGTGTTGAGATGTTCAATGTGTGGCATGTCCTTGGGACCCACACCCAGCTGTATCATATGAAGAGCGGTGGCATTCAACTGGCTATCCCCAACTTCCCTTCTCGTTAGATTGGTTTGATCTCCAATATGAATACCTTCTTCAATAATACTCCACAATTCAATAGAGGAGCTGCAAACATGAGATGTCATTAGGAATTGCCATTGGTTAAAAGAGGATGCAGTGAGCTTGGGTGGATCACCCCAATTGTTTATATGAGGATGAGGGATAGGTGGGTCGGGGGAATATACGTGGCGAACCTCACTATATTCCTCCTTACCACTTCCCTTTTTTCACCTTCCACATCATCATCCTTGGATCCGGTGTTACCCTTTTCCTTAGATGATGGTGTGGGAGCCTCAGAGGAGGATGGAGATGGGGCTATGGATGATGTAAGGCGAGCAATCATTTGATTCATCTCCTCCATCTTGGCCTTAAAGGATTTCAACAAGGTTATTTCCAACGACTTGAGATCATCCATTGTGACCTTATCCACAGCCTCATTTTCATCATCCTTGGTACCCATACTACTCTTAGGCGGTTAAGCCCGAATTAAGAGCCGGGGCTCTGATACTAATTGAAATGGATCGTATGGGCACCTAGAGGGGGGTGAATAGGTGCTACACCAATTTTTAATTCTTTTTCAATTTTAGGCTTAGCACAAAGGGTAAATTCTCTAGATAAACTATTAGGTGGAATTTCCCTATATGCAAACCTATCTACTAGCGAGTAAAGAGCGAGTGGAAGAGGAAAGAGTAAACTGAAGTGAAGCACGCGGAGACACAAGATTTGTTTGACCGCAGTTCCTTCCTTGTTAAGGGAAGTACGTCTGCGTTGGAGGGGTGGGCGGTACTAAGACCACCACGCCACAAAAGGCCTCACCCTGGTCTCCGATGGATCTTGCCACAACAGGCCTGATCCACCTTCCACTATAGGTACCCTTCGAGGCGGGCACCGGCGCCTTTACAAAACTAGCGGGGGAACAACTCCACAACAACTTGGAGGCTCCCGAAATGACAACAAGCTGCCACAAAAACAAACTTATCAAATACAATAAACAAGATCTAGGTATTCATAAGAATACTAGATCAGGGATTTCTCCAAGTGAATGGAGAGGAGTTGAAGCGCTTGATTCTTGATGATGATGATGAACTTCTCCTCCTTAAATTCCACCAAAGATCAAGACCTTCGGGTGGTTGAAGTGGGAGATCGAGAATGAGAGCTCTTGCACAAAGTCTGGTCAATTTCGAATGAATCAAGCGTTCTGAACGTTGGGGAAGAAGGGGTATTTATACCCCCTTCAGAAACCAGCCGTTGCAACCTTTGGGGTCCGGATTATTCGGCCCAAGTGAGCGACGGATTATCCAGTCTGGGGAAACATCGCCCCAGACTCGGAATATCCGGTAGATAATCTTCCCGCTCTCAGACCGTCACGCCGAGATTGCCCTTGATCAACTTCTGGGGGCCGGATTATCCGGTCATATGCGAATGCTGGATTATCCAGCCTGGGGAAGCAAAACCACCCTAGTTCGGATTTTCCGGGAGAAAATCCGACAGGATACCGAGCGACGCGCCTTGGCTCCTTTTGCTCGAAAACTGGGGGCCGGATTATCCGGCCCATGCGACACCCGGATTATCCGGCCTGGGGAGGAAAAAACCGCCCCAATTCGGATTTTCCAGGAGAAAATCCGACCGGGTACCGAGCGACGCGCCTTGGCTACCTTTGTGCGATGAGGTAGGCCGGATTATCCGGCCCTTGGTGGGGCGGATTATCCGGCCCCCCCTCAAAACTTCCTGCATACTTAGCACACATGAAAAGTCTCCAAAGTATTGTTATCTAACACACAAAACATAGGAAAACATGAAATGTTCTTTCATATGTGCGTAGACATCAAGCTATTTTTTGGCGCCGTTGCCGGGGAGGAAAGGTAAAAGGTATTCACACTGGAGGATTAAAGAAGAAGAACCTCCCACGACAAACGCCTTTTTTCTGGCGCCGTTGCCCGGGAGGTAATGTAAAAGGTACTCACATCCTCCGGTGTGAGTGCTCGAAGTTATTTCCTTTAGATTCTGCAATTTTGTCTTTTTGTTTCTTGTTTTCACTATTTAGGCTTAATGGAAAACAACAACAAAATTAGAGAGCTTTTTAGTATTTTTTTCCTAAGTTAGAACATGAATTGTCTGAAAAGAAAATTAAAAAAACCCATGGAACTTTCTTTGCATGCTAATAGCAAGGTTATTAGTATGAATCTTTTGAACACCTTTGTTACTAATGCTATGGAAATGTCTAATCTTGGGGAAGTTAGTTTTTATGAGAATGATCTTTTTAGTCCCCCAAGCACAGAGGAGAAAATTTACTTTGATGAAACTATGCCTCCAATATATGATGATTACAATGATGAATATGATATTTTTAGTCCACCTACTATTGAGGAGAAAATTAATGATTACAATATGCCTCCTATATTTGATGATTATGGTGATAAGAATAATAATGATAGCTATTTTGTTGAATTTGCTCCCACTACAATTAATAAGAATGACTATGCTGATGTGGAGAGTAATGATTATTATATGCATGTGGCTCATGATAAGAATGTTTCTTGTGATAGTTATATTGTTAATTTTATTCATGATGCTACTGAAAGTTATTATGAGAGAGGAAAATCTGGTTTTATGCATCTCGATAATATTAAGTTTTCCCTCTTTATGTTGAAAGTCTTGAAGTTGCACTTGTTTTGCTTTCCTATGCTTGTTGCTTTGTGCTTTCATGACTTGTTTCTTTATAAGATTCCTATGTATAGGAAGTGGGTTAGACTTAAATGTGTTTTGAATTTGCTTCTTGATGCTCTCTTTTACTTCAATTCATATTTCTTATGTGAGCATCTTCTCAAACTATCATGCCCAACTAAAAGGCGTTAAAGAAAAGTACTTATTGGGAGATAATACAAAAGTTTTATATGAGTCTTGGAAGTTATTACTTCTGTAATAACCGCTCCTTATCCTTTTTATTTGCTTTGTGTGCCAAGAGTAACCTCTAATGAGAGAGAAGTAATGATTGGGAAAGTTGCTATCCCGAAACAGATTTCTGTGCTTCACCATAAAAATTCGTGTAAAATCTCTGAACGTGTTTTTGAGGCGTGATGTTTTGTGCTTCTGCCCCAGGTTGTTATCTAACTTTCGTTAGTTCAACACTTTTCGATTTGAGAAACACAAGGTTTTCGAAAAAAATCGTCTTTACCTGCTGGTCTGTTTTGACAGATTTCTGCCATTTTCTGCATTTGCTTCTTGTTGGTTCCTTTTTGAGTTCTTTCGGGGAATTGAGCTTTTTGAGGGAAGTGCTACAGTATCTAGTGTTCTAATTGGAGTTTATTTGGTGTTAGAACTGAACCTTAATACCTTTTATCTTGAGTGCACTAATGTTTCTAATAAAGATTGTGTGAAGTTTTGTATGAAGAAAATTTCAGGTGTATGGAAGAAATGAGTAATGAGATGAAGGATGGACTAAAGCTCAAGATTGGGGATGCCACACGTGTCACCCCAAGAAATATCCAAGAAGTACAAGCGTCAAATCTTGGGGATGCCCAAGGCATCCCCTTCTTCATCAATAAAAATCCCAGGTTTCTTTCAAACACTTCATTTTTATTGTTTCATGCACGGTTGTGTTGTTCTTCGAGCGTCTTCTTTTTGTTTTCGTTTTGGTTTTTCGTTTGCTTAGTTTTCTGAATAAATTGGTTGGACCTCCTCTTTCATGCATAGGTTTTCAAATAGTTTGGTTTGGTTTGGAAAAGAGTAGGAAAGTTCATGCTTAAGTGGTAAAAAGAGCTTGTTTTTGACGGTGGCCTATGCTTTGTCATGCCATGCTTGATATTGTTTTGGCTTTATGCTTAGTATTATTTGATGTAGCATTACTTGTTATAAACAATTGAGATTGCTTAATGTGCCTTGGATGAATCATGCATTGTTTTAGCATATTAAAGTATAGTATAGTGGTATTCTCCTTTGATGCTTTATTTGGGTTGACTTGGCGCATGCTCACACCATGTTATGACTATCTCAAGTCACCATAGCCTTTATGATCCTTTAGTTTTCCACTTGTAGTATCACTTTATGCTTTAATCAATGATGTTTTGTCGCTCTGCATGATTATGGCCATTATTGCTCTCTCGTTTGTCGCTCCCTTACAATTGCTAGCCTTCACTTTCACTGAGTATTTTACTCATGTTTCCAACTCCCTTAAACCAAATATTGCCAAAGTGTCCACCATACCTACCTATTAGCATCATTTGCTACTTCCGTGAATATTCAATATGCCTTGTTTTCTTCCGAATAAAATGTTTGCTTGTTATGAGAAAGTTAGTTAGTAAAGCTCTCACGAACTTGATGGCACACTTTATTTTCTTGCATTTAATAAACCTGAACCATTGCATCCTTGTTTGTTGCGTATATGCTTGCTCTTTATAAGTTGAAGTTAGCAGAACCATGTATCACGGGGAACGCTTTCAACATTGCGTTGGTACTTAGTACCTCGTTGATATCATGTTCTTTTGCTTATGGATCCCGGTGGTGTGAAATAAAAGTGGAACTTGTAAGATCATGGAGTTTGTATGTATGTTAGAGAAACGCCAGGGCCGCTAGCCTAAGACATGCCTAATCATGGTGGAAACTTGCAGCATAACCATAATGAGCATTCTATGAAGCATCCTCAATAAAAATCTATGCACATAGTAAATAAAAAGATCGCTGAGATGCTCATTGTTAGCTTGCCTTGTCATTTTGATTATGGGATAGCTCCTGTATCATGTGAAAGGGGTACCCCGTTGGCGGTTCTCTATGATACGTATATACTTACAATGACAAGAGCTTACTCGTGACTGAAGTTGAGTAGCATGAGGATCGGTCTTCGTAAGTAAGGGACATGAGACTTTGATTTATAACTTGTCAAGCATATCCTATTAGTTGTGTCACTTTCACCTTAATCACATTAAAGATGCTTATGATAGGGGCAGTGAGAGCTCAAAGCTAATGAGTACCATACTTTCAGCATTTGGAAGCCTTTCAAACTTTTCAAAACCTGTTCACTTTCTTGTTGAGTCTCCGCACATTCTATGAGCACTTTCTTGAGATCATAGTGGCCATTCTTAGTTCTATGTGCATTGTCCCAAAACTTGTTGATTGATGCTTACCTTGATATTGCTTGTTTTAAAGTATTTGTATCTAGTCACTCTTGTAAACTTTGAAGGTGTCCTATGCATTTATGTTTGCTACTCTATGAGGGACAAGCTGAATGCCACTATGCTATGTTTTCTTTATGTGAAACAAACAGACGTCTTGCAAAGCATTGTTATTCATGAGTCTTTTGTTTGTGCCTTTTCATGTTGCATCATAGTTTCTTTGTCTTATTGCTAGAACTTTGTCTTTCATGTTATGATTGAAGTACTATGATCCCAACTTTGAATGTTTTACAAATACTTTGATCAAGCTTATGATGGTGCATGTCACCTCAAAAATTATTCTTTCTTTTTATCACTTACCTACTCGAGGACGAGCAGGAGTTAAGCTTGGGGATGTTGATACATTGCAAATGTATCTATCATTTTTGATGTTCCATGCTTGGTTTTATCTACTTTCTTATGTTTTGTCCACACTTTGGAGTACTTTTCATATGATTTCTTGGACTAACCTATTAACAACTGCCACAGTGCCAGTTGCCTGTTTTTTGCAGTTTTTGGTTCCAGGAAAGTCAGAAAATCAATATTCTCGAAATTGGACCAAACAAAAGCCAAAGTTGATATTTTCCCGGAAGACTCACGGAGCCAGAAGGAGAGTCGGAGAGGGGCCACAAGGTGGCCACACCACCCCATGGCGCGGGTCCCCCCAGGCCGCGCCAGGGCATGGTGTGGGCCCCCTGGCCGCCCACCGACCTTGCCCTATGGCATATAAGAAGCCTCCCGAGGCATAAACCCTAGATAGTCAAGCCTCTAGCCACGAAAAGTTCCACAGCGCTGCCGCCACCGAAGGGGAGATTCGGGAGACAGAAAGTCTCTGTTCCGGCACCCTGCCGGGACGGGGAAGTGCCCCCGGAGCCATCTCCATCGATCTCCACCACCATCTCCATCACCATTATTGATTCCCATGATGATGAGGGAGTAGTTCTCTCTCGAGGCTAAGGGTTCTACCGGTAGCTATGTGTTCATCTCTCTCTCTATGGATGATCATATTGTGATCATGAGCTTTGTAATCAAGTAGATCTACCTTGCTACTCAAGTGCTTTAATAGATCTCTGCTCTCCCCATGTGTGTGAAAGTGATATCGTGCACACCATGGTGGCACTTAGGCTAGAGATTACAAATACTTGCTATGAGTTATATTTGGAGTTGGATGTCTTTATGAAATTGTGGTGTTTGTTGGACTCATCTAGTACTCAAGGTGACTGTGTGGGGTTTCTAGATGGGAAAGGCTTACGTTGAGGTGTGCTGTTATAACCCTACCATCGATTAGAGTGTCCAACCGGAGAGTAGTTAAGAGTAGTATCATAAAGAGAAGATATTTATATGAGAGTGTTCACTAGCGAAAGTATGATCCCTAGGCCTTGGAGAAGCTAGTTTTTATGAAAATGATCTTTTTAGTTCCCCAACTTTGAAAGATAGCTATTCTATTACTTATGATGATACAAAACCTCCAATATATGATGATTACAATGATGAATATGATATTTTCAGTCCACCTACTATTGAGGAGGCAATTAATTATGACTACAATATGCCTCCTATATTTGATGATTATGGTGATGATAATAATAATGATAGCTATTTTGTTGAATTTGCTCCCACTACGATTAATAAGAATGACTATGCTTATAGGGAGAGTATTAATTCTTTTATGCATGTGGCTCATGATAAGAATGTTTTATGTGATAGTTATATTGTTAATTTTATTCATGATGCTACTGAAAGCTATTATGAGAGAGGGAAACATGGTTTTATGTGTCTCAACAATATTAAGTTTCCCCTCTTTATGTTGAAAGTTTTGAAATTGCACTTGTTTTTCTTTCCTATGCTTATTGCTTTATGCTTTCATGACTTGTTTCTTTACAAGATTCCTATGCATAGGAAGTGGGTTAGACTTAAATGTGCTTTGAATTTGCTTCTTGATGCTCTCTTTTTACTTCAATTCATATTTCTTATGTGAGCATCTTCTCAAACTATCATGCCGAACTTAAAGGCGTTAAAGAAAAGTACTTATTGGGAGATAACCCAAAAGTTTTAAATGGTCTTGGATGTTATTACCTATGTAATAACTGCTCCTTATCCTTTTTATTTGCTTTTTGTGCCAAGAGTAACCTCTAATGAGAGGGAAGTAATGCTTGGGAAAGTTGCTGTCCCGAAACAGATTTTTGTGCTTTACTGTAAAAATCCGTGTAAAATCTCTGTACATTGGTTTGCGCTGTGATTTTTTGTGCTTCTGCCCCATGTTGTTATCTAACTTTTGTTAGTTCAACACTTTTTAATTTGAGCAACATAAGGTCTTCGAAACAATTCGTATTTACCTGCTGGTCTGTTTTGACAGATTTCTGCCATTATTTGCATTTGCTTCTTGTTGGTTCCTTTTTAAGTTCTCTTTGCGGAATTGAGACTTTTGAGGGAAGTGCTACAGTATCTTGTGTATTAATGGAAGTTTTATTGGTGTTGAAACTTAACCTAAAGACTTATTATCTTGAGCACACTAATGTTGCTAATAAAGATTGTGTGAAGTTTTGTATGAAGGAAAAAAATTCAGGTGTATGGATAGAATGATATAATGAGATGAAGAATGGACTAAAGCTCAAGCTTGGGAATTCCACCCCGTGTCACCCCAAGAAATATCCAAGAAGTACAAGCGTCAAAGCTTGGGGATGCCCAAGGCATCCCCTTCTTCATCAATAAAAACCCCAGGTTTCTTCCAAACACTTCATTTTTATTGTTTCATGCACAGTTGTGTTGTTCTTGGAGCGTCTTCTTTTTCGTTTTCGTTTTAGTTTTTCGTTTGCTTGGGTTTTCTTAGTTTGCTTGAATAAATTGGTTGGAACCCCTCTTTCATGCATTGGTTTTCAAATGGTTTGGTTTGGATTGGAAAAGAGTAGGAAAGTTCATGCTTATGTGGTAAAGAGAGCTTGTTTTTGACTGTGGCCTATGCTTTTTCATGCCATGCTTGATATTGTTTTTGCTTTATGCTTAGTATTCTTTTCTGTAGCATGACTTGTTATAAACAATTGAGATTTCTTAATGTGCCTTGGATGAATCATGCGTTATTTTAGCATATTAAAGCATAATATAGCGGTATTCTCCTTTGATGCTTTATTTGGGTTGACTTGGCACATGCTCACACCATGTTATGACTATCTCAAGTCACCATAGCCTTTATGATCCTTTAGTTTTCAACTTGTAGTATTACTTTATGCTTTGATCAATGATGTTTTATCGCTCTGCATGATTATGGCCATTACTGTTCTCTTAGTTTGTCGCTCCCAGTCTTTTGCTAGCCGCCACAACCAAGTATGAGTTCCACTCATTTATCCAACTCCCTAAACCAAGTTATTCCAAAGAGTTCGCCATACCTACCTACTAGCATATGCTATTCCAAGTATATTCATGTTTTTGTTTACCTTCCAAATTAAACTTGTTATGTGAAAACTAGTGATTAAAGCTCTCACGAACTTGATGGCACACTTTACTTTTCTTGCCCTTAATAAACCTGAACCATTGCGTCCATCTTTGTTGCGTATATGCTTGCGCTTTATAAGCTGAAGTTAGCAGAACCATGTATCATGGGGAACGCTTTCAATATTGCACCTGTACTTTGTACCCCGTTGATATCATATTCTTTTGCTTATGGATCCCAGCGGTGTGAAATAAAAGGGGAACTTATAAGATCATGGAGTTTGTATGTGTGTTAGAGAAACGCCTGGGCCGCTAGCCTAAGCCATGCCTAATCATGGTGAAAACTTGCAGCATAACCATAATGAGCACTCTATGAAGCATCCTCAATAAAAACCTATGCAAATAGCAAATAAAAGGACGACAAATTCGAGTACTACTATCACTGGCTGCCTCACACGGTCTTCTCGTTCATCAAATAGACGTTAAGACGGATTTTCTAAATGGAGAGTTGGATGAGGAAATTTACATGGAACAGCCTGATGGTTTTGTACTAGAAGGTCAAGAGATAAAGGTGTGTAAATTGAATAAATCTTTGTATGGCCTCAAACAAGCTCCCAAACAATGGCATGAGAAGTTTGAAAGAACTTTGACATCTGTGGGGTTTGTTGTCAATAAAGCCGAGAAATGTGTCTACTACCGCCATGGTGGGGGTGAGTGAGTTGTCCTATGTCTCTATGTTGATGACATACTTATTTTCGGGACAAGTCTCAAAGTGATTAATGAGGTCAAAACCTTTTTGTCTCAATGTTTTGAGATGAAGTATCTTGAAGAAGCTGATGTTATCCTAAACATCAAGCTACTGAGAGATGAGAATAATGGGATTACACTTGTGCAATCACATTATGTGGAGAAGGTGTTGAGTAGATTTGAATATGATGATTGCAAATCTTCTCCCACACCTTATGATCCTAGTGTTTTGCTTCGAAAGAATCAAAAGGCAGCTAGAGATCAATTGAGATACTCTCAGATTATTAGCTCGCTTATGTATTTAGCGTGCGCTACGAGGCCTGGCATCTCGTTTGCCGTGAGCAAACTTAGCCGGTTTGTGGCCAACCCGGGAGATGATCATTGGCATGCTCTTGAGAGAGTAATACGCTATCTAAAGGGAACCATGAGCTATGGAATTCATTATACCGGGTATCCAAGAGTACTTGAAGGGTATAGTGATTCAAACTGGATATCAGATGCTGATGAGATAAAGGCCACAAGTGGATATATATTCACTCTTGGTGTTGGCGCTGTTTCGTGGAAGTCTTGCAAGCAGACCATCTTAACAAGATCAACTATGGAAGCAGAACTCACAGCATTAGATACTACGACTGTCGAAGCAGAATGACTTTGTGAACTCTTAACAGATTTGCCTATGGTTGAAAAACCAATACCAACAATCCTTATGAACTGTGACAACCAAACTATGATTATCAAAGTGAATAGTTGTAAGGACAATATGAAGAGTTCAAAACATGTCAAGAGAAAACTGAAGTCTGTCAGAAAGCTGAGAAACTCCGGAGTTATAGCATTGGATTATGTCCAAACAGCTAAGAATATGGCAGATCCTTTTACGAAAGGACTATCAAGAAATTTAATAGAAAATGCATCGAGGGAGATGGGTTTGAGACCCACGTGAGTTGTCTAAGGGGTAACCCAACCTATGTGATCGGAGATCCCGTGAATTAGAACCTGGGAAAACAAACCGAAACAGCTGAGTTGAGAGAAACTTCTAAAACTCCCACTCCGCTGCAGATGCAATTCTCTCATAGTATACTGTAAGGAAGGTTGATTATAACTTAATATGTTCTAACAATCTCCTTGGGAGCAAAGACGATGTCCTACAGAGCGATCTTGAAAGAACACACCTATATGAGCTACATTGCTGGTCAGTGTATGAGATTTGGGTGAATCTCTGGGAAGCTCATGAAAGGTCGAGGAGTGTGACTTATAAGCTCCACCCGAGGGGTAGCCTATGGCAGCCAAGTACCGGTAACGACATTGAGTGAAACTTGTTGCGCAAGATAGGCAATGCAAGGCATAGCTTGTTCAGTTGTAGTAAGCGTATCTCTTTGTCTAGGTGGCAGCCCATCTAGTCTAATAAATCCTGAAATCTCAAGGGTCGTCTACTATGGCAGCTTGGGAGCTCTGTGGGAGAGAAAGTTTAGTCCCACATTGCTAGTTGGGAGAGAGTTGGACCAGCTTATAAGGTGAGCTGTTTCACTCCCACTAAGTGAATAAGAAGAGAAGGAGTCCACGCACACTCCTCCTTCGCCGCCCGCCTCGCCTCGCCCGCACGTGCGTCGCGTCGCGTCGCGTTTCGTGAATCGAATTCGAGTTAGAAACTCGTTTTATGGAAGACTAAATTTTTGCTTGGTGCACCAGTTGTTGGATATGTGTCAACATTCGTGTGCATGTTTGACGCGTTCCACCGCGTGGCGACTCGGTCGGCGCACCTCCCAGGCTATAGAGCGAGAGACAGACAGATCTAGACGGATAATGTTTTTTTCTCAGTCTCTCTTGCTGTGTGTTCCACTTGCTGCGCTGCTCTCTAGGCTTCCCCATCCCGGCGGCTGTGTGCACTGCTGTCCGGAAGAGCAGGCCTCTGAAATCCGTCCGTTGAGATCCTGCACCGGGAGACAGGCGATAAGGTTTTTGGGGAGCATCTCGGCGCTACTGCTCGCCTCTATTCGTGTGTTCTTCTTCAGCAACCGACGACCTCATCAGCACCATGGACGACAAAAACAATGACCAAGGTGCTGTTGCGGTGACGACCTTCCCGGTCAACCTGTATGTGCTATTCTTCTCTTTGTATGCACTAGTTCTTTCTAGATTTTCAGATCTACTAGATGTGGTTGTTTGGCTGCATGTGTTCAGATCTGCTAGTGGTTACATAATGTCGATTTCGGTAATTAATTTCATGGGAAAATTGCCTAATGTTCCAACAGATACATCTAAATCTTTTTAAAAAAAAATACCACATCTGTTTTGAGATGGAGGGAGTACTTCATTTATGTTGGTTTATAGTTCACTGCATTTTTCAAACATTTACCTTAAAATCATAGATCGCGCGATGTGAACTTGGATTATGAAATCCTCGATCGGTTCACGAAGATAGCGGTATCGGCAGCGAAACATGCATCTATGAGTCGCCCGTCGCAGTCCTAGCCTCAGTTGTCTCTGAATTCCGAACCTTATTTTGGTTGAGCATCGGCCACTAATCCTACAACGACAAATGTGTGCGTGAGCCAGCTCACTCTACAAACTAGCGATCGCCCCTGCATGGTTTCCTTTTTGTTTTAGAGAGATAGACTGCATGGTTTCCTTTGGGTTTGGGAGCGGGACACGCTGGGCGAACGGAACGGAGGCACACACGTACGTGTCCCGCATGCGACGGTGGCGTGGCGTGGCCGCGACAGCAACCCATGCGCGCGTGAACGGCCCAGACCGAACCTACCATTAATCTGTCCAGAAGTGGCGCCATGACTCACCAGCCGACGTGCATGGCTCGTGTCGCGAATGATGCATGGATTGGACGAGTCGTGGAAGCGTCGCGTTGGCAATAAATTAGTGCTCGACCGGTCCATGCACCGGGCTTTCAGTGACGTGCAATGCTCCCCGCCCGCCGGTACTCTGTTCTAGTATTGCTACGCTCACAGTCACAGCCTCACAGGGGAAGCTGCTTGCTCAGTCGTGTCGGGTCCACGTGCCACGGCCGGTTTTACGTCTTGGACCAGCTCGGCCGGTCGAACGGGCCAGTCTAAGCTAGGTGTACCTTCGCTGCCGCGCACGCACCGCGTCTCTTTGCGTCGGGGCTAAGCGGCTCGCCATTATTATTTTTCCAGACAGGGAAAAGGTTTCATGTCTCCGCCCTCCGATCTCGTCTGAACGTACTACATGTACACAGCACGGTACAGTGTACACTTAATCGGCACTGTTTGATAGGATTGTGCAGTGCAGTGCTGGTATACCGTGCACGCTATGCTTCCGCGCACCCGCACTGCTGCTTCAGCATATATGCATGCACCGAATAAAGTTTTTGCTTAGGCAGCTAGCAGAAGGCTATGCTGTGCCTTTTACAACAAAGCATCCTAGCTGGAGCCGTGGGTGGCGCGGGGGCGGAGCTACAGTGTTTGGCCGGGGTCAAATGACACCAACGCCTTCTAGCTGGTCCCTTAAGCTCAAAGCCCAAATAAAAAAATGACCCCGGTAGAAATATAATTTGACCCCAGTGTCTACACGCAAGGGCAGCCCACTTCAGCTTTTTATTGGTCTAACTTCGTGCAATATTTAATGGGAAAAGCCCATCCAGCGATCAGGCAAAGTATACGTATATCCCTTTGATTGCTAACCCTCAACAAGAAAAATCTCTTCGATCCCTAGGAAAACACGCACACGTCCGCTCCTTGGTTTTCGTTCGGAACGGCCGGAGCCTGGGAACGCCGCCGGCCGCCAGCCTTGATTTTCTTAATCAGTCTTTCCGACTTTCCGTCCAGTTCGTTGGCTCTTCTCCTCTGCGATTTATAGCTGTTGCGTGGATTTGATCGGTAAGTCTCGCATCCCTGAATCCCTGATCCAACCTATAGAATAATACCTACCTCTTCCAGAATATTATAATTAATTTAGGGTTTGACAACTGTTAATTCTTACGATTGAATTGTTTGTAGCATTGGAGCAGTTCCGGAGTGCCGCACTGTTGTGGTGTTGTGGATTAGGATTTAGATCTCAAATCATCTGCCAACTATCCTACACAATGTCAAGTAAGAAAATAGCCCCTGGTATATGTACTTTCTCGCGTGTATTTGATGTAAGAATTTCTTGCTAACTTGCAGGTAGTAAAGCTATAATGGATCGCTTTTTGAATTTGAAAAGAAAATCTCCACCAACTACAACCAATGATTCAGGTGAAGGTCCATCGGAAGATAGACGTACTTGTCCTCCATGTCTGTCTCCTTTGCCGGTATTTTCAAGAGAGGTAAATTCAGATAAGATTTCTTATGATCCCGCCGATAGAAAAAAAAATATCAGAATATGTAGGGACCAAGCTGCAAGATGAGATAAGACGGAAGTATCTGATTAGAGGTCCGTATAGACCACCACCAGGTTTCAAGTTTCCACAGAGGATGATTGCAGGTTCTTTGCATCGATTTAGTCCGAAATGGTTTGCTGAATACGACTGGATAGAGTACAGCATGAAGAAGGATGTTGTTTTTTGTCTATATTGTTATTTGTTTAGAGATTCTATTGAAGGCCAAGGGGGAAATGGTGCATTCGTGAAAAATGGTTTCAATGGGTGGAACAAGCAGCAAGACCGACTTGAAGACCATGTCGGAAAATCTCCTAATAGTTTTCATAACTCTGCGGTGAAAAGATGTAACAATTTGCTAAAACATAACCAATCAGTTGTTGTTGCTCTTGACAAACAGAGAAAAGTCACTCAAGAGGAGTATTTGATTCGATTGAATAATTCCGTTCTTGCTGTCAGATACCTGTTGCATCAAGGTTTAGCTTTTCGTGGCCATGATGAATCAGAAGAGTCCACGAACAAGGGAAATTTTAAAGAGTTGTCGATTCTTTTGGCCGACCAAAATGAGAAAGTAAAGAAGGTTGTGCTAAATGCTCCCGGTAATAATAAATTGATTGCTCCAGAGATTCAGAAAGACATCGTTGAATGTTTCTCTTAGGTAAGAAATATTTTAAGATACCTTTTGTCTTGTAAATATCCCAACTCTTATTGTTATTTAATAATTGAATTTTTTACTTTTTACAGATCATAGTAAAATCTATTATTGATGAAATTGGAGGTGATGTTTTCTGTTTGTTGGTTGATGAGTCTGCTGATGTTTCTGACAAGGAACAAATGGCAGTGGTTTTGCGATATGTTGACAAGTTTGGAGCCATCAATGAAAGACTTATTGGTGTTGTTCATGTCGAAAAGACATCGGCTTCATGTCTCAAATCCAACATTGATTATCTATTCAAGAAGTATGGATTGAGCATAAAACAAGTTCGAGGCCAAGGTTATGATGGGGCAAGTAACATGAGAGGTGAGTTCAATGGGTTGAGAGCTCTAATTATGAGGGAAAATAGATCAGCATATTATGTCCATTGCTTTGCTCACCAACTTCAATTAGTCATTGTGGCAGTAGCTAAAAAGAATGATGATATTAGTGACTTTTTTGACATGATATCTGTTCTTCTTAATGTTGGTGGAGCTTCTTGTAAAAGAAAAGATATGATCAGAGAGAGTCAACATGAGAGAGTGAAGAAAGCCATTGGTTGTGGTCAACTTAGCACTGGAACTGGGTTGAATCAAGAGCAATCGCTACAAAGAGTAGGTGACACACATTGGGGTTCTCACTATAAAACTCTTCTTAGCATTAAAAATTTGTTCACAGATGTTATTGGAGTTCTCGGCTATGTTTCAAGAGATGGCCCAAGTGATGCAAAGAAACGGCAAGCTCGTCGTCTCTTAAATTATGTCAATGATTTTGACTTTGTGTTTCATCTCCACTTCATGTTGCTCATCTTAGGACATGCAAATGCTTTATCTCAAGCTCTGCAGAGTAAAGATAAAGACATTTTGGAGGCTATGGTAGAAGTGAAGTTAACTAAGAAAAAAATTCAACAAATTAGAGATGATGGCTGGGAATCTCTATTGGAGAGATCTTACTCATTTTGTGAAGAGCATGGTATTCTGAAGTTGGACATGGAAGAAGAGTATATAGACAGGCATAGGCCAAGGAAAAAGACAAACCGCACTAACTATGAGCATTATAGATATGATTGCTTAAACCCTGTTATTGATTTGCTGCTTGGAGAGTTCAGTGACCGTTTTAATGAGGTAAACTCAGATTTGCTTACCCACATGGCTGCATTCAGTCCCAAGGATTCCTTCCATGCTTTTAAAGTACAGAGCTTAGTCGATTTGGCTAAATCTTATCCAGATGATTTTGATTCCATCCAACTGAAGGATCTTGCTCATGAGCTTCTCTTTTACATTGATAATATGCGAGCAGATGAAAGATTTGGGGGACTAAAAACTATTTCTAAACTTGCCAAGTTGATGGTCAGTGCAAACAAACATCTAGCTTTTCCTTTGGTCTATCGGCTCCTCAAGTTGGTGTTAGTACTACCCATTGCCATTGCATCAGTCGAGAGGTGCTTTTCGGCAATGAAAATAGTGAAGACGGTGCTACGTAATCGCATAGGTGATGATTTCATGAATTACTGCATCATTTGCTTCCTAGAGCAAAGACTTCTATATTCAATTCCAATTAAGGATATCATAGACCGCGTCTTGAAGATGAAAGATCGTAGAGGCCAAGAAAAATAAAGGTAACTATTGTTGTAAACCGGATTAATCTATTATGATATTATTTTTATTTATGTCAGCTTTTATAATGTGTATTATAGTTATCGTGAGCTGCGCATTAGTGCTACTTATATTTTGACACCGGCGACCTCTTTTCCTAGCTTCGCCCCTGGTGGCGCCCACGTACCCACACTGCACATAGTATGTCGCGTACGTACTCTCTCGATCGAGTGAGTACCGCTACGACGCACAGCCTGGCGACTTGGGTATGTATGTAGGTCCACCGAAGGAGCTAGCACGGTGGGCTACTCGATCCGTTGTCGCCTCCCGTGATTCTGCCTCACAAAGTCACGAGTAAAATGGTTCTGTTTTGACGCGCGCGCGATGAAAACAACCTTTCGATCAAGTCCCGCCTTGACTAACATGCCGAAAATTCATAATACACGTCGTCATGTTCCGTTCGTACTTTTGTTTTGTTTGTCGCTTGTGGCAGTACTTGGTGTGTAATGCTGGTGGTTCTTGTGCCTGAAGGTATCTCGAGCGAGACCATGGAGAAAAGCAATCTCGGTCGGAAACCCCCATTTGCACTCCACTCCGCGCATCGGCCGTACGACGGCTCTATCCCTATCTGCAGCCGCCGGCCGGCCGGCTGATGTGTCGTGCGCGCAAGCGCCGGGCCACACGTATCCCTACTACTCTACGAGGTGCACTACATCCAAGGTGTCGCGCATGCAAATGGCAAGGTGTGTAGTACATGGCGTTGTCCTTGTAGGTGTACGTGTACGGGTACTACGTCTACGTAAGATCGAGTAGACTAGTAGAGGAAGAGGTGGAACGCTGCAAGCGATGCTTGGTTACCACCCGCGTAACGTACGGGCCGGTACGCCGGGGTGAGATGGTGGTGGTCGCCTTTCGCAGCTCCCCATGCACGCACACGATGCCCCCGCGGTCGACCCGTCGTTGCTTGCACCGAGCACCGTCTCCCAACCCAATTCACGCACCTTTGCTTTGGCGAGCCTTTCGATGTCAGTCTGCGCCACCCGCGCCCGCCGCTGAATTCTTCTGCACTGCAGGGCCCTGACGTGGCTTTCCTTTTCTCTCTGGACACGGACTGTGCTGGTGGTCGATCCAGTGCTCCGGTCAGCTGACGTACACGGGCGCATGGTCGACCAGTCTGATGAGTTGCGTAACCGCCGGATATATTTTCTTGATTTTTTTCTTCAACAGCTTCCGCGCGCTACCGATTCTGAAACTTTGCTTCATCCATTCACGTACTTGCCGGAGAATGTATCCAGTGCACCAGCGCTTCTCACGTACCCGGTGCACCCAATCTCGATGAACTCGTCTACAAGTTGACAAAAATTCTGAAAAAAGTTTTAGCACGTAAACATAATATAACTCTAAGATGATGGAAAGTTTCGTTTCAGAGTTAGGAACATAGATTTGGAAATAGAAAAGATAAATTTCTAGGTGAGTAGTAGCTATTCTATATTGGGCCAACAGATCCAGCCCATTATCATTATTTGACTGAATTGTCATTTTTGTTTCGCACACTGTGATTTGAATATGAAGTCAATTTTTTGTATGGATGTCACATACTCGTTGTTTTATTACACTCTATTTTTCATAGTTTTTTTCAAAGTTTTGAAATATGAAAAACGGAAGTTGGGTGCACGGCTGCATAAGAAGCATCGGGTGCACGGGATACGTTCTCGTACTTCCCAGCCTTCCCCCTTCACAGAATCTCTGTAATCAGTGTGATGTACGGATTGATACCACACTGTATTAATTGTGTGAGAGTTGCCAGGTCAATCGATTGATTCCACGACGAAGCTGATAAGAACGAGTGGGAATCGATCGATGCAAGTCGTTCTTTCGAGAAAGAGTAGCACGAGAAAGGAAAAGTAGGTAAAAGCCAAAACGATCAAGGTAACTAAGGATCTCATAACATATTCCCAAAAGGAAAACTGAAGAGAAGGAGGAAGTATGCTCTCTAGAGTAGTACTCCTTCCCTCTCGAAGTACGTCATAGATTTGTCTAGATAAACATGTATCTAGAAATATTTTAGTGTACAGATAAATTTAAATAAATTCGTGTCATCTTTTTCCAAACATAGAGAGTATACTCGCATGCATAGGTTCCCCCACATTACGTCCATCTGAATCTTGGTGTCCGTTGCCAGTTAGCCTGCTTTGGGATCTGGTCCGATCGGAGAGGGGAACGTCGCCGGCCCGGAGAAGCTTGCGAGTAGAAGGAGGAGGATGTTGCTTGACGTATTTGCTTCACAGTCTCCTCCGCCTCCTGCAAATGCATGGGGAGTATGGGGCCTCGCTAACGTATGTTTGTTGTTGTTTCATTTGATTCAGTGTTAAGGTATCTCGTCCATGTCGCTGATCCAAAGCGCGCGCGCGTACGTGTAGGTGCAGCTTTGTTGGGAAGCACACAGCCAGCCAGCAGCGGTAACGGCACATGCATGATGCGCTGCACGAGTCTACCTATTCTCCGTGTTTTGTTTATGATCCAATGTTTCAGTGGCATTATATTTGTTTCACAGAAATAGCTTAGAAACTGATGCACTCAATATAATCTCTTTACTCAGCAGCAATAATTTTGCTGCAAAATGCTTCCACGGAATTCCGGTCCAATGCCTATCCGTGGCCCATGGCTAGTCTCAATCAACTAATCACGCTAGGATATTTTTTGAAACGAGGCTAATCAAGCTAGGATAGAAATCCATTATTATTTTGTTACATCAAAAGCCAGCTGGGTGCATGGGAAGATAAGTATGTGTTAGACTTGTAATTATGTTTGTAATCCTTGTACAATTGTAATCGTACCCCGATGAGGTACCTCTCATATATATATATGTCGCTCTGGCCGACCTAAGAGGTGTCGAAGCCCACAACACCCAAAACCTTTTGTCTTTCATGGTATCAGAAGCGACTCGATCTTGACCTAGACCTAGCCGCCGCCATGTCCTCCTGGACTTCCGCTGCCACCACGGCGGCGGCCGCCGCCGCTCTCTCTGGCGCGGCCACTGCTGCTCCCCTCTCCGGCGCGGCCACCGCGCCCGCCGCCGCCACCGAGTCTTCGGCCTTCGTCGCCCAGGCTCCACCTACTACGCTCTCCGATCCCATTGGATCGAGCGTGCTCTTCGTCACTCCGACGGTCCAAGTGCCGCCGTTCCTATCCAACCTCCTTCAAGGAGGATCTGCACCTACCCCCTTGATGACCAAATCAACGGGGGCCTTGTTTTCCGGGGCGAGATCTTCGCGTTCTCCCGGACCCTCGATGTTGTGGCCCAACTATGGCGCGATGGCGCCCTACGCGTCGCAGCCGCCGTTTGTGTACGACCCTGCCACTTATGGGCCTTCCATGGCGCCCCCTACGGCGCGTCCTACGGCGCCAGTCATGGCGTCCCCTATGACGCTCCTCATGGTGCTGCCTATGGTGCTCCGTACGGCTTCGGCTACGCAGCGTTCCCAGGCCATGCCCTCTAGGGTGCGCCCCCGCCTCCTCCACCACCGGCTACCCCGGCTGCCCCGCAGGATTTGCTCGTGGCGGATGTGGCACCTGCCGGTGTTTCTGCTACGCCGCCTTACGACTTCGCCCTTGACGTCATCACGACTCCACCGTTCTACTTCAGCAACCTACTCCCGGTGAAACTGAAGATGGACAATTATCTGTTCTGGCACGCGCAGATCCTTCCCCTCCTTTGTAGTCACTACCTGGAGGGTTTTGTCGATGGTACTCTGCCCTGCCCCTCGCCGACCCATCACATGTACCGGCCATGGATTGCTCAAGACCAAGCGATCCTCTCGGCGATTGAGTCTTCTCTCACTGAGGGCGTCGCCGGCATGGTGCTTTTTGCTTCTACATCTCATGAGGTGTGGGAAGCGTTGGAGTCTACTTTCTCCGCGCAATCATCGTCTCGGTCTATGGCTCTTCGTACTCAGCTCAATGAGACCCACGAAGAGCACCACTCCATCACCATTTTCTTCAATAAGATCAAGCGCCTTGCTGATATGTTTGCTTCTATTGGAGAGCCTCGTCGTGACACGGAGTTTACTGCGTACATCCTCAAAGGTCTTGATGCCGAGTATGACTCTCTTGTGGAGGTGATCAAGGAACGCATAGTGCCCATCAAGCCGCGGGAGCTCTTTCAGCGCCGCCTCTCGACGGAGCAGCGCCTCGCCGGTCGCCATCCGGATGGGGCCCCCTCAGCCAACGCCGCTTTCCGTGGGGGAAGGGGGCGCCTGTCCAGCAGCTCCACCACCACCGCCTCCTGCAGGCAAGGGTGCCGCGCCGCCTCAAGGTGCTACCGCCCAGTGATAGGTCATAAACGTATCTATAATTTTTGATGCTCCATGCTTGTTTTATATCAACTTTCCTATGTTTTGTTTACACTTTGAGGTATTTTTATACATTTTCTGGAACTAACCTATTGACAAGATGCCGCAGTGCCAGTTGCCTGTTTTCTGTTGTTTTTGGTTTCAGAAAAGCTAGAAAAGAAATATTCTCGGAATTAGACGGGACAAAAGCAGAAACTCCTATTTACCAGAAGACTCACGGAGCCAGAAAACGAGATGGAGAGGGGCCCACACCACCTGGTAGCACGGGCCACGCTAGGCCAATCTAGGGGGTGGTGTGGCCCCCTCGATCTCCGTCTCGACCTCTCCTTTCGCCTATAAAAGTACCCTGATGCAGAAACCCTAGAGCGGGGGATCAGAATTCCACGAAAAGTTCCACAGCGTCGCCGCCACTGAAGAGGAGATTCAGGGAGACAGAAGTATCTGTTTCGACACCCTGCCGGGACGGGGAAGTGCCCTCAGAGCCATCTCCATCGACTCCACCGCCATCTCCATCGTCATTGCTGACTCCCAAGATGAGGAGGGAGTAGTTCTCTCTCGAGGCTAAGGGCTCTACCGGTAGCTATGTGTTCATCTCTCTCTCTCTATGCGTGATCTTATGAGATCATGAGCTTAGTAATCTATAGATCTATTCTGCTACTCAAGTGCTTTAATTAATATCTGATTATCCCCACATGTGTGAAGTTGACAGTATGCACACCGTGTGACACTTTGGCTAAGGTTACATAAATACTTATCATGAGTATAATTTGAGTTGGATGTATCTATGAGATTGTGGTGTTTGTTGGAACCATCTAGCGCTCAAGGTGAAAGTGTGATCTAGATGGGGAATGCGAACTTTAAGGTGTGCTGTTATAGCCATACATCGTCCAACCAGAGAGTAGTTCAGGGTAGCATAATGAAGAGAAGATATTTATATGAGAGTGTCCACTAGTGAAAGTATGATCCCTAGGCCTTGTTTCTAAGCATTGAAACACCATTTACAATCAGTCTTGTTACATATTTGCTTGCTGCCACTCTTATTTCAGATTGCAATTACCACTTATAATCATCCATATTATTTGTATTTCACTACCTCTTCGCTGAACTAGTGCACCTATACACCTGACAAGTGTATTGGGTTTGTTGGGGACACAAGAGACTTCTTGTATCTTGATTGCAGGGTTGCTTGAGAGGGATACCTTTGATCACTTCCTCCCTGAGTTCGATAAACCTTGGGTGATCCACTTAAGGGAAACTTGCCGCTATTCTACAAACCTCTGCACTTGGAGGCCCAACACTGTCTACAAGAATGGAAGCGTGCGTAGACATCACCCAGCCACGCCCCATCATCATCGTCGAGAACGGGCGCCCACGTGCGTGTTGTGTTGCTTGCGGCATTGCTGCACCCTGCCAGTTGTGCGGTCTTGCTGGCCACATCGCATCTCGCTGCCATCGCTGCTTCAAGACTGATTTCCTTGGCCTTGGCAACAATGGCAGGGGCAATGAGCATCGAGCCATCATGACGCAGCATCAGGGTCATACTCCGTCATATACTATTGATCCCGCCTGGTACATGGACACTGGTGCTACTAATCATGTCACAAGTGAGATGGACAAGCTCGCTATGCGTGAGGCCTACCACGGGCATGACAAGGTTCAGACAGCCAACGGTGCAGGTATGCACATCTCTCATATTGGTCAAGCATCCCTTCTTACACATACATCTCGGAAGTTGCATCTTAAAGATGTTCTTAGAGTCCCCACAGTTGCACGTAGTTTTCTCTCTATTTCTAAGCTTACTTATGACAATAACGTCTTTTGTGAGTTTCACCCGTTTGTTCTTTTTATTAAGGACCGGGCTACGAGGGACGTACTTCTTAGAGGTCGACTCCGCCATGGACTATATGTACTTGATGTGCCACGACCTGTCTCCCCGGCCGTTCCCCAAGTCTTCAATGGTGTTCAAGTGTCCCTATCACAGTGGCACTCTCGTCTTGGCCATCCTGCCACACCCATTGTCCGCCATGTTCTTCATCGTCATGAGTTACCATCTGTGTCTAGTAATAAAGATGTTTTAGTCTGTGATGCTTGTCAGCAGGGAAAGAGTCATCAGTTACCTTTTTCTGTTTCTAGTCATGTAGTCAAAACTCCTCTTGAGCTTGTGTTTTCTGATGTTTGGGGTCTTGCCCAGATGTCTATTAGTGGTCATGAGTACTATGTTTGTTTCATTGATGCTTATAGTCATTTTACCTGGATTTATCTTCTTAAGTGGAAGTATGATGTGTTCGATGTCTTTCTTAAATTTCAAGCACATGTTGACCGTCTCCTTCAGCATAAAATTATTCATCTACAGTCGGATTGGGGGAGGGGGTGAGTACCGCAGTCTAAGTACCTTCTTCGAGAAACTTGGGATTTCGCATCATGTGTCTTGTCCTCATACACATCAGTATAATGGTTCAGCCAAACGTAAGCATCATCATATTGTTGAGACTGGTTTAACCTTGTTAGCTCATGCTTCTGTTCCTTTTCATTTTTGGACTGACACCTTTACTACAGCCTGTTTTCTTATAAATAGGCTTCCTTCGTGGCTCCTTGATATGAAAACTCCGCTTGAACTTTTGCTTCATGAGACTCCTCATTATACCCTTTCTTAAAGTCTTCGGTTGTGTTTGTTGGCCACATCTCCGTCCTTATAATAGTCGCAAGCTTGAGTTCCGTTCTAAAAAACGTGTCTTCCTTGGGTATAGTTCGATGCACAAAGGGTATAAATTCCTTCACGTCCCAACAAATCATGTGTATATCTCGCGTGATGTTGTCTTTGATGAGCAGGTTTTTCCTTTTTTCCTATCTTCCAACTCCTCCCACGACATCTACACCATCTTTGCATTCATCTCCTTTATTGCTTGACCAATTTGTAGACTTTGCACATTCACCTTCTTTGTTGTCTAACCATGGTGCAGGAACTGGTAGAGGTGCTCGGTTTCTTCTCTTGGATGACCCTCCTGCTGATACTGCGGCCGCTTCGACGGAACACGCTAATCACGTCGCTCCTACTCCCTGCATGGGGCATGCAGGGCCTACGCCCGCATCTGTCTCGCGCCTGGCTCCGACAGCGCCGGCTACGCCCGCGTTGACTAGTCTAGCCCCGTCCGTGTCGACCAAACTGGTCTCGCCCGCGTCGCCCGGCTGTAACATCCCAAAACTTTAATCAAGGTTAATCTAGATTCAAATCACCCAATTTAGGGTTAACAAAAACTTCTTCTCATTTAAATAATAAAGCATGCATATGTGTGTTGCATTAATATGGATTTGTTTTGAATTGCCATGATTGTTTGTTCTAATGGGTGTAAAATGATTCTAAGATGAATGCCACATCATCTAGATCATTCCCAAGCAACATCCAAAGAAAAATAAATCAAATAGAATTAATAAATGGAAATGGTCACTTTTGCCACTTTAATCAACTAGGTCACTTTGGGTGTTACTAGGACTCAAATTCAAACAGAAACAATTATAGATCTTTGCACCCCTTGATAGTAAAAGTAAAGATGTACCAAGGCCCACTTTGAATTCTTACAGAAACATTCAAACTCTAATTTTAAATGCCATTTTAAAATGGAATCAAGTGTATGTACCTAGATCCCACTTTTTCAAGAACCACTCAAATGAATTCAATTTGACAATCCCTAGCAACCACAGACTACCAAGCAACAGTGAAGATCACTCAAAAAAATCATTCAAAAATTTCAAAGTTGAATTCTTTCAGCCATTTTGTCAAACACCTTATGTGCACAAATCTGGCAAAAATCACAAACACTGTTGTGAGCAGGGTTCTGGCCAATGTGGTCTCCCATTTTGCAACCACAACACCCCCAGTACACCCCTACCCTGTATCAGCACGGCCACCCCCTGTGCACACGACCAAATGGTCATGGCCACCATGGCCGAGCCCGTTTCACACCCCCACCATCGACAGCATGCCCCTAGCGACGCCAGCCTCGCCTACCATGTCTAGCACATTGCTCGTGCTCCACTCCCCCTCCAGGCCAGCCCTAGCTTGAGGACAGAGAGAGGACGATCCAGGAACACCGTGCCCGGCCCGTGTCTGCCATGCCGACGCCGCACCCGCCATTCATGCACTGTCCCCGCTCAACCCGACCTCGCCTCACTCCTGCTGCCAGCCCACACGATCACTAGTGTCCCAGGTGGCCAACGGACACGCCCGTTCCCTCGACCGTGCCCCGTAGCCACCGGACGCCATGAAATTCGGCGTCGACCGAGACAGCGTGCGCGCGGCGATGCTCACTGCTCCCGACCACCTCGCACTGCACGAGCACCTCCTTGACGATCGCCAGGGAACCGCCCACCGTCCTAGCCCCCGAACCATGCCGATATCTCATTGTGTCGTCGTCCCCGTCAAGCTCCGCCCATGCCATGCTACACCCCTCGGCCCGCTATAAAAAGGAAGCCCCCGGCACCAATTCTTCACACCACCTCCCTCCACTCCACCTCAGAGACCTCCCAGAGCCCTACCGGAGCAAGCCGCTGCCCGTAGCACCCCAATTTTGCCGAAGACCGCCGCGGAAGGAGGAGAAGAGCGCCACTGATCCAAGCCATCTCCAGGAACGCCGCCGGTACCAGGAGAACCGCCGTCCTCGACTCGTCTAGTTGCCCGCCTCACCAACCCTCGCCGGAGCTTCGGTAAGCCTCCCCAGACCCTCACCGACCGTACTAGGGTTCCTCCCCGTCGTGTACTGTTCCAGTGAGGATGATGGATGTGAGCCGTTGATACAGGATCTAATCCTACGGTCACCCTCCTCCCATACTTGTTCGGAAGCCCCTATCCCACTGGCATGTGGGGCCCTCACTTAAGCCAGCCCATTTATTTCCCGCGTAACCCAATAGATTCAAATAAATCTTTTTCAATTTTAGCTTAAACTCAGTTCTATCCTTTAGTTCAAAAATCATTTCAGAGAGTTCTACTTCACCAAAATTCAATGATTCCAATTTTGTTGGAAAGATAATGAAAATCTCTATCCAAGCCCTTTGGATTTAAATCAATTAGAGTTAGAGATCTCTCCTAGAAAAAACAATAAGACAGAGACTTTTCTGCATTCAATCATTTTTCTAAAATCAACCAAAATAGATTTTGAGTTGATTCCAACTCTCAAAAATCACATTTGACCATACCTATCAGAATATGTAATAATATTAAGGTTTGCATGCGGTGACTTTGGACTAGTACCAAAATAATGCTATATATGCATTTTTAGTCACTTTAAATCATTAAAATATTAATCTTAAACTTATTAAAATGTGATCCAACATTTAAATCACATTCCCATGCATTTAGAATATGTGGTGATGACATGTGTCCACATGATCCCATATTTTAATTGGAGAATATTAAATCTTAGTTTTTTTAATGAGTAGAAATTACCTTTCTCAGATAAAATAAATGAAACTAGTTCATTAAAACCTTGTGATGAAAGTGATGATACTAGATCATCAAATGTGTGCCTTAGTATACTAAATAGACTAGTTAAGTATTGTTTGGTGATTGCGTATTCCGTATGTATTTATAGACGATAGTATCGAACAAGTCTTCGTGGAGGAGGAGTTCTACCCCGAGGAAGAAGAAGAGAATTTCAACCACTGCACCAACCAAGGCAAGAAATCATTAACAATGCAAGCTAACCCTTGAAAGCTAGATAACCTAAGAAAAATGCAGTAGGCATGCTTTGGTTATACCTTTTGATTTATACCTACCCCAAGTTTTCTTACAAGCTTTACTTTCTTTTACTTTACCAAAGTTCTTTACTTGTTGATAGATAGCATAAAGAGTATAAAACTTGGCCTATCTTGATAGAGTTAGATGTCATTCTATGGCATGAGATTGATGTTAGTATCCCACATTAGTGAACACTCTTAACTTAGTGTTTAGAGCTAAACCAAAAACTTGATTTACTTTAGATGGGAAGACTTGGTGAAAATGATTATGAAAACCTTGGAATGATGAGTCATTCTATTGAGATGTTTTGACATGTGTTGAGAAACACAAATGGTTTATGATGATGAAAATGTTGAGGCATGAGCCTTAGCCCTTTTATAAAAAATGATGGTTGGGTTTGGATGCGATACTATTCCAATTTTACCATTCAACCACAATACCTGAATTGGGTAAGGCTCTGCCAGAAGTTTATATGCATTAGTATTAGTTCGTTCGCGGGAGAGGTTTGAGTTGAGGCTACCTCTCAATGTTGTCCACCTATGCAGTGCCCAGGATGGCAGATGGCCATGGCTGGGAGGCCAAGCTCATTGGAGAGGTGCTTATACTAGAGTGTGTAAAGGAAAGGTTATGTTTAATTATCTGCATACTAAGTATGATGATTCAGGGTTATCCCTGATAGATGTATCGAATATTGTGGTGAAAGTGTACCGCCTCTGTAGAGTGTCAAACTATTCGAATAGCCCCGTCCACAGTTATGGACAGTCGGAGTGGCCATACTGTTCTGTTGTCAGATGTTTGCAAAATGACTTATGAAATGAATTGTGACATGACTTGACCACAACAGAGTTGTGACTATGACAACTAAGTTCCCACTTAGGTGATTTCAAACTTTATTTTATCTTTCTTTGTTTCTGAACTCAGCTTAGGTTTCAAACTTAACCTTGCAAATAAACTTAGAGTTTAGCATTCCTAATAGAACTACTTTACTTGTTAGTGATAGTTTGCGAGTACTTAAAGAGTACTCATGGCTTTTGTCCCTGGCTATTCCCGTGGCCAGACTATGAGGAGGACTATTGATGCACTCGACGATCGACGTAGAGTTCGTTGGGAACCCCAAGAGGAAGGTATGATGAGCACAGCAGAAAGTTTCCCTCAATTATGAAACCAAGGTTTAATCGAACCAGTAGGAGCAAGGAAACACCCCAAAGGTGTTACTAGCTGAGCTTTGGCAGGGCGCACTACCGGTGCTAGTAGCAACATGGAGACTTGCACAACACAACCACAGAACTTTGTCCCCAACTTGCGATGAGGTTGTCAATATCACCGTGTTTTGCGGAAAACAAAGGATTAAACGTATCGAATGGAAAGAAGTACAAGTTTGCAGAAAGTAAACACAAAGCAGTAAACAGTTGTAGATTTTATGTAAAAGAAAAGACCGGGATCCATAGTTCACTAGAGGTGGCTCTCCTTAAGATAGATAACATGTTGGGTGAACAAATTACAGCGGGGCAATTGACAAACACCGAGAAAGCAATACATGCATATACTAATCATCTTGACTCCTTTGAGACTTGATTGGGCATTACAACATTATACATAGACCGCCATCCAACTGCATCTATGACTAATAATTCACCTTCAGGTTATCATCCGAACCCCCTCCAGTATTAAGTTGCAAGCAACAGATTATTGCTTTACGAACTGCGTGTAAAGTAAACAATGCGATTGTTCTATGAACAAAGGATTGTTGTTTTCTCCCTAGTAGCAACAACACATCTTGTACCTTAGAGATTTCTGTCACTTCCCCAGATTACCAAAGGCATGAACCCACTATCGAGCATAAATACTAACTCTTGGAGTTGCTAGCATCTACTTGGCCAAGATAGCTACTAACAACGAAAAGCATGCAAGATCTCAAATAACAAAGACATGATAGAATCAATAATCAATCTGAAATAGCATCTCAATATCCATCGGGTCCCCGCAAACACAACATGTATGGATTACAAATAGATGATCTTGATCATGAACGGAGCTCACAAGATCTAAACATGAAAGCACAAAGGAGGAGAAACCAGCCATCTAGCTACTACATGGATCCGTAGTCCAAGGATGAACTACTCACGCATCACACCGGAGGCTTGCATGCTGATGAAGAAGGCCTCCAGGGTGAATTCCCCTCTCTGGCAGGGTGCCGGGAAGAGCTTCAGATCCCCCTGATCTAGGGACAGAGATGATGGCGGCTACAGACTCTTATAGGCGGAAGGATTTTTGATCGGGTACTTAGGGTTTTTGTCCCGAGGGCAACTTATAGGTGGAAGGAGAGGCCGAGGGGGTGCTGGGGTCGGCCCGACCACCCCCTAGCGCGGGCCAGGCCTGGCCGCACGGCCAGGTGGTGTGGCCAGCCCCTAGCCCTTCTCCGTCTCGTATTCTAGCACTTGATCCCTTCCGAAAAATAGGCACTTTGGCTTTTCTCCCATCCAATTCCGAGAATATTCATTTTCTGACTTTCCTGGAACCAAAAACAGCAGAAAATAGGCAGCTTGCACTGTGGCTCTTGTTAATAGGTTAGTCCAAGAAATCATAATAAAAGTACCCCAAAGTTGGAACAAAACACAAGAAAGTGGATAAAACCAAGCATGGAACATCAAAAATTATAGATACATTTGCAATGTATCAACATCCCCAAGCTTAACTCCTGCTCGTCCTCGAGTAGGTAAGTGATAAAAAGAAAGAATTTTTGAGGTGACATGCACCATCAAAGACTTGATCAAAATATTTGCAAAACTCAAAGTCGGGATCATAGTACTTCAATCATAACATGAAAGACAAAGTTCTAGCAATAAGAAAAGAGACTATGATGCAACATGAAAAGGCACAAACAAAAGATTCATGAATAACATGCTTTGCAAGACATTTGTTTGCTTCACATAAAGAAAACATAGCATAATTATTTAGCTTGTCCCTCAATAGAGTAGCAAATATAAATGCATAGGACACCTTCAAAGTTCATAAGAGTGACTAGATACAATAGTTTAAAACAAGCAATAACAAGTTATGCATCAATCAACTAGTCTCGTATTCTGGCACTTGCTCACTTCCGGAAAAATAGGCACTTTGGCTTTTGTCCCGTCCAATTCCGAGAATATTCATTTTATGACTTTCCTGGAACCAAAACAGTAGAAAACAGGCAGCTGGTACCGTGGCTCTTGTTGATAGGTTAGTCCAAGAAATCATATGAAAAGTACCCCAAAGTTGGAACAAAACACAAGAAAGTGGATTAAACCAAGCATGGAACATCAAAAATTATAGATACATTTGCAATGTATCAACATCCCCAAGCTTAACTCCTGCTCGTCCTCGAGTAGGTAAGTGATAAAAAGAAAGAATTTTTGAGGTGACATGCACCATCAAAGACTTGATCAAAATATTTGCAAAACTCAAAGTCGGGATCATAGTACTTCAATCATAGCATGAAATACAAAGTTCTAGCAATAAGGAAAGAATCTATGATGCAACATAAAAAGGCACAAACAAAAGATTCATGAATAACAATGCTTTGCAAGACGTTTGTTTGTTTCACATAAAGAAAACATAGCATAATAGTATTCAGCTTGTCCCTAAATAGAGTAGCAAATATAAATGCATAGGACACTTTCAAAGTTCATAAGAGTGACTAGATACAATAGTTTAAAACAAGCAATAACAAGTTATGCATCAATCAATTAGTCTTGGGACAATGCACATAGAACTAAGAATGGCCACTATGCTCTCAAAGTAGTGCATAAAGATAGAAGGTGGAGACTCAATATATTGGTGGAAGAAAGGCCTTTTGTAAAAGGAAGTAGAGATTCAAGTCTCATAAAGAGCTTCCAAAAATTATGGTACTTGTAGCTTTTAGCTCTCATTGCCCCTATCATAAGCATCTTGAAGTGATTAAGGTTAAAGTGAACAAACTATGGTGTACATGCTTGATGAAGTATAAGTCAGAAATCTCATGTCCCTTGTATATGAGGGCCGCTCCTCATGCTACTCAAGTTTAGTCACCGGTAAGTTCTTGTCATCGTAAGTACATGTGTATCATTGAGAACCGCCAACGGGGTACCCCTTGCCCGATGATACGGAAGAATCCCCATATCAAAATGACAAGGCAAGCAGACAACGAGCATCTCATCATTCTTCTTATTTACCATGGGAATATGGTGCTTTTTTCTCTCTTTCCTCTTTTTTTCTCTTTTTTTCCTCAATATATGACTCTTTTTATAAGAAGAATGCTTCATAGACAACTCTTTATGGTTACGCTGCAGGTTTCCACCATGTCAGCATGGATTAGACCAGCGGCCCAGGCGTTTCTCTAACACATATACATAACTCCATGGACTTACAAGCTCCCCTTTCATTTCACACCGACGACATCCATATACAAAAGAGCATGATATCAACTAGGTACAAGTACCAAGTGCAATGTTGAAAGCGTTCCCCATGAAAGAATGGTTCTGCTAATTCCCGACAAATAAGTGCAAGCATATACAACATAGACGACACAATGGTTCAAGTTTATTAAGGGCAAGTAAAGTAAAGTGTGCCATCAAGTTCGTGAGAGCTTTAATCACTAGTTTTCTCATAACAAGTGGAAGGTAAACAAAAGCATGAATATACTTGGAATAGCATAAGCTAGTAGGTAGGTATGGTGGACTCTTTGGAACGACTTGGTTTAGGGAGTTGGATGCATGAGTGGAACTCATACTTTGTTGTGGAGGCTAGCAAAAGATTGGGAGCGACAAACTAAGAGAGCAATAATGGCCATAATCATGCATAGCGACAAAACATCATTGATCAAAGCATAAGTGATACTACAAGTTGAAAACTAAAGGATCATAAAGGCTATGGTGACTTGAGATAGTCATAACATGGTGTGAGCATGCGCCAAGTCAACCCAAATAAAGCATCAAAGGAGAATACCACTATACTATGCTTTAATATGCTAAAACAACACATGATTCATCCAAGGCACATTAAGCAATCTCAATTGTTTATAACAAGTCATGCTACAGCAAATAATACTAAGCATAAAGCCAAAACAATATCAAGCATGGCATGACAAAGCATAGGCCAACGTCAAAAACGAGCTCTTTTTACCACATAAGCATGAACTTTCCTACTCTTTTCCAAACCAAACCAAACTATTTGCAAACCAAAGTGTGAAAGAGGGGGTCCAACCAACTTATTCAGAAAACTAAGCAAACCAAGCAAACTAAAAACCAAAACGAAAACGAAAAATAAGACGCTTCAAGAAAAACACAACTGCGCATGAAACAATAAAAATAAAGCGTTTGGCAGAAACCTGGATTTTTATTGATGAAGAAGGGGATTCCTTAGGCATCCCCAAGCTTTGACGCTTGTACTTCTTGGATATTTCTTGGGGTGACACGCGTGGAATCCCCAAGCTTGAGCTTTAGTCCATCCTTCATCTCATTCTCATTCCTTCTATACATCTGAAAATTTTCCTTCATACAAAACTTCACACAATCTCATTAGCAACATTAGTGCACTTAAGATAAATAAGTCTCAAGGTTTAGTTCTAACACCAAATAAACTTCCATTAGAACACTAGCTACTGTATCACTTCCCTCAAAAAGCTCAATTCCCCAAAAGAACTCAAGAAGAAACTAACAAGAAGCAAATGCAGAAAATGGCAGAAATCTGTCAAAACAGACCAGCAGGTAAAGACTAATTTTTTCTAAGGCCTTCTGTTGCTCAAATCAAAAAAGTGTCGAACTAACGAAAGTTAGATAACAACCTGGGGCAGAAGCACTAAAAATTACAGCTCAATCCGACATACAGAGTTCTATCACGAATTTTTACGGTGAAGCACAGAAATCTGTTTCGGGATAGCAACTTTCCCAATCATTACTTCACTCTCATTATAGGTTACTCTTGGCACAAAAAGCAAATAAAAAGGATAAGGAGAGTTTATTACAGAGGTAATAAATTACAAGACTCATCTAAAACTCTTGAGTTATCTCCCAACAAGTACTTTTCTTTAACGCCTTTAAGTTAGGCATAAGAAGCAAAGAAAGAATCAAGTGTTCTCAAATGAAGAAGCATTAAGACCAAATTTTGTTTTCATAGGAGAAGCAAAAGAAATCTTTTCTCTCTTTTTAGGGAAGTGTTCTATACCTTTCTTGAGTGGGATTTGATATTTAATGGTGCCTTCTTTCATATCAATGATGGCACCAACAGTTCTAAGAAAAGGTCTTCCCAAAGTAATAGGACAAGAAGCATTGTATTCAACATCCAAAACATAGAAATCAACGGGGACATAGGAATCGTTAACCATAATAAGAACATCAGACTCCCCATGAGTTTCTTTTTAGCATTATCATCAAGTGGGACATTCAAATAACAATCTTCAAGAGGAGGCAAATCAAGCATATCATAAATCCTTCTAGGTATAATAGAAACACTACTATCAAGATCACACAAAGCTTTGAAATCAAAGTCATTCACTTTCATATTAATGATGGGTTTCCAGCCATCTTCTTGCTTTATAGGAATAGAAGCTTTATGTTTCATCTTTTCTTCTTTAATCTTTATGAGAGCATCAGTAATGTGTTTTGTAAAAGCCATGTTCATAGCACTAGCATTAGGACTTTTAGCAAGCTTTTTTAGGAACTTAATAACTTCAGAGATATTGCAACCATCAAGATCAAAATCAACTTTATCATCTAAAGTAGTAGAACTATTACTAGCCTCAACACTAGTAGTGGTAATAGTAGAAACACTAATGTTTCTAGCAATTTCATCTTCTCTTTCCCACTTAGCATGTAATTTAGCTAATAGTCTAACATTTTCATCAATTCTTACTTGTATGACATTAGTAGCTGCAAAGGGATTCTCATTAGTTTCAGGTTTAGCAACCATTTTATTAATCAATGAAGATTGAGCTTCAGACAAAGATGATATATTTCTTTCAGCATTAGAGAGTTTCAATTGTAAACTAGGAATTTCCCTATTTAGACTCTCAAGTTGATGGCTAATGTTTTTCAAAATGATAGACTGTTCCTCCATAGTTTTAGTAATAGTTTATTTTGCTCATATTGCATTTGCATGAAGTTTTTAGTGGCTCTTTCAACTTCTAAAATTCTTCCTTCACTAGGTAATTCAGGTTTACCATTATAGCCATAAGTATTGCTAGGAGGGTAGGGCCTATAACTGTTGTTACCAAAATTGGTCCTATAAGCATTATTACCATAAGCATTGTTGCCAAAGTTGTTATTTCTTATGAAGTTCACATCAACTTGCTCTTCTTGAGCAACCAAAGAGGCTAAAGGAACATTATTTGGATCAATATGGGCTTTCCCATTAACAAGCATAGACATAATAATATCAATTTTATCACTCAAGGAGGAGGTTTCCTCAATAGAATTTACCTTCTTACCTTGTGGAGCTCTCTCAATATGCCATTCAGAATAATTAACCATCATATTGTCCAAAAGTTTTGTTGCAGCACCCAAAGTGATGGTCATAAAGGTACCTCTAGCAGCTGAATCCAATAGGTTCCTTGAAGAATAGTTCAATCCTACATAAAAAGTTTGGATGATCATCCAAGCAGTCAGTCCATGAGTGCGACAATTCTTAACCAAAGATTTCATTCTTTCCCAAGCTTGAGCAACATGCTCATTATCAAGTTGTTTAAACTTCATTATTTCACTTCTCATGGATATAATCTTAGCAGGGGATAGTATTTTCCAATAAAAGCATCTTTGCACTTAGTCCAAGAATCAATACTATTCCTAGTTAAGGAATTCAACCATTCTTTAGCTTTTCCTCTCAAAGAGAAACGAAACAATTTCAGTTTAATAATATCACCATCTATGTCCCTATGCTTTTGCATCTCACAAAGTTCAACAAAGTTATTTAGATGGGAAGCAGCATCTTCATTACCAATACCAGAAAATTGCTCTCTCATAATAAGATTGAGCAAAGCAGGTTTTATCTCAAAGAAAGTATTTTCAGCCACATGTGGAGCAATAGGAGTGCTCATAAAATCATTGTTGTTGGTGCTAGTGAAGTCACACAACTTAGTGTTTTCAAGAGTAGTCATTTTTTTGGGTTTTCAAATAAGAAAGCAAAACAAGTAAAACTATTTTTTGTGTGTTTTTGAAGAACAAAACAAGCAAACAAAGCAAAAAGAGAACTAAGCAAAACAAAAAACAACAAAGTAAAGAGATTGGTTATGAGGGACACCCCTTGTGAAGATGTCCTTGACTCCCCGGCAACGGCGCCAGAAAATGTCTTGATGCACTCAACGATCGACGTAGAGTTCGTTGGGAACCCCAAGAGGAAGGTATGACGAGCACATCAGAAAGTTTCCCTCAATTATGAAACCAAGGTTTAATCGAACCAGTAGGAGCAAGGAAACACCCCAAAGGTGTTACTAGCTGAGCTTTGGCAGGGCGCACTACCGGTGCTAGTAGCAACATGGAGACTTGCACAACACAACCACAGAACTTTGTCCCCAACTTGCGATGAGGTTGTCAATCTCACCGTGTTTTGCAGAAAACAAAGGATTAAACGTATCGAATGGAAAGAAGTACAAGTTTGCAGAAAGTAAACACAAAGCAGTAAACAGTTGTAGATTGTATGTAAAAGAAAAGACCGGGATCCATAGTTCACTAGAGGTGGCTCTCCTTAAGATAGATAACATGTTGGGTGAACAAATTACAGCGGGGCAATTGACAAACACAGAGAAAGCAATACATGCATATACTAATCATCTTGACTCCTTTGAGACTTGATTAGGCATTACAACATTATACATAGACCGCCATCCAACTGCATCTATGACTAATAATCCACCTTCAGGTTATCATCCGAACCCCCTCCAGTATTAAGTTGCAAGCAACAGATTATTGCTTTACAAACTGCATGTAAAGTAAACAATGCGATTGTTCTATGAACAAATGATTGTTGTTTCCTCCCTAGTAGCAACAACACATCTTGTACCTTAGAGATTTCTGTCACTTCCCCAGATTACCAAAGGCATGAACCCACTATCGAGCATAAATACTAACTCTTGGAGTTGCTAGCATCTACTTGGCCAAGATAGCTACTAACAACGAAAATCATGCAAGATCTCAAATAACAAAGACATGATAGAATCAATAATCAATCTGAAATAGCATCTCAATATCCATCGGATCCCCACAAACACAACATGTATGGATTACAAATAGATGATCTTGATCATGAACGGAGCTCACAAGATCTAAACATGAAAGCACAAAGGAGGAGAAACCAGCCATCTAGCTAGTACATGGATCCGTAGTCCAAGGATGAACTACTCATGCATCACACCGGAGGCTTGCATGGTGATGAAGAAGGCCTCCAGGGTGAATTCCCCTCTCCGGCAGGGTGCCGGGAAGAGCTTCAGATCCCCCTGATCTAGGGACAGAGACGACGGCGGCTACAGAATCTTTCGTGGATTTTTGATCGGGTACTTAGGGTTTTCGTCCCGAGGGCAACTTATAGGCGGAAGAAGAGGCCGAGGGGGTGCTGGGGTCGGCCAGACCACCCCCTGGCGCGGGCCAGGCCTGGCCGCGCGGCCAGGTGGTGTGGCCGGCCCCCAGCCCTTCTCCGTCTCATATTCTGACACTTGATCCCTTCCGGAAAAATAGGCACTTTGGCTTTTGTCCCGTCCAATTCCGAGAATATTCATTTTCTGACTTTCTTGGAACCAAAATCTGTAGAAAACAGGCAGCTGGCACTATGGCTCTTGTTGATATGTTAGTCCAAGAAATCATAATAAAAGTACTCCAAAGTTGGAACAAAACCCAAGAAAGTGGATAAAACCAAGCATGGAACATCAAAAATTATAGATACATTTGCAATGTATCAACTATCCTGAAGGAGGACAGCATGACGGCTACGACAACTAGGATCATCTCCCATCGTCAGCATTGCCTGTGACACTAAAGATGGAGCCCACCGCTACACTATTTATTCCGCTACTTGTTTGTACTAAGACTGGATCATGAGATCCTTTATTTGTGTAAGACCTTATTATGGTTTGTAATGGATGATGTACTGTGATATCCAATCTGTTATGTCACACAAAAATGGTAATCCTGGGATTGAGATGTATGGCATAACATGCATCTGGGATTAAAAATCCGGGTGTTGACACCGGCCCATCGTCGCCTCCGTCTACTGGGCCGCCTCCTAGCAGCACGCCTTCGTCGCCGTCACCTGTGCGGCAGTTAGCTGTTGGCCGCATGCTGCTGCTCCCACCACCCGCGGGCTCCCTGTCGCCCAGCGGTCACCTTTGCCGACTACTGATGGGCCACCTTCCCCGCCCCTTTACTGGGCTGCACACGCCTACTACTCTGGCCTCCTCTGATTCCCAGCAGAGTTCAGCGCCACCGTCCACATCAATTGTTCCTGTGACTTTGACCTCGCTGGCTGCTCCTGTTGTTCTACGCCCTCACACTCGCAGCAAGAGTGGTATTGTTCGTCCATAAGAACGCACCTATAGCATGGTTGCGTGGCTCGCGGCCTGTGTGGCTCATTCTGAGTCTAATCCTACTTCTGAACCCCGTCATTATCAGGCGGCACTAGGTATCCCTCACTGGCGGTTTGCGATGTAACAAGAGTATTAGGCTTTGCTGAAAAATGATACGTGGCGTCTTGTTCCTCCGAAGACTCGTGTCAATATTATTGATTCAAAGTGGGTATTCAAAGTTAAGCTACGCTATTTATTCCGCTACTTGTTTGTACTAAGACTGGATCATGAGATCCTTTATTTGTGTAAGACCTTATTATGGTTTGTAATGGATGATGTACTGTGATATCCAATCTGTTATGTCTCGCAAAAATGGTAATCCTGGGATTGTGATGTATGGCATAACAGGCATCTGGGATTAAAAATCCGGGTGTTGACAAGTTGGTATTAGAGCCATCCTGACCATAGGAGACCCTAGTTAGAATGGACGTCCATACACCAAAACTTAGTTTCAAAACCAAAGTGAGTATTTGTGAAAACCTATTTCCTCTCTTACCCTTGGGATTCTTTCTCTCAAAAAAATACATGTTCCTCAAAAATTCTTACATTACTACATAAAATTTTGACACACTTGATCACTTCACTAACTTTCTCATCCTAAATTATTATAGATGGAATTTCAGTACTGCAAGTTCTACCAGTTGGGCAATGGAGGCCAACTGATCTTCGAGAGGGATCTTGATGCACTGTCTGAGTACTTGGAGCGCCCACATTCGGAATTCTTTGGAGCTCAACTCAATGGTCCCCTAGGAGGAGATTTACAATGTCTAGTAGTTGTTGATCTTCGAGGCAAGTTAGAGGCACTAATGTCCAAGAAGATTCAATTCACCGTGAGAGAGAACAACTGGCTAGATGGATTAGCCAGGGCAATGCATGAAGCTCTCGCTCGTCTTTACGCACAGAATGTCAACCTGATCCAAGGAACCCGCTTTGCTCACTATGCAAGGCGAGATTCTATGGGAATGCCTCTGGAGATGCCAAGTCACCCAGAGTTGAAGCGTCAAGTGGAGAACCTTGACTTCCTGTTGTATGACAAACAGAAGGAATTGGACAATGCTAGGGAGTTCGCCAACCACAACCATGCCATTGCCGCCCAGAAGGCCCAGACGTTCTCACTGCTCGTCAAGGATCATTAGTAACTTCACCGTCAACGAGCAAAGAAGGATCGCACCATCGACCGTCTTTGCAAGAAGGTGGCCGACCTCGAGAAGACCATCAAGGACCAAGAAGCTCAGCTTGCAGCAAAATAAGAAGAGGAAGAAGGTGAAGACATCCAAGCGGATATTCACTCATACCTCAGCAACAATGATGATTATCTGGAGGATGATGCCATGGACTTCTACACCGACGATGATGACTCTGACTTCATCAATGATGAGTAGAGCACTAGAGCACTACCGTAGGAGTGAGAAGTATCGGTTCCATTGTATCTTAGCTTACAGAATGGTTCTTAAAACCATCTGTTTTCCTTTCATGTTGTGGTGTGTGTGTGTGTTTGTATCATGTGCTTTGCTTGAATGAATGAAAAGAAGTTAGTTGCAAAACCTGAGTCAAACTCAAAGTTTTAGCTTTGAAACCAAAACCATGAACCTTAGAACTTTCCCTCTTACCCCCATTATCTATCTCAATCTTCAGATGACTCGTGGAAACCAAGGAGGGAGCAGCTCATCGCAAGACCCAATGCTGCAGATTCTACAGACACTAATTGCAGACCGTGAAGCTGGTAGGGCAGAGCGCCAAGCAAATCTAGCCACACTGTAGCAGATCGCCCAGATGGCTCACAACAATCAGAACCATGGAAATCAGGATCATCATGGATCCAAGCTCAAAAACTTCCAGAATACCAATCCCCCAATCTTTAGAAAGTCTGAAGACCCGCTGGATGCTGATGATTGGTTACAGACCATGAAGAACAACTTAGAAGTCGCAGGAGTGGATGCCAACAAGAAAGTTCTGTTTGCCACCCACTATCTGGCAGGAGATGCAAGAGCATGGTGGAATAGCACCCATAACATGAACCACGGTCAAGTGATGACGTGGGAAGCCTTCAAAGTCAAGTTCATCCGCACCCATGTGCTGCAGGGTCTAGTTACCAGAATGAGAGATGAATTCAGAGAGCTAAAGCAAGGCAGAATGACTGTAGTGGAGTACCGTGATAGATTCTTGTCCCTCGCCAGGTATGCACCTGATGAGATCAACACGGAGTCCAAGAAGAAGGAGAGATTCCTAAATGGACTGCATGATGAGATGCAGACTATACTCGTCAACATCCATTTTGAGGATCTCGAAGAGCTAGTCGACTCTGCCATTTAGATGGAAGGGAAGATCAAGCAAGCAAACGACAACCGCAAATGTCGGATGATGCACCAAGCTGGATCCAACAGTCACCAGAAGTATCGTCCCAACCCGTCTGTCGGATATGCCCCGCGAAACAATCGACCCCCAATGTCTCGCCCAAGCTACCCCAACCGTAGCGGAGGAAATGTGAAATCCGGAGGAAACAACAATCACCCAGGCAACTCCAGCAATTTCAACCGTGCACCACCCAAGTCCAACAACAACAACAACAACACTGCACCGAGAACTGGAAGCAATGTTGTGCCTGTTGCAGCAAAAGACAAGTCTCAGATTACTTGTTTTGAGTGTGGAGTGAAGGGACATTACTCCAATGAGTGTCCCAAGAATATTGCCGCCACTGCCAATGTGAATGCCCTAGCTCAACAATAGTGTCGTGTTCAACCCAGAAGAAGATTCACCCCAGGGAACCCTCACAATCGCAATGGCCGTCTCATCCACATGAACGCCGAAGAAGCCCAAGAAGCGCCAGATGTCGTGCTGGGTATTTTTATGTCAACTCAGTTTTAGCAAGAGTGTTGTTTGGTTCTGGAGCATCGCACTCATTTGTCACCGAAGAATTTGCATGCACTAGTAATATTCACCCAACCAACTTGAAGCATGTCATGATAGTTCAAATACCCAGTTCAACCACAAAAGCTAGAAAAAATTGCAAAGTTGTACCTATCAGAATACATGGGATAGATTTTTATGCCAATCTAATAGTACTTGGAACCAAAGGTTTGGAAGTATTACTAGGAATGGATTGGATATCGAAGCATAAGGGATTGATTGAATGTGCCAAGAAAGCCATCACCATGACCAGTAGCTCTAGAGTATCAGTAGAGAATATATTTGAAACCTTGCCCCTTCAATTCAAGTGTAACAAGAGTGTATCCCTACCTACCATAGACCAAGTCAGAGTTGTCTGTGAATACCCCGACGTATTCCCAGATGAATTGCCCAGTATGCCCCCGGATCGGGATATTGAGTTCATTATTGGAATGATCCCCGGAACCGGTCCCATAGCTCAGAGACCCTATAGTATGAACCCATCCGAGTTAGTGGAGCTGAAGAAGCAGCTGGATGCTATGTTGGCAACATTCTTGATTCAACTGAGCGCATCGCCATGGAGATCGCCCATGTTGTTCGTCGACAAGAAAGATGGAGGCAACCGTTTGTGCACAGATTACAGGAAGCTGAATGATGTCACAATCAAGAACAAGTACCCATTGCCAAAGATAGATGATATTTTTGATCAATTGACTGGTGCCAGTGTGTTCTCTAAGATTGGTCTTAGGACTGGTTATCACCAACTTAAGATTCGTGCAATGGATATTCCAAAGACCACCTTTACCACCAGATATGGATTATATGAGTATACGGTCATGTCTTTTGGATTAACCAATGCTCCCTCTTATTTCATGAATCTCATGAATAAGATCTTTATGAATTTTCTAGATAAGTTTGTCGTTGTGTTTATCAACGATATTCTTATCTACTCCAAGTTAGAAGAAGAGCATGAGCAACATCTGAGAATCATCCTTGAAACCCCTAGAGAGCATCAGTTGTATGCCAAGTTCAGCAAATGTGAGTTTTGGCTGAAAGAAGTAGGATTCCTCAGACATATTGTGTCTGCAGGAGGAGTCGCTGTTGATCCCGCCAAGATCAAAGATGTTGAAGAATGGGAAGCCCCAACCACTCAAACCCAAGTCCATGCATTTCTCGGATTAGCGGGATATTACCGCAAGTTTGTAGAAGGATTTTCGAGCTTCGCAAGACCCATGACCCAATTGTTAAAGAAGGACAAGAAGTTTGAATGGACCGACAAATGTGAAGCAAGTTTCCAAGAGCTTAAGAAGAGATTGATTTCAGCCCCAATATTAATTATGCCAGATATCAAGAAGCCGTTTGATGTGTATTGTGATGCATCCAAGATTGGTCTCGGATGTGTATTGATGCAAGAAGGCAAAGTCAACGCATATCTGTCTCGACAACTGAAGCAGCATGAGCAGAACTACCCCACCCATGATCTTGAATTAGCAGCCGTAGTTTTAGCCTTGAATACATGGTGTCATTACCTTATGGGTAATCACTGTTAGATTTACTCAGATCACAAGAGCTTGAAGTATATTTTCACTCAGAAGGAGCTGAATACGAGCCAAAGGAGATGGATAGAGTTAATCAAGGATTATGACCTTGACATTCATTATCACCCCGACAAAGCCAATGTGGTAGCCGATGCTCTTAGCAGATTGCCTTGTAGGCTAAACACCATGATCAAGGAGAAGCAACCAAGTTTGTATGAGGAGTTGGAGCAGTTCAGAACTGAGCTAGTTATCAACGGATTTTTAGCTAGTATCAAACTTCAACCCACTTTGATTAGCCAAATCAAGGAAGCCCATAAGGGAAATGAGAGTATCGATAGAATCAAGCGTCGTATTGGTACAGGAAAGGTACCTGGATTCACCGAAGGCGAAGGAGTTCTATGGTACAAAGGACGTATCTATGTGGTAGTAGATTTGGAGCTGAAGCAAGTGATCATGCAAGAAGCTCATGATACTCTTTATTCTATCCACCCCGGAGGAACAAAGATGTATCAAGATTTGAAGGAGCAATTTTTGTGGCACAAGATGAAGAGAGAAATTGGAAGCTACATCGCCAAGTGTGATATCTGTCAGAAAGTCAAAGCGGAACATCAGAGACCCGCAGGACTGTTGCAACCATTGTAGATTCTGGAATGGAAATGGGATTACATTAGAATGGACTTTATCACCGGTTTGCCTACTTCTAGTAGGGGAAATGACTCAATCTGGGTCATTGTTAATAGACTATCCAAGGTATCCCATTTTATACCTGTCAAGACAACCTACCAGAGTTCGAAGCTAGCAGAGTTGTACATTACTAGAATCGTCAGTTTGCATGGAACCCCCAAGCCCATAGTGTCGGATCGAGGAACCCAATTTACCTCGAGATTTTGGCAAAAAGTCCAAGAAGGATTAGGAACCAAGTTGAATTTCAGCACAGCTTATCACCCGTAAACTGATGGACAAACTGAAAGAGTCAACCATATCTTAGAAGATATGTTGAGAGCTTGTGTGTTAGAGTACGGATCAAAATGGGAAGATTGCCTGCCTTTCGCAGAATTCTCATATAGCAACAGTTATCAAACCAGTTTGCAAATGGCCCCATTTGAGTTCTTATATGGAAGAAAGTGTCATACCCCTTTGAATTGGTTACAAGTAGGAGAGAGTCAGATTTTTGGACCCGACATTCTACGATAAGCCGAAGAGAAGGTTCAAAAAGTCCGTGAGCACCTCAATACCGCCCAATCCAGACAGAAGAGTTATGCTGACAAGAGAAGGAGAGACCTAACTTTCAATGTCGGAGATTTTGTGTATCTCAAAGTTTCTCCATTGAAGGGAACGCAACGTTTTAGTCTAAAAGGAAAGTTAGCCCCTAGATATATTGGACCCTTCAAGATTCTGAATCGTCGAGGAGAAGTATCATATCAACTCGAACTGCCAGAAGAGATGTCAGCTATCCACAATGTGTTCCATATCTCGTTACTTCGTAAATGCCTAGAAGTGCCAGAGAAGACCGTAGTTTTCAAGAACATCAATCACCGAGCCATTGATATCTGATGGCTCAATGCACGATGCCCAGAAAATTGCTTCATGGAGGTGTTGATGTAGAGTTCGTCGGGAACCCCAAGAGGAAGGTATGATGAGCACAACATCAAGTTTCCCTCAGTTATGAAACCAAGGTTTAATCGAACTAGTAGGAGCAAGGAAACACCTCAAAGGTGTCACTAGCTGAGCTTTGGCAGGGCGCACTACCGTTGCTAGTAGCAACATGGAGACCTGCACAACACAACCACAGAAATTTGTCCCCAACTTGCGATGAGGTTGTCAATCTCACCGTGTTTTGCGGAAAACAAAGGATTAAACGTATCGAATGGAAATAAGTACAAGTTTGCAGAAAGTAAACACAAAGCAGTAAACAGTTGTAGATTGTATGTAAAAGAAAAGACCGGGATCCATAGTTCACTAGAGGTGGCTCTCCTTAAGATAGATAACATGTTGGGTGAACAAATTACAACGGGGCAATTGACAAACACCGAGAAAGCAATACATGCATATACTAATCATCTTGACTCCTTTGAGACTTGATTGGGCATTACAACATTATACATAGACCGCCATCCAACCGCATCTATGGCTAATAATCCACCTTCAGGTTATCATCCGAACCCCCTCCAGTATTAAGTTGCAAGCAACAGATATTGCTTTACGAACTGCGTGTAAAGTAAACAATGCGATTGTTCTATGAACAAATGATTGTTGTTTTCTCCCTAGTAGCAACAACACATCTTGTACCTTAGAGATTTCTGTCACTTCCCCAGATTACCAGAGGCATGAACCCACTATCGAGCATAAATACTAACTCTTGGAGTTGCTAGAATCTACTTGGCCAAGATAGCTACTAACAGCGGAAAGCATGCAAGATCTCGAATAACAAAGACATGATAGAATCAATAATCAATCTGAAATAGCATCTCAATATCCATCGGATCCCCGCAAACACAACATGTATGGATTACAAATAGATGATCTTGATCATGAACGGAGCTCACAAGATCTAAACATGAAAGCACAAAGGAGGAGAAACCAGCCATCTAGCTACTACATGGATCCGTAGTCCAAGGATGAACTACTCACGCATCACACCGGAGGCTTGCATGGTGATGAAGAAGGCCTCCAGGGTGAATTCCCCTCTCTGGCAGGGTGCCGGGAAGAGCTTCAGATCCCCCCCCGATCTAGAGACAGAGACGACGGCAGCTACAGACTCTTTCGTGGATTTTTGATCGGGTACTTAGGGTTTTCGTCCTGAGGGCAATGTATAGGCGGAAGGAGAGACCGAGGGGGTGTCGGGAGCGGCCACACCACCCCCTGGCGCGGGCTAGGCCTGGCCGCGCGGCCAGGTGGTGTGGTGGCTCCCTGGCCCTTCTCCGTCTCGTATTCTGGCACTTGCTCACTTCCGGAAAAATAGGCACTTTGGCTTTTGTCCCGTCCAATTCCGAGAATATTCATTTTATGACTTTCCTGGAACCAAAAACAGCAGAAAACAGGCAGCTGGTACCGTGGCTCTTGTTGATAGGTTAGTCCAAGAAATCATATGAAAAGTACCCCAAAGTTGGAACAAAACACAAGAAAGTGGATTAAACCAAGCATGGAACATCAAAAATTATAGATACATTTGCAATGTATCAACATCCCTAAGCTTAACTCCTGCTCGTCCTCGAGTAGGTAAGTGATAAAAAGACAGAATAAATTTTGAGGTGACATGCACCATCAAAGACTTGATCAAAGTATTTGTAAAACATTCAAAGCTGGGATCATATTACTTCAATCATAGCATGAAATACAAAGTTCTAGCAATAAGGAAAGAATCTATGATGCAACATAAAAAGGCACAAACAAAAGATTCATGAATAACAATGCTTTGCAAGACGTTTGTTTGTTTCACATAAAGAAAACATAGCATAATAGTATTCAGCTTGTCCCTAAATAGAGTAGCAAATATAAATGCATAGGACACTTTCAAAGTTCATAAGAGTGACTAGATACAATAGTTTAAAACAAGCAATAACAAGTTATGCATCAATCAACTAGTCTTGGGACAATGCACATAGAACTAAGAATGGCCACTATGCTCTCAAAGTAGTGCATAAAGATAGAAGGTGGAGACTCAATATATTGGTGGAAGAAAGGCCTTTTGTAAAAGGAAGTAGAGATTCAAGTCTCATAAAGAGCTTCCAAAAATTATGGTACTTGTAACTTTCAGCTCTCATTGCCCCTATCATAAGCATCTTGAAGTGATTAAGGTTAAAGTGAACAAACTATGGTGTACATGCTTGACGAAGTATAAGTCAGAAATCTCATGTCCCTTGTATACGAGGGCCGCTCCTCATGCTACTCAAGTTTAGTCACCGGTAAGTTCTTGTCATTGTAAGTATATGCGTATCATAGAGAACCGCCAATGGGGTACCCCTTGCCCGATGATACGGAAGAATCCCCATATCAAAATGACAAGGCAAGCAGACAACGAGCATCTCAACATTCTTCTTATTTACCATGGGAATATGGTGCTTTTTTCTCTCTTTCCTCTTTTCATAGTATCTCTTTTTTTTTCTTTTTTCTCTTTTTTTTCTCAATATACGACTCTTTTTTATAAGAAGAATGCTTCATAGACAGCTCATTATGGTTACGCTGCAGGTTTCCACCATGTCAGCATGGATTAGACCAGCGTCCCAGGCGTTTCTCTAACACATATACATAACTTCATGGACTTACAAGCTCCCCTTTCATTTCACACCGACGACATCCATATACAAAAGAGCATGATATCAACTAGGTACAAGTACCAAGTGCAATGTTGAAAGCGCTCCCCATGAAAGCATGGTTCTGCTAATTCCCGACAAATAAGTGCAAGCATATACAACATAGAAGACACAATGGTTCAAGTTTATTAAGGGCAAGAAAAGTAAAGTGTGCCATCAAGTTCGTGAGAGCTTTAATCACTAGTTTTCTCATAACAAGTTTAATTTAGAAGGTAAACAAAAGCATGAATATACTTGGAATAGCATAAGCTAATAGGTAGGTATGGTGGACTATTTGGAATAACTTGGTTTAGGGAGTTGGATGCATGAGTGGAACTCATACTTTGTTGTGGAGGCTAGCAAAAGATTGGGAGCAACAAACTAAGAGAGCAATAATGGCCATAATCATGCATAGCGACAAAACATCATTGATCAAAGCATAAGTGATACTACAAGTTGAAAACTAAAGGATCATAAAGGCTATGGTGACTTGAGATAGTCATAACATGGTGTGAGCATGCGCCAAGTCAACCCAAATAAAGCATCAAAGGAGAATACCACTATACTATGCTTTAATATGCTAAAACAACACATGATTCATCCAAGGCACATTAAGCAATCTCAATTGTTTATAACAAGTCATGATACAGCAAAGAATACTAAGAATAAATCCAAAACAATATCAAGCATGGCATGACAAAGCATAGGCCACAGTCAAAAATGAGCTCTTTTTACCACATAAGCATGAACTTTCCTACTCTTTTCCAAACCAAACCAAAATATTTGCAAACCAATGTATGAAAGAGTGGGTCCAACCAATTTATTCAGAAAACTAAGAAACACGAAAAAGCAAAACGAAAATGAAAAAGAAGACGCTCCAAAAAAACACAACTGTGCATGAAACAATAAAAATGAAGCGTTTGGAAGAAACCTGGGATTTTTATTGATGAAGAAGGGGATGCCTTGGGCATCCCCAAGCTTTGACGCTTGTACTTCTTGGATATTTCTTGGGGTGACACGCCTGGCATCCCCAAGCTTGAGCTTGAGTCCATCCTTCATCTCATTACTCATTCCTTCCATACACCTGAAATTTTTCCTTCATACAAAATTTCACACAATCTCATTAGCAACATTAGTGCACTTAAGATAAATAAGTCTTAAGGTTTAGTTCTAACACCAAATAAACTTCCATTAGAACACTATATACTGTATCACTTCCCTAAAAAAGCTCAATTCCCCAAAAGAACTCAAGAAGGAACCAACAAGAAGCAAATGCAGAAAATGGCAGAAATCTGTCAAAACAGACCACCAGGTAAAAACGAATTTTTTCTAGGACCTTATGTTGCTCAAATCAAAAAGTATTGAACTAACGAAAGTTAGATAACAACCTGGGGAATAAGCTCAAATAAGTACAGCTCAATCCGACATGTAGAGCTCTCTCACGAATATTTACGGTGGCACAGAAATCTGTTTCGGGACAACAACTTTCCTAATCATTACTTCTCTCTCATTAGAGGTTACTCTTGGCACAAAAAGCAAATAAAAAGGATAAGGAGAGGTTATTACAGAGGTAATAATTTCCAAGACTCATCTAAAACTTTTGGGTTATCTCCCAATAAGTATTTTTCTTAACGCCTTTAAGTTAGGCATAAGAAGCAAAGAAAGAATCAAGTGTTCTCAAATGAAGAAGCATTAAGACCAGTAGCAGAAATATTTTCAACAAGGCAAGGTATATCATCCAAGTAAGTTCTAGAGGATCCTCTCTCAATACTCTTAGGTTCACTATTCTCATCAAAAGGGTTTGCAGGAACAATCCAATCAAGATTCTTTTCTATGGTATCATGTATTGCTACTAGTTTAAAGGGTGTTGGTATCTTAGGTTCCTCCCCATTAGGTTCGGTTTTGTTCATCTTTTCTCGTGTACCAACAACATCTACACATGAGCCTAGCATATTGAAACGTTCAAAGACTTTCCTAGCTTCCTTGGAAGCATCATAGAACTCTTTAAACAAAGTTTCTAGTATAAAATCCCTCTTTTCAGGGTCTTCAATTTCCTTAAGCTTAAGAAACATTACTTGCATTAAGGGGTTGAGATTAACAAACCTAGCACCTAACATGTGAATTAAAGAAGCTGCAGCAATCTCATAGTTTGGAGCAAGTTCTACAAGGGACCTATCCTCAGTATCTTCATGCTTACTAACATGATTAAAGAATTCTTCAATGTTATCTTTCCCAATTATAGAACCAGTACCAATTGGAAGGACTTTCAGGATGAATGTAGGGATCAACATGGTGAGCTAAGGGAGAGGTGACTACTAAAGGAGACTTAATTTTTGTGTGTTTTTGAATAAGAAAGCAAACTTGTAAAACTATTTTTTTTGTGTTTTTGAAGAACAAAACAAGCAAACAAAGCAAAAAGAAACTAAGCAAAACAAAAACAACAAAGTAAAGAGATTGGTTATGAGGGACTCCCCTTGTGAAGATGTCCTTGACTCCTCGGCAACGACGTCAGAAAATCGCTTGTGTCTCAATGCACGGCACCCAGAAAATTGCTTGATGGCGGTGTTGATGTAGAGCTCGTTGGGAACCCCAAGAGGAAGGTATGACGAGCACATCAGAAAGTTTCCCTCAATTATGAAACCAAGGTTTAATCGAACCAGTAGGAGCAAGGAAACACCCCAAAGGTGTTACTAGCTGAGCTTTGGCAGGGCGCACTACCGGTGCTAGTAGCAACATGGAGACTTGCACAACACAACCACAGAACTTTGTCCCCAACTTGCGATGAGGTTGTCAATCTCACCGTGTTTTGCGGAAAACAAAGGATTAAACGTATCGAATGGAAAGAAGTACAAGTTTGCAAAAAGTAAGCACAAAGCAGTAAACAGTTGTAGATTGTATGTAAAAGAAAAGACCGAGATCCATAGTTCACTAGAGGTGGCTCTCCTTAAGATAGATAACATGTTGGGTGAACAAATTACAGCGGGGCAATTGACAAACACCGAGAAAGCAATACATGCATATACTAATCATCTTGACTCCTTTGAGACTTGATTGGGCATTACAACATTATACATAGACCGCCATCCAATTGCATCTATGACTAATAATCCACCTTCAGGTTATCATCCGAACCCCCTCTAGTATTAAGTTGCAAGCAACAAATTATTGCTTTAAGTAAACAATATGATTGTTCTATGAACAAAAGATTGTTGTTTTCTCCCTAGTAGCAACAACACATCTAGTACCTTAGAGATTTCTATCACTTCCCCAAATTACCAGAGGCATGAACCCACTATCGAGCATAAATACTTACTCTTAGAGTTGCTAGCATCTACTTGGCCAAGATAGCTACTAACAACGGAAATGATGCAAGATCTCAAATAACAAAGACATGATAGAATCAATAATCAATCTGAAATAACATTTCAATATCCATCGGATCCCCGCAAACACAACATGTAGAATTACAAATAGATGATCTTGATCATGAACGAAGCTCACAAGATCTAAACATGAAAGCACAAAGGAGGAGAACCAGCCATCTTGCTACTACATGGATCGGTAGTCCAAGGATGAACTACTCACGCATCACACCGGAGGCTTGCATGGTGATGAAGAAGGCCTCCAAGGTGAATTCCCCTCTTCGGCAGGGTGCCGGAAAGAGCTTCAGATCCCTCTCGATCTAGGGATGGAGATGACGGCGGCTACATACTCTTTCGTGGATTTTTGATCGGGTACTTAGGGTTTTCGTCCCGAGGGCAATATATAGGCGGAAGGAGAGGCCGAGGGAGTGCCAAGAGCGGCCACACCACCCCCTGGCGCGGACCAGGCCTGGCCGCGTGGCCAGGTGGTTTGGTGGCTTCCTGGCCCTTCTCCGTCTCGTATTCTGGCACTTGCTCACTTCCGGAAAAATAGGCACTTTGGCTTTTGTCCCGTCCAATTCCGAGAATATTCATTTTCTGACTTTGATGGAACCACAAACAGCAGAAAACAGGCAGCTGGCATTGTGGCTCTTATTAATAGGCTAGTCCAAGAAATCATATGAAAAGTACTCCAAAGTTGGAACAAAACACAAGAAAGTGGATAAAACCAAGCATGGAACATCAAAAATTATAGATACATTTGCAATGTATTAACATCAACAAGGATCTGACGTATCGAGAAGTGCCCATCCATATATTGGAAGAAGCATACAGAACCACCAGGACCCGGAGTATCAAATTTCTCAAGATCCAATAGAGCAACCATACCGAAGAAGAAGCCACTTGGGAGCGAGAAGACTACATTAGGACTGAATTCCCAGATCTCTTTAGTTCCTAGTTTTCTTTCTTAAATCTCGGGACGAGATTTTGTTTAAGGGGGAAGGTTTGTAACATCCCAAAACTTTAATTAAGGTTAATCAAGATTCAAATCACCCAATTTAGGGTTAACAAATACTTTTTCTCATTTAAATAATTAAGCATGCATATATGTGTTGCATTAATATGGATTTGTTTTGAATTGCCATGATTGTTTGTTCTAATGGTTGTAAAATGATTCTAAGATGAATGCCACATCATTTATATCATTCCCAAGCAAAATCCAAAGAAAAAAATCAAATAGAATTAATAAATGGAAATGGTCACTTTTGCCACTTTAATCAACTAGGTCACTTTGGGTGTTACTAGGACTCAAATTCAAACAGAAACAATTATAGATCTTTGCACCCCTTGATAGTAAAAGTAAAGATGTACCAAGGCCCACTTTGAATTCTTACAGAAACATTCAAACTCTAATTTTAAATGCCATTTTAAAATGGAATCAAGTGTATGTACCTAGATCCCACTTTTTCAAGAACCACTCAAATGAATTCAATTTGACAATCCCTAGCAACCACAGACTACCAAGCAACAGTGAATATCACTCAAAAAAATCATTCAAAAATTTCAAAGTTGAATTCTTTCAGCCATTTTGTCAAACACCTTATGTGCACAAATCTGGCAAAAATCACAAACACTGTTGTGAGCAGGGTTCTGGCCAATGTGGTCTCCCATTTTGCAACCACAACACCCCCAGTACACCCACTACACCCCCTACCCTGTACCAGCACGGCCACCCCCTGTGCACATGACCAAATGGTCATGGCCACCATGGTCGAGCCCATTTCGCACCCCCACCGTCGACAACACGCCCCTAGCACCGCCAGCCTCACCTACCATGTCTAGCACATCGCCCGTTCTCCACTGTCCCCTCTAGGCCAGCCCTAGCTCGAGGATAGAGAGAGGAGGAGCCAGGAACGCCGCGCCTGGCCCGTGTCTGCCATGCCGACGCTGCACCTGCCGTTCACACGCTGTCCCCGCTCAACCCGACCTCGCCTCGCTCCCGCCACCAGCGCACACGATCACCAGTGTCCTAGGAGGCCAACGGACACACTCGTTCCCTCGACCATGCTGCATAGCCGCCGGACGCTGTGAAACTCACCGTCGACCGAGACAGCGTGCGTGCGGCGACGCTCACTACTCCCGACCACCTTGCACTACACGAGCACCTCCGTGACGATCGCCAGGGAACCGCCCACCATCCTAGCCCCCGAACCATGCTGATAGCTCATTGTGTCGTCGTCCCCGTCGAGCTACGCCCATGCCGTGCTGCACCCCTCTATAAAAAGGAAGCCCCCCCGACACCAATTCTTCACACCACCTCCCTCTACTCCACCTCAGGGACCTCCGAGAGCCCCACCGGAGCAAGCCGCTGCCTGTAGCACCCCAATTTCATCGGAGACCGCCGCGGAAGGAGGAGAAGGGTGCCACTGATCCAAGCCATCTCCAGGAACACCGCCGGTACCAGGAGAACCGCCGTCCTCGACTCGTCTAGTTGCCCGCCTCACCAACCCTCGCCGGAGCTCCGGTAAGCCTCCCTAGACCCTCACCGACCGTACTAGGGTTCCTCCCTGTCGTGTACTGTTCCAATGAGGACGATGGATGTGATCCAGGATCTAATCCTACGGTCACCCTCCTCCCATACCTGTTCGGCAGTCCCTGTCCCATTAACAGGTGGGGCCCTCACTTAAGCCAGCCCGGGCGCTGCGCGAAGCACAGTGGGCCAACCCATTTATTTCTTGACCAGCCCAGTAGATTCAAATTAATCTTTTTCAATTTCAGCTTAAACTTAGTTATGTCCTTTAGTTCAAAAATCATTTCAGAGAGTTCTACTTCACCAAAATTGAATGATTCCAATTTTGTTGGAAATATAATCAAAATATCTATCCAAGCCCGTTGGATTTAAATCAATTAGAGTTAGAGATCTCTCCTAGCAAAAATAATAAGACAGAGACTTTTCTGCATTCAAACATTTTCAAAAATCAACCATAATAGCTTTTGAGTTGATTCCAACTCTCAAAAATCACATTTGGCCATACCTATCTGAATATGTAATAATATTAAGGTTTGCATGCAGTGACTTTGGACTAGTACCAAAATAATGCTATATAGGCATTTCTAGTCACTTTAAATCATTAAAATATTAATCTTAAACTTATTAAAATGTGATCCAATATTTAAATCACATTCCCATGCATTTAGAATATGTGGTGATGACATGTGTCCACATGATCCCATATTTTAATAGGAGAATATTAAATCTTAGTTATTTTTAATGAGTAGAAATTACATTTCTCAAATAAAATAAATGAAACTAATTCATTAAAACCTTGTGATGAAAGTGATGATACTAGATCATCAAATGTGTGCCTTAGTGTACTAAATAGACTAGTTAAGTATTGTTTGGTGATTGTGTATTCCGTATGTATTTATAGACGATAGTACCGAACAAGTCTTCGAGGAGGAGGAGTTCTACCCCGAGGAAGAAGAAGAGAATTTCAACCACTGCACCAACCAAGGCAAGCCATCATTAACAATGCAAGCTAACCCTTGCAAGCTAGATAACCTAAGAAAAATGCAATAGGCATGCTTTGGTTATACCTTTTGATTTATACCTACCCCAAGTTTTCTTACAAGCTTTACTTTCTTTTACTTTACCAAAGTTCTTTACTTGTTTATAGATAGCATAAAGATTATAAAACTTGGCCTATCTAGATAGAGTTAGATGTCATTCTACGACATGAGATTGATGTTAGTATCCCACATTAGTGAACACTCTTAACTTAGTGTTTATAGCTAAACCAAAAACTTGATTTACTTTAGATGGGAAGATTTGGTGAAAATGATTATGAAAACCTTGGAATGATGAGTCATTCTATTGAGATGTTTTGACATGTGTTGAGAAACACAAATGGTTTATGATGATGAAAATGTTGAGGCATGAGCCTTAGCCCTTTTATAAAAAATGATGGTTGAGTTTGGATGCGATACTATTCCAATTTTACCATTCAACCACAATACCTGAATTGGGTAAGGCTCTGCTGGAAGTTTATATGCATTAGTATTAGTTCGTTCGCGGGAGAGGCTTGAGTTGAGGCTACCTCTCAATGTTGTCCACCTATGAAGTGCCTAGGATGGCAGATGGCCATGGCTGGGAGGCCAAGCTCATAGGAGAGGTGCTTATAGTAGAGTGTGTAAAGGAAAGCTTATGTTTGATTATCTGCATACTAAGTATGATGATTCAGGGTTATCCCTGACAGATGTATCGATTTTTGTGGTGAAAGTGTACCACCTCCGCAGAGTGTCAAACTATTCGAATAGCCGCGTCCGTGGTTATGGATAGTTGGAGTGGCCATACTGTTCCGTTGTCAGATCTTTTCAAAATGACTTATGAAATGAATTGTGACATGACTTGACCACAACAGAGTTGTGACTATGACAACTAAGTTCCCACTTAGGTGATTTCAAACTTTATTTTATCTTTCTTTGTTTCTGAACTCAGCTTAGGTTTCAAACTTAACCTTGTAAATATACTTAGAGTTTAGCATTCCTACTAGAACTACTTTACTTGTTATTGATAGTTTGCGAGTACTTAAAGAGTACTCATGGCTTTTGTCCCTGGCTATTCCCGTGGCCAGACTATGAGGAGGACTACCCTGAAGGAGGACAGCAGGACGGCTACGACAACTAGGATCATCTCCCATCGTCAGCATTGCCTGTGACACTGAAGATGGAGCCCACCGCTACGCTATTTATTCTGCTACTTGTTTGTACTAAGACTGGATCATGAGATCCTTTATTTGTTTAAGACCTTATTATGGTTTGTAATGGATGATGTACTGTGATATCCAATCTGTTATGTCTCACAAAAATGGTAATCATGGGATTGCGATGTATGGCATAATAGGCATCTGGGATTAAAAATCTGGGTCTTGACACCGGCCCATCGTCGCCTCCGTCTACTGGGCCGCCTCCTGGCAGCACGCCTTCGTCACCCTCACCTATGCGGAAGTTAGCTGCTGGCCGCACGCTGCTGCTCCCACCACCTGCGGGCTCCCTGTCGCCCAGGTGGTCGCCTTCGCTGGCTACTAATGGGCCACCTTCCCCGTCCTCTACTGGGCTTCACACGCCTACTACGCCGGCCTCCTCTGATTCCCAGCAGAGTTCAGCGCCACCGTCCACATCAATGGTTCCTGTGACTTTGACCTTGCTGGCTGCTCCTATTGTTCTGCGCCCTCACACTCGCAGCAAGAGTGGTATTGTTCGTCCACAAGAATGCACCGATAGCACAGTTGTGTGGCTCACGGCCTGTGTGGCTCATTCTGAGTCTAATCCTACTTCTGAACCCCATCATTATCAGGCAGCACTAGGTATCCCTCACTGGAGGTTTGCGATGTAACAAGAGTATCAGGCTTTGCTAAAAAATGATACGTGGCGTCTTGTTCCTTCGAAGACTGGTGTCAATATTATTGATTCAAAGTGGGTATTCAAAGTTAAGCGACATGCTGATGGCTCTATTGAAAGATATAAGGCTCGACTTGTTGCTAGAGGGTTCAAACAACATCATGGTCTTGATTATGAGGATACTTTCAGTCCTGTGGTCAAGCCTACGAGTATTCGTTTGCTGCTGTCTCTTGCTGTGACTCATAGATGGTCTCTTAGACAGCTGGATGTTCAGAATGCCTTCCTCCATGGTGTCCTTGAGGAAGAGGTTTATATGCGCCAGCCTCCTGGTTTCGTTGATCCTGCTCATCCGCAACATTTGTGTCGCTTGGTGAAGGCTCTTTATGGTCTTAAACAAGCACCTCGTGTCTGGCATGCGCGTCTTGGTACTACTCTTCGTGCACATGGATTTGTTCCTTCGACAGCTGATACGTCCTTGTTCTTGCTCCAGCGTCCTATGATGCGTTGCTAACGTATCCATAATTTTTTATGTTCCATTCTTGGTTTTATCTACTTTCTTATGTTTTGTCCACACTTTGGAGTACTTTTCATATGATTTCTTAGACTAACCTATTAACAAGAGCCATAGTGCTAGTTGCCTATTTTCTGCTATTTTTGGTTCCAGAAAGTCAGAAAATGAATATTCTCGGAATTGGATGGCACAAAAGCCAAAGTTGATATTTTATCGGAAGACTCACGGAGCCAGAAGACGAGACAGAGAGGGGCCACAGGGTGGCCACACCATGTGGTGGCGTGGGCTAGCCCTGGCCACGCCACCAGGTGGTGTGGGCCCCCTGGCCGCCCACCGACCTTGCCTCTTCGCCTATAAGAAGCCTCCTGATGCATAAACCCCAAATCGTCAAGCCTCTAGCCACGAAAAGTTTCGCAGCACCGCCGCCACCGAAGAGGAGATTCGGGGGACAGAAAGTCTCTGTTTCGCCACCCTGCCGAGACGGGTAAGTGCCCCCGGAGCCATCTCCATCAATCTCCACCACCATCTCCATCACCATTACTGATTCCCATGATGAGGAGGTAGTAGTTCTCTCTTGAGGCTAAGGGTTCTACCGGTAGCTATGTGTTCATCTCGCTCTCTATGCATGATCATATTGTGATCATGAGCTTTGTAATCAAGTAGATCTACCTTGCTACTCAAGTGCTTTAAAAGATCTCTGCTCTCCCCATGTGTGGGAAAGTGACAGCGTGCACACCATGGTGGCACTTAGGCTAGAGATTACAAATACTTGTAATGAGTTATATTTGGAGTTGGATGTCTTTATGAAATTGTGGTATTTGTTGGACCCATCTAGTACTCAAGGCGATAGTGTGGGGTTATCTAGATGGGAAAGGCTTACTTTGAGCTGTGCTGTTATAGCCCTACCAACGATTAGAGTGTCCAACCGGAGAGTAGTTCAGCATAGTATCATAAAGAAGAATAAATTTGTATGAGAGTGTTCACTAGTGAAAGTATGATCCATGGGCCTTGTTTCTAAGCATTGAAACACTGTTTGCAATTAGATTTGTTACATATTTGCTTGCTGCTATCTTTATTTCAGTTTTACTTTAGTCTTTTCCATGCCATCAAGTTATTTTCTATCACCGTTACCACTTATAATTATCCATACCACTTGTATTTCACTATCTCTTTGCCGAACTAGTGCAGCTATACACCTGACAAGTGTATTGGGTGTGTTGGGGACACAAGAGACTTCTTGTATCTTGATTGCAGGGTTGCTTGAGAGGGGATACCTTTGACCACTTCCTCCCTGAGTTCGATAAACTTTGGGCGATCCACTTAAGGCCTCGTTTGGCAAAAGAGTATCACAGAGTATCTGAGAGTATTTTCCCAAGGGGATTGGGTGAAAACACCCCTGTCACCCAAAACACTTTGTTACACCACAAACCCCTTCTTCATCAATACTCTACATGGATACATCTGTTTGGAAGGCATGGATTATTTAACAGCCACAAATTCAATTTCTGGGTGGCTGCGAGCTTCGTGCGCCGCTAACACCAAAATGCGAGGGGGCATGAGCGTCTTGAATACTCGTCGGGCAGACGTGTATCGTAGGGTTTTCCGGGTTTGAGCCCGGCCAAAACCGGCCTGCCAAATGGCCCACCAGTGTTTTTCAGTGTTTTTAGATTGGACGGGGAATATACACTGAAAAACCTGTCGAAACACCTTTGCCAAACGATTCCTAAGGGAAAACTTACTGCTGTTCTACAAACCTCTACACTTGGAGGCCCAACAACTGTCTACAAGAATAGAAGTGCGTAGACATCATCCTACTGTCACTATGTACCTTCTAGTGTATGTAGATGACATCATTTTGATCATCTCGTCAGTATCTGCTGCGAATCGTCTTGTTTCTGCTTTGAGTGGAGATTTTGCTATTACAGATCTTGGCCGGCTTAATTATTTCCTTGGTTTCGAGGTCTCTCAGTCTGATGCCGGTTCGACTCTCACTCAACATAAGTACTCCCAGTATTTGCTTCGTCATGCGGGTATGCTTCAGTGTAAGACGAGTACAACTCCTATGTCAGCTTCTGATAGACTATCTACACTTGATGTGTAACATCCTAGCATTAGGATCCAACGAAGGGTAGAAATAGGAATCTAAGTTTGTGCATGCATGCATCTGTAAAATCAGGGTAAACTTTTCGCCAAACAAAAACCTAAAGGAATCAGAGTTTCTTTCACTAACTAGAGGTAGGAATAGCTCTTGTTAGCGATTGTTATGAATTATGACATGACCTTTAGGAATTATTAAGTTTTTGGTCAAGTTGTTGTGAATTCAAGTTTGAAATTTAAATTAATTTGAAAGTATTTGAAATTTGGAAGTTAGTAATATTAAATTGTTTCCAAAATACCTAATTAACATTATTTGATTAAATTATAGATCTAGTAAACAACAATAAGGATTTGAGACAATGAAAATTAGATAAGAAATGAATTCTTATTTTCTGATTACATTCCAAATAGCAATAAATACATCAAAAGTAGAAGATTACAGAGAATAGAAATACAACTTTATTATAAGAAATCCTTACAAGATTCTTTACAAAAAGAATGTAAAAAATAGAAGGTTACAATTAAAACCTATACTACCTATCTATTCCTATACTAAATCTTGTATCTCCAGATCTTGTTCCTGCAAATAAGATAAAACAACTAAAAAGAAAACAAGGGTTAATTAGTTAGTTTTACTCTCAGTGGTGAACAATGAAATGCATTGTTCAAATTACATCATTGAGTAATAAAAGAGGGGTAATTTTCACCAGGTGGTAACTATTAAAAGGGTAGTTGGTGGAGATATTTTCACTTGAACTGATCCAAACAACCAGAGCACACAAACATACAACTCAGTCACCAAAATGCATGCAGTGTGATGTCAAGACATCAGTAGCAGTACAAGCACTCACACAGAGAATTCATTCGAAGCATAGCTTCAGGCAAACCATTTCTCCTTCTCAAGCACACACTCAGAGCTTATAGAGCTTGTCAAAGCCTTAACAAAATCACCAGACAGTCTATCAAATTAACCACCAATTCACCACAAGATGGTGACATAAGGAGGGGGTGGTGTAGGAAGATAGCAAGGGCAAGTCCAGATCACAGGATACTAGGAGGAGGAGACGCAGCACCAGGAGGTACAGGCCAAGATCAAGCTAGCAAGAACCACACCACAAGCTCAAGCCACAAGCAACACCATCACAACAGCAGCAAACAATCTGTGTGGTGAGTTATACAAAACCATCACATGGTACTTCTTAGATGCATGTGTTGTTTTATATATGATTCTCTCAGATTCACCCAAGTGGGGTGTATCCATCATTGAGAGATTTGAATTAAAGTCAAACAGATACATCCACTTATTCATCAGCTTTAGCTGAATATTTCTGGGCACACCCAAAGGGTGGTAGCACCTCAGAAGGTAGTTCATACTAAAGCCATATAATATACAACATGGTTTATCAAATCCTTTTCTTAAAGGCTATAAGAATTATTGTTCTAAAACTGATTACCAAAGAACACTTGGGAGGGACACATTAGATAAAAACCTTAGTTTCTATCTATTATTGCCTCAGACCAGCATCACAAGCATAATGCAATTATTGGATATCATAAGACAATATATCTAGCAGATGTTTTCAACTCAATTTAGCATCAAGTCACTCTAGAACATATGTAGAATAAAGCCAGTACTAGAACAAACCCTGTGTACCATTCCAAGGAAGGTGTCACAAGGATTTGTTCTAACCAAGCTGATCCTACCCAATGATGCATAATCTAGATCATTTTAAAAGCATATTCAATCATCTTCCTAATATACTAATTAGGAATCATTCTCTTACATAGAAGAACTACCACCAGAGACATCAATGATAATTCCAGATAGCCAAATACAAGTTCTAGTACTGAAACTAGTTAACCATCATCACTAATCAAGTAATAGGCTAGATTAAAGTCACAACATCCCCATTTGTGTACTGATAGTAATCAGGCTAAGATAAAAGTTTATCTTCTAGAACTATTAGCAACTCCGAAGCCCATCAGTAGGCAATGGATTAGCATAGAATGACCATCGGAGATATTTAGAAATAGCTCAGTATCCTCAATTATCAACACAGAGGAGTGAAACTGTAAATGGAACATGTAAACCCTAATTAGGAATTTCTCTCTAGAAGCCCACAGTGGCTAATAAGATGAGTAAAGAGAGAATACGAAGGGGAAGCAGAAGTACTTACTCATGGTCCTCGCTAGCGTAGAGAAGAGGAAGCAGCGAGGCCAGCGAGCACACACGGCGACACCTGAGGGCGCTGCAACCCGCACGGGGCGATGTGGCGACGACCACAGTCACGCGTGCACCAGCAACGATGGCACCATAGAGGCACCAGAAGCCAGCACAACACCACCAAGGCGGCGAAACTCCACATCGCCAGCCAACCCCAAACCCTAGGGTTCGGGGTGGAGTCAACCTGGGTGGGAGAGGAGTCTAAAGATGAATCGAGTTGGACTAGTCATCGGAGCGGCGCCAGCTACCTCGCCACACACCACGGCGGCGGCCGAGGAGGCCCAGGGCGGTGGTAATCGAGCGGCAACAACGTCGGCGACACCACACCGCAGCATGTCAAAGAAGAACACGAGGAAGCGAGAGGGTGGGGGTTCATACTGGGCCGGTATGGTCCAGTACCCCTCACTGGAGAGGGTTTGACCAGCCCAGATGGGTCAGGTCAGGGCTGGGCCAGCCCAATGGGCTAGGTCCAGTTTTAAAAAGAAAATCTAATTAAATTAACAAATGACCAAAATATCAATGGACTCATAGTAATGTCCTCTACTTAAGAAAAATAACCAATAAAATATCAATGGACTCATATCAATGGAATTTTAGGTAAAGAAATTTAAAATTATTATAATTAAGATATATAATCCTTTGGAATTTTATAATAATAGACCAAACACATAAAATTGAATAAAATTCATTTTTACAATTCTAAAAGGGAGTGCTATTATAAAAATATACTAATTTGTATTTTTGAAAGGAAAATTAAGTGTGATAAAAATAAAATATTTAAAAGAGTTAAAAGCTAAATAAATTCAATTTTAAACTCTTTAAGTAATTCTAGACTTTATAAAAAAATACTAAACATAAGGTTTATGAAAATTTCAAAGACCTTAAGTAAATACTTTTGTTTTATTTAAAGAAATAGCAAATTTTTACTAAGAGGGTAAACATGCAAATAAGCAAATAATAAACCTTGCATGACATTATTATGCATTGCATATTGCTTCTTTAAATATTGTCCTCACCGGGCAATAATGGTTCTATGTAGAAACCGAAGCTCAAGGTTAAGTGGAAGCATCCGACTTCACTACCTTGCAGTCACAAGGCAAGTTCATCACTTGATCATGTCCTTTGAAGAGTCTTTATCAAAGATATTGCAAATTATGTGTATCATCTATGATCTGGAGAAAAAATATATTATTTTCTCTAATAAATAAGATGTGGTTATCATCCTAAGTGGTGATAAATATTAGCAATGGAACCTAGGGTTCCAATTGCACAAGTCACCATAGGATTAACAACCCATGACATTAGTGATTCTAGCACCGTATATTACACGTTAACCATGAGATTTGGAATGAGACGGAGAAGTCCGCTGGACCTTCTTCCTTTCATATGCAGGCAAGATGACCTTATCGTGACGCTGTGATTCCTTGTGTGGATCCAGCATATGGGTGGGCACCCTTGTTGGGTTCGCAACATAGAAATTTTTTTTCCTACGATGGGAAATATACGCCAAGATCTATCTACTAGATACAAGCAACAGGTGGATATACATCCAAGGAGAACTTACCCTCGAAAACAACAAAGCTTTGTTAACAAGTTTGAACTCGTGGATGATGTAGTCATACGCTTGCCGATCTCAAGATCGTGTGGAAGTCCTAGCGCCACAAATTAGCAGCGCATTCATCCTCGCACACACGTTCAGGCCACCGAACAACCTCCACCTCCTTGCTCCAGTGAATCAGCGGAAGCAGCAACTACTTCCAGACGAAATGCCACTGAGAACATGTATCTCGCTAATCCGAGACCATGGGGAATATATCTAGAGGGGGAGATAGATCCTTCACAAGGAGGTGTGCTTTGTGAGGGAGGAGAGGGGGGCCTTTTATAGGAGAGGGGGCTCCTCCCCTCCCATGGCCGGCGCCCATGGGGGGGGGGGGGTTCCCCACCTCTTCCTCATTCATGTGGTGGAAGCTCCACTCACAAAAATTTAGCCTCCACCCAAAGTTCCACTCACATGCATTAAATTTCCACTAAATTTAATGCAACTCTCATTTAATAAAACTCTTTTATTTATTTTATTCAGAATTTTGTTAGTTACATTAATTAACAAACATTCACATAAAACCCCTTGTAACATTTCAATATCACATGTAGAACCAGTTTCTGCAATTTCACCTGAAATAATTCTGGTTTCCATCGAAATAATTCTAGTGCTTTGCAATTCTTTCGTCTAAAACATATGTGCTTGAAATTGGTGTTTGGCAACCCTTAAGTGTGTCACCTTACGGTGCACGAATAATGCAGACATGATTGAGACTCCTGTCAAATCAATAATCAGAAGCAGGACCTGAAGATCCGTTCTGACTCCTGCACATTCAACGATGACTTCTATGATCATGAGAACCTTTAACGCTAGTAATTTAAGACCTTTGTCTCGCGATATATTACATGTCCGAGATTCTATCATCGGCATCCAAATACCTAGTTTGATCTCGTTACCTACATGCACTCTTTTCTTGTTCCCATGATATAACATTCTAGTGATCACATCACTTGCTTGCAAGCTATCTTAATGTGATATCACCGAGAGGGCCCAGAGTATATCACCAAGATGATCAAAGTTATAGCAATATAAACATAATGACTTTGATCGTAATGCTATACTTCAGATGAATGTTGATCACATCATTTCACAAATGTTGTGACCTCGTTATTAACAACATCCAATGTCCATGATCAGGAAACTTTGATCATCTTGTTAATCAACAAGCTAGTCTATAAGAGAGGCATAACTAGGAACCTTTTATTTGTTTATTAAACACACATGTATTGACTTTTCCAAGCAATACAATTATAGCATGCAAAATAAACATCTATCATATACGTGGAATACATAATAACAACTTTATTATTGCCTCTCAGGGCATATTTCCTTCAGTCTCCCACTTGCACTAGAGACAATAATCTAGTTCACATAGTGATAAATCTAACACCCATGGAGTTCTGGTGTTGATCATGTTTTGACCTAGGGAGAACTTTAGTCAATGGATCTGCTACATTTAGGTCCGTGTGTACTTTAAAAATCTTTATATCTCCATCCTTGACATGCTCGCGGATGGAGGGAAACCGGCACTTAATATGCTTGGAATTCTTGTGAGACCTTGGTTCCTTGGTGTTGGCTATGGATCCATTGTTGTCACAATAGATCACCATTGGGTCCAATGCACTAGGAACCACACCTAGTTCCGTTATGAACTCCTTCATCCAAACCGCTTCCTGCGCCGCTTCTGAAGCAGCAACATATTCCGCCTCCATTGTTGATCCAGCCACCACAGGTTATTTCGAACCCCTCCAACTAACTGCTGCTCCATTCAAGAGAAATACATATATGGATTAAGACTTAGAGTCAACTGGATCAGTGTCAAATCTATCATCGACATAACACTTAGCGACTAGCTCTTCTTCACCTCCGTATACAAGAAACATATCCTTAGTTCTTCTTAAGTACTTAAGGATATTCTTGACCGCTATCTAGTGTTTCGAACCTGGATCAGATTGGTACCTATTAGTCAAACAATAGCATGTGCCACATCCGGTCTTGTACATAGCATGGCGTACATTATAGAGCCTATGGCTGAGGCATAGGGGATCTTATCCATTATCTCTCTTTCTTCCGCCGTAGCCGGACTTTGAGTCTTACTCAATGTCCTGCCTTGCAACATAGGTAAGAACCCCTTCTTACTTCCGTCCATATGAAACTTCTTTAATATCTTATCAAGGTATGTACTCTGCGATACCCCAATTAGGCATCTTGATCTATCTCTGTAGATTTTAATGCCTAATATATATGAAGCTTCACCAAGGTCTTTCATCGAAAATTTGCTGTTTAGATAACTTTTCACACTATTTAAAATATCTATATCATTTCGAATCAATAATATGTCATCCACATATAATATCAGAAATGCCACATTCCTCCCACTCACTTTCTTGTAAATACAAGCCTCTCCATAAGTTCGGACAAATCCAAACTCTTTGATCACCTCATCAAAGCGGAGATTCCAACTCCGGGATGCTTGGTTCAGTTCATAGATGGATCGCTGAAGTTTACATACCTTATTAGCATCCTTAGGATCGAAAAAACCCTTAGGTTGTATCATATACAACTCTTCTTCAATATTACCATTGAGGAACACAGTTTTGACATCCATCTGCCATATTTCATAATCGAAATATGCAGCAATTGCTTACATAATCCTAACCGACTTAAGCATCGCTACGGGAGAGAATGTCTCATCGTAGTCAACTCCTTAAATTTGTCGAAACCCCTTTGCCACAAGTCGAGCTTTATAGATGGTCACATTACCATTAGCATCAGTTTTTCTTTTGAAAATCCATTTATTCTCAACGGCCTTCCGATCGTGAGGTAAGTCCACCATGGTCGAAACCTAGTTTTCGTACATGGATTTCATCTCAGATTTCATGGCTTCTAGCCATTTGTTGGAATCCGGGCTCATCATCACTTCTTCATACGTCGCAGGGTCATCTATTTCATCAATCATGAAATTTATAACAAGATTTCAGTACAGTTCAGGAGTTGGACATGTCCTGCTTGACTTGCAAGGTTTGGTAGTGTCCTGTTTCAGAGTTTCATGATTATTATCATTAGCTCTCTCTTCATCAGGTGAAGTCAACTCTGAAACAATTTCCGGTGCGGCGCCACTCGCCATTTCATGAAGAGAAGGTTCAATAACCTCTTCGAGTTCTACCTTCCGACTACTCACACCTTTTGTGAGAAACTCCTTCTCAAGAAAGGATCCATTTTTGGCAACAAAAATCTTGCCCTCGGATCTATGATAGAAGGTATACCCAATCGTTTCTTTAGGGTATCCTATGAAGACGCATTTTTCCGCTTTGGGTTCGAGTTTATCCGGCTGAAGTTTCTTCACATAAACATCGCATCCCCAAACTTTAAGAAATGACAACTTAGGTTTGTTTCCAAACCATAATTCATACGGTGTCATTTCAACGGATTTAGATGGTGCCCAATTTAAAGTGAATGTCGCGGTTTCCAGTGCATAACCCCAAAATGACAGTGGCAAGTCAGTCAGAGACATATAGATCGAACCATATCTAATAAAGTATGATTACGACATTCCGACACACCATTACGTTGTGGTGTTCCGGCAGGTGTGAATTGTGAAACTATTCCACAGTCTTTAATATGTGTTCTAAACTCGTAACTAAGATACTCTCCTCCATGGTCGGACCACAAAAAATTGGTCTTTTTGTTACGATGATGTTCCACTTCATTCTGAAATTCTTTGAACTTTTCAAAGGTTTCAGACTTATGTTTCATCAAATAGATATACCCGTATCTACTCAAATCACCCATGAAAGTAACAAAGTAACGATATCCACCTCGCGCCGACACACTCATTGGTCCACATACATCGGTATGTATGATTTCCAATAAATCTGTTGCCCGTTCCATTGAACCAGAAAATGGCGTTCTAGTCATCTTGCCCATAAGGCATGGCTCACATGTATCAAATGATTCAAAATCAAGTGATTCCAAAAGTCCATCGGAATGGAGTTTCTTCATGTGTTTAACGCCAATATGACCTAGACGGCAGTCCCACATATATGTAGATATATCATTATCAAGTTTAATCCTTTTAGCATCAACATTATGAATATGCGTAATACTACTATCGAGATGCAACAGAAATAAACCATTCATCACAGGTGCATGACCATAAAATTTATCATTCATATAAATCGAACAACCATTGTTTTTTGATTTAAAGGAATAACCACTTCGCATCAAAAACGATCCGGATACAATGTTCATGCTCAATGTAGGCACCAAATAAAAATTATTTAGATTTATCACTAATCCCGATGACATATGGAGAGGCAGCGTTCCGACGGCGATCACATCAACTCTTGATCCATTGCCGACCCGCATCGTGACCTCATCCCTTGCTAGCTGTCGCTTGTTTCACAGCCCCTGAATCGAGTTACATATATTAGCAACCGATCCCGTATCAAATACCAAGGTGCTACCGTGAGTACTAGTCAAGTAGACATCAATAACATGTATATCACATATACCTTTGTTTGCCTTGCCGGCCTTCTTGTCTGCCAAATACTTTGGGCAGATGCGCTTCCAATGGCCAGTCCCCTTGCAATAGTAGCACTCGGTATTAGACTTAGAGCCAGCTCGGGATTTCTTTTCAGGTGCGGCAACAGATTTGCCGCCTTTCTTTCCCTTCTGTTTGCCTTTCTTGTCTTTCTTGAAACCGGTGGTCTTATTGATCATCAACACTTGATGTTCTTTCCTAATCTCCACTTCTACAGTTTTAAGCATTGACAGAAGCTCGGGAAGAGACTTCTTCATGCCCTGCATATTATAGTTCATCACGAAGCTCTTGTAGCTAGGTGACAGAGATTGGAGAACACGATGTATTCCTAGGTCAATGGGAATCGTTATTCCCAAGGACACAAGCTTATCGGTGTACCCATACATTTTGAGTACATGCTCAGTAACGGAGTTGTTCTCCTCCATCATGCAGCTAAAGAACTTTTCAGAAGCATTATAACTCTGTATGGCAGCACGGGTATCGAAAACCATTTTCAATTCTCCCATGGTATCAAAAGCATTGCCATTTTTGAAACACTTTCGAAGTTCGGGCTCTAGCCCATACAGTATACCGCAATGAACTAAGTTGTGGTCCTCCTGACGAGTTATATAGATATTCTTTTCCTCGTCAGGGGCATCAGGAGGTGGTGGGGGTCTAGTGGCGCTTCTAGCACATATTGCTTTTGTGCAGCAGAGAGGAGAATCCTCAAATTCATAGCCCAGTTGGTGAAGTTGCTACCATTCGCAACAAGTTTCTCTTTTTCCATGAACACATTGA